>OY997274.1:629567700-630189986 GCA_963921465.1 Triticum timopheevii | reverse complement strand
CACAGCTATGGTGGGGGCCAAACAATCGTCCAACCTGCCCGTGGTGGTGGGAGGTGACTTCAACTTGATCCGCTCGGGGGCGGACAAGAGCAACAACAATATTGACTGGGCTAGGGGGTTCATGTTCAATAATGCCATTGTGTCCGCTGCCCTTAGGGAGATTGCGCGTACTGGGGCCAGATACACTTGGACTAACAAGCAACGCGAGCCTATTCGATGCGTCCTTGATCGTGTATTTTGCTCTAGTGATTGGGAGGCGATGTTTCCCCTCTGCACTTTAGTGGCGGAAACGCGCATAGGATCTGACCACGTTCCGTTGATCCTGTCCTCAGGGGAGGATAACGCGCGTCGTAGTCGTAGGTTCTTCTCTGAGACAGCCTGGTTCGAACATGAGGGTTTTAGCCAGCTAGTCACAAATCGCTGGTCCCTGATCGGCAACCAGATAGGGCGCCAACGTGGACCAGTTGAGTTCTGGTCCTCAGCGGCTGCGGCTTTGCGTGCTTTCCTTAGGGGCTGGGGGGCTAATCATGGCAGTGAGTCCAAAAGGGAGAGGGAGCGCATCACGGCAGAAATAGCCCTCCTCGACTCGCAGGCGGATGTAAGAACCTTCTCTGGTGACGAATGGGAGCTTAGATACTCCCTTGAACATCAGGTCCTGGCCATTCTCAGGGCGGAGGAGGAATATTGGCGCCGTAGGGGTGGTGTCAAGTGGGTTGTGAAAGGCGATGCCAACACAGGATACTTTCACGCGTACGCTAATAGTCGCAAACGTAAGAGTACTATCCTTAGGCTTCAGTCGGAGCGTGGGACGTTGATCATCCAGAACGACATAGTGAAATACATCTTTGACTTCTTCGTTGAGCTGTTGGGAACAGCTGAGGTTAAGAACCTAGTCTAAGGGAAGACTTATGGGGTATGCACGAGCGAGTTTCATAGCAGGAAAACGACGCCTTAATGGTGTCCTTTTCGGCCCAGGAGATTGACTGTGCGCTTGCGGGTAAGAACAACGACACGGCCCCAGGGCCTGACGGCTGGCCGGTGGAGTTTTTCAAGCGCTTCTGGCCGCTGCTTAGGGACTTATTCCAAGCGATCATAAACGGTTTTGCCCTAGGTACGGTGGACCTGTCGCGTCTAAATTATGGGGCTATCTGCTTAATCCCCAAGATCAAAGGGGCATAATCTATCAAGCAGTTTCGGCCGATTACGCTCATCAATGTACCTTTTAAATTATGCGCCAAAGCTTACGCTTCTAGGCTAGCGCCGATCGCCCAACGGGTCATTAGTTCGAGCCAAACTGCTTTCCTTAAAGGTAGGAACATCCTGGAAGGTCCCATAGCTCTTACGGAGATTATTCACGAGTTAAAACGTTCACATGGGCAGGGCGTTATCCTTAAGCTAGACTTCGAAAAAGCTTACGATCGTGTAAACTAGGAGTTTATACGCGAGGTCCTCCTCAAAAAGGGTTTTGAGGCAGGGTTTGTTCATCGGATCATGAGCCTGATCTCGAGTGGCAACACCTCGGTCATTGTTAACGGCGAAATGGGGAAATTTTTCCGTAACATGAAAGGGCTTAGACAGGGCGATCCCATATCCCCACTCGTCTTTAACTTTGTGGCTGATGCTATGGCAGCCATGCTGACCAAGGCCAGGGAGGCCGGTCACATCAAGGGGCTCGTTTCACACCTCATCCCGGGTGGCGTGACTCACTTACAATATGCAGACGACACTTTGTTGTTGTTTAAGCCAGACGACCATAGTATTGCTACGAGTAAACCTTTGCTACTAGCCTTCGAGCTCCTCTCCGGACTCAAAATTAACTTTAGCAAGAGTGAGGTCATTACCATGGGGATGGATGACCAGCAAAGCTTACGTATCGCAAACCTTCTTAATTGCAAGCTAGGGAGCTTCCCAATTAAGTACCTTAGGCTCCCAATCTCTAACCGCAAACTCTCGATTCTAGAATGGGAGCCCCTCTATGGGAAAGTGGCTAACAGGGTAAGCCCGTGGCGAGGGCGTTTCATGTCCTCCGCTGCAAGGCTCATTCTTACAAACTCGAGTCTCTCTTCCCTTCCCCTCTTTACTATGGGGATGTTTTTGCTTGCCGATGGGGTACATGCCAAGCTAGACACTCCGAGATCCAGGTTCTTTTGGGAAGGAACTGGCATCAAGAGGAAGTACCACCTCGTCAAGTGGGCGGAGGTTTGTAGGCCTAAGAAATTTGGTGGATTGGGAATCCTCAACTCCAAACTAATGAACGTTGCCCTTCTAGCCAAATGGTGGTGGCGGCTGGCCCAAGATGAGTCGGGGCTCTGGGCAAAGCTGCTTAAAGCCAAGTACTTCCCGAATGGGAACCCCTTCACAGCCTCGGCCAACGGATCCGTGTTTTGGAGAGGGATCCAAGCGGTGCGGCCTGCTTTTGACTTAGGGGCCAAATTCCAGACCAATAACGGCCTATCCACTCGGTTTTGGCTTGACCATTGGCTGGGTGATTCCCCCCTTTGGCAAAGTCATCCCACCTTATTCCGGATCGCCACAGATACTAACATACTAGTTGGGGAGGCGATGCGTATCGACCCGCCGGCGATCCACTTTATGAGGGCCCTAACAAATGAAGAGCGTGCATCTTGGGACAGGCTGGTCCAGCAATTAGGCTCTAATCGCCTTCGGACGGGGGCAGACACTGTTAAGTGGAGTTTGACAGCGTCTGGGAAATTTTCGGTGAAGTCCTTATATAACAAGCTAACTGGAGGGCCAGTGCTTGACATAGCCAAGCGTCTGTGGAAGGCAGGCCTGCCCCTGAAGATCAAGATCTTCATGTGGCAAATGCTTAGGAATAGGCTGCCTACTTCGGATAACGTAGCCAAACGGAACGGTCCGGCCGATGGCTCTTGCATGATCTGCGGGCAAGGTGAAGACGCGAATCATGTTTTCTTTCGGTGCCACTTGGCCAGGTTTGCGTGGAGTGCAGTTCGGGAGGCCTTCCACACAGACCGGAATCCCGCTTCGGGGACCCAATTAGTTTCGATCCTTAAGTCCACGAAAGGGACTTCTAGCAGACTTGCCTGGCATTGCGTAGGGGCGCTATTGTGGGCACTTTGGATGACGCGCAATAAAATTACGATTGAAAAGAAATTTCCTAACCACCCTGCAAACGTGATCTTCAAATGTCATCTATTTCTGCAGATGTGGAACCCGCTGGGGAAGGAGCGCGATGCTGAGCGTATGACAGAAGCCATGGTGCATATCAAGACGATCCAGATGATGGCAAGACAGAACCTGGCGAGTTGATGTTGCTTTTGAAGCCCTCTGTGGAGTGTTTAGTTGCTTAGGTCATTGCACTTGCTGGTCCGTGATGTTTATTTTTATGCGATGAACCTTGCTGTTTGCTGCCCTATTGGGTGTGTTGATGAACCTGTTATGGTGTAACCGTTGAACCTTGCTGCCTTTCGGGCTTTATTAATTTAAAGTCGGACGCTTCTAGCGTCTTCGTTCCAAAAAAAATGCTAGGCACCGGTTGACGGGCCGAAATTTCGGCCGGTCCATGCACAGCCCCACGATGCGACCGCATGAATGAGCCCTCTTCCATGTGTTCCTTCTTCTTCCTCCCACTGCAATTTCCCGCAGCGCCTCATCGGCCCTCCCCTCCCGTTGCTTCCTGCTTGCAGCTCCGTGTGCCAACTAGTCGTTGTCGTTGCAGCTCCCTAGCTCGGCGATTTCTCGCGCTGGTGCCCCATGTGCTTTCGCCCCTATGTAGCAAAACGTGTTGGCTGTTCCAGCAAATCATCCCGTAGGTTGTAGCACCGCCTCGCCAGTTGTTGCTCTGTTGTAGCTGTCGCCATATCAGGTTGCATCAGCGGCGACTACTGGTCGCAGCTCGCCATGGCCTATGTAGCTTCTGTTGGATAATGAGCAACTAATATTCACTGGCCAATACATATACATGTGTGGTAAAGTGCAGGAAACTCCTTATACAATGGGGATATACAGAAAGGGGACTATACACATCTAACACTGAGTTTGGAGAGAAAAACCATGTTGCGCTCGAGTTTGTGCCTTCTTGAAGAAGTCCGCCAACCGTAACTCAAAGGGCACATAGTGAAGAGCGAGAGTCTGATCCTGCACAGCAGCACTCACAAAGTGGGCATCCACACCGATGTGCTTGGTGAGCTCATGCTTCAACGGGTCACGCGCAATACTGATAGCACCAGTACTGTCTGGCAGCAAGGGAGTCGAGGTAGTAGCAGACACACCAAAATCCTCAAGTAACCACCGTAACCAGATCACTACAGCTGTCAACATAGGCATTGCTCGCAACTCAGCCTCTGTACTCGAGCAAGAAACTGCAGTCTGTTTCTTTGTCTTCCGGGCAATAAGACAGCCACCAAGAAAGACACAGTAAGTCTGGAGCTCGAGAGAGCTGGAGCGGGGAAAGAAAAGGCGATGAGAGATCGTGCCACAAAGATATCGTAGAACATGGAGGAGATGACTGTAGTGGACAGACGTGGGTACTGAAACAAACTGACTCAGGATGTGGATAGTGTAGGAGATGTATGGATGCGTAACAGCAAGGTAGAAAAGGCTGCCAACGAGGTGACAATAGTGAGTGGGATTAGGAAGAGGGTCACCGTCAGAGGCATGCGGCTGAACGTTGAGCTCCATAGGAGTCACAATAGTGCTCTCATCACTAAGAGCGGCGCGAGCAAGAAGATCCTGAATATATTTTTCCTGGTAGATGTAGAATCCATTAGAGGTCGAGGAGATCTCAATCCCAAGAAAATATCAAAGTGCACCAAGATCAGTCATGAGGAACTGGTCGCGAAGGCGTTCCTTAACAAAGGCAATGTAGTCAGAGTCGTCACCAGTGATGATCATGTCATCAACATAGAGAAGGAGAAGAGTCCGACCACGAGGAGACGTGTGAACAAACAACGCGAGATCATGATCACTGGGCAAGAAACCAGCGGTAGTCACCACAGAGGCGAAACGCTTGAACCAGGCGTGAGGGGTCTATTGAAGACCATAGAGGGAGCGGCGAAGTCGACAGACCATACCATCGGGAGCATAGTACCCCGGTGGTGGCTGCATATAAACCTCCTCATGCAACTCGCCATTGAGAAAGGCGTTCTGGACATCAAGTTGAGAGATAGACGAATGACGTATAGAAGCCACAACAAGGAGAGTGCGGACAATGGTCATGTGGGCCACAAGAGCGAATGTCTCATCATAATCACGTCCCTGCTCCTGCTGAAAACCACGGGCCACAATCCTAGCTTTGTAGCGCTCAAGAGAACCATCAGAGCGAGTCTTAATCTTGTAGACCCATTTGCATGTGATGGGACGAAAACCGGAAGGAAGGGAAACCAGATCCCAAGTGTCAAAGCGCTCAAGTACAGCAAGCTCTTCGGCCATCGCAAGCTGCCATTCAGGCTGAGTCATGGTAGTCTGATAGGAAGTGGGCTCAGCAATAACAGAGAGGCCGTACCGATCAGGAGAATAGTGATCAGGCGGGGGGCGTGGCCGAGCATGGTGGTTATGAACTGGGGGAGCGATGAAGGGAGGCGCACCGGAGGTGGAAGGCGCATTAGGGGAAGCATCCTCAGTACGAGGGCGGTGAGTATAGTGGAGAGGAAACGGTGAGAGAGGACGATGGACTGGAGAGGATGGTGGCGAGGTGGAGGAGGAGGATGGGGAAGATGGTGTCGGTGGTGAATGAGAATGAATGAGAGGTGTCGAAGGAAGAGGTGAAGCATGAGGCACATAGCAGGGTGTATCAGGAAGGAGAAGAAAATAAATATTGTCCATAGAGAAGCTCGAGGAAGAAGGGTGTGGGCAGTAAGAACGAGACTCGTCAAAAGTCACATCACGTGAGATATGCAAGCGACGACCAACAGGATGCCAACAACGATAGCCCTTGTGCTCATCACTATAGCTAAGGAAAACACACTCAACTGACTGAGCAGTCGGTTTGGTGCGTTCTCGCGGGGCAAGAAAGACATAGCACACACATCCAAACATACGAAGAGTTGAGTAGTCAAGAGAACGACTAGTGAGACACTCCATAGGAATACCACCCTGCAGGGCAGTCGATGGCTGAATGTTGATGAGATAGGTGGATGCAGAGACAGCCTAAGCCCAAAAGTGGGGTGGAAGGGAAGCGGAATCATCAGCGCACGAGCCGTCTCAAGCAGATGACAATGCTTACGTTCCACAATGTCATTCTGAGCATGAGCACCAGGACATGAGAACCGGGCAAGAGTACCCTGTTCTGCAAGAAAACTATGCAACAGCTGGGAGATATACTCTCCAGCGGAGTCAGCAAAAGTATGAATAGGCGTGGAAAACTGGGTGTGAATCATGGCAGCAAATCGTTTGTATATGGAGAGAACATCGCTACGAGATTTCATGAAGTAGAGCCAAGTGTAGCGATAGAAATCATCAAACAAAACATAGTAGTGATGACCACCTTTCGAATCAAAGGGAGCCAGACCCCAGACATTAGAATGAACTAAGTCAAAAGGATGTTGAGATACCAACTCACTGGTAGGATAAGGTAACTAGGTCTGTTTTCCAAGTCTACAACCATTACAATATAAAGAAACATCTCCAGATACAGATCCCAAGAGGCCCTGACGCACTAAGGATAACAAGCGAGAGCCACAGATGTGACCAAGGCGATGATGCCACTGCTAGAAGGATGCAAACGAGGAGGCAACAAGAGCATGAGAGCTGGCAGAAGTGATGGCAGCAAAAGGAACACAAAGGTAGTCAACCTCCCAAGGGCCCTCTGATTCACGGCGCCGAGGGCCAGCACCAACCAAAGCCTTGGTGCGGCGATCCTGAATGGAGAAAGAGTCCGTATCAAGAATGACACGACAACCAGAATCAGTAAGTTGGGCAGCGGAAAAAAGATACATGGCAAGGTGAGGAACATGTGAAACACTAGGAACAGAAAAGGACGGAGTGGAAAGAATACCACGACTAGCAACACGAAGAGATGTGCCATCGGTAGTAAGAATATTAATAGGAGAACCAAGAGGGTGAAGAGAAGACAACGCTGAAGAATAGAGGACATATGAAAGGAAGCTCCAGAGTCCAGAACCCACGAAGATGTACCTAACGGTGTAGATGCTAGCGATGATGAAGTGGTGAAAGCAGTCACAGCAGCAGCAGAGCCCGTCGATGAAGAACCGGAGGGAACCAGAAGGCGCTTGAGCTTCACAATGTCCTGGTCAGTGAGTGACGGAGTCGATGATGACACAGGAGTCCCATTGGAAGAGGAGCGCCTCTGGTTTCACTGCTTCTAGCGACAATCAGACTGTTGTGACCTGGCCTGGAGCAGTAGTCACAGAAGGTGTCACGGCGTGACTGGCCCTTCTCAACATAAGGAGGGCGACCTACCCCCTGAAGGTGTGGGCAGGAGCGGTGGAGCAAAGGACACAAGAGCTTGGGCATCCAACACTGATGGAATCGCAAGCAACCCAGCAAAGCAAAGGCGGTTTTCCTCAGCACAAAGCTCGGCAAGCACCTCCGAGATAGGAACAACGACCACGAGCAAGCAAGTGAGCACGTCGAGGCTCGAATTCAGAACGGAGACGAGATAAGAACTCATGGACCCTCTGAAACTCCAAATCGGACCACGTAGTCTGACAGCAACTGCAAGTTCCACAAACAACTGTTCGAAGAGAGTCAAGCTGGCGCGAGATGGCAGAGCACTGTTAGTAGAACTCATCAATAGAAGAATCACCTTGTTGGAGTGCATGCTCCTGACGCACCATAGATAGGTAGAGAGCATCACCAGAGGGCTGATAACGCTGACATAGATAAGACCACATTGCTGCAACTGTGCTGAGTCCCATGAACTCCGAAGCAAACTGAGGGAGGACACTCGCAGTGAGAATAGCATTAGCTCGAGCATCATCATTGAACCACTGAGTGTAAGCAGACAGATCATCGCGCGCGGTAGACAGAAAGAACATCTGAATAAGCGGATACCTGCTGATCATAGGAATCAACCGCAACATCATCAATAGCCTTGGATGCATCCCGATCAGCCTGGGAAGCATCAGCAGCAAGAACCGGTGGCACCGGCGGGGTAGGAGCCACTGGAGCAACGAGGCATGGCGGACAGGGGACCTCGGCAGAGAGAACGCCCCATAGAAGAAGACCCCACATATGGGTGCGCATGAAACCCACAAACTCAGCATAGTTGGTGCCATTGAAGATCACTGATAACCGAGGAACAACAACATAGCCCGAAGAAGACTTGAGGAGTCTCTATTTTTTTGAAGTCAACGGAAGTAGAGGACCCAATCTGGATCAATCTAGATCGAGCACACGCGCGCTCGCTCGCGCACTCGGCCTAGGCAGGCGGGAGCCAGGAGCTCACACGCCCGTAGCAGACAGCCTAGATGAGGAGCGGCAGCGGCCTCTTGCGCTCGGGGGAGCTAGCCTAGACGAGGAGCGGTAGAGGTAGGCCGAGTAGGGGCCGCGTCTAGGTCGGGGCAGTGTCTAGGTGGGGGCGGCCGTCCAGGCGGGAGCAGCGTCCACGCAGGGGCTGCCTGGGCGAGGTCCAGGCAAGGACGGCAAAGCCGGGCCGGGCGTTGGTCAGGCGGGAACGGCAGAGCCGGGCCGTGGAGAGACGGCGTCCATGCAATGGCAGCGGATCTAGGCGGCGACGGGTAGAGGAAGGGCGGCATCAGGCGGATCCGAGCTCGAGGCGGCCAGAGAGAGAGATGTCGGCCTAGGAGGAAGCGGACCTAGCAGCATCGGCGGCGGCTGGGATGGAGTGCGGGCGGAGTTGCATCGTGCAGGAGAGAGGCTAACCTGGCAAGTGATACTATGTTGGATAATGAGCAATTAGTATTGACTGAGGGCCAAAGGCCAATACATATACATGTGTGGTAAAGTGCAGGAAACCCATTATACAATGGGGATATACAGAAAGGGGACTATACACATCTAACAGCTTCCACCGGCAACGGTTTTAGATTCCACCAAAATCCGGTTGCAGCAAAAAAACATCGTACCCGCCGTCGGGGTCGCATCATCGTCATGAATGATGTAGCAAAAAAGTTGTCGCCGATGGTAATACAGTTGCAACTCTGGCGAATGTGGTTGTACCATTGTAGCTTATGTGGTAAACAATTGTAGCATTCGTGGATGACCCTCGCCGGTTGCAGCTCCATTGTACACGACTGTAGCATCGCCGCGAACTGGTTGTAGCTACGGTGACAGACGGTTGTAGCATTCATCAACGATGGCGTTCCCGGGGTACAACTCCGGCGAATACGAATTGCAACTTCAGCCGACATGGTTGTACCTTTTGTGGCAAACAGTTTACCATTCGTCGTCGACACCTTGCCGGTTGTAGCTCCAGGTGTACGCGGTTTCGTTGTTCGGCTTGTAGCAAACCTCCCCCCCCCCCCCCCCCCCCCCCCCACACACACACACACACACACAGGTCCTCGTGCTGCGGGGCCGCAACAGCACCGGAGATGGTGAGGATAAAGGAGGATAAAGCAGAAGGCTAGTCCATTGAGGAGAGCACCGGGTGCACGGCGAGGTACAGACAGTGCCCTCGCGGTGGCTAGTAGAAGGCACAAGTGGTTTTGATAAAAATGAGAGGCGGAGAATGATTCATGAGAGGATTAGGTAAACAAAGGGGAAAAAAAGAACTATAGGTTACGGAGCACACGATCTCGCTTGATCTAGCGGTGCTAGCGTGACCGGCTTAAGATTCTGCCGGCCAGCCAGATACAACTGATTCCCTATTATTTATTATCATGGAAGCATAAGAAAATATTATAGGTGCTGATGAACAGCTTATGTACGTACCAGACCAGACAACGAAAGCGTATAGCTGATGAAAAATATGATGAATTTTCCTATAACATAGGCATGCATAAACTTTCTTTTAGAAAACACCAGTAGAAGCAACATATATATATGCTCCCGAGAGCCTGCGGCCAAGTTACACGGCATTGGAAGCATTGAGCGACATTATCTCTTAGAGAATAATAGTTATAGACTTTTCAAGTCCAGAGAAACAACAAACCACATTGATTCAGACATATTCAGCCCGGCCAATCCAAGAAAGTCACAATTTATACAAACAAATGTCGACGACGAAGCCACACATACAAAGTTACAAACACATTAGTCTTCCAGCCTAATTACAATCTGAAGCACCCATATATGTTGTTCTTACATACTTCATAGGAGCAGGGTCTATGATTCAAACTGTCTGTCCAGAGCTCATTCATGGGCCATTGTAAATTCTACAGATTTGGCCGGTTCTCCTGCTTTCGCCTTGTATCAGCCCCCTCTCTGTCACAACGAGAGAACCATGGTTAGTTATCATTTCCAACAGGGGAAGCCTTCATCACAAGCATTTTCCAAAAGACAACTTCAAACTCCTGTCAATTTCATACAAGTTTTGCTTTTACGATTTAATCTGTGTTATGATACGCTTGTATTCTTAACCAAGAGGTGTAAATCCTAGAGTATCTTCATTCGATCAAAAGCTAGAGCAGTAACAATAGTATGAAACTATGAACTTACTGGCTATTAATAGAAATTTGGCTACTACCAACTTAAAAGATAGCAAAGGAAGATCGGATACCAAAGGAGGAGCTGTTAAGTGGACTGTCACCTGCTGTCGTCGACGTGCGAGACATTCCTCATAATCTGAGTCACTCTCGGAGTCAGTGATCCATCCGTAGCAGGCGCGCCTTGTGCGCTTAGTTCCTGTAGATGCCAGATCTGGCGACGCCGCCCTGGGAGAAGGCGGGTCAACGAGCATGGGGACCACTTCCTCTGTCTGCTCATCTGCTAGCACAACCTCAGATGGTGGTACAATCGCAATGGGAAAGAAATCTTCTAAAGGCTCCTCCATCATTTCTGCTTCTTGTTGCTGCATTACCAACCAATAAGAATTGGACAATATGCTTGAGCTTTATTGCTGGAGAGATTAAGAAACCACAACTAAAGATTCATAACCCAAAGTCTTGGTTTAGAGGTAAATCCAATTTATCACAAGTAAAAGCAGTTTGTGCACCCTAAATGTTTTCCTTATTACAGAAGTACAGATGGTCAACATGTTTCAACTGTATTACGAAACCAATAAAAAAATAGTAAATAGTGCAATGCTAAAACGTACAATGCCAATTACGTCATCTTAAAAAAACATATAAGGCATGAAACAGCTCACTTCTTTCAGCTGGCAATGTAGTCAAAATAAAAAGCTTTTTTTTACGTGAATAGCACATAACATATTTTACACAAGGCCAACAAAACAGCTAAGCAGTGACAATAATCTCCACAAAATAAAGGAAACATCAGCAGGTAACCATTCTATAACTTCAGTCGCCACTTAACTTTCCATTTACCATGTTATTCAAGCATGAAAGGTGCTTCATGTATCAAATAAGAAGTGATCTGTGGTTCACCGGGTTGTCAGCAGGTGCTGATACCTGCCCACCTACCCAACTCGCATTCTTGATGCATACCAATTTAAAAAATAGCGTGGCCCTTCTCCAAATGGTATACAAGTTATAGCATGCTATATTCAAAATAGCATTTTAAAAAAACATGACAAATATATCCCAAAATAGAGAAAGCAAGCATGTCTGCTCTAGTTTATTATTGATTCCATCAGCAAAACCTAAGAAGTAGTGAAAGATAGTGGTGGCCCAAGTTTGACCGAACCTTGCTTGGACGCTAGCAGCTCACTTGTTCTGAAACATTGGGCCTGTCCAACTTCGGAATTTGCAAGCTTTCTACGAGTTAGATTTTCTAGACAAATTGACAGATGTTCGTCTCACACTCTCACCAGATGAGAGGTTGCTCATCTCGCACTCTCACCTGGTGGCTGAGTTGCCACCAGCCAGCGCAGCAGGTGCTGGAGCTGGAAACGCCGCCGCCGCCCTAGCCACGAGCTATTGATCTGGGTGGGAAAACATGGGATTGTGAGGTGGCTAGGTTAGGTTGATGGGCATGGGCAGCAGGGGGTGGGGATTAAGTTTTGTGCATTGCACCTGAGAGAGAGTTAAGCGGATGCCTGATGGGTTGCACTTTCGATCGGTTCCACGCTAAAACTCTACAATATTTTTGCGTTTAGTGCCGAAATAGCACACTATAGCGGGTTTAGCGTCATAGCAAGCAAAATAGATAAAATGTAACGTGACCATCCTCGCTATAGCAAAGCTAAAACGCCAAAATATCACGCTATTTTCTCCATTGGTGCATACACACAATCCGCTTTAATGAAATGTCATGGGCTGTCTAACTGATGATTAGTATTTTTATATTGCATAAAAGTACAACAAGGATATTGGAAAAACAATCAACATAGAAAAAGGCAACGTGTTAAATCATACCCACGGATGGTGGGATGTGCAATCACTTGATAGGGGAATGGGGACAAATTTTGTTTGAGGAACATGTTGGGTCTAGATATATGATCTAATAGCACTAGCAATGACATTTATGAGGCAATGCTCACTGCTATTTCCATCTTGCTCTGTGAAAAGTACAGCTAACCGGTTCATCATTACCGCATTCCCTTTAGAAGACGTCGGCTAAGTTGATGCTACGATAACTATTTGATAACATCATAATGAAAAATATTAATCATCCTAAGATTGAGGTTGTCAATTCGAATAAATATGCCCATGGTAGCCTTGCATTTATTGGTCAGTAGGAAAGTAGACTTGTAAATTAGTGAAAAAGCATACAGTTGCACACTGACATCACAAGAGACTGACACGAGAAAGTAAATGGAGAGGGGGCTTACATGAGCCTCTTCATTCTCGTTGTCCTGCTGCAGCCCCTGCAAACAGTTCATAAATATTGAAAATAAAAATGTGTTACTTTGTACCCACATGAACCTGTGCAAACGCAAATAACTGCACGCTAAGACTAATATAACATGGGAAAGATTGATTGAAGGGAGAGTCTCAATCCTAGGGTGGATGGTCCATCAACTTACTCCTTATTTTATATTCTTACTTTAGTCATTTGAAATAATATAATGAGAAGGCAACTTAGTTACATTCATAAAACAAGATCAGAAATTACAAACATCGAAATAACCTTGTAATACTATAATCCATGTACTACGAGTCTAGGACCAACTTTTTCTTATACTAAATTCCTTAAGGCAAAAAATATGAGGAATTCATGGCCAAAAAAGGATAAGGAGATACTACATATGAAAGGTATTACTCAATAAAATCTTGCCTTGGGATGACAGTTACCAATTAAAAAAACACCACCCTGAATATATTGGTCTGTAGGTCACAGAGTGGTAAATTGGTACCAATGGCACACATACACAGAAATTAAACCAAAAAGTATGATACATCGATGAACACGAGAGTATGTGGAGAGCGGGCTCACCAGCTGAGTTTCCTCCTCGTCATCAATGAGAACCATCATAATGGGCATGACATTTTCTAACGGTGAATATAACACTGTTGCTTCTTCTGGCTGTATTACCAACCAAGACCATGTAAGAATCAGACAATATGCATGAGCTTTGTTGCTGGAGCATTAATAAACCACAAGTAAATATTGAGATTTTTTACGGTGCATCATACTACCTATGGAACCGAGTAGTATTGAATCATCTGAGCCGTTGATTAGCAGGGTAGTTTTGTCATTTTTTTCTTAATTAGTAAAATCCCACGCGGTGTCGATGACCATCCTCCTGAGGCCTAGTCGTTGCCGTCGCCGGTCATCAACGCGCATGTCCAACAATCGATCAGAGGAGCTAGCCTCCGTGCCATTAAGTGGGAGATCCAAGTCGCCGGACGGGCATCGAATCAACCAGCAGGCCACGGAGTCGCTGCTGCAGCGTCCTGGTCAGTGGCGCCGTCGTCGTTGCAGCTCCCTACGAGGTGCCCCCGCTGCTTGTGCCTGCTTCGCTTGCGTGCAGCGGCCGCAACGGCCGCAGGGCCGCTTGATCATCGGAAAAACAATCAGCTAATCATCCACGTAGTGCCTGCTTCACTTGCGGGCAGCGGCCGCAGCCGCCGCTTGATAGCCGGAAAACAATCAGCTAATCATTCGACGTTCTAGTGCTTCATGACACTGATCAATCACCTTTTGTTCATGGTGATTCCTGGGCAAAAATACCGTCGAAGAAGGATCTGCCGGAAAGTATTTGGACGGACCGGTTCCTGCAGTCCCGTGGGAGCAGGATAACCCGAGAAGAAAACACACTGATTTTATCAATGCGTGTAGAGTTTTGGTATTTACTTTGTAAGTCTTCCAATTTTACCCCTTAAAGAAAATATACTACTGATTTTTCCTAGTAGTATTAGTGGATCTAGTCCATTGAATGACTTGAAATGAACGGATCATATTATTTTGATGTACCGTAAAAGGTCTCTAAATATTCATAAACCCATGGTCTTGGTTAAAAGGTAAATCTTATTTGTTACAAGTAACAGCAGTTATGCACCTCACATGTACCAATGGTCAACATGTTGATGTAAATACTGATGGTCAACATGTTGATGTTGTAATACAAAACCAACTGAGAAAATACTACATACTGCAATGTTAACATGTATGATGCCAATTAATGAGTCAATTATTCTAGCTTAAGGGAATCATGCCAGACATCTACCAGACCACTTGTTTCTGTTGGTGTTGTTGTCATTTTTATGAATAAACAAACTTCTACATGATAACACAATGCCCTTTACACAAGACCAGAAAAGCAGTGAAAAATAATCTCCACAAAATCAAGGAAATTAAGAGATAATGGATGTACAAATCTAGGTGAAGGAATCAACATGAAAAAAATATCGAACGATCATAAATCTGTAAGTTCAGCATGTAAACCATTCTGTATCTTCAATTTCCACTTCGTTTTTCATATAGCATATTACCATATTTATTCTAGCACCATAAAAGGTGCTTCATATTGTTAAGGAAACCGAAATGACCGAAACAAAGTTTACTGAAATGGGAAGCTAGTACATATACAAGAGATGACCTGGGTCATGGGCTTAAAGCTACAGGGGCTAAAAGCTATAAATATTTTCATACCCCCCCACCCTCTCAAACTGAAGGTGGATCTAAAACATTGAGTTTGAGAATGTGAAGACAATGTTGTTCTCTGCTTTGGGACTTTGTGAAGAAATCTACCATTTGAAGCTCTGATGGACCATATTGAAGACGACTAGTTGATTGTTGACAGTGATAGCAAGGTCAATAAGGCGTCCACACTAATATTCTTGGTTAGTTTATGCTTGGCTGATCACTGGCAATCTTGATAGCAGCAGTGCTATCGCAAAGGAAAAATGTGGGTGCATTACATGAAACTCAAAGATAGTCAATTTCCACTCTCGCAACGTAACTGCCTCTTGAAAATTACTAGGATCACGCGTTGCCCCTACATAGAATCAAGCTCAAGAGAGCAGCAATACTGGATGGCATAGCTTCTTGTTTGAGAGGACTCATCAGCGCAAGGATCACTAGTACTAGTCGAAGGAGAATAACACGAAAGAAATAGAAGATTGGACATGCATATGATGATACTCTATGACGATAACTGTAATGAATAGGAAAAGAATCGAGACGAGCTGTTAATGAATGGGTAGAGTGTGGATCTGACGAGGAAGGAGCGGAGTGTGGAGATGGTGGGCAAGGTGGCTCTAAGACTGGCTCATCTGAAGAAGATTTGTGGAAGTGAAAGAAAAGAGGTGGACTCTAAGGAGGTGGAGGATGGTGATCAAGTGGAAGAGGAATAGAAAAACGGTGGATCCTCATCAAAAGTGACATCAAAAAAAGAGAGAATGTGGTGATCATAGCGACGATAACCCTTATGCTCAATGCTATATCCACAAAAAATGCACTCAACAGACTGGGCAGTCAACTTGGTACACTCACAATGCGCTAACAAAGCATAGCAAGTACAACCAAAAACACCAAGATGGTCATATACGTTGGAGGATAACAAAACAGAACCTCACCAGGATACTTGCCTTAAAGATGTGATGAAGGTTGGATGTTTATAAGGTACATAGCTGTGAAAATAGCTTCACCCCAGACATCAGTAGGGACAAATGAAATCAAAAGGGTGCGAGTTGTCTCGGTAATATGATGATGCTTACGCTCAGCAACACCAATTTGTGAATGAGCACCAGGACATAAAAGTTGAGGAAGAGTACCCTTGAAAGAGAGAAACTCACAAAAAATGATAGATAAATACTGTCCCCAAGAGTTAGAACGGAAAGTGTGTATAGTGCTAGAGAACCGTGTATGGACCATACGTGCAAAAGCCTGCTATACAAAAATCAATTAAGATCAATGCATCATGAAATATATCCAAGTATATCGAAAATGATCATCAACAAAGATGACATAATGTTTGTGACCACCCTTCAAAACAAAAGGAGAAGGACTCCACACATATGAGTGCACTCAATTAAAAGGACGACCGGAACAATTAGTGCTAGAAGGGTACAAAAGTTGTATTTGTTTTCCTAGCTTACGACCCTTAAATTCGAAACCAACATCTATAGGGACATGACCCAAAACACCTTGATGGACTAGAGTTGATAAATGAAAGACACATAAAAGACCTAAACGATGATGCCACTGGGCAAAAGAAAAACATGAGGTGGATATCAATATCACGACAGAGAAGGAAATTTGAAGATGTGAAAGGAGAAATGTGGAAGGTGTCAAGAACATAGAGGGACCTCTATGATCATGACTAGTTCTAATGGTCCTCTTGTTCAGAAGGTACAACACATAACAAGAGGTGTCATCAAATCCAGTAAAGTAATTCTTATCAGCCAGCTGACCAACAGACATAAGGTTCATCGAGAGCCTAGGAGCCAGAGAAACATCTAAAACAACAAACCGAGATTTAGAAAAGGTCCCCTTATGAGTGACCTTGCATGGAGTACCATCGGCCGTGTGAACACAAGTATCATCTATAATTAGTCGACATGATGTAAGACAAGAGCTATTGGATATCACATGGAAAGAGGCTCCAGTCCAACACTCAGGGAACAACATCACCTGGCACACGACGAGGTGGGACAACCAATAGGTCCATCAGACGAAGTTGCAGCTGATGCAATTGATTCTGAAGATTGCTCCACTGATTATGAAATTCTCTTAACCGAGTTGCAAAGGACTCTAGAACAATGATGGGAACCAAGCAAGCAATAACATTTTCATCCCCTTACACGAGCCAGTGGAAGGCCCAAGCACACCATTGGAATTCATGATGTATAGCCAAACAACAAGGAGGATCACGAAAATTTACCAAAGGAGTCACGCCAATACAAACCTCATATCAATTGAATAAGAGGAACTACGAGCACATGAACCTCAGTAATCGCAAGTGGAGTACTGGAGTTCGACAGCTGCAGGAGACACGAGGGCGTGCATTGTGGCTTGGTGCGAGTGCACAACTATTGTGTGAAACTATAGTTAACCTATTTGCATTATAACTTTCGTAAATTCTGCTCCGATATGCCAGAATTATGATGCCTCGGGAGGTTAATAACTATTTAGACGTGGTGGGCAAATAAAATTGCTACCCGTTGTGATATTGTCTATGATTTCACCCACATTTGTCAAATACTCAAATCCTAGATCCGGTACTCTATTAGAATATTATTCTAGCTCCACAAAAGTTGCTTCATATATCACATAATGGTACAACCAGGATACAAAATAGCAATCAGCAGCAAAAAAAGAAACATGTTAAATCATACCTACTCATAGCGCAAATACAATGAAGGGACACAAAAGTTGAATGTATTTTATTTGAGGAACATGTTGGGTCCATGATATATGATAGCAGTATTATGACAAGATGAAGGCCAAGATGATGATACAAAATCATTTGATGGAATCATATTGAACCAAACCAGTCTAGAGTTGAGATTATCAATTCAATGAAATATGCTCATGGTAGCCTTGCATTTACTGGGTAGTAGGAAAGAAGATTGCTAAATTAGCAACAATGGATAAGTGACCCACTTAGATCAAAGCATGAGATACTGGCAGAAGAAAGTAAACTGGGAGGGGTCTTACCTGCGCCTCATCGTTCTCCTCCACTTCCTCCTGCTGCGTCCCCTCCAATTGCTTCATTGATACCAACAAAATTTAAACGTGTTAGTTTGTACCAACTTCAACCCGTGCAACAAACTAATGCATGTTAAGACTAATATAACATCGGCATGCTTGATGTAAGGTCGAGTCTCAATCCTAGGATAGTTGGTTATATATGATATTCTAGTCCTCACAGACATCTGACTTAAAAGAAGATGAAATAATACGAGGACAACCACATAATGATATTATATACGATCCATGCGATACTCCGATCCATTTCCTTTCTTATAACAAAAGAATTATTTCCTAATAAACAGATAATGAGATGGATGACACCAAAAACTTACACTTCAAATAATGGTTGTGAGATCATAATTGTTTTTCCATTTAAACAAAAAATTAAAATATTTCCTGTGCATTTGCGTGGGCCTCTTAACCAGTTATAACAGTTGAAATATCCTCGTATTATTAGCATTGATGCACTGGGACCAACATTTTTCTCAAACTAAATGCGTTGAGGCAAACATGTTGAGGAATTCATAGCCAAAAAAAAATGGAAGGAATTACTCCTTCTGAAAGGTAATGTTGAGCTTTTTTTGGGAGCATTAAGAAAGCACAAGTAAACATTCATAATCTGAGGTCTTAGTACAGAGGTAAATCCAATTTGTCACAAGTAACAACAGTTTGTGCACCATAAATGTTTTTCTTATTATGTATGTACTGACTGTCAGCATGTTTTTGTTGTATTACAAAATCAACTGAGAAAATATTACACCGTGCAATGCTAACATGCATGAACCCAGTTAATCAGTCATCTATGACAGCTTAAGGGAATCATGGAACATCTCAACCAGCCCACTTGTTTCAGTAGGCATTGTTGCTATTTTTATGAGTAAGGAAGCTTTCACGTGAAAATCAAATAATGTTTACACAAGAACAACAACAAGTACTCTCCACAAAACCAAGGAATTAAGAGAGAGAACGGTTGTACAAATCTGGGTGAAGGAATCAACCCGAAATTAAAACAATCAATCGACCACTTCACCATTCTATAACTTAAATTGGCGCTTAACTTGTTATATTACAACATGGGCAGATTCAGTGTCAGAATATGGTGCCCACAAATATTTGGAACGCAGTCCACAACCTAGTCCAGCACACATCTAGTCTTCATGTCTACTATAGCCAATATATAAATAAATCGAGACACTTCCATTGTAAAAAGTTAAAAACAGATGAAAACATGCGCAATACAACTAGGCCATGAGCAATTGAGAAAAACCTTAGTCATGAACTCAATGCCACTGGTGGCGGCAAAAGCGGCTGAGCGAGCATGCAGAACAATGGAGGGTTAGGTCTGTGAGGTAGCAAGTGGAGTTCAGCAGCTGCAGGTGACATGAGGTCGTGTGTCGTCGCTTGGTGTGAGCTCACGGCTATTGTGTAAAACTATTGTTGAACTATCTGTATAATACTTTTGGAAATTATCATCCAATATGCCAGAATTATGATGCCTCAGGACTTCAATAACTATTTGTAATTTGGTTGACAGAAACAAATTTCTACCCTTCGTGATGTTGTCTATGATTGCCCCCATATTGGTCAATTACTCAAATCCTAGATCTGCTGCTTTATTACAATCCTATTCTAGCTACAAAAAACTTGCTTCATATATCCCATAACGGTACAGCCAGGATACTAAAATAGCTGCCAGCGGCAAAAAAGAAAGATGTTAATCATACATACTCACATTGCAAATACGAAAATCACTTGATAGATGAGGGGGTACAAAAGTTTAACGTGTTTTTTGAGGGACATGTTGGGTCCATAAATTATGCTAGCAGTATTATTTGAAGATGAAGGATACATTGATGCTACAAAAATCTGTTGATGGAATTGCAATGAACACAACCATCCTAGTATTGAGATTATCAATTCGATAAAATATATCCATCATAGCCTTGCATTTACTTGTCAGTATAAAATATACCCATCCTAATTTTCCATTCATGATTTAATCATATGAAGCAGTATAATGATGAAGCTCTTCAATAAATTCACAACCAAACAAGATGACAAATCTATCTATTACTCCCTCCGTCCCAAAATAAGCGTCGTTGCTTTGGTATAATGGCCAAATGTCTCTATTTTTTGTTGGATTTTCTGGAATACTGTTCTTTTTTCCTCTCTATTGTGGTTTTAGTTTATACTCCCTCCATCCCAAAATAAGCGTCACTGATTTTATGAGGCAATGCTCAACTGCTATTCCCATCTTGTTCCGTGAAATGTATAGCTAATGGGTCATCGTTATGGCATTCCCTATGATGACAATTTTATTAAAAGATGAAGGCTAATTTGATCCTACTAAAACAATTCGATGGTATCATAATGAGCGAAACCATCCTATGATTGAGGTCGCCAATTCGATCAGATATGCCCATGGTGGAGCCTTGCATTTGGTGGTCAGAAGGAAAGAAGGAAAGCAGACTGGTAATTAGCAACAAAGAATACGGTTACACACTTGCATCGAAGCATGAGAGACACAAGAAACTAAATGGAGAGAGAGCTTACTAGAGGCTCATCCTCCTCTGCCTGCATCAGCTCCTGCAAATACTCATAAATATCATAATAATAATAATAATAATAATAATAATAATAATAATAATAATAATAATAATAATAATAATAATAATAATAATAATAATACAGTTACACACTTGCATGAAAGCATGAGAGTCTATGACAAGAAAGTTCAGAGAGAGGGAGCTTACTAGAGGCTGATCCTCCTCCTCCAGCCCCGCCTGCAGCAGCTCCTGCAAATACTCAAATAAAAAAGTGTGTTACTTTGTACCCACTTCAACCTGTGCAAACACAAACTAAAGCATGTTAAGACTAATATAACATGGACATGCTTAATGTATCCAAGGTAGAGTATCAATCCTAGGATGGTTGGTCCACCAACTAAGTCCTAATTTTCTGTTCATACTTTAGGCATATGAAACAGCAGTATAATGATGAAGCATTGCAATAAATTCACAGCCAAACAAGATGAGGAATCTCTTATGTACTAAAAGCAAAAACGGTGAAAGAACAATATTCTAGAAAGTCCAGCAAAAATTAGTGACATCTACGCATTTATGTACTGCATACTCAATTAACCGTTAAACAACAGCCATTGGATCTTTTTTTTTATGTAAACTACCCCCGCCCCCCTCCCCCCGGCATTAAACAACAGCCATTGGATCTTCTTTTGACCAGTACTAAACCCCACATGCTTCGGCCTTCACCTCAGAAGAAAAAGCAATCTTCTCAGCACGACTTCTCCCAATTAACTGTTAAACAACAGCCACTGGATCTTCTTTTGACCTAAACTAAACCCCCCAAGCTCCAGCCTTGACCTCAGATGAAAAGGCAATCATTTCGGCGCGAGTTATTTTGGAACATATATTTTTACCAGTTTTTAATAGGTTATTTTTTTAACTTAAAAAGACACAAGGAATCACTAAATATAATCTTACAGAATCTATATTTGATGTTATATCGTATATTCTAGTCCTCACATCCATGCCTAAAAGAAGATGAAAGAATATGAGGACCACCACATAAATGATATTATCATTCATGCCACATATTCAGATCCCCTTCCTTTCTTCTAACAATAGAATTTATTTCCTAATTAACAGATAATGGGACAGATGACACCGAAAACTTACTCTTAAAATAATGATCATGAGATCATAACCTTTTTCCCATTTATAAAACAATTAAAATGTTTCCCGCGCATTTGCGCGGCCCTCTTAACTAGTTATGGCAGTTGAAATAATCTCATAATACTAAACCAACATTTTTCTCAAACTAAATGTATTAAGGCAAACATGTTGACGAATTCATAGCCAAAAAAAAGGCATTACTGCATCTGACAGACAGGTATTATTGAGCAAGATTGTATCCTCACCAGCTGAGCTTCGTCCTCATAATCAGCACCACCATAATCATTCTCATGCTGCTCCAGATGCTGCTCCTGCAACACCTGCAGCTGCAACTTCTCCTCCTCCTCCTGCAGTTGAAATAACCTCGTAATACTAGATCAACCTTTTTCTCAAACTAAATGCGTTAAGGCAAACAAGTTGAGGAATTCTTAGCCATAAAATATAAGGAATTACTGCATCTGACATGTATTACTGTGCAGAATTTTTTCTCACCAGCTGAGCTTCCTCCTCCTCATCACGACCACCATCATCATCCTCATACTGCTCCAGCTGCTGCTCCTGCAACACCTGCAGCTGCAACTTCTCCTCCTCCTCCTGCAGTTGAAATAACCTCGTAATACTAGACCAACCTTTTTCTCAAACTAAATGCGTTAAGGCAAACAAGTTGAGGAATTCTTAGCCATAAAATATAAGGAATTACTGCATCTGCCTGTATTACTGTGCAGAATTTTTTCTCACCAGCTGAGCTTCGTCCTCCTCATCACGACCACCATTATCATCCTCATACTGCTCCAGCTGCTTCTCCTGCAACACCTGCAGCTGCAACTTCTCCTCCTCCTTCTGCATCTCCAAGAGTGCTTCCTGCACTACCAGGTAGTAACCGTCCTCCAGGAACGACCACCCATCCTTCCCATACACCTAAACATACAGATGCGGCCAAAGGAAAGAATCACAGGAATCAGCATCCACTCCCGAATCGGTTGATGAAATCATACAAGGGAAAGGGGGTGGGAGAGAAGACGGAATCAAACCTTGAGCAGTTTGTTCACGACGCTGCAGACATCGGCCTTGCGGTAGCCCATCTGGCCGAAGTGGTCGATCGCGGCGTCCATCCGCTGGGCCATGCCGCTCCGCCGCGGAGCCATTGTTGGGCCTCGCTTGAGGGGATGGGTGGAGGTCGCGGCGCTCGTGAGGGGGACGGCGGCCGCCGGAGTTAGCGTACTAGGGTTTTGACCTTGCTAGATCGGGAGTTGGTGGAGTTGAGGAGAGTGATCGATAGATTGATCTGTTCGCTAGATTCGGGAGTTGGAGGTGAGGCACATTTCTAATTTTTCGGGGGGTCAAATTCAATTTCAAATTAGTTGTCTGCACAGCCGCCCTCTCCCCTGTTTTTTTTTTCTTAGTTTCACTGGGCTTTTATTCAGAGTGCAAAGACATCGGAATACAAACGATTGCCTAGGGCCCAGTATACAAACGATTGTCGCGCTCTTTTATTTTTCCAGTTTCATAGGGCTTCTTTTGAGAGTTCAGGACGATTGCCTAGAGCCCATATATAAATTAATTCCTGAAAATCTAAGGCTCATGTAGGCTGCCATAATAAGTTGCGAAATTAGTCCCGCCTTGCTTCAAAAAAAAAAAAGTTAGTCCCCCCAGGCTATTTGAGGATCCTACGCGCTCTTCCTCCTCCACCCACCACGCGCGTTGCCAACAAGCTGAGCTTAGACCTATGTCATACATCCGCTTTATTTTTACTGATCAGAAACAGCTATTAATTAGAGATTAATTACGAGTCGCTAGTGAAAGTGCAACTATCCGAGACGTCGAGCCATGGTCTATTGCCGACTTGGTCATGGGTCCAAGCCCAGGCCCATGACTCCTTGCCTGACGGATGTCGGTGTACAAAAGTATGAGTTCTTTCTGTACCCTTTACTTGTGCACGGGCAGTTCTAACCACGCCCGTGGCCGGGCCCGGCAGGGTAGCAGAAGATAAAAAAACGAAGACTACCAGAGCAGGTACTCAAGGAACAAGGAGCAGAAGGCGAGCTGGACCTCCCCCGGCAACGCCCTTGCTAGGGCAACCTACGCAGGACCAGCAATCCCATCACCCGTGGGGTTGAGAGTTCAGACACCATCGACAACGTTAAGACCAAGATTTGGAAACGCATGCGTGGTAGCATGAAGATCTTCATAGAGATTGATAGCCTCCGGATCCACGTGGGACCAGAAGACGAAGACCCGCCGGCAAGATCCTTTTCGGGGACGACTGCGGAGCCCCCCCCCCCCCCCCCGGCAATCCTTGCGGGGGACGATCGCTGGGCCACGGCCAGGCCCGCGCCCGACAAGGATTTGCCACCTCACCACCATTCCAGTGCGACGACTAGTGTGCCAACTGAGCAAGCGCCTGCGTGGCGGCATGCATACCTTCGTGGAGGCTCTACCATCGTGCCAACACAGCAGCTAGTTAGCCAGCATGGCACTGCATGCCTCGTCAGCCTGGACGCGTGTCGAAGCTAGGAGGAGCGACGACGGACGGGATGGCTTCAGTTGACGCCCCCGATAAAGGAATAGGGCACGTAGGCAACACACTAAAGGTGTTTGTCCTACGGTGCCCAGAGCTAAGCGTATACACTGTAGCTTGCTTTCCACCTCCTGTGTGCCACTATGGCAACCCCTTTACGTATAAAAGGGGGCCCAAGGCGTACAGAGAGAGGATTTGGACTTTTGGACCGTGCACGCACCTTATATCCAGACAACCAGGACTAGGGTATTACGCATCTTCGCGGCCCGAACCCGGGTAAAATCCCCTTATGCTGACTGCTAGACCTGCTCTTCGTGCAGCTAATCCCCCGCCGAACGTAGAAGGGATCCTTGTGACCCCATAGGTGTTCATTTCCCCGAGTAGGGGGAATTAGTTGTCAGAATCTGGTCTATTAGTTAGCACAACAAGTTTCTTCATCGCCATGGCTCCGAAGAAGAAGATGATCGTTGCTGTCGGCCTGTCCGGAGCCACTCCGCCCGTGCCTGCACGAACGGGCGATGTGGCAAACGCCAGTGGGGGAGGAGATCAAGATCGTCCACGCCACCCAAATACGAAAAGCCAGGCGAGCGGCGTCGTCCGCAGCGGCGACGACCGCACGCCGCCGCGCCCAAGGACGGAGCTGAGCTACTTGTGGGTGGCGCGGGGACCTCCAAGGGGAGGAAGACGACCCCGTCAGCGCATGTGTCACGGACCTCTCAGCTCGTGCGCGATGAATAGCGCTTCGATGTTGAAGACCCCGGGCGTCGCCGCGGCAAAAGCCCTCAGCTTCATTCTCAAGACGCGCAGGGCCGGCATGCAAGCCACGATGCTGGTGAAAAGGGCGCGCGGCCGCAGAATCGTGATGGGACTCCTTCTAAAGTAGTTAGAAGTCCGAGTTCCTCCAACTCCTCGCGCCTGTCCCTGCCACCCACATGAGCAGAAGCATTGGCACGGGCGCAGCTACTCCTCGACTTTCCTCCTGCCTTGTAGAAGCAAGAAGAGTGGAGGGCTGCCATCCAAAGTCTTATTGGCCATGCCAACAGGGATGGCCATCAGGAAGCAAGTCCCTCGCGGCGCCGAACTGACGAGCCGACGCGTATGGGCAGTGGACGAGTTGGAGGCGCCGCAACCACGGTGTACTCCCCTCCACCGCGGCCAGCCCGTCGGGTTGACGCCTGTGACAACATGTCCACTGCGTCGTCTGACCCACGGGCGCGTTGCGACCAATGTCAAGTTCTCCGAGAGCGCCTCAAGGAAGACGCCTGGACCACTATTGAGCGGCGACGGGAGGCACATCATCAATCTGATAGGCGTGCTGGGCCTACTGCGTACAGGCCCGCGCCGGGGGACGCTGGCGACTTGCCTTATGCGATAACTTGTCCAGCGTTCACCCCTGAGCTGCAGCAGTTCCAGTGGCCCAACAGCCGCGTGTTCAAATCAGAGGTCCTGGAGAAGTACGATGGCAAGACCCATCTGTCCGAGTTCCTGAGCATTTGCACCATTGCGATGCAAGTTGTCGGAGGACGAGACGAGAAGGTACTCGCCAACTATTTCCCGTTGGCGCTCAATCCCAGTGTCAGGTCATGGTTGATGCATTTGCCGATAGATTCCATCTCCTCTTGGTCCGATCTATGCCACGAGTTTGTTGGTGCCTTCACGGGCGGCCATGTAGCTCCTATCCAGGCAAGCGATTTGCATGTGATCCCTCAAAAGTACGGCAAATGCTTGCGCAAGTACATATAGAGATTCAGCCATGTGCAGCACAACATCCCCGAAGTTCATCCCGCCGCTGTCATCAGCGTGTTCCATCAGAACATGCGCAATCGTAAGATGCGTGAAGAGCTGGCGATGAACAAGGTTGCAGATGTTGCCGAACTATATGTTCTGGCCGACAGGTGTGCCCGAGCTGAGGAAGGAAGAAAGCACCATGACGAAGATGCCGACGTGGGAAGTGACTCTGAAGACGAAGACGCCGTCGCTCCGGCAAAGAAGGGCCGACGACGCAACAGGAAGTGCAAGGGAAAGAATGTGCTTGCCGTCGAGGAATCCGGCTACCCCGGCACCGCCAAGAAGGCCAAGGTTGACGACCCCGGCAAGGAGATTGCCGGGTGCAACGCCTGTCGGGCCCTGGCGGTTGCCGGCAAGTCAGAGGGCTCCGACAAGCAGTACTACAAGATTCACTGTAGAAAGGTCCACGACCTCCAGAATTGCCGCCAAGTGGAGCTGCTGATGGAGAAGCAAAGGGCTGAGTATGAGAGACGAGACAAGGAGAAGGGCCAAGGTGGCGCTGAAGGATCACGCAAGAAGCGCGGCGTCCGAGGAGGTCGCGGGGACAAGGAGAAGCAACACCGATTAGGATGATGACGACGAGTCCACCGAGCATGTGTTTTAGAAGGCGACAGAGGTCATGTGTGTTGACGAAGGTGCCTCGATGCATTCCTCCCACCGCCAACTAAAACAGTGGGCGCGTGAGATTAATGCGAAGGAACCAATGGTCAATGCACAGAGGCCACTAAGGTGGTCCCACACACCTATGATTTTCGATGCCGAGGACCACCCTAATCGCACAACTGCGGTCGGGTGTTTGCCGTTGTTAGTGTCACCAACAATACACAACCTGAAGGTGACGAAGATGTTAGTTGATGGTGGGGCCGGTCTGAACCTGATCTCGCCCAATGTGATCAAGAGGCTACGGATCCCTGACGAAGATCTTGAGGAAACAGGTACGTTCCAAGGGATCAATCCAGGGAGGAGCCAGCCCAAGGGAAAGGTCACGCTACTAGTCACGTTTGGTGGCGACCTTAACTACAGGACAGAGAGAATCGTTTTTGATGTTGCCGAGATCCCGTTGCCATGTAACGGGATCCCTGGCCGCCCGGCGCTGGCCAAGTTCATGGCGGCGTCACACTACGCATACAACAAGCTGGAGATGCCCAGCCCGATGAGCATCATCACCGTCAGCTGCGACAAGAGGGATGCACTCATGTGCGCCGATCAGCTCTATCAAGAGGCGGTTACGGTGGCCACCGCCAAGGCACCTGCTCCCGCCATCGAGAAGAAGACCAGCAAGGCCTCGGCCACTGGCAAGATTCTTGGCTTCGGCAAGGGTTCCTGCACTCACTTCGGCAAACACGCCTCTTCGGTGTGTTGTGCTCCCACTAAGGACGTGCTAGAGAGCTCTACCGGCAAGAGCAAGAAGTCTAGGCGGCCCCACCAGAAACCAAGAAGGTGCCTGTCAGAGAGGACGACACGGACGGAGCTTTTACCATAAGCTCCACCCTTGACAGCAAATAGGAAAGTGCGTTCGTCGCCTTCCTGCGGGCGAATGTCGACTTGTTTGCATGGCAAGCATCCGACATCCCCGGCATTCCCAGGGAGGTGATTTAGCACCATCTTGCTGTCTGCCCCCATGCACGGCCCGTCAAGCAGAAGGTCAGAAAGCAGGCTTTGGAGCAACAGGAGTTCATCTTCGAGGAGATAAGGAAGTTGGAGGCGGCAGGCTTGGTCAAGGGAGTACTCCACCCGACGTGCTTGGCCAACCCAGTGGTAGTGCGTAAGACGAATGGGAAATGGAGGCTATCTATCGACTATACTGATATCAATAAAGCCTGTCCAAACGATCCTTTCCCATTGCCACATATCGACCAGATAGTGGACTCCACTGCCGGGTGTGACCTGCTGTCGTTCCTTGACGCACACTCAGGATACCATCAGATCTTCATGAAGAAGGAAGATGGAGAAAATATTCCGTTCATCACCCCATGTGGTACGTACTGTTTTGTACGAATGCCTTTCGGGTTGAAGAGCGCTGGTTCGACGTTCAGCCGGGCAGTCCAAATTGGTTTTGAGCCCCAGCTCCATAGAAATATGGAAGCTTACATGGATGATATAGTGGTCAAAACCAAGGACAAGGCTACGCTCATGCAGGACCTAGAAGAAACCTTTGCCGATTTGCACAAGATCAACCTCAAGCTCAACCCAGAGAAGTGTGTGTTCGGCGTCCCATCCGACAAACTTCTTGGGTTCTTTGTGTCTCAACGTGGAGTCGAAGTGAATCCCGACAAGATCAAAGCCATTGAGCGGATTGAGGAGCCCAAACGAGTCAAGGACGTCTGCTGGCTTGCCGGCTGTGTTGCCGCTCTGAGTAGGTTTATCTCTAAGTCTGCTGAGCACGACCTCCCCCTTTTCAAAATCTTGAAAAAGGTGGGTCGAATGAAATGGACTCCGGAGGCAGAGGCAGCGCTGCAAGATTTAAAGAGGTACCTCTCCTCTACGCCAATACTAGCCGTGCCCAAACCACAAGAGTCGTTGCTGTTGTATTTGGTAGCAACGAATCAAGTGGTCAGTGATGCGCTGGAGGCGGAGAGTGTCGGGGATATACCCCGCGGTATGACCCGGCCGGAGTCATAACCCGACTGGGACTTGGTAAACCGGTGGATGTTAAACCGGCGGATAGTTAAGACAGAGATTCAAGATAGATGGCTAAGACAGACGGTAAACCTTCTGGTGATAAACCGGCAGGAGTCAAGGCAGACAATGTTAAACCGGCAGACAATATTAAACCGGCAGACAATGTTAAACCGGCAGACAATGTTAAACCGGCAGACGGTAATAACCGGGTTGCCAGGAGTTATGAAGCCCATGAAGGGAAGTCAAAATAGTTTAAGTTAAAGTCCGAGTTGGACTCCACATGTAACCCGCCCCTTCAACATATATAAGGAGGGGCAGGGCTCCCCAGGGAAGAGAGGATCTTAAGGGCTAGACACAACTAGGAGAGCCGGTTTACGGCGACTCCCACATGATGATAATGAGACCTAGCCTCAAACAACATGTAGGGTTGTTACCGGATGATGTTTCCCGGGGCCCGAAGCTCTCTAAATCTTTGTCTTGCGTGTTGCGTCTCTCGATTCCGCTCAACCCCTCTCAAGCTGCCACACAGATCCATTGGCCTCACGACTATGTCCTCACACTAAGGACATCTGACGTGTTAATTCCACGACAGTTGGCGCCCACCGTGGGGCACTGCGCACGGTGGTGTTGAGTTCTTGAAGGGATTTTCACTGAAGATCGAGAAGTTCGTAGTTTTTCATGGTTATCCCATGTCCCAGAGAAAGTTTATAGGATAAAGGAAAAGACTACAGCAAAAAGATCTACCACGTTGACGAGCAGTCAAAACAATATGTTCAGATTTGATCCACACAGATTAGGGTTTTGTAAATCGCCAAACCAAGTCAAGTCGCGCTGACAATGGACTCGTTGTACAGCGGAAAATGCGGTTAGCAATTGACCATGGAAACAGCTTGGAAGGGTTACGTCAGAGTCATATTAATTAAACCGGGTTTACAGCCGATGAGATTTGAAGGATATGGGGATTTGGCACCTTCTCTGTGCGTCACCGAGGCAATGTTGATCCGCCGAGTCCGAGACTGAGACAGATATCTTGTGGTGTCAGCCTTGGGTGATTCGTCAAGTCGCAGGCTGATGGACAGATGATTACTACTGCAGCACTAGAAATTCAGAAGAATTCTACAATGGCAGGAGCCAGCAGAACCAAAAGCGTATCGTGGCTGTGACTACTTTTTATGGGAAGGAAAGGTTGACTAGTCAAGATGGGGAGGAGGGCTAATCCCACGTAAGACCATCCAAAACTGACTTCCCTTGACCCGGCGAGTGACCGTGACCCGGAAACGGAGAAGGCAGCAAACCGGCCTCCTGCGACGCCTGCGACCTTGTTTTGAGCCGGACTGCCGCCGCTGCCGTGCCACCTCTGCCGTCACGTATCAAGTCGCCACCAGTTTTTTTTGCCAGCACCGCATCCACCTCGCACCAAGCTGGCCTCGCCTTGAACCGGCTCCGGCTGCCGCCGGCTCGTCCCTCCATGTCACCACGCCGTGGGCTGCCGCCGCGCTCCTGACCCACCAAGCCTCTCTGTTCGTCATCAGTCACCGAGAGAGTTAAGCTGCACCACCTGCCGGATGTAAACCGCCATCGCGGACTCAACCCGCCGGATCTATAGCTCGCCCCTGCCATCGTGCCTCGCGTCGGGCCGACGGTTCACCTCCGTCGCCGCCGGAATTTGCGCCGCCACCGCGGCCTCACCCCGGGTTGGACCACCTCTGCCGAAGTGGCCGCGGGTGCGGCCTCGATCCGCCGGTCACCTCAGCCCGCCTCAGCCATGTCTCCGCCATCGAGCCATCCTCGTCGATCCATCGCGGACTCTGCCTCTGCTGTTTTGGCGGCAGGCTTGCCTCGAGCCGCCAGCCGACGCAGCTCGCCTCCAGCGCTTGCTGCCTCCACCACTGAGACCCTCCGCCACGGTCCCTTATCAAGCCACCTGCTCCAGCCGTCGTGGCCTCGCCTCACCTCCGGCGCGAGCCGTCCCTCCACCGCCATGCGGGCAAATAGCTCCCATGCGACGTCGTTGGTGTGAACTGTCTCTCATGCGACGTCGTTGGCTGTAATAGCTCTCATGCGACATCCGCGTTGGAAAAAATAGCTCCCAGGCGACACACCATTTATGCGGCTAGTTGGCTGCCCGTTAGGTTGAGATTTGGTTAGGACACTGGGGGTTATGTGCTCTGACTGGTGGGATCCACCTATGGCCACGTAGTCAAGAGTCAACCGTCCACGACTCGACCGGTGACTGTGTGACCATGCTCGACTCGCCCGTGCTGGACTGGGCGAGCGGCGCCGCCGTAAGCATCTTCTCCAGTAGCGGTTTCTTCTCCGCGATGGTGGAGCGCATTTCTCGGCAGCGGCAGAGCTATGGCGAGGTGAGCCCGAAACCCTAGTCACACTCCCCAGAATTTTGGGGGATTTGTGGCCTCATGCTGCCCTTTGTTTCTTGTCGATTTAGAATCGGGCTCCATTGGATCCGGGGGTTGTTTCTTCTTCGCGGCCAGGTGGTGGAGCGCCTATCTCTGCAGCGGCTATTGCGAGTGAGTATTTTCCAAACACTACTCCCAGTCCACAGAATTTTGGATAAATCTGTGGCCTCATGCTGCCCCTGTTGCTTGGCATTTTAGAATCTCGATTGGATAGGAGATGGAGCGAGGGCTGGATGAGATGGAGCGAGGAGACAGTGCTTCAAATCGGTAATGCCACCCTCTTTTCTTGGCGATTTAGAATCGAACTCAATTTGGTAGTGACTGCCGCCGCTGCCTGCCATTGACAAAACAGGGGAGGTTCAGGTTCTGCCACCACATTCGCAATTATAGTGGAATTTTTTCCCTGTAAAGCCAAGCTCAGTGATGTCAGTGTCCAAGACATTGATAGAGATACCACCGTGAGGTTGGATGTCGAATTTGCAGATGTTGATCCCCAGGAATTGGAGAGCATGAAGGAGAAGGCCGTGGGCAATTTGGTGGAGAGAATTGGGGAGAGTATTGTTTGGGTCCAGAACAAGAGGTATCTCTGCAACGTTTCGATAACTATAATGGTGAATATGTGAGAATTGAAGACGGAGAATCCATGGTTGCTGAAATTGATCAGCAAGAAGTGTGGGCAAGCAAACAAGTAACATTTTATGCAGAGCTAATTGATTTGCAAACTCATTCCAGAGTTGGTTATGTGCTATCAAAGATGGCTGCACAAATGGAAGATGATGAGTGGGTTTCACAAAAGAAGATGTTGGCATTGTTGACTGAACCGAATGTAGTAGCTGAAGATACAGGGATTGATGCAGATGGAGAGGAGGGAACCCATGGTGCTAGGAAGATTGTTGTTGACTGGAATGTAGTAGAGTTGAATGAAAAAATAGATTTGGTCATTACACCAATATCTGACATTGATATGGCCGAAATGTTTGGCATTCAAGTTGATGACAAAGATAAGGAGAAGGATGACAGTTCTTTGCCTGCTGAAGGTAACACATGGCCTAGAAATGCAAATGAGGGTGAAGAACAGCTGATGAGAGAGGCTGCAGATGATGTGGATAATGTAGATGATAATGAGCTGGTTTGTTTGGATGACAAAGAGAACCCAGTTATTGAGGTGGGAAAGTTGTGGCCAAGCATGAAGGAGTTTAGGATGTCTTTCAGGACCTATGCAGTGAAAAAAGAGTTTGATGCCAAGACTATGTGGACTGATCAAAAGAAATTTTATGCTCGGTGCAAAGGTTATGATGGTGGTGGCAATCCATGCAAATGGTACTTGTCTGCCAGACTACAACGTGATGGAAGTACAGTAAGGGTAAATCAAATACCACACCAGCGTACATGTATGACCACTTCACAGAGAGTTTCAAAGATGACATCACAACTTTGGGTTACAGAGAAGATTACTCCTATTTTAGCCAAGACTCCAAACACTACTGCAAAGAGGCTTAAAGTTGACTTGGAGAAGTTGTACCCCATCCAGCTGCAATATACCACAGTGTGGAAAGCAAAACAAAGGGCCATGAAATCATTGTATGGTGACTGGGCAAATACATTTAGGATGTTGTATAGTTTTAAAGCAGAGGTGGAGGAGAGGTCACCTGGGAGTGTGGTGGAGATAGATACAGAGGTAACAGAGGATGGCAAGGTTTTATTCAGCAAGTTTTTTATGTGTTTGAAGCCTTGCATAGATGGATTCAAAGCAGGTTGTCGTCCATATTTGAGCATAGACTCATCTTTTTTGACTGGAAAGTGGAATGGTCAGTTGGCTGCATGCAATGCTCTAGATGGACACAACTGGATGTTCCTAATTGCAATAGGAATGTTTCAATCAAAGACAGAGGCATCATGGATATGGTTCATGATGCAACTGAAAAGATGCATAGGGCCAGTTTCTCCTTTGGCCATCCACACAGATGCATGTAAAGGGTTGGAAAATGCAGTAAAAAATGTTTTCCCCCATGCTGAGCAGAGGGAGTGCTTTGGACATATGTGGATGAATCTGATAAAAAAATTCAGAGGAGATGAATTTGGGCGCATGTGGCCAGCAGCAAGATCCTACACCAGACAGACACATTCCTATCACCTTGGTAAGATATTGGCATCATGTAGTGATAATGAATTTGCTTCATGGTTGAACACCCACCATTCTCTGTTGTGGTATAGATCAGGTTCTAATACTGCCATAAAATGTGATCATATCAATAACAACTTGGCAGAAAGTTTTCACATCAATGTGAAGGATTTGAAAGACTTGCCTGTGCATGACATGGTGGACCAAATAAGGATCATGATCATGCATTTGTGGGAGTTGAGAGGAAAATTTGCTAATATTTTGGAAGGGGACAAGCTTCCAGCAGTGGTACAACAAGTGGTCAATAGGAGTAGAAATCTTTCACATCTATCTGTTGAGAAATCTTCCTTGTGGGGTGCTGAAGTTAGAGATACAAAGAGTGGCAAGAGGCATGTGGTAAATACTGAGTTGCATGAGTGCACTTGCCAAGAGTGGCAACACACTGGAAAACCATGTGAGCATTCCATACTTTTTTTGGCATCTAAACCCAGGTTAAATATGCACCCATATTTGGTTGAGTATTATTCAGTACAAAAATTCAAAGCTGCATATGCAAGTCCAATTCCTGCACTGACTGACCAATCTCAGTGGCCTGAGGTGGAAATAGAATTTACCTTGTGTCCCCCTGTCACTAGAAGAAAGGCTCGGAGGCCTAAACAGAGCAGATTCAAAGCTTGGTTTGAGAAAGGTGGTTGTAGTAAGAAGGGGAAAAAGGAAAAGGAAAAGAATGATAAGCCCAAAAGGGCTCAAAAAGGTAACAAAAATAGGTGCAAGTTGTGTGAGGTACTTGGGCACAGAATTGGTTCATCCAAGTGCATCTACACTCCTCAGAGGCCAAAGTATGTTTATGTTACTGTTTTTGCAAGTTTTTGATTTTGCTACTTGTTCTAGTATCTAACCAAGTCAAATGCTTTATTTTTTAGGAGGAAGCGTGCAGAAAAAGCCCCACCTCTTGTTGTTGAACAATGCTGGCCAGTGAAAAAAGCAAGACTCAATGGCTATAGAAGGAAGAGCACTAAGCAGATAATGTTTGGTGACAAAGATATGGAGCTAACTGAAACTGTTACTGCTGAACATGAGCTAAGTGTTTCTGTTTTGGACGATGTGATGCATACTGAATCTATTTTGCAGACGCTAGGGCAATCTGAAACTGTTGCAGATGAAGCAACTGTTGTGCTGCCATGCGAATCTGCTTTGACAACTGTGTTGCCATGTTTGGAGGTTGTGCTGCCAAGTGTTGAGTTGCAAACTGAAGTAGTTGAACAATGTGTGCCATCTACTCAATCTGCAGAAGTGCAAACTGAAGAAGTGGGACATGGTTAGGTGCAAAAGTTGAGGGAGCCTAGTGGAGTTTGCAAGGGGCCAAAAAGCAAGAGCATCAGCACCAACAAACTATGCGCCGTGGAACCAAACGGTGGAAAAAAGCAGAAGAAATCGAGTGGTAGAAAGAAGCAAAAGAAATAGAGTCGAAATCATTCAAATTTGATGTGAAAACTTAAGTTTGTTGTCATTTGATGTGAAAACTTATGTTCTTTCATGTGAAAATTTATTTGCTATGATGTTGATATGACTTGAAATAAAATTCAAATTTGAACCGACATTCAAATTTGAACCTATCTCCAATATTTTTTGAGTTCATTTGTTTGTTCTGTGATGTTGCATCGTTTTATGTACTACTATGCACTTTAGTTCATAAATCCAACCCTTTTTGTGAAGTCCAACTCATAGTCACTGAAAATGTTTTCCAAACAGGCTCCAAAGCAAGGGAAAACGGCCCCATTTCTAAGCAAGTTTTTTTCGACCTTCTCAAAATCACCCAAAAAAGATTTTCTTAGCTTATATTATACCTATATAGGATCAATACGAAGTCTCACCTTTTTTTGAATAAGTATTCATATTATTTAATTTATTTTTGAAAAAATACCCTTTAATACAAAGTCATCAATAAAACAAGTTTAAAAATTTTAAATGCAAAAATAACTTCAGATCCTCCTTAGTCACTCTAAAATGAAGCTAAGGTGATGTTTTTGATTTTTTTGCATTTTCAAAACCTCAAACCCTCTTCTCACTCCTTTGAACTCTATGCAACCTCAATCGAGATAGTCCAATTTGTGAAGGTTTTTTCATGCAAAGATCATTAGATCATGTTTATCATTTTATATCATAACTATGTAACATAAAAAGGCTATATGCGCAGATTTTTCATTTTTTAGATTTTTTTGAATTAGTTATACACATTTGAATGTTCGGTCAAACCTTTCAAAACCCCGTTGACTGCCTCCAAACCCCATGTAACCCTAGCGCCAAACGTCCACCGTCGATCTAACCCTAACGCCAAACTGCGGCCGTCGGATAGGCCTTCTAGAAGGATTCCGCGGGGGCGATCCGTGGGCTCCAATCTGATTGGCCACCGTTTTTTCTCTCTGACGAACAGATAATGTTGAGCGGGGGAGCATCTAAGTGACCATTGGGCCGAGCGGATCGGGCCCTGCAGAGCCTGGCGTGCGTGCGCACGGCCATTGAGAGGGGGGGATGGGCTGCATGCGAGAGGGTCAATGACATGTGGGCCATCCCTGTCCCATGCATGCCATGCAACGTCGCAGCCTAGCTATTCTTTGCTCGTGAACACCTAGCCATTTGCATGCGGGATTGCATGCACGCATCGACGCAGTAGAGCACGGCAGGGGCGCATCGTATAGGTACGTCGCTTCTAAGCTATTTTAACAAATGCATGTTTGAACGAGACGGACGCGTCGGTGGTGCAGCTCCTTTTTCAGTGTCACGCGCAGATGAACGGGCTTGTTTCCCATGCGGCATCACCGCCGATGCAAGTGCAAAAAACGATGCATCTCACCTGTGCCGCCCGTGCCTCTTGGGATGCTCTGCCCGCCGTTTTTTGAATTAATGCCCGCAATTACTTATGCCAGTGCGAACGGAGAAGAGAAAACGATCGAGAAGGAACCGTGTACACATTGACCACGGCTGCAACGCGGCTATAAAAGGGCACCATTTCCTCATCCTCTCACACTCATCTCTCAAGCCTCCTCCCCTTCTTCTTTTCGAGCCAAATCCACCACTCGAGCCACCATGCAGTTCAACGGCCCTACCTACCATCGCCCTCGCACTGTGCCGGAGAGGCAGTACCCGGCCGGAGTCGTCATCGAGAATAGCCTGAGGGTGTGGGCCATCTCTAGGTGGAGGGGCCCTAGAGAGTTGGCTCGCTTCTTCCTCCAAGCCGGCTACCGCCACCTCCCTCCGGGCACTCCACCCATGTTCCACCTCCACGAGCAGTACGATGGCAACGCCGGGCCCAACGGCTTCGTCATCGGCCTCTACGTTACCTTCACCAACCCCTATGACGCTCACCACCTCCTCGGGGAGGTGTTCTGGTGTGGATGCGAGTTTATCACATTCACGACCTACAACATCTTCACCAACTTCCACCACATCTTCCCTCACCCCAACGGCATGCACACCCTCCCCTACCAGATGCCGGACAACGACGAGTGAGGGGCCCAAGGAGGAGGGGCCAAGGAGTGGCAAGGAGGAGGGGCCAAGGAGTTGTTCAAGTGCGAGTCTTCTATCTATCTAGTTTGTGTTTGTGTTGGTTTGGGCGTGTGTGCCCGTGTCTTCTATATATCTAGTTTTAATTATTTTACTTTCATGTTTTATGAACTATATGTAGTGGGGGGATGCCCCTCTATATGTTCTATCTATCTATGCTACTAGGGTACCCGATGCCCCTCTATCTATCTATATGTTTTTTCGGTCCTAAAGTTTCTCCATTGTATTTTATTTATGTGGCCATGTGTACTAAAAAATGCAATAAAACATGATCCAATCATATAAGTTGTTGTTAGCACGTGTCTAGTTAATTATCTTCCTTTTATGTTTTATGCACTATATGTTGTAAGGGGATGCCCCTCTATGTTGTAAGGAGATGCTACTAGGGGCACACTAGATGTCTTCTCTTTTTGAGAGGGGCACAACCTTTTTCGGTTGAAACACACGAGTAAAAACTTTGAAAACACCATAGCACAAGTCAGAAAAAATATTAAAAAATGGTGCTTGGTTGAAATAGACTAGAACCAAACAATTGCAACTTTTTTGGTTCACAAAGACTGCAAGTTGGACTGCTAACTAGAAACAACCTTTTGTTTTAGCCGAAACAACACGGGGCCCTACCATCGGACACGATAGCTTATGCATAAAAATAGCTCAAATAATTATCAGATGAGTTATGTCAAAAAAGGTGACTGCAGGAAATTTAAAATTTGTGAAATAACCTAAAGCTGAAAAGATATATCGATGTCAATGACCGTGTGCACTTTTTTTTGCACTAGCTACACTTCTTTTATCAATGGGCCTAGATATGTTCTATTCGGCCCTGCCTAACTTCTATATGGGCCTGGCCTTTTTGGGAAACGGGCTGTGGATGAACCTTTTTTTCCTTTTCCCCCTCTACCACTGAAACTGAAACTGATGACGAACTGAAGAACTAAAAATATGGGGCCGAAACAGAGTGGAGTGGACATGCCGAATTCGTACAGCGCAACACTTTTTATTCAAATATACATATCATTACAATTACAAATGATGCCCAATCTATTCAATTACGACTAATTATCATCACATAAACAAATGCGAGAGCAATTACACAAACATAAAAAAGTCCGGCCATCAGCCCCATCAAATTGCCCTGCTTCTGCAATTCGATGAGTTTCTTCATCTGCTTGTTCAGCTTCTTCAGCTCTGCCGTCACTACTGCATCCCCCACAGCAGCCCCAATGGAATGGGCAGATCTAGGGGCCCCAGATCCAGACGCGCCCGATCCAAACTTGCCCAACTTCTCCGCCTCCAACGGTAAATCGAGCTCCCCTGATGCACTCTCCAGTTGAATCCGCTCTATGTACTCATCTAGCCACTCAAAATGGGTGCATTGCTTCAATTTTTGAAATTGGGAAAGATGAACCCTAAATCCCCAAATCCGATGAAAAATGGGGAAAAATTGGGCAAATATGAAATTGGGAGACAAAAACCAAAATTGGCATATTGAGAAGTAAAATCTCACCTTTCCCTACTCTGGTTTGCTCTCGCATTTCACGAATTCCCGCCCAAGGTTGCCATTCTTGTCGGTCGTTGTGACTAGCCGCTTCAGGGGTGCGATACGTGGGCATGCAGGGCACCTTGTCATGGGCACTGCGCCATAGCGCGGCCATGAGCGGCGGAAGGCTGAAGCGGAGCTCGACGTTGCTAGGCCGCGGCCCGGAACGGTGTTGCTGCGCGTCGTCGTCGGAGAAGAAGAACAACAACGATCGGGGAGGGGGGAGGGGGGGGGGAGGATGGGCTCGGGTGCTGCCCGGCTCGGGCCACGGCTCGGTGTCCTCTTGTACCAATGCTGACCTTGATAAATTAGTGGGTCCCACGCTGTGGGTCCTGCTCACCTGACCAATGCTGAGTTGGATAAGTTAGTGGGTCCCATGCTATGGGTCCCGCTCACCCGATTCGAGTTTTAAACATGTGTCTTTGGATTAGGCAGCAGTGTCGCATGGGAGCTATTTTTCCAACGCAGATGTCGCATGAGAGCTATTACAGCCAACGACGTCGCATGAGAGACAATTCACACCAACGATGTCGCATGGGAGCTATTTGCCCCCGCCATGCTCCACCTCGTTGCTTCTCCGCGGCCTCGCGCCGCCCTTGCGATGGCGCGCCTCCTTGTGCTGGCCTACTTGCCTTCAACGCCGCGCCAACACTACACACCGGTCCCAGCTGGGCTACACCTCTGCTTCGGTCATTGTGAACCGCCCGCACCCGGACTCTGTCTCGCATCGACCGAGGCCCGTCGCTGTGGCTCCGCGTTACTGGCTTCAAGTCGCGTCGTCACCTCTGAGCCGTGCGTGGTGCCTGTCTCCTCCGAGTCGCTGGCACTGCCTCCGCGGCCTCGCCAAGTCACCAAGTTGCTGCTGCCACCGCCTCGAGCTGCCTCAGTTTGCCGCCCGTCCCAAGCCGCTTCCAGGGCCGGCCTCGCTATCACGGCTGCAGCCCAATGCCCTCAGCCCGACCGCGCCTTCCAACCTGCTGCGTGAGTCGCCACTCGCCAACGTACCTCTGCCGCCCACCGACCTCAATTCTGCTGAGTTGATTCGCTGCAGCTGTTCCTACCGCCTCCGCCAAGGTCTTACCTGCACGCGGATGCCGATTCACCACTGTAGCTCCGGTGCCTGTGAAGATTGACTGCACAATTATCTGTATCCTGGTGGACGAGGGCTGTTTCTTTTGTGGCCTTGCCTCCGTGGCCGCTTTTTGCTGCATGTTGCTGCCGCTCTAAATCGCCGTCGACAAAGTCGCTTCGCCTCCGCTGTTGTTGAACCACCCGTAGCCTCTACTTCTATGGACCGGCCCTTGACGAGGTTCATTGACCCACTCGACTCACCGCTCGCCCGCGGGCTCCAACCCGCCGCCAGTCTCCTAAACTGCCGGGCGGTTTTCCCGGCTTCATCGTCAAATCCTCTACTAACTCACAGGGCTGGTTGCCATGGAGATAGCGGTGAAATAAGTGCCTTCGCAGGAGATAAGGACATACTGCCGGCAAGCGGGCCCGACCAGGATGACTGTGGTCTGACTGAAGGATGAACCTTGTGGCCGCCTGCCGTATGAGGAACAATTGCAATCTCCTGATCGATAAAACCAGAGGTTATTACGTGTGTGATGGCATAGTCCGTCCGAAGAAAGATCATAGAGACAAAGCGGAAAAGCAGGCATGCATAAGTTGTACCAGCGCTCGCAACGCACTCGATCTCTGGTGGACACACACTAAATTGTTAACCCGGGAGTCCGGTTTGCATGGACACATCAGGTTATTCGGCGGACCCGGTTATCTAAATTTGGTTTGCGCCATCAGTATCATCCGACAAAAAATGCCAGGTGATATCCATCTAAGTATATTTTATCAGCAAATATTATTTTTATAAAAAGAACAATTACTTTGTCTATATATTTTTAAATATGCAGGACAATGATTCATTGTTTGCTGTTGGACAGGAGTGTGCAAGCCGCCGCCCATGCAGTTTGATCTATGATCGTGCCCGTGATTGACTGGCTGTCCGCACAGCTTATCGCGCCTGTGATTGACTCGTCCGTCCACGCCGGCTTACAACACCGCGGTCGATTCACCTTTTCAAGCCACCTCTGATGCTGCGGTTATTTTTTCCGTCCATCTCTCGTGACCCGGTCTACATCAACATACCGGGCCGCACCTGTCTGCATGAGCTATTTATTGAGTATGAACATGTCACAGCTTGGGTAGCCCGGTTTTCTTCCAACAAATTGGAAGCAAATTATCATCGGCCATTGTTTGCGCCGGATGGCTCAATGGACATGCGCACAAATCGCTGCCACTACAGTTCGGTTGAACTTCAAGCAGTCAGTTGGGAGAAACCATTGGCCGAGTTGCTGACACGGTTCATACGGGATCATCTATAACCCGCTCTGTGGACTCACATTTATCAACACCAATGATATATATCTTTTTGCTCTAGTCAAGTACGGAGAATCTCAAGACAACTCCTTGAGTCATCTTAAGACTCGGGGGCTACAATGATATGATTCAGCAAGTCTTGCCAGTTTAAGAAAATTCAAGTGCCCCAGGACATTGAAGGAAAAGATAACCTGATCCTGGAGGTTACTGTTATATTGATGAATATTTAAAGGCCATCAGAAATATTCTAGCTCAGAATGATGCTTCCGGTTTCCAATCCGGTTTAAGAGGAAACTATCTCTTGCAAAGCTCTGATGCTCTCAATATCTGGTTCAAAATCTCGGTTCAAGAAGAATTTATCTCTTGCAAAAAGCTAAAAGTTTCCGAAGAGGACCTGCTGCCCTGACGCGCGGTTCAAACATGGGTATCCTGCCTTATGGGCTCATCTTCATATGGTCACTTGGGGGTTTCCTGTTCAAACATAGGCGTGTTTACCAAAGAGAACATAGCGTTACTACCCTCTTGATGCAGCTATCAAGCCAATATTATCATAAGGGGCCAAAGAGTGTTTGTCGCAAAGCGCAACTCAAACATAGGCACCCGGCGAGCACAGCTCAAAAATATAGCAAATGGGGGCTTCAACTGACAATGCGGAGTCCTGTCCATTAATCCTGCTATCATACCACAGTACAGCTTGGGAGCTTCACACCCAAGGGGCCAAAGAGAGTATTGTTGCTAAAAGGATAACTCAAACATAGGCACCCATTGAGCACAGCTCACAAAGTTACTTGGGGGCTCTCTGTGTAAAGTAACAAGGAGTTTGAAAGGACCCTTGTAATTGGGTATCGACCCACAGCTTTGAAGCCTGGTGTATTTCCCTAAAACCCCGGGTTAACCTGCCTTCATCAAGTAAGCCACTCCTATCCAGGTAATCCTGGCATGACCCGCCGAATGTTTGACAAGTTACTCTTATACAGACCCTGAACTTGTCGAAGTTAACACGACGATTGGTTAGTTGGAGGCCCATCTTAAAAGGCTTTGTCAAATGGTTTAACACAGTGGCCTAGCAGCCCACGAAAAGCCTCAAATTTGGGCCTGGCAGCCCTTGAAAAGCCTCGACTACACGGTTTTATTTGCCTTTGTCAAGATTTTTTCTCTTTTGATAAATTTTATGTTGAACTGGTGTCTATTGACCCGGCATGACTATCAGTCATCAAACTAACCCGGTGTTCTTTAACCCGGCTCGATTTTCAATTACAAGTTGTCAGTACATAATCACTTATAATCCGGTGTTTATTAATCCGGCCTGGCTTTGGACTATAAGTCGCCAGTATATATTTGGATTGCACCATTGGAATCATGCGGTTATAAATCATTGGGTATATTATTCAAATCTTTAATAGCCAACATGGCTGGATTTTTAATATGGTTATCAATAACCAATATTATGATTAAGGTTTTCAAAGTCACTTTAGCACAATGGCTATCATATTATCAATGGATATGATTTATTCTACAATTGAAGGAATAGTTCCGAGTTGCTGCAGGCTTACAACCCGGCACTTGGGGGCTATATTATTTAAGTTGAGATTATATCAAATACGCAAGTCTCATATCGCTGCAAGCATGCACCATGACACTTGGGGGCTAATGCAAAGTCATTGTTTGCTCACCTTATTGAAGATCCGACTCATCACATCGTTATGAGTTGGCCCTTTGGGGCTACCAATTGCTCCTGTCAATAATTCAAGGTTGCTGCTCCAAGTTTATATGATCATATTTACAAAGTCCCTGCTCATTATTGCATAATGACCCGGCCCTTGGGGGCTACACTGGTTGAAGTTTTTATGAGCATCAGGAAATTACAAGTCCCAGGTTGCTGCAAGCATGACAACCCGGCACTTGGGGGCTACATATGTGGAATATTCAGTTTATGATTAAGGATTGAGATGAACAAATCGGATTTCTTCAAGGTTGTGGCATTCATATTGAAGCAAGTCTTAAGCTGTTACTACGTTACCTTTTTAAGACTTGGGGGCTACCAGTGGTATGCATATAAGAGGTATATATTCAAGTTGGATGTTAACTACAGTTATGATCCGGTGCCATCAACATTCTTAAACCGGCAAGTTCTGCATTCTTAAACCAGCTGAAGATCAGAGGAGGATTTCAAGGACCAATATTTTTGTTAAGTCATTAGGAGCTGAGTTAAATGAATTATTCTTCACAATATTTCTCTGTGACAAACCAATGTCAGCAAATTGATTATGAAGCTGGCCTATTGACAAGGACTTAAGGATGCTCAGGATAAGTTTAACATGGATAAATCCAAATTAAATTGGGGGCTAATGTCGGGAATATACCCTGCGGTATGACCCGGCCGGAGTCATAACCTGGTTGGACTTGGTAAACCAGCGGATGTTAAACCGGCGGACAGTTAAGACAGAGAGTCAAGACAGATGGCTAAGACAGACGGTAAACCGACTGGTGGTAAACCGGCAGGAGTCATGGCAGACAATGTTAAACCGGCAGACAATGTTAAACCGGCAGACAATGTTAAACCGGCAGACCATGTTAAACCGACAGACCATGTTAAACCGGTAGACGGTAATAACTAGGTTGCCATGAGTTATGAAGCCCATGAAGGGAAGTCAAAATAGTTTAAGTTAAAGTCCGAGTTGGACTCCACATGTAACCCGCCCCTTCAACATATATAAGGAGGGGCAGGGCTCCCCAAGGAAGAGAGGATCTTAAGGGCTAGACACAACTAGGAGAGCCGGTTTACAGCGACTCCCACATGATGATAATGAGACCTAGCCTCAAAAAACATGTAGGGTTGTTACCGGATGATGTTTCCCGGGGCCTGAAGCTGTCTAAATCTTTGTCTTGCGTGTTGCGTCTCTCGATTCCGCTCAACCCCTCTCAAGCTACCACATAGATGCGTTGGCCTGACGACTAAGTCCTCACACTGAGGACATCTGACGTGTTAATTCCACCACAGAGAGAGAAGTTGAGGAAGAGGCAACAGCGGCGGCATGGCCATCAGATGAGGAACCAGGGCCGGTAGCCCGATGCCAGCAAGGCAAAGCCTCCGGCAGAGCCCGGTTCCTACAAGACAGAGTCTGCGCAAGTAAGCAAAGTAAGGCACAAGAAGATGGTGGTGCAGCACCCAGTCTATTTTGTCAGCTCCCTCTTGCAAGGAGATAGGTCAAGGTATTCTGGCATGCAGAAGTTGCTTTTCGGCCTTCTTATGGCCTCTAGAAAGCCGCGCCACTGTTTTCAAGTGCACGAGATCACCATCGTCACTCGCCTCCTGCTGCAACGAATCTTGCACAACCCGGATGCAACTGGGAGGATTGTGGAGTGGGCGTTAGAGCTATCGAGCTTTGGGCTCAGATTTGAGAGTACTTTGACGATCAAGAGCAGAGCCTTGGCAGAGTTCATAGCAGAGTGGACATCCACGCCCAACGAAGAAGTTCAAGAAGCCACCCTCATTGACAGAGTTCATAGCAAAGTGGAAAAACACCAGAAACTACTTGCAACTCCTGGACAGAGGACAAGGGTGGCTAATAAGTCGAGCGGGATCATATTTCGTGGCCCAATGCATGGTAGTAGCTGAATCTTAAATCACACATACAGATCTCAGTTCTTAAGGACGGTTCCGATGAAACAACCCACCATGTAATCCTACATGGCCTCTCATCGATACCTTTACCAAATCATGTTCAACACATCGCTCTCATTACCGACATGATCATTTCAGTCTAGCCCATCACCCAGATGAACATGACCTGACACGCCTGTAATCATAGCAGCCATAGCAAGGTAGGAAACACATACATGGCTCAATCAACTCCTACACATGCTAGTGGGTTTCATCTAGTTACCGTGGCAATGACAGGTCATGCAGAGGAAATGGGTTCAACTACCAGAGCACACATCAGTTTGAAACGCGGTTGTCTTAAATGCAGTAAATGAGAGCAGGAGCGAGAACATGGGATTTTATCGATATGATCAAATGGGTGGTTGCTTGCCTGGCTGGTCCGTAGTCTGATACTGTCCTTCGATCGGGTACTCGCGGTATTCTTCCGGGGCAGAACCTACCGCAGAGAGCACCGATAACACAATCAATACCAAACAATATGCAACAATATGATGCAAGCATGTGACATGGCAGAATGAGTGTGTTGGTCTAATGCAGCTATAACCAGATGGTTTGAGCTATTTTGAACCAAAGATTCAAAATCAATACTCGTTTGTGATCTTAAATAGTGCCTTATCATGTTTTGCACTAAACAGCAAGTTAACTTGTTTAAATAGGCTTGAAACCAGTACAAATAGATAGATTAGATTTTTCTGATCATTTTTCATATATAACACTTTGCATTTGGAGTTATAGGTTAATTTCTATGAATTTTTGAAGTTAGCACTATTTTCTAAAATTTCCTGAATAAGAATAAATCCAGAAATGAATTACTGCATCAGCATGGCGTTAGCAGGTCAACTGGGGCTGTCTAGGTCAAACTTGACCAGTGGGGCCCACTGGTCAGTGTCACTGCTGATTAACTAACTTAATTAGGATTAGTTTAACCCTAATCTAGGTTTGACTAAAGGCCAGGGCCCACATGTTAGTGACCCAGGGGGGTCAAATCCCTGACCAAACTAGGTTGACTTGTCTGTGTTTAGCCACCGGTGACGTCCAGATGCGGCGGAGGGTGCGGGTTTCGCCCTCCGACGATCGAATGGATGGCGGAGGCGACCTACGTGTAGCTGGGAGCTAGCCGCGTCGAGGGGTGGTGGTGGTTGAGCTCAAGGTCACCAGAAACGACGCCAAGACAAGCTTTGCGACTACCATAGTTCGGGTGAGGCCGAAGTCGTCGTTGTGGTGGTTCTGGAGGCATGAGGCTAGCTCCTACGGTTGGAAATATGCCCTAGAGGCTATAATAAAATGGTTATTATTATATTTCCTTGTTCATGATAATTGTCTATTGTTCATGCTATAATTGTGTTTTCCGGAAATCGTAATACATGTGTGAATACATAGACCACAACATGTCCCTAGTGGGCCTCTAGTTGACTAGCTCATTTATCAATAGATGGTTACGGTTTCCTGACCATGGACATTGGATGTCATTGATAACGGGATCACATCATTGGGAGAATGATGTGATGGACAAGACCCAATCCTAAGCTTAGCACAAGATTGTGTAGTTCGTTTGCTAGAGCTTTTCTAATGTCAAGTATCATTTCCTTAGACCATGAGATCGTGTAACTCCCGGATACTGTAAGAGTGCTTTGGGTGTACCAAACGTCACAAGGTAACCGGGTGGCTATAAAGGTATACTACAGGTATCTCCAAAAGTGTCTGTTGGTTTGACACGAATCGAGACTGGGATTTGTCACTCCTTATGACGGAGAGGTATCTCTGGGCCCACTCGGTAATGCATCATCATAATGAGCTCAAGGTGACCAAGTGGTTGGTCATGTGATCACGCATTACGGTACGAGTAAAATGACATGCCGGTAACGAGATTGAACGAGGTATTGGGATACCGACAATCGAATCTCGGGCAAGTAACGTACCGATTGACAAAGGGAATTGTATACGGGATTACTTGAATCCTCGACATCGTGGTTCATTTGATGAGATCATCGTGGAACATGTGGGAGCCAACATGGGTATCCAGATCCCGCTGTTGGTTATTGGCCAGAGAGTCGTCTCGGTCATGTCTGCGTGTCTCCCGAACCCGTAGGGTCTACACTTAAGGTTCGCTGATGCTAGGGTTGTAGAGATATTAGTATGCGGTAACCCTAAAGTTGTTCGCAGTCCCGGATGAGAACCCGGACGTCATGAGGTATTCCGGAATGGTCCGGAGGTGAAGATTTGTATATAGGAAGTCCAGTTTCGGCCACCGGGAAAGTTTCGGGGTTCACCGGTATTGTACCGAGACCACCAGAAGGGTCCCGGGGGTCCACCGGGTGGGGCCACCTATCCCGGAGGGCCCCATGGGCTGAAGTGGGAGGGGAACCAGCCCCTGGTGGGCTGGTGCGCCCCCCTTGGGTCTCCCCCTCCGCCTAGGGTTGGAAACCCTAGGGGTGGTGGGCGCCCCACTTGGCTTGGGGGGCAAGTCCCCCCCTTCGCCGCCGCCCCGCCTTGAGATTCAATCTCTAGGGGGCTGGCTGTCGGTGTCAAAACCGGTGGATCTCTGGTAGGGGGTCCCGATCTGTGCCTCAAGGCTGATGGTAACAAGAAGTAAGGGACACAGGCGTTTACCCAGGTTTGGGCCCTCTCGACGGAGGTAAAACCCTACTTCCTACTTGATTAATATTGATGATATGGGTAGTACAAGAGTAGATCTACCACGAGATCGTAGAGGCTAAACCCTAGGAGCTAGCCTATGATGGTATGAATGTAATTGTGATCGGCCCTCTAAGGACCAACCTCTCCGGTTTATATAGACACCGGAGAGGGCTAGGGTTTACATGGAGTCGGTTACAAGGAAGGAAATATAATATCCAGATCGCCAAGCTTGCCTTCCATGCCAAGGAAAGTCCCATCCGGACACGGGCCGAAGTCTTGAGTCTTGTATCTTCATGCTTCAATAGTCTGGACGTTGTATATAGTCCGGCTGTCCGGATACCCCCTAATCCAGGACTCCCTCAGTAGCCCCTGAATCAGGCTTCAATGACGACGAGTCTGGCGCGCAGAATTGTCTTCGGCATTGCAAGTCGGGTTCTTCCTCCGAATACTCCAAAGTACCTGTTACGACGAATAGTGTCCGGTCTTCAATCGATGTTGTGCTCCTCGGCTTCAGCGCCTCAGTAATGACCATCTCCACGTGTCGAGCGAATGCGAGGAGTCAAGGTATTTTTGCATTTGCCACCCTCGATCCTCCGAGCCAACCGTCTATTTGAAGGGACAAGGGTTCTCAGATCCAAACCTCATTCTCCTCCCTTGAGCTAGCATCATAGGGCGCTTCGCGAAAAGCCATTCTAGCATGGCCGGCCATCGCAGCTCTTCTGCTTTCCCTCCTCGCTCTAAGTCGGGGGATTGTGGAGAGTGCTCAGTTCCCCACAGCCGTTTGGTGAAGTTACAAACTCAAGGGTTTCTTCCACCGGCATTCATGGTCTCCGTCTGAGCTGGAATAGCTACTTACAACGGAGGGGAATAAGCGGAGGGATCTCCTAACCCGTCTCCGGAGGAGCGAATATGCCTCATCTTGCATCTGCTGACGGGCATCGGGTTCACTATCCACCCGTTTCTCCGCGGGCTCCTGGAGTTCTATGGCCTCCAGCTACACAATCTTACCCCAGCCTCCATTCTGCACATAGCGGGGTATGTCGCCCTTTGCGAGCTGTTTTTAGGCTGCAAACCACACTTCGGATTGTGGAGGAAGCTGTTCTGCCTTGTCCCCCGCACCCAGGGGGAGTCCCTGTATCAAGTGGGCGGGGCCGAAGTATGGCGCATTGCCGAGACCGGATACCTGTCCGGCACTCCTGAGAATGCACCAGAAAACTGGCCTTCAGAGTGGTTCTATATAAATGACGTTCCCCTTCCGGGTCCAGTCCGCAGGGGTCTGCCCAAGTTCAGCAATGCCACACCAAGGGCACGCCTAAGCTGGCATCCCCGGGGCCCTCAAGAAGAGGACACGAGGGAGATATTCCTCCTGATGAACAAGATAAAGCTGTTGGCCAAGTCTAGATTGAACATTGTTGAGGTCATGGCAATATGCATAAAGTGACGAGTGCAGCCACTCCAATATCGGTGGAAGCCCATGTGGCATTACAACGCGGAAGATGACGCCACCCGCTGTGGTCGTAAGGGTTCGGACTCCGCTGCTGCTTTGGCAAGGATATTGTCCGATTTATAGAAAGGGGAAGAGGAGGATTTCCTTCACATAAAAACGCGGGACGGATTCTCCATGCACAACCTCCCAGCGTGGGTAAGTTGCCATTCTTTTCCCAGTTTCATTTACTCTATCGTACTTCTGCTAAGATTACTTGCATCAATGCCTCCGAGCAGGAACTGAGGAGGGCCGTGGAAGGAATCTTCAGACCCTCCCCGCAACCAGAGGACCCTGGAAGGGCCCTAGATCCGGGACTCAAAGTAGATCCGGATATTACCATGGAGCTTGTCAACGGAGTATTTTATCAGGAGAGCTGGGACGTAGTGGCCATTAAGGCCGACTCCCCTGAACTGCTTCCCACGTCGCGTGTAAGCTGAGCTATTAATCCTATCCTTCGAGGAGGAATTTCCCCAGGTATTGTAATTTCACCTTTGAGGCGTCGCTCTATTTGCAGAAACGACGGCTGGAGCGAGGGGCCGAGCCCCTAAGGACTCGTCAACCACAGGCATCCGGATCAGGCAGGCTCAAGAGGAAGGCGGCGAGGGCTGACACACCACTGTAGAGGTAAAGTCGTAGGCTGTCTTGCTGTCATAGAATTTGGAATATGACAGCGCCCTTTGTGTCTGGCAGGAAGAGGAATAACTAGGCTATATCTGGAAACCCCACCAACCACGCCTCAACCAGCCGGGTTCCAGAACCGGCTTTGGGGGCGGATACGGGGCCAGCACCGCATAGCTTCCCGACAGAGGGTGCGGATATGTGTCAAAACCAGCGGATCTCGGGTAGGGGGTCCCGAACTGTGCGTCGAGGCGGATGGTAACAGGAGACAAGGGACACGATGTTTTACCCAGGTTCGGGCCCTCTTGATGGAGGTAAAACCCTACGTCCTGCTTGACTAATATTGATGATATGGGTAGTACAAGAGTGGATCTACCATGAGATCAAGGAGGCTAAACCCTAATGCTAGCCTATGGTATGATTGTTGTAATGTATGTTGTGTCCAACGGACTAAAGCCCTCCGGTTTATATAGACACCGGAGAAGGATAGGGTTACACAGAGTCGGTTACAATGGTAGGAGATCTACATATCCGTATCGCCAAGCTTGCCTTCCACGCCAAGGAAAGTCCCATCCGGACACGGGACGGAGTCTTCAATCTTGTATCTTTCTAGTCTTGGAGTCCGGCGGACGATGATAGTCCGGCTGTCCGGACACCCCCTAGTCCAGGACTCCCTCAGTAGCCCCTGAACCAGGCTTCAATGACGATAAGTCCGGCACGCATAATGTTCGGCATTGCAAGGCGGGTTCCTCCTTTGAATAATCCAGAGAAGATCAGGAACACCAGGATAGTGTCCGGCTCTGCAAAATAAATTCCACATTCCATCGTAGAGAGAATAGAATGTAGACAAGTTCAATCTGCTGACGTATTTTGCGGCATGACGTCACACCACTACCAAGCCTTTACTTGAATCGATTTTTATTATACCACCTCAGCACGTTAAGCGAAGCGGTTTCCTTGGCACGTCTTGTCGAAGCAGAGATCGTGTTCCCCTTATTCCGGGATTCTCATCAATATGAGCGTGGGTAACCCAACCGTGCCCGTCGCCACGCCTCCTCTATCGAAGGTGAATCCGGAACGGTCACGGAGACGGCTCTTGGTATTTTCCCCCTTTATAAGAGGACCAAGGCTCGTTTCTTTTCTTCAGTCTTCCATCGAATCCTCTCCTTGCTCAAAGTTCCAACACCCAGAGCCCCAGATTCGAGCGCTTTGGACCTTCAACGATGTCCGGCTCTGACCTTCAGGGTCGGTGGACGGAGGAGGACGTGCTAAAGCTGCGTGAGGCCAAGTACCTGTCTTACGAGATTTCGCACAGGTTGCCCGCCCAAGGGCAAGCCGTACCCACTCCCGAGCCCGGTGAGTACGTCGTCTTCGTATCCCACCTCCGTCGGGGTTTAGGCTTCTCGACGGACCCCTTCGTGAGAGGGCTCATGTTCTACTACGGGCTGGATTTTCACGACTTGGCTCCGGAGTCCATCCTCCATGTTTTCGCATTCATTATCGTCTGCGAAGCCTTCCTCCGCATCACCCCCCACTTCGGCCTGTGGCTGAAGACCTTCAATGTGGAGCCGAAGATGATCGGGGGGCGTCAAGCGGAGTGCGGCGGGGCGGCCATAAGCAGAAGGGCCGATGCCCCGTGGCCCGAGGGCTCCTTCCAAGAGGAGCTCGGCTTGTGGCAGCAGGAGTGGTTCTATATCACCGCTCCGAAGGGCAGCAAGCAAAAGCCGCCGCCTTCATTCCGCCCGGGACCTCCACGCCAGTTGATATCGTGGGTCAACCAAGGGCTCAATTGGGGGCCGTCCGAAGACGTGCCCTTATTGCAGGGCCGGATTCGAGACCTCAAAGCGAGGGAGATCAATCTGGTTGTGGTGATGCAGGTCATGCTAATCAGGCATCTTCTGCCCTGCAAACGCCGTCCTCTCCGGTTATGGGAGTTCAATCCGGAGGGACCACGAATTCTCCAACACTTCATGGGTATGACGCCCGTGGAGATGTACAAGTTGTTCTTCGGACCGCAGGTGGCATGTCCGGAATTGACTGAGGACGCAGGCCTAAGATGCAATCGCCCGGATACTCAGGTAAGTAGCTCAGAGTTCGGGCGTTCTGTTTGTTTGCTTTTCTGAAATTCGCCTTCTAACCCATTATTCTTCATCAGGAGTGCGTAGCGCGATCGAAGCTGATAAGGTGTCCGCCCCCCTCCCAGAGACTGCACCGGAGCCCATGCTGGTTAGAATGTTGGAGACTGCACCGGAGCCTAAGCGGGGGAAGAAATCTTCACCAGAGGGTCCTGCGTTCGGGGAGAACCCAGACGTACAATCGTCTCTAAAGGAACAGCCCTCCAGCGAGCCGTGAGTAGGAAAAGGGGAGTTAATAAGAAAATACCCCTATTTGTGCTTCTGTGGATAACCGAAATTTTTACCTTACAGTTCGGATCTCAGGCCTTCTCAGATGAGTTCGTCTTCGGGGGATCTTCGTCCGGAGATGATGGAGAGTGAAACGCCTCCGTCTGCTGCGCCGTCACGGAGGGTATCCCAGAGCCCGATGGAGCCGGAGAGTTCGGCGCCGACTAGTGTCCGGCCGGGGGTGCTGAAGGATCTGCTTGAGGGGGCGTCTATCTCAGAAGATCACCGTGCTTTGATGAGTATGGTGATTGGAAGGATTTCATCCGCCGAAAGCGGATTGCATAATGCCGTGAGGAGTTTGCTGGCAGGATTTGAGGTACGCAAGAACGACGCACCTTTATGACAGTTTTGCACATAGAAGTGCGCCCTGTATAGATAGTAGCCCCTGAGACTCGGTAGGTTGTCGAAAGCGACAGCGTGCCGAGGATCAAAATCGCAGGTATTAAATGTCGCCCTTCCTATGCAGGTGGCGGATAGTCCGGGGGCTAGCCGGACTAGTGGAGTTGTCGAGCTAATGCGGCAACTTGATGTGGTGGATGCGGACATCGCGCTTGTCAACCGGCGACTTGACGAGTCGCAAGGTAAATGAATTCTCCGTAGTCACTTATTTAAGGGAGCCAAAGCCCGCCTCTGACAATATATATGCTGTGATACAGACGGTGCTGCTGCTGTGGAGAGCCTTCGGGCCGAGCTTGCTCAAGCCAAGGAGCAAGCCCGAAGGAGTGATGAAGCTGCCTCGAGGGCGGCCGAGGAGTTGAAAGCCGAAAAGGCTGCACACTGCCTAAGCAGGGAAAACATGGCCGAATTGGCCGTGAAATTGAAGGATGCTACCGACCGCAATGAGGCTCTTGAATAGGAGCACCTATCGGGGTGAGAAGACCTGGGGAAGGCCACCGCCGAGGCCAAGGATGCCCGTTCTGCAATGCGGGCTATGAAGGAGGAGCTGCGCCAGGCCGAAGATATTGTGGCTGGCAGGCCTTTTCTGCTGCGTCGCCGGTTTACGGATCCAAAGTATGCCCAACTTGGCCAGCTGTGGGGTCCAGAGGATCCATATATGGACTTGGCGGCAAGTGCGGCGGATGCCGTTGTGCACTTCCGGAGTTAGAAGGATCACAAGACGGAAGAGCTTTTTTGGTCTCAATTCCATAGTCCGGATCGTTCACTTCTGTTGACCGATCGGTTGGCCGAATGGGCTGAGCTGAACAGGTTTTCCGGACTTGCCATGACTGATATCGTGGCTCATGTCTGGCCGGAGAGGCCCAAGGCGCCGAGCTATTTTGGCTTATTGCAGCAATTTCTTGGAGCGGTGCCGCATATCAAGGAGATGAAGCGGTCGGCCTGCATAGAAGGTGCGCGGATGGCCCTTGCCCATGTGAAGACACATTGGACAGAGATGGATGCCACCGCTGTTGCAGCCCAGGATTCGGACGAAAGCCGGTTACCCGCCGAGCACTATTTTGGGGAAGTTATGCGTGGCGCTCGTGTAATAGAGTCGCAGTGCTCGAAAAATGTCACGTTCAAATGAACGTTTTATCTTGTAAAACAATGATTATGATTGAACCGCCTTTTATACTTGTGCGTTCCAAGTATTAAAATATCTCCTATGCGGCCGTTTATGTATACATTTGTATAACCTGAAAGATGGCAGTCTTCGGCTTCAGCCCCCACGCACAATGTGCGGGGGTGTTCGCAAAAAATAGCGCGTTTTCACACTTAATCCGACGTCTCGGTCCTGTTAAGGAGGTGGTGGCGTAGCAAACGAGGTAATCCAGACTATGATGCTTTATCACTTTCACTTAGCAATTGGAGTTCGAGGGTGGGGCTACGATATAGCCCCTGGGGGCACCGCGCTACTTCGGAGTCGGGGCGCGTGTGTGCTTGACCGGGAAACGGTCCTTCGTCAAAGCGGGGAATTCTAAACATTCCGGTAGTAGATCGAGTGGTTGACTAGTCTCTCGCTGTATCATGACAGTCAGTTTTCGGCTTTCTCTACTGAGGTGCTCGCCCAGCCGAACTGGGGCACAATCGCTGTAGTTCTCGTGGTGCCGCGTTAGCCGATGATACGAAATGTAAGGCAGAAAAACACAGGAGCTGGGCAAACCCAACATTTGACCAAAGACATGATTCGGAGCTGATGCATATAAGGCCCAACTCGAGACGCCGAACACTCCCTAAGGTGTTCGGTCTTTATAATAATGGGCAGAACCATGCCCTAAGCCCCTAGTGTCCAGGTACGGGCAAGGTCCTCTGACGCGGCCGATGCCAAAACATCAGGCTCCACTTTGGTTATAATGAGAAACCAAGGGATTATAACAACAAGAGACAGTAAAAAAGGTTTACGCAGGGTCTTAATCTGAAAAGAATCCTTGCGACGGGTCCCTACTGCACGTCTGCGCCTGTGTCTCCGTTGTGCCGTTATCCTGGACGGGTGTGCACGTTGTTCATCTGTAAAAAGAGACGAACTTAGTTTGGAAAGAAATCGTGCGAAAAAATATATACGAAGGAAAAAATATAAATAAATAAGTAAAGCAGAGTCTATATGAGTTTGCTGTTTGCTTGTGCGCGCAGCCCCTTGTGAAGGGATGTGCGGCTAGGGAGCCCCTAGCTTATTTATGCCGGACTCGTCTGACTATGTCCGGGGTCTTTAAATGACCCTCACACTGAAATGATGCCACGTGGACCGGGCATCTTAAGTGTAAGAGACGCGTAATGTGGTATGGCGTTAAAGCGGACAAAAGCTTCTCGTCCCAAGAGTGCTTGATAGCTACTTTTAAATGGGACGATATGAAAGATTAGTTTTTCGCGTCAAAAGTTGTTCGGTGATCCGAACACAACTTCTAGTAATAAGGAGCCTGTGCACTTGGCGTAAGGGCCTGGCGTCACTCCTTTAAAGGAAGTGCGGCTGTGTCGAATTTTAGTAAGGTCTATCCCCAACTGGCGGATTGTGTTTGGATACAGCAAGTTTAAGTCACTGCCTCCGTTCATCAGGACTTGTGTAAATTGCAGTCCGTCGATTATAGGATCCAATATCAGGGCAGTACATCCTGCATTTCGAACGCTTCTGGAATAATCCAGGTGGTCGAAAGTGATTGGTTTTGTTGTCCAATCTCTATGTTCCGCTGGGTTGGACCGTGCGAGACCCATTTTAACGGGTGCCGCACTGTTTTTCCGTATTATCACCTGAAGTGAATTTACTGCTTTCACCTCTTGTGGGAAAGTATTTTGTTTTCCGGTGCTCTGCTGGTGGGGTTTATCATCTTCTTTGCTTGATGCGTCGAGCCCCTTGTGTTCGGCGTTTAATCTCGGTGGGTGTGGTTTGCAGGCCTTCCGGGGGTACTGTGGCTTTGACATATCTGACCCAAAATCTTGTTTAAGTTGGATAGCTCATCGCGGTTATCCTTAAGAGGCGGTGTTTTGTTGTTTGGCCGCGAGCTTTTGAATCCGGCGTTGACTGCCGTGCTCTTTGGGATTTTCTCTTTATTTCGGCGCTGGTCTTTTCTGCGCCGTGATTTTCCGTTTCCATCTCTGATCTCGGATGTACTTGGGTCGCTAGTGCTGCATCTTGCTAGCCAGCTATCCTCTCCCACACAAAAGCGGGTCATGAGGCTTGTTAGCGCAGACATTGTCCTCGGCTTCTCTTGGCCGAGGTGTCTGGCGAGCCATTCGTCTCGGACATTGTGTTTAAAAGCTGCTAAGGCTTCAGCGTCCGGACAGTTGACTATTTGGTTCTTTTTGGTGAGGAACCTGTTCCAGAATTTGCACGCTGACTCTCTGGGCTGTTGAGTTATATGACTTAGATCATCTGCATTCGGGGGGCGGACATAAGTTCCTTGAAAATTTGCTCTAAACGCGTCCTCGAGCTCTTCCCAACTTGCAACATTGTTTTCTGGGAGGCTTTTGAGCCAATGACAGGCTGGCCCTTTGAGCTTGAGGGGTAGGTATTTTATGGCGTGGAGATCATCTCCTCTAGCCATGTGTATGTGTAGTATATAATCTTCTATCCAGACTCCAGGGTCTGTTGTACCGTCGTATGCCTCTATGTTTATGGGTTTAAATCCTGATGGGAATTCATGATCCAGCACCTCGTTGGTGAAACATAGTGGGTGTGCGGCGCCCCTGTATTTGGGTGTACCGCTATCTTCGGACACTTGGCGTGTTGCATTGCTTCCTGGGGCCCTCTTCTTTGGCCCGTAAATGGACCTGGCTAGGCCATCTGTCTTTCCAGGGTCATTAGTCGGCTTAGGTGCGGCGCCGCTTTCAGATTTTGGCCTATCATCAGGCCGTCTATCCAACCATGCAGCCTCTTTGTTTTTTGACTGTGGGGGCTCTATGGCCTCCTCGTCAAATTCTGGCAGCAGCTTGCGCTTCGGGTAGCTCTTTGATTGATAGCCATTGCCGTATTTGTTTGCGGTTTTGAGCACATTGCTCCACCTCATTCTGAGTGTATCTTCCGCTGTTTTGAGCTTCTGTTTTTCCTTTTTCAAACTTCTTGCGGTGGCGACGAGTCTTTTCCGAAGGTTTTTATTCTCTGTTGGTGTGTCCGGCGTGAGGTCGTCTGGACTGTTGTTTTCGCCGGGCCTGGAGTGATTATCTGACTCGTCCTATTCGGACGGTTGCTTGTCTGCGTGTTCGTCGACCACCAGTTTGCCCTGCTGTATTGCTGGGTCATTAGGAGCGCTGTTGTTGTCGAGGCGGGACTTAGGGCAGCGTCTGCGTCGCTGTTTTGGTTGTTTGTCGGCGGGATTATCTTCTGCCACGGCCCGTTGGTCCTTCTTATCGCTTCCTTTTGGGGTATCCACCATGCATACGTCGTATGATGAGGTGGTCTTCCCGTGGCCTGTAGGCGCTGGTTCTTGTTCGTCTCCGGCATCGTCGTCCATACCGTCGATGTCTTTGGAGTCATAGTTTAGCATGCTGGTTAGATCGTCGACAGTGGCTACAAAGTGGGTGGTGGGTGGGTTTTGAATTTCTTCGTCGTCCGAATCCCAACCGTCCTGGCCATAGTCCGGCCAGGTCTCTCTGGATAGCGAGAGGTGTTTTAATGAACTTAGGATGTCGCCAAAGGGCGAGTGTTGGAAGGTGTCCGCGGCGGTGAATTCCATAATCGGCGCCCAATCAGATTTGATTGGCAGGGGCGCGTGAGGTCCGGAGTCCGGCACCTCGGAGTCACGAGCTTCGCGAGGGACAAGGCTAGTGTTCGGCTCCATCGCCGTGGAAGTTGAAGCCCCCGAGGCGGTGTCCATCCACCGGTCCTCGATCTAGGCGATCGGCTCCGGACTAAGGGCCGGAGCGGATTCTTGTGCGGCCACCAAGGCACTGTTCGGCGGCAGAGCTAGATCATGCCTATCGTAATAGTGCGGCACGCTTGGCTGTGGCTCGAGCCCGTCGAAGATCAAGTCCCCACGGATGTCGGCCATGAAGTTTAGGCTTCCGAATCTGACCTGACGGCCAGGGGCGTAGCTTTCGATCTGCTCCAGATGGCCAAGTGAATTAGCCCGCAGTGTGAAGCCGCCGAATACGAAGATCTGTCCGGGGAGAAAAGTCTCACCCTGAACAGCATTGTTGATTGAAGACGCCATCGAGCCTATCGGTGACGACATAGAGGAACTCTCAATGAAAGCACCAATGTCGGTGTCAAAACCGGCGGATCTCGGGTAGGGGGTCCCGAACTGTGCGTCGAGGCGGATGGTAACAGGAGACAAGGGACACGATGTTTTACCCAGGTTCGGGCCCTCTCGATGGAGGTAAAACCCTACGTCCTGCTTGATTAATATTGATGATATGGGTAGTACAAGAGTGGATCTACCACGAGATCAAGGAGGCTAAACCCTAAAGCTAGCCTATGGTATGATTGTTGTAATGTATGTTGTGTCCTACGGACTAAAGCCCTCCGGTTTATATAGACACTGGAGAAAGCTAGGGTTACACAGAGTCGGTTACAATGGTAGGAGATCTACATATCCGTATCGCCAAGCTTGCCTTACACACCAAGGAAAGAAACATCCGGACACGGGACGGAGTCTTCAATCTTGTATCTTCATAGTCTTGGAGTCCGGCGGACGATGATAGTCCGGCTGTCCGGACACCCCCTAGTCCAGGACTTCCTCAGGTCTGCCCAAGTTCAGCAATGCCACACCGAGGGCACGCCTAAGCTGGCATCCCCGGGGCCCTCAATAAGAGGACACAAGGGAGATATTCCTCCTGATGAACAGGATAAAGCTGTTGGCCAAGTCTGGACTGAAGATTGTTGAGGTCGTGGCAATATGCATAAAGCGAGGAGTGCAGCCACTCCAATATCGGGGGAAGCCCATGTGGCATTACAACGAGGAAGATGACACCACCCGCTGTGGTCGTAAGGGTCCGGACTCCGCTGCTGCTTTGGCAAGGATATTGTCCGATTTGTAGAAAGGGGAAGAGGAGGAGTTCCTTCACATAAAAACGCGGGACGGATTCTCCATGCACAACCTCCCAGCGTGGGTAAGTTGCCATTCTTTTCCCAGTTTCATTTACTCTATCGTACTTCTGCTAAGATTACTTGCATCAATGCCTCCGAGCAGGAACTGAGGAGGGCCGTGGAAGGAATCTTCAGACCCTCCCCGCAACCAGAGGACCCCGGAACGGCCCAAGATCCGGGACTCAAAGTAGATCCGGATATTACCGTGGAGCTTGTCAACGGAGTATTTTATCAGGCGAGTTGGGACGTAGTGGCCATTAAGGCCGACTCCCCTGGACTGCTTCCCACATCGCGTGTAAGTTGAGCTAAAAATCCTATCCTCCGAGGAGGAATTTTCCCAGGTATTGTAATTTCACCTTTGAGGCATCGCTCTATTTGCAGAAACGACGCCCGGAGCGAGGGGCTGAGCCCCTAAGGACTCGTCAACCACAGGCATCCGGATCGGGCAGGCTCAAGAGGAAGGCGGCGAGGGCTGACATACCGCTGCAGAGGTAAAGTCGTAGCCTGTCCTGCTGTCATAGAATTTGGAATATGACAGCGCCCTTTGTGTCTGGCAGGAAGAGGAATAACCAGGCTATATCTGGAAACCCCACCAACCACGCCTCAACCAGCCGGGTTCCAGAACCGGCTTCGGGGGCGGATACGGGGCCAGCACTGCATAGCTTCCCGACAGAGGGTGCGGATATGTGTTCGGCCACGAACTCTGAAGTGGAGAGCGCCATGAACCACTGGCGCCGGAAGGCCGTGCTCCGGCACAACATCTTTTCCGAAGAGGCTTTTAATGCCTTCAATTCGACGGACGCATATGTCCGAGCCGCTCGAGGCGGGCTTGCCCAAGCGACAAGCCAGTATACTAAAGACATACGGGTAAGTGATTTTGATAAGTATGCCTAGCAGTAGCCCCTGAGAATTAGAATAGTTGGGACAACTGTTTGAAGGATCAATATATCCACAGTTCCTTGTGGACAAGAATGAACAATTGGCGCGGGAGCTGGAGGCCTGCAAGGCCCAATTATCCGATGCTATAGCCAAGTTAGAGGGACCCCGAAAGGCTCCTGCCAGTAATATTTGTCTCCATTATACACAGATGTGCTAGTTAGTAGATGGCTGGTGCGGTTAGTCTAACAGTAAGTTCTGCAGACAATCCTGGAGTGAATCCGGATGGCGTAGTGGGTGACGACTCGCATCTCCAACGGAAACTAAAGGCTGGCGAGCGCATCCTTACGCAGGTGACGCAAGAGAAGAACAAGCTTCATGATGCCAATATTCGTATGGACATGGAATTGAAGGACGTCCGCGCACAACTGGCGGACTCCGTGAAGGAGAACAAAAAACTTCATCGCGGCATTTATGGTAAGAACGCAAGCGAACTGTTTGATAGTTCGGCGAGGAAGTTTATTAAAAAGTTTTTTCCTCGTAGGAATGTTAGCGGGTCGCCCTGAAGAGGAGATGCACTCATCTGTAGGTGATTTGCTACAAGAACTGTCACAGATGCACGAGCGTGCCCGGCAGGTGATGCACCGCTTTGCTCAGGCCTTGTGTCCAGCAAGGCTACTGCCGAATGGCATGGGATAGCTTGCGGACCTGCTCCGAGGAGCCCGGCGGCTCTTCTGTCTGTGGAAGATATCAGCCTACCGGCAAGGAGCAAGAGAAGCCTGGGCGATGGTGAAGAAGCGCTACACCAAGTTGGACCCTAACCATATGGCCGAAGTGGGACCGGTTGGGCCCGATGGGCAAGAAATTCCCGTGAGCCTGGTGTATGACCAGGTAGCATTAGCCCTAAGTATTCTCAGCAGGATTATAGGCTGGATAACCTGTTAGATGGTATAGAGGAGGAATATAGTCATTCTCAGTGATTGTGTAAATTGGATTGGCGTAAGTAGCCTCTAGCCGGATTGAAATCATTTGTCATGGCAGACCTTTTCGCTTCAGCCCCCGGACCCTATAGTCCGGGGTGTGTCCGAATACCCGCTCGTTTATACGACAAACGGGGCATGCTTGGAGACCAGGCGTAGGGGTCATAGGTGCTTGAACAGACAAGTACCCAACTAGTTATGTTATATTGCATGGATAGCAAGAAACATCTTCTAGGGAGAATAGTTCCGTTAGGGGTTCCTTTCCCTAGGTATCCATGTGTCAATGCACATGTCCGGACTACGCGCGATGGCGCAGGATACAAAGCTTCTAGGGTTCTTTGTTGTAACCAACGAATACATCCTTTGCTCACCGATCGAATATTCTATTAAGGAAACTAGCTTTCGGCTTCACCCAGTCTGAGGTACACATCCGGCTCAACCGGCAGTAACAATCGCAGAGGTGCTCCCCTTATGCCCTAGCCGAATTAACGGGAACGTAGGGCATAAACACAAGAGCCAGGCAACCCAGCTTGGCCACATCTTAAGTCATATCGATGCATATAATGGTGAAGAAAAGGCACGTATGGAGAAATAATGCATATGTGATGGGCAAAAAGCCATTAAAGTAATTATGTCTATCTTCCGAATAGGAAGCCCCCAGATGCAGCTTGCACACATGGTACGGCCGGGATAATCCGGGAATCCGCACTGTATTAAATACTTTGTGTGAGTGGAAAGAGGGTCGAGAAAGGAGAGAAACAGTGGTGGAGCATAATTTAAAAAGGGGGGGGGGGTGAGGAGACGAACACTGCGTTCGGCGTTAGGCGTAGAATCTCCGGAGTCTAGCCGCGTTCCATGGGTTTGGCTCGAGTCTGTTGTCAGATGCATTACGTAGGCGGTATGCTCCTCCGGTGAGATCTTTGTCAATGACGAAGGGACCTTCCCATCTGGGTTTGAGTTTATCCTTCTTCTTCTCCGGTAGGCGTAGAACGAGCTCGCCAATATTGTAAGTTTTGGCCCGCACTTCTCTGCTTTGATATCACCGAGCCTGCTACTGATAGAATGCCGAACGGGCTTTTGCGACATCGCGCTCCTCCTCCGGGGCGTCCAAGTTATCCTGCCGATCTAACTCGGCTTCCTTCTCTTCGTACATGCATATGCGTGGCGAATCATGTATTATGTCTCAGGGTAGTACTGCTTCCGCACCATACACCATGAAAAATGGTGTGTATCCGGTGGTTCGATTTGGTGTAGTCCGCAGCCCCCAGAGTATGGAGTCGAGCTCCTCTACCCAGTGCGTATCCGATTCTGTTAAAGATCGCACTAATCTGGGTTTTATGCCGCTCATGATAAGACCATTTGCCCATTCGACCTGGCCGTTTGTTTGCGGGTGGTAGACGGAAGCGTAGTCGAGCTTAATGCCCATTTTGCTGCACCAAGTTTTCACTTCATCGATTGTGAAATTTGAGCCATTATCAGTGATGATGCTATGGGGGACACCATACCGGTGTACAACCCCAGATATGAAGTCTATTACTGGTCCGGATTGAGTCGTTTTAACTGGTTTGACTTTGATCCATTTGGTGAATTTGTCCACCATGACCAGTAGATATTTTTTCTTATGCCTTCCCCCTTTAAGGGGTCCGACCATATCCAGCCCCCAGACCGTGAAGGGCCAAGTTATGGGGATTTTTTGGATAGCAGTAGGGGGCATATGACTCTGATTGGCGAAGAGCTGGCAGCCGATGCAATGTTGGACAAGGTCCTGTGCGTCTGCTCGGGCCGTCGGCCAATAGATGCCTGTATGGAAGGCTTTGCTGACTAGCGCTCGAGCTGCGGCGTGGTGTCCGCCCAGTCCGACGTGAATTTCAGCCAGGAGTTGCCGCCCTTCCTCTTCGGAGATGCAGCTTTGGAGCACTCTGGTCGCGCTTTTCTTGTAGATTTCCCCTTGGTGGACCTTGTAAGCTTTAGAACACCAGACTATGCAGTGTGCTTCATTTTGGTCTTCGGGGAGCTCCTGCCTATTTAGGTAGGCCAAGAACGGCTCGGTGCACGGGGCGATTACGGCCATTATTTCGTGGGCCGAAGGTGTTATTTCGGTGGTAGAGCCTCCGATTGTGTGGGATGGTTCGGAATCTGGGGGTGTATTCGGATCCGTGCTAGTATTGCCGAATTCCCCTTCCCATACTATAGATGGCTTGAACAGCCTTTCCAGGAATATATTAGGTGTGACAGGGTCGCGTTTGGCGCTGATGCGGGCAAGGACGTCCGCCGCTTGATTGTTTTCTCGAGCCACACGGTGGAATTCGAGCCCCTTAAACCGAGCTGACATTTTGAGGACGGCATTACAATAGGCCGCCATTTCCGGATCCTTGGCATCAAAGTCTCCGTTTATTTGTGATATTGCGAGGTTTGAATCCCCGCGCACTTCCAGGCGTTGGATGCCCATAGAGACTGCCATCCGAAGACCATGTAACAGGGCCTCATATTCGTCCGCATTTTTGGAGTCTGTGTATAATATTTGTAGGATGTACTAGACCGTGTCCCTCGTGGGAGACGTCAGGACTACCCCTGCTCCCGGTCCGGCCAGCATTTTGGAGCCGTCAAAGTGCATTATCCAGTTGGAGTACGTGCCGTACTCTTTAGGGAGTTTGGCGTCTGTCCATTCGGCGACAAAGTCAGCCAATACTTGCGACTTAATGGCCCGCTGCGGTTTGTATGTTATGTCAAACAGCAGGAGCTCGATAGCCCATTCAGCAATCCGGCCCGTAGCATCGCGGTTATTAATTATGTCGTTGAGTGGTACTTCGGAGGCGACGGTAATCGAACACTCTTGAAAGTATTGTCCTAGCTTCCGAGATGCCATGAAGATTGCGTATGCTATTTTTTGATAGTGCGGTATCGGGATATACATGGGGTGAGGACCGTTGATACGTAGTAAACCGGCTTTTGAATCGGGAATTTGTATCCATCCACATCTCGTTCGACGACGAGCACTGCGCTTACCACTTGATGTGTTGCAGCTATGTATAGTAGCATAGGTTCGCCGATGTTTGGCGCTGTTAGGACCGGATTACTGGCCAATAAGGTCTTTATCTCATCGAGTCTGGCCGCGGCTGCGTCCGTCCATACAAAATGTCCGGTGCGCCGAAGGAGGCAGTAAAGAGGCAATGCCTTTACTCCTAGCCTGGATATAAAGCAGCTCAAAGCGGCCACGCATCCTGCTAGTTTCTAGATGTGCTTGAGGTCGGTTGGTATGGCCAACTGCGACAGGGCTCGGATTTTTGCTGGATTCGCTTCTATTCCTCTATTGGAAACAATGAAGCCCAAGAGCTTCCCCGAAGGGACACCGAAAACACATTTTTATGGATTCAACTTGATGTCGTATGTCCGGAGATTATCAAATGTGAGCCTCAAGTCATCTATCAGGGTTTCGACGTGTCTAGTTTTTATGACAACGTCATCCACATATGCTTCCACTATTTTGCCAATTTGTTTCTCCAGGCATGTTTGAATAATGCGTTGATAGGTTGCGCCGGCATTCTTGAGCCCAAAGGGCATAGTGTTGAAGCAAAAAGGGCGATATGGCGTTATGAAAGCTGTTGCAACTTGGTCAGACTCTGCCATCTTTATTTGATGGTATCCAGAGTATGCGTCGAGAAAGCACAGCGAGTCGTGTCCAGTTGTGGCATCGATGATTTGATTGATGCGAGGGAGGGGAAAGGGATCCTTGGGGCAAGCCTTGTTGAGGTCTTTGAAGTCGACACATAGGCGCCAGGATTTGTCCTTTTTTGGCACCATTACCAAATTTGCCAGCCAATCCGGATGTTTAATATCTCTGATGAATCCGGCCTCAAGCAGCTTGGCTAGCTCTTCCCCCGTGGCTTGCCGTTTGGGTTCTAAAAACCGCCTTAGGGTCTGTTTGACCGGTTTGTAACCCTTTAGTATATTGAGGCTGTGTTCGGCCAGCCAGCGTGGGATGCCTGGCATGTCCGAAGGGTGCCAGGAGAAAATGTCCAAATTCTCGCGTAAGAAATCTCGCAGTGCAGCGTCCATCACGGGGCTCAATTGTGTTCCGATGGATGCTATCTTCGTGGGATCCGTTGGGTGGACCTGGAATTTGGCTATCTCGTCTGCAGGTTTAAATGAGGTGGACTTGGGTCGTTTGTCGAGTATCACATCGTCCTTGTCCATGGTGGCCCGTAGTGTTGTTAACTCCCAGCTGCTAGGGCCTCAGATAATGCTTCCAGGGCTAGTGCTGCGGTTTTGTTTTTGGCGCGGAGTGCGACGTCCGGATCGCTGGCTAGCGTGATGATTCCGTTGGGCCCGGGCATCTTAAGCTTCATGTACCCGTAATGGGGTACAACTTGAAAGCTTGTAAACGCGTCTCGCCCTAGAAGGGCGTGGTATCCGCTGCTGAAAGGAGCCACTTGGAATATGATTTCTTTGGACCTATAATTCTCCGGGGTGCCTAATACCACATCGAGTGTGATTTTTCCCGCGCACCATGCCTCCTAAGTAGGGATGATTCCCCTAAAGGTGGTGCCGCTTTGCTCAATGCGGCCTTTATCAATCTCCATTTTTTGAGCATTTCTTCATAGATCAAGTTTAACCCGCTTTCGCCGTCCACGAGTACTCTGGTTAGCCAGAAGCCGTCCACGATTGGGATAAGGACCAGAGCGGCCGGTGCACGGACAGTCTGGAATCGAGGTTCATCACTGGCATTGAAAGTTATAGCCGTGTCGTTCCAGGGGTTTATCTTTGCCACATGGCAAATTTAATTTCCGCAGAGCTTCGGTGAGCCCGCTTGCACTTGTTGTTCGAGGCAAAAGTCTCGAAGACTGTTAGTACCGTATTGGGTCCGTGGGCAGGATATTGTTCCGCTTTGTGGCTTGCGAGAAGGTCCTCGCCACTTTTGGCCACCAGCCGGAGTATCCAACATGCCCTAAGGCTATGAGTTGGCATTGTATCCGATGTACTATGGAGCTTACATGGCCCGTCGAGCCATTCTTCCAATACGGAGCCTCGCCCTGGGGTGGGCTTCAGTTTCTTGGGGATTGGATCGGACGTCTTACGAGAGTTCGTCCGTTTGGTTCGGACAAAGGTCTTGGTGAGAGCGTACTATACCAAAATTCTGTTTGGGTCTTCCAAGCGCTCTCCATCGCACAGTACTTACGTACTATGGTTGCCAAGTCCGCGAAACGTATTATTTCGCGGCGGCTTACAGCATTGAGGAGCCCTTCGTCCGTGCAGTTTTTGCAGAAGAGTGTGACCTTGTTCTCCTCGCGGCAGTCTTTAACCTTGTTGAGCGACAGGAGGAATCTGGCCCAGTAATGATGTACCGTCTCCTGGGGCTCTTTCCTGATGCGGGAGACACAGTTTAAGTCCAAATAAGTGTTGTTAGCAGGATTCGGATCATGATCTGATCTAACGCCCAAGGGTGCGGGCAGTTCTGAGCCCAACAGCTCGGAATCTGGAGTGCTACCCAATTCCTTCGGCCCAATGCCCGATCCTAAGTCTGGGGCCTGGGGCAGGTTGTCCTCTGAGCCGATTCTCGGCTTAAGGAGTTCGGCGATCCGAACGTAATTCGTCCTCAAAGTTGGGGGACGATCCGCGTGTGGTTCTTCCACAATCGCTATCTCATGGGTGGCCGGCGGGGATCTGATGTCCCTTCGGTCGGGTTTTAGCCCAATCCGGTCATAGTTCGTAGTGACCCCCAGAGCGGCGATGTGATCCAAGAGTTGATTAAAGGAGGAGAGCTCCATTGGATCCATCTATTTGGCAACTTCCGAACTGACCCGAAGGTTATGATTGATGACCCGACAGGCCATCGTCGGCTTTGTCACCGATGGGGCGGCCATGATAAAGCCGCCGAGCCGGAGCGTCTGGCCTACAGCCAGATCTCCCTCCGAAGTAATATCGTTCTTGAAGACGAGTCGAGCCATCAAGCCTTGCGGCGACGTCACAGAGGAACTCTCAATGAAAGCACCAATGTCGGTGTCAAAACCGGCGGATCTCTGGTAGGGGGTCCCGATCTGTGCGTCAAGGCTGATGGTAACAAGAAGTAAGGGACACAGGCGTTTACCCAGGTTCGGGCCCTCTCGACGGAGGTAAAACCCTACTTCCTACTTGATTAATATTGATGATGTGGGTAGTACAAGAGTAGATCTACCACGAGATCATAGAGGCTAAACCCTAGGAGCTATCCTATGATGGTATGAATGTAATTGTGATCGTCCCTCTAAGGACCAAGCTCTCCGGTTTATATAGACACCGGAGAGGGCTAGGGTTTACATGGAGTCGGTTACAAGGAAGGAAATATAATATCTGGATCGCCAAGCTTGCCTTCCATGCCAAGGAAAGTCCCATGCGGACACGGGCCGAAGTCTTGAGTCTTGTATCTTCACGCTTCAATAGTCCGGACGTTGTACACAGTCCGGCTGTCCGGATACCCACTAATCCAGGACTCCCTTACCGGCGCCCCCCCAGGGCCCCTATATAAAGAGGGGGGAGGGAGGGCTGCGCACCCCTTCTCCTGGCGCCTCCCTCTCCCTCCGTAACACCTCTCCCTCTCCCCGAGCTTGGCGAAGCCCTACCGAGATCGCGGCTACTTCCACCACCACGCCGTCGTGCTGCTGTATCTCCATCAACCTCTCCCTCCCCATTGCTGGATCAAGAAGGAGGAGACGTCTTCCCAAACCGTACGTGTGTTGAACGCGGAGGTGCCGTCCGTTTGGCGCTAGGATCATCGGTGATTTGGATCACGACGAGTACGACTCCATCAACCCCGTTCTCTTGAACGCTTCCGCTCGCGATCTACAAGGGTATGTAGATGCACTCCTCTCTCTCGTTGCTAGATGACTCCATAGATTGATCTTGGTGATGGGTAGAAAATTTTTATTTTCTGCTATGTTCCCCAATAGTGGCATCATGAGCTAGGTCTATGCGTAGTTTCTATGCACGAGTAGAACACAAGATTGTTGTGGGCGTTGGTTTTGTCAATTTTCTTGCCACTACTAGTCTTATCTTGTTTCGGCGGCATCGTGGGATGAAGCGCCCCGGACCGACCTTACACATACGCTTATGTGAGATAGGTTCCACCGACTGACATGCACTAGTTGCATAAGGTGGCTAGCGGGTGTCTGTCTCTCCCACTTTAGTCGGATCGGATTCCATGAAAAGGGTCCTTATGAAGGGTAAATAGAAATTGGCATATCACGTCGTGGTTTTGGCATACGTAAGAAACATTCTTGCTAGTAACCTATAGCAGCCACGTAAAAACATGCAACAATAATTAGAGGACGTCTAACTTGTTTTTGCAGCATATGCCTTGTGATGTGATATGGCCAAAAGGATGTGATGAATGAAATATATGTGATGTATGAGATTGATCATGTTCTTGTAATAGGAATCACGACTTGCATGTCCATGAGTATGACAACCGGCAGGAGCCATAGGAGTTGTCTTTATTTTTTGTATGACCTGCGTGTCATTGAATAGCGCCATGTAATTACTTTACTTTATTGCTAAACCGTTAGCCATAGAAGTAGAAGTAATCGTTGGCGTGACAACTTCATTGTCACATCCCTAGTTCTGGTATGCACTGAGCTAGCTAGTCATGTGTTGCATCATGTTTAAATTCTTTTGAAACTTGAAATAGGGATGCTTAACCCCTAGCACCAAATGATTTCAACTAGGGTCAAAATAAAATCTTTTTCATTCAACTCAAAATGCCCTCTAAAAATGTTCAACATTTCTGGTTTGAGGTGAAAGCATCTACCAAAAATGATTTATATTTTTGCAGGACATATTGGGCTCTTAATTAACTCATACTCTATTTGCATTTGGGCATTTAAATACTATAAAATATTTTAAATGCTCAAATAATCATAAACTAAAATGTTTACTATTGGATATATTCTAAACAGTAGCCATTATTAGTTTCATGATTTTTGGATCTGTTTAAGTATTTTTAATAAAGCCATAAAGTTACAGAAATAATAGAAAACAGAAAATAGAGGAGAGAGAGAGAGAACTTACCTGACTTAACTGTCGCGGCCCAGCTGGCCAGCCCACCTGCGCAGCCCAGCCCGCCTGGCCCCTCCTCTGTCGCCTTCCTCCTTGCCAGGAGGACGGGCACGTGCCCGACGCGCGCGCACCGCCATGCGCCACCTCCTGCTTGCCGACGAGCCCCTAGACGCGTGGACGACTCCCGCGTGCCGTCCCGATCCCGCTGACTGCTTCGCTCACTCTCCCCCCACAGCCCTCTCTCCTCTGCTCTCTCTCTCTCGCCCGGACCGACCGCGTCTGTCGCCGTCGACGAGCACCGCCGTGGCCACAGCCACTGCCTCACCTCGTCGTTGCGCCCAGAGGCTCCGCCTTGACCCCCTCTTCCTCTCCACCAACCCACGCCCCGCCGGACGCCCTCGAACGCCGGCCACGCCGTCTTCTTCAACCTCGGTCCGCCGAGATCGCCTGCGCCGCCCCGTTTGCTCTGGTCATCCCCCGAGCTCGCCGTCCACCCCACGACGAACACCGTGAGCTTCTGACTATCCTCCCCCTCTCCGTTCGCTCTACCACACACCGTAGTGACCACACCGCACTCACCCGGACGCGCCGTCGCCCACACTCATCGCCGGTGATGCTCCGGTGACCATTTGGTCCCGGGCATGCGCCCAACGCGCTCCCCGCATCGGGTAGAGCCTCTGTCGCACCTCGCCGCGCTCGTTTGCGCACCGCAGCCCCATCCCCACTTGCACCCGAGCTTCGGCCACTGCCAAGCTCGTCGCTGGCACCACTCCGGCCACTCTCCGGCCGCGCCACCACCACGGTTGGATGTGGACGAGCGTCCGCATCCCGTAGCTGTGCTTCGCGCGTCAAACGGCGCCCTGCAGGCGGATCCCGCAGTGCACCGCCGCGTCTGGCCTCGCCAGCGTCATGACGCCGGCGGGTTTGACCCGTTGACCTTGACCGAGTGGGCCCAGGTTGACTCCCCGCTGAGTCTATGACAAGTGGGGCCCGCTCTGCTAATTAACTTAGGTTAGCACTAACTAATATTAGTTAGTTAAACTAACTACTGACACGCAGGGCCCACATGTCAGTTTGACATGGACCAGCCCCGTTGACCGCTGACGTCACCCTGATGCACTGCTGACGCAATAAAGCATTTACTGGATTTATTCTTATATAGGAAATTCCAGAAAATGTAGCAAACTTCAAAAAATCATAGAAAATAATCTATAACTCAGATTGGAATGAATTATATATGAAAAATGATCAGAAAAATCCAATCTGTCCATCTGTACCATTTTCATGCATGTTTAAACAAGTTAACTTGCTGTTTAGTGCAAAACATGATAAAGCACTATTTAAGATCACAAATGTGTTTGAACTTTGAATCTTTGGTTCAAAATAGCTCAAACCCATCTGGTTGTAGTTGCATTAGCCCAACACACTTATTTTACCATGTCATGATCATGCATCATATTGTGCATTGCATTGATTGTGTTTCTTCTCTGTTGCCGGTATTTGTCCCCTCTCGATAGACGTGGTTTCGACGATGAGATCGATGACACTGATGAAGAGCTATATTATCTTCGGAAGTGCCAGGCAAGCAAAACCCCCTTGTTCATTCCGATACAATCCCACTCTCTCGCTCCTGCTCTTTACTGCATTAGGACAACAACGATTCATCTGTTACTTGCTGCGGTAGCTGAACCCCTTTATCCTTTGCATGACCTGTCATTCCACAGTAAATAGATGAAACCTACTAGCATGAGTAGAAGTTATTTGAGCCCTGTTGTGCCTACTCATACATGCTTGTTTGTCATGCCTGCTACTGCTTAGAGTTGAGTCGGGTCTGATTCATCGAGGATGAATCAAAGGTGTGTGAACATGTCCTACTGTGTGTGTGAGCAAAGAGTGTGAACACGATTTGGTAAAGGTAGCGGTGAGAGGCCATGTAGGAGTACATGGTGGGTTGTCTCATTGCAGCCGTCCTCAGGAACTGAGTTCTGTGTTTGTGGTCCATGATTCAGCTACTACCACGCATTGGGCCCGAAACCAATGGACCCTCTCGGCTTCTTAATCACCCTTGTCCTCTGTCCAGGAGTTGCAAGTAGTTTCTAGTGTTTGTAGTATGCTGGAGGCCGTGCGCAGCGCTGACCAGAGGGGTGGGCTGTGATGCGGTAGGCACATGGCACGGTGTACCGGGCGCCCGTTTGGTGTCTCGGGAACCCTGCAAACATCGTTTTGGGCTGTGAGCGAAACTCCGGCCGGATCTCCTCGCGGATGGAACCCGAATAGGCGATAAACCAGGACTAGAGACTTGAGTGTTTAGGCAGGTCGTGGCCGACACCCTCGTTGGGCTTCCGCTTGAAGGTTGCCGAGTACATGTCGTGTAAATGGCGATAAGTGGTGAGAGCGTGTGTGAAGAAGTACACCTGTCGGTGTCAAAACCGGCGGATCTCGGGTAGGGGGTCCCGAACTGTGCGTCTAGGCGGATGGTAACAGGAGACAAGGGACACGATGTTTTACCCAGGTTCGGGCCCTCTTGATGGAGGTAAAACCCTACGTCCTGCTTGATTAATATTGATGATATGGGTAGTACAAGAGTGGATCTACCACGAGATCAAGGAGGCTAAACCCTAAAGCTAGCCTATGGTATGATTGTTGTAATGTATGTTGTGTCCTATGGACTAAAGCCCTCCGGTTTATATAGACACGGGAGGAGGCTAGGGTTACACAGAGTCAGTTACAAGGGTAGGAGATCTACATATCCGTATCATCAAGCTTGCCTTCCACGCCAAGGAAAGTCCCATCCGGACACGGGACGGAGTCTTCAATCTTGTATCTTCGTAGTCTTGGAGTCCGGCAGACGATGATAGTCTGGCTGTCCGGACACCCCCTAGTCCAGGACTCCCTCAGTAGCCCCTGAACCAGGCTTCAATGACGATAAGTCCGGCGTGCATAATGTTCGGCATTGCAAGGCGGGTTCCTCCTTTGAATAATCCATAGAAGATCATGAACACCAGGATAGTGTGCGGCTCTGCAAAATAAATTCCACATTCCACCGTAGAGAGAATAAAATGTACACAAGTTCAATCTGCTGACGTATTTTGCGGCATGATGTCACACCACTATCAAGCCTTTACTTGAATCATTTTTTATTATACCACCTCAGCACGTTTAGCGAAGCGGTTTCCTTGGCACGTCTTGTCGAAGCAGAGATCGTGTTCCCCTTATTCTGGGATTCTCATCAATACGGACGTGGGTAACCCAACCGCGCCATTGATGGTGGCGCTTGGGAGATAAGCGAGTTTTACCGGGCTGGTGGGGGCGCATAGTCTTCGCCTGCCTTTATATAAGGGATAAGGATTCACCTTTTCACCCACGCCTTCTTCCTCCTTTGCTTATCCACCTCCGCGCACTCAAGCTCCAACGCCCAAGCTCGCGCATCTCGTCTTAACCTTCCCCGACCATGTCCGGAGGGGGAGGCAAATGGTTGGCTTCCACCGTCAAGGAGGAGCACATCACCAAGCTGCGCAGCGCCGGATACCTTTCCGGCGATATCGCGCACCGGCTGCCCCACGAGGGGCAGCTCATCCCTACCCCCGGGCCCCATGAGAGGGTCGTTTTCTTTCCCCACTTCCTCCGCGGACTGGGCTTTCCACTTCACCCCTTTGTCCGGGGGCTGATGTTCTACTACAGCCTGGATTTCCACGATCTCGCGCCGAACTTCATCCTCAACATCTCGGCGTTCATCTCGTGTGTGAGGCCCTCCTCTACATCCAGCCCCAGTTCGGCTTGTGGCTCAAGACCTTCAACGTCAAGCCGAAGGTAGTGAAGGGCACGCAGGCGGAGTGCGGAGGCGCCATGTTGGGCAAGATGCCCAACGTCCTCTGGTTCGAAGGGGCCTTCGTGGACTCCGTCAAGGGGTGGCAATCGGGGTGGTTCTATATCACCGAGCCGCGCGACCCTGCGTGGGCGGCGGCCCCCGAGTTTAGATCTGGCATCCCTACGCAGCTCACCTCCTAGAAAGAGAAGGGCTTGCTGTGGGATAATCCGAAGGAGCTGACGGGACTCCGAGCCTGTATCCAGAAGCTAGTGAACAAGAAGCTCAGGCTCGTCGACGTGGTCCAAGTAATGCTCGTCCGCCGGATCCTCCCATGCCAAGAACGGGCATTCAATCTGTGGGAGTTCAATCCGGAACAGCACCAGGTGCTTAGCGGGCTCTTCGACATGATGTACGAAGGCGCCTGGAGGGTGCTGTTTAAGGGCGCCGAGGCCCCCGCATCCGCGACGGAATATCGCGGATTTCGCTCGCAGCATCCAGCTGACGAGGTAAGTGATTCAACCCCTTTATGGGACACTTGTTGTAAATAGATTAATTCTAAGAGGGTTTCAATCTCCCTTTTCTTTTGTTAGGAATGGATGCAGAAGGCCGAGCAGCTTATCTCCCCGGCTCCCATGCCAGAAGACCCAGTGGATGCCCGTCTAGCGGGGCTGCTGGTTCCGGCACCACACGTGGTGCCGGAGAAGAAGGCCAAGAAGGTGGCCACGGGGACTCAGAAGAGTTCCCGTAATCAGGCGTCCGACGACGAGGCGGACTCCTCCCCCGAAGATGATGAGGAGGAAGAAGACTCTCTCCCGGAGGAGGGAGAGAGGAAGAGGAAGGCTTCCCCAACAGGGGAGGCCGAAAGGTCCAAGAGGGGGAGAACTATTCCCCCGGACAGCTCCGCCAACACCGACGTTGGCGAGGAGGAGTGGCCTTCAAGGGCCAGGCCTCCGGCAAGATCGTAAGTATCCGGATCCCTGATATGCAATTTCTTTCGTGTCACATAGTGTCCTACTAATGCCGCATACTATCCGCAGTCCGGCCGATGATGATCTCCCCGCTTCCTCGAGTGGGTCATTGGCCCCGTCGGATGTGGATTCACTTCTGACTGCCTCTACCCCTCGCGCCGATGAGGACGCCGAGGTGGGATCCCAGAAAGGGACCCATTAGGAGGAGGCTCCAGAGGCGCCACAAGGCAGCCTCCCGGACTTTGCGCCGGACTCTACGTCGGAACCTGTAGTGGTTCCAGAGTCCGGTAGGCGGCCCCTTCGAAAGAAGGGCAAGACCGTGACGCCGGCGGCCTCCGTCCAACCGGAGGCACCGGACAACTTGCTGGAGGCGCTCAAAGGCGCTTCCATCGAGGAAGAACACCGCACTGTTATGAGTGCGGTGATTCAGAAGGTCCAGCTCGCCAGGAGCGGGCTGACCGAAGCCTGTAGTAGCCTTTTAACAGGCTTTGAGGTAAGAAGTTAAAATTGTGTAATGTAATACCGCATAGACAGTAGCCCCTGATGCTCGGTTCGGTGTTCGGAAAGAAAAGCTGGACTGAGGATCTAAAAAGATATTCGCTGGTTGCTAATAAATTATGTCAATATGGGTTTGCAGGCTATGCTGTTGACCTCTGCCGCACTGACTGCGGAGGTTGGTACATTAAAGCAAGATCTCGAGCGGTCCGAGCGAGAGCTCGGCCATGCCAAGAGGCAGCTCGAGGACAAAGAAGGTGAGTAGCACCACTTTGAATTGTTACCTTACAGAAAAGGATTTTGGTCGCAATAAAATTAACAAGGATAATATGGGTATTGTAGGGGCTACAAACGAGGTGGCAGCCCTGAAGGAGGCTGTGTCCGTGGCCGAACACAGTGCGGCCGCGGAACGGGCAGAGCGAGAAAAACAGGAGGCACAGGTGGCGGAGGTGCGGCAAGAGCTCCAGGCTCTCATGGAGAAGTATGAGAGCTTGGAGCGTGACTCCAAGACTCGAGAGTCCGAGCTTGCCTCGGCTCTCGAAAGTGCCATGTCCGCCAAGGCCGAGGCCCGTAAGGCCCTTCAGGAGGTTGAAGATGTAAAGAAGATAGCGGCGGGTAAGGCATTTTTCATGCAAAGCAAGCATGTTAATGTAAACTACCTGACACTTACCCGCATTCGGAGCTCTCCAGGGGCGTTTGCAGATCTGCCGCGTAGTGTGTCTGATGCCGCCGCATTCTACCATGGCGAGGAGGGGAGCTCAACGGAGAAGGTCTTCTGGTCTTAGTATGCTGAGGCCGGCCATCCGGTGCCCCTAAGCGACCAGCTGAAGCAGCTTGTCGAACTCCACAAGGTAGCTGAGGAGGCCATGAAGGGCCTTGTAGTCCGGCTGTGGCCTGGACAGGCCATGACTGGGAGCTACTTCGGCCTCGTGCGGCGGCTGGTGGATGCGTGCCCTTGGGTGGAGGTCATCAAGCGCTCCGCCTGTATTGAAGGTGCTCGTCGGGCCCTTGCCCGCACAAAGGTGCACTGGGGCAGGCTGGATGCAGAAAAGCTTCTTACTGACCCGCCGCCACCAGGCAAGGAGTATCGTACGCCCGAAATGTATTATAAAACTGACCTGGAGGGAGCCCGCGATATTGTGGATGAGTGCCCTAGAGATGTAATTTTTGAGTAAACTCGCGATGTGTTATCCTATGCGCTGAAAACTATGTTCATATGCGCTTTAAGCAACTCTTTTTTAATTTAAAATATTACCTTCTGTGCGGCCGTTTATAAAATCTGAGAGATGGCAAGTCGTCGGCTTCAGTCCCCAAGCCGCAAGTGCTGGGGTGTTCGGGATAACTTGAGCACTCTTGTTCCCACTTTTGGGTCCATCTAGGGAGGCGCTCAACACAACAAACAAGGCAACCAGACTTATAATGCTTGAACACTCTCACTTAGCCATAGAATTCTATAATTTTAAATTTCGGCGAAGCCCCTAGTATTCGGAAGACCGAATTCGGGGCGCTATCCACGCCTTTCATCGGACATTGTCCGGAACTTCGCTCGAAGCGGCGTGAGTCTTTAAGGACCCGAAAAGACCTCTCAAACAGCGACCAGTCTCTTGCCTTATCATGCCGGTCAGTTTTAGCTTTCTCCACTGAGGCGCTCGCCCGGCTCAACCGGGGCGCAATCGCAGTGGTTCTCCCAGTGCCACCTTAGCCGACGGAACGGAACGTAAGGCACCAAAACGTGGGAGCCGGGCAAACCCAACTATTGACCCAAGACATGATTCAGAGCCGATTCATATAATGCTATAAGTTCGGGGTGCCGCACATGTGAAAGTGTTCGGACTTATCACACCATAATGTGGGGTACATAAGCCCCTGGTGTATTAGGCCGTATCAAAATATACGGGTGCAAGATGTCATGTAATGAACATATATATGTAATAACAGGCAAAAAAAGTGCTGCATCATTTATTAAGGGAAGTCTGCTATGAGTGCGGACTGATACAGATAGTGCGGTAAGCAAGAGTTTTGGACTAATTAAACATGTCCCCCTCCAGGGATGGGCTGCGGACTTGGTGTATATAATCAAATTTAATGCTCGTAATTCAGACCACCTGAGTGTTCGTCGCCGCATTCTTTACTCCCCGGCTGTTGCATCATGAGTTCGGCAGGTTCACCGCCGGACAGGGCCTCTGGCTAACGGAGTCTTGTGTACATAAAGAAGGAAAATAATAATAAGAAAGAGTGGCACACTTGCGAGCCCCTGGTGTGGTCGAGCCGCACTCTGGGTCCATTGTGGTCGTGCCCCTTCCCCCACGCCCATGGTATCTCCAAAGCGTAATGATGTACGCGGAGGGTTGTTCTTGCAATCATGCGAGGGCGGGGGTTAGGGCCGCATTGCTACGCGTGCTCGGATCGTGCCAGGTGGTCTTGGTTGGTGTTGCTTCGGGTGCGTTTGGCTGTATCGGGCTGTTTAACGGCCGGGCTCGAAAATTGCCTTAAAAGGCTGCTCTGCACTTCTGTTGCGAGAGCCGCTGTGTGTTCCTCCGTTCGGAGGGAGCGTTCCATATTTCCGTTGACCGTGATGACTCCACGAGGGCCTGGCATCTTGAGCTTGAGGTATGCATAATGCGGCACCGCGTTGAACTTTGCAAACGCGGTTCGTCCGAGCAGAGCGTGATAGCCGCTGCGAAATGGGACTATGTCGAAGATTAACTCCTCGCTCCGGAAATTATCCGGGGATCCGAAGACCACATCCAGTGTGACTGAGCCTGTACAATTGGCCTCCACACCTGGTATGACGCTTTTAAAGGTTGTCTTTGTGGGTTTAATCCTTGAGGGGTCTATGCCCATCTTGCGCACTGTATCCTGATAAAGCAGGTTCAGGCTACTGCCGCCGTCCATCAGGACTCTCGTGAGGTGAAATCCATCGACGATTGGGTCTAAAACCAATGCGGCGAATCCGCCGTGACGGATGCTGGTCGGATGGTGTCTTCGGTCGAAAGTGATCGGACAAGAGGACCATGGATTGAACTTCGGGGCGACTGGCTCCATCGCGTATACGTCCCTTAGTGCACGCTTCCGCTCCCTCTTGGGTATATGGGTTGCGTAGATCATGTTCACCGTCCGCACTTGTGGGGGGAAACCCTTCTGTCCTCTATTGTTCGGCGGTCGGGTATATTCCTCGTCGTCGCTGTTTGGCCCCTTGTCGTTGTTTTCGGCAATTAACTTGCCTGCCTGCTTGAATACCTAGCAATCTCTGTTGGTGTGATTAGCTGGCTTTTCAGGGGTGCCATGTATCTGGCATAAGTGGTCGAGTATTCGGTCCAAATTGGACGGACCCGGAGTGGTTCTTTTGAATGGCTTCTTCCGATGACCAGGTTTAGAGCCTCAGAATCCGGCGTTGACTGCCGTATCCTCCTTGTCGTCGCCGTTAATGCGGCGTTTATTTTTGCTTCGACGTGACCTGCCGTTGTGGTCCTTAGTATCCGGACTGCCAGAATTTTTACTGAGGTTGTTGCTGCGAGCTAGCCAGCTATCCTCTCCCGCGCAAAAGCGGGTCATTAATGATGTGAGGGCTGCCATGGATTTCTGCTTTTCCTGTCCCAGGTGCCGGGATAGCCACTCGTCGCGGATGTTATGTTTGAAGGCTGCGAGGGCCTCTGCATCCCGACAGTCGACGCTTTGGTTTTTCTTTGTCAAGAACCGTATCCAGAATTGTCTGGCTGATTCGTCTGGCTGCTGAATTATGTGGCTTAGGTCATCGGCGTCTGGTGGCCGCACATACCTGCCCTGGAAGTTGTCGAGGAATGCGGCTTCCAGGTCTTCCCAACACCCAATCTTCCAGGCCATGTGGATGTGAAGGAGATAATCTTCGATCCAAACCGCGGGGTCTGTTGTTCCATTGTAGGATTCGATGTTTATGGGTTTAAACCCTTCAGGGATTTGATGATCCATTACTTCGTCAGTGAAGAATAGCGGGTGTGCGGTGCCTCTATATTGAGCAATATCACGACATAGCTCGAGAGAGCGTTGTCTGCTGTGTTCGGCCCGGCCGGGGTGATTGTATCCGGCGCGACGGTATTCGTCGCTGGTCGTGGGGCGCCCACGTGATCCGTAGATGGATCTGGATTGCCTTGCTTTGTCCTCCAATACGTCTCGCAAGTCCGGCGCGTTCCCTCTTGGCTTCGTACTTTTGGAGCGATGCCGGGGTACGGTCTTGGTGGAGGGCCTGTATGCCTCTCTGTCGCGACCACGGGGTGGTCGGTCGGCCGTATCGTGTGCTGGTGATGAAGGTATGTATGCTTCCTCCTCTAATCGAGGGAGCAACTTGCATCTTGGGTAGCTTTTGGAGGGGCGTTCGAGTTTATACTCCTCGGCCGTGAGGACCTCGGTCCAACGATCGGACAGCAGGTCCTGATCAGCTTGAAGCTGCTGCTACTTTTCCTTTAGGCTATTTGCCGTGGCGATAAGCCTGCGTTTAAAACGCTCTTGTTCGACGGGATCCTCGGGCACGACGAATTCGTCGTCGTTGAGGCTTGCCTCGTATTCGGAGGGAGGTATATAGTTATAGTCCTCGACCTCTTCGTCTGCCGCCCTCTCGTGAGGGCTTGCTTCTGCATCCTCCTGCGCTGACTCTTTGCTGGAGGGGATTATCTTTGGCACTCTCTGGGGTGTTATTATCTCCTATGCCGGAATCTCCATTCTTACTGTGGCGGGATTTAGAGCGGCGCCGCTGATGCCGGCGCTTGGGCTGTTTCTTTTAGGAATCTGCCTCCGCTGCTTCTTCGCCGTCCCCATCTTTTGGGGTGTCCACCATATAGATGTCGTATGACGAGGTGGTCTTCGAGTGCCCTGTAGGCGCTGGTTCCTGTTCGTCTCCGGCATCGTCGTCCATAGCGTCGATGTCTTCGGAGTCGTAGTCTAGCATGTCGGTTAGATCGTCGACAGTGGCTACAAAGTGGGTGGTGGGTGGGCTCTGAATTTCTTCGTCGTCCGTATCCCAACCATCCTGCCCATAATCCGGCCAGGACTCTCCGGATAGCGAGAGATGTTTTAGCGAATTTAGGATGTCGCCGAAGGGCGAGTGTTGGAAGATGTCCGCGGCGGTGAATTCCATAACCGGAGCCCAATCAGATTCGATTGGCAGGGGCGTGGGAGGTCCGGAGTCAGGCAAGGAGTCCGGCAAGAAGTTGCAGCCCCTGAGGCGGTGTCCAACCACCGACCCTCGATCTAGGCGATCGGCTCCGGAATAAGGGCCGGAGCGGATTCTTGTGCGGCCACCAAAGCACTGTTCGGCGGCAGAGCTAGATCATGCCCATCGTAACAATGTGGCGCGCTTGGCTGTGGCTCGAGCCCGTCGAAGATCAAGTCCCTGCGGACGTCGGCCGTGAAGTTTAGGCTTTCGAATCTGACCTGATGGCCAGGGGCGTAGCTTTTGATCTGCTCTAGATGGCCAAGTGAATTAGCCCGCAGTGCGAAGCCGCCGAATACGAAGATCTGTCCGGGGAGAAAAGTCTCACCCTGGACAGCGTTGTTGATTGAAGATGGCATCGAGCCTATCGGTGACGACACAGAGGAACTCTCAATGAAAGCACCAATGTCGGTGTCAAAACCGGCAGATCTCGGGTTGGGGGTCCTGAACTGTGCGTCTAGGCAGATGGTAACAGGAGACAAGGGACACGATGTTTTACCCAGGTTCGGGCTCTCTTGATGGAGGTAAAACCCTACGTCCTGCTTGCTTAATATTGATGATATTGGTAGTACAAGAGTGGATCTACCACGAGATCAAGGAGGCTAAACCCTAAAGCTAGCCTATGGTATGATTGTTGTAATGTATGTTGTGTCCTACGGACTAAAGCCCTCCGGTTTATATAGACACTGGAGGAGGCTAGGGTTACACAGAGTCGGTTACAAGGGTAGGAGATCTACATATCCGTATCGTCAAGCTTTCCTTCCACGCCAAGGAAAGTCCCATCTGGACACGGGACAGAGTCTTCAATCTTGAATCTTCGTAGTCTTGGAGTCCGGCGGTCCGGACACCCCCTAGTCCAGGTGGCTTCACTTGGAGTCCGGCTGTCCGGCTGTCCGGACACCCCCTAGTCCGGTGGCTTCACTTGGCCATCTGGAGCAGATCGAAAGCTACGCCCCTGGCCATCAGGTCAGATTCGGAAGCCTAAACTTCACAGCCGACATCCGCAGGGACTTGATCTTCGACAGGCTCGAGCCAAAGCCAAGCGCGCCGCACTGTTACGATGGGCATGATCTAGCTCTACCGCCGAATAGTGCATTGGTGGCCGCACGCGAATCCGCTCCGGCCCTTAGTCCGGAGCCGATCGCCCAGATCGAGGTCCGGTGGATGGACACCACCTCGAGGGCTTCAACTTCCACGGCGATGGAGCCGAACACTAACCGTGTCCCTTGCGAAGCTCGTGACTCCGAGGTGCCGGACTCCCTGCCGGACTCCGGACCGCCCGCGCCCCTGCCAATCAAACCTGATCGGGCGCCGGTTATGGAATTCACCACCGCGGACATCTTCCAACACTCACCCTTTGGCGACATCCTAAATTCGTGAAAACACCTCTCTCTATCCGGAGAGGCCCGGCCGGACTACGGCCAGGATGGTTGGGATTCGGGAGACGAAGAAATTCAAAGCCCACCCACCACCCACTTTGTACCTACTGTCGACGATCTAACTGACATGCTAAAATATGACTCCGAAGACATCGACGGCATGGACGATGATGTCGGAGACGAACAAGAACCAGCGCCTACAGGGCACGTGAAGACCACCTCGTCATACGACGTATACATGGTGGATACCCCAAAAGGAAGCGACAACGAGGACCAACGGGGCGCGGCAGAAGATAATCCCACCGACAAACAACCAAAACGGCGACGCAGACGCCGCCCTAAGTCCCACCTCGACAACAACAGCGCTCTTAATGACCCAGCAATATAGCGGGGCAAACCAGTGGACGACGAACACGCGGACAAGCAACCGCCCAAATACAGGACGAGTCAGATAATCAGTCCAGGCCCGGCGAAAACAATAGTCCAGACGACCTCACGCCGGACACACCGCCGGAGAATAAAAACCTTCGGAAAAGACTCGTCGCCACAGCAAGAAGCTTGAAGAAAGAAAAACGGAAGCTCAAAACAGCGGAAGATACACTCAGAATGAGGTGGAGAAAAGTGCTCAAAACCGCAGACAAATACGGCAATGGCCATCAATCAAAGAGCTACCCAAAGCGCAAGCTACTGCCAGAATTTGATGAGGAGGCCATAGAGCCCCCATAGTCAAAAAACAAAGAGGCCGCCTGGTTGGATAGACGGCCAGATGATAGGCCAAAATCTGAAAGCGGCGCCGCATATAAACCGACTAATGACCCTGGAAAGACAGATGGCCCAGCCAGGTCCATTTACGGGCCAAAAAAGAGGGCCCCAGGAAGCAACACAACACGTCAAGTGTCCGAAGACATCGGTGCACCCAAATACAGGGGCGCCGCACACCCACTATGTTTCACCAACGAGGTGCTGGATCACGAATTCCCAGCAGGGTTTAAACCCATAAACATAGAGGCCTACGACGGAACAACAGACCCTGGATTCTGGATAGAGGATTACATACTACACATACACATGGATAGAGGAGATGATCTCCACGCCATAAAATACTTACCCCTCAAGCTCAAAGGGCTAGCCCGTCATTGGCTCAAAAGCCCCCCAGAAAACACTATTGGAAGTTGGGAAGAGCTCGAGGATGCGTTTAGAGCAAACTTTCAAGGAACTTATGTCCGACCTCCGGATGCAAATGATCTAAGTCATATAACTCAACAGCCCAGAGAGTCAGCGCGCAAATTCTGGAACAGGTCACTCACCAAAAAGAACCAAATAGTTGACTGTCCGGACGCCGAAGCCTTAGCAGCTTTTAAACACAACGTCCAAGACGAATGGCTCGCCAGACACCTCGACCAAGAGAAGCCAAGGACAATGTCCGTGCTAACAAGCCTCATGACCCGCTTTTGTGCGGGAGAGGATAGCTGGCTAGCAAGATGCAGTACCAGCGACCCAAGTACATCCGAGATCAGAGATGGAAACGGAAAATCACGGCGCAGAAAAGAGCAGCACCGGAATAAAGAGAAAAGCCCAAAGAGCACGACAGTCAACACCGGATTCAAAAGCTCGCAGCCAAACAACAAAACACCACCTCTTACGGATAACAGCGATGAGTTATCCAACTTAAACAAGATTTTGGGTTGGATATGTCAAATCCACAGTACCCCCGGAAGGCCTGCAAACCACACCCACCGAGATTGTTGGGTTTTCAAACAGTCCGGCCGACCCAACTTGTGGATTGTGTTTGGATAAACGCCGAACACAAGGGGCTCGACGCATAAAGCGAAGATGATAAACCCCACCAGCAGAGCACCGGAAAACAAAAGAATTTCCCACAAGAGGTCAAAGCAGTAAATTCACTTCATGTGATAATACGGAAAAACAGTGCGGCACCCGTTAAAATGGGTCTCGCACGGTCCAACCCAGCGGAATATAGAGATTGGACATCAAAACCAATCACTTTCGACCACCTGGATTATTCCAGAAGCGTTTGAAATGCAGGATGGACTGCCCTGATATTGGATCCTATAATCAACGGACTGCAACTTACACAAGTCCGGATGGACGGAGGCAGTGACTTAAACCTGCTGTATCCAAACACAATCCGCAAGTTGGGGATAGACCTTACTAAAATTCGACAGAGCCGCACTTCCTTTAAAGGAGTGACGCCAGGCCCTTACGCCAAGTGCACAAGCTCCTTATTACTAGAAGTCATGTTCGGATCACCGAACAACTTTCGACGCGAAAAACTAATCTTTCATACCGTCCCATTTAAAAGTAGCTACCAAGAACTCTTGGGACGAGAAGCTTTTGTCCGCTTCAACGCCATACCACATTACGCGTCTCTTACACTTAAGATGCCCGGTCCACGTGGCATCATTATAGTGCGAGGGTCATTTAAAGACCCCGGACACGGTCAGATGAGTCCGGCACAAATAAGCTAGGGGCTCCCTAGCCGCACATCCATTTACAAGGGGCTGCGCGCACAAGCAAACAGCGAGCTCATACAGACTCCGCTTTACTTATTTATATTTCTTCCTTCGTATATATTTTTCGCACGAGTTCCTTTCAAACTAAGTTCCTCTCTTTTTACGGATGAACAACATGCACACCCATCCAGGATAACGGCACAATGGAGACACAGGCGTAGACGTGCAGTAGGGACCCGTCGCGAGGATTCTTTTCAGATTAAGACCCTGCATAAACCTTTTTTACTGTCTCTTGTTGTTATAATCCCTTGGTTTCTCATTATAACCAAAGCGGAGCCTGACGTTTTGGCATTGGCCGCGTCAGAGGACCATGCCCGTACCTGGACACTAGGGGCTTAGGGCATTGTTTTGCCCATTATTATAAAGACCGAACACCTTAGGGAGTGTTCGGCGTCTCGAGTTAGGCCTTATATGCATCAGCTCCGAATCATGTCTTTGGTCAAATGTTGGGTTTGCCCGGCTCCTGTGTTTTGCTGCCTTACGTTTCGTATCATCGGCTAACGCGGCACTAGGAGAACTACTGCGATTGTGCCCCAGTTCGGCTGGGCGAGCACCTCAGTAGAGAAAGCCGAAAACTGACTGTCATGATACAGCGAGAGACTGGTCAACCACTCGATCGACTACTGGAATGTTTAGAATTCCCCGCTTTGATGAAGGACCGTTTCCCGGTCAGGCACACACGCGCCCCGAATTCGGAGAAGCGCGATGCCCCAAGGGGCTATATCGTAGCCCCACCCTCGAACTCCAATGGCTAAGTGAAAGTGATACAGCATCATAGTCTGGATTGCCTCGTTTGCTACGCTACCACCTCCTTAACAGGACCGAGACATCGGATTAAGTGTGAAAACGCGCTATTTTTTGCGAACACCCCCGCACCTTGTGCGTGGGGGCTGAAGCCGAAGACTGCAATCTTTCAGGTTATACAAACGTATACATAAACGGCCGCATAGGAGATATTTTAATACTTGGAACGCACAAGTATAAAAAGCGGTTACAACATAACATTGTTTTACAAGATAAAACATTCATTTGAACGTGACATTTTTCGAGCACTGCTACTCTATTGCACGAGCGCCACGCATAACTTCCCCAAAATAGTGCTCGGCGGGTAACCGGCTTTCGTCCGAACCCTGGGTTGCAATAGCGGTGGCATCCATCTCTGTCCAATGTGTCTTCACACGGGCAAGGGCCATCCGCGCACCTTCGATGCATGCCGACCGCTTCATCTCCTTGATATGCGGCACTGCTGCAAGAAATTGCTGCAATAAGTTGAAATAGCTCGTCGCCTTGGGCCTCTCTGGCCAGACATGAGCCACGATATCAGTCATGGAAAGTCCGGACAGCCTGTTTAGCTCAGCCCATTCGGCCAACCGATCGGTCAACGGAAGTGAACGATCCGGACTATGGAATTGAGACCAAAATAGCTCTTCCGTCTTGTGATCCTTCTGGCTCCGGAAGTGCACAACGGCATCAGCCGCACTTGCCGCTAAGTCCATATATGGATCCTCCGGACCCCACAGCTGGCCAATTTGGGCATACTTTGGATCCGTAAACCGGCGACGCAGCAGAAAAGGCCTGCCAGCCACAATATCTCCGGCCTGGCGCAGCTCCTCCTTCATAGCCCGCATTGCAGAACGGGCATCCTTGGCCTCGGCGGTGGCCTTCCCCAGGTCTTCCCGCTCCGATAGGCGCTCCTTTTTAAGAGCCTCATTGCAGTCGGCAGCATCCTTCAATTTCACGGCCAATTCGGCCATCTTTTCCCTGCTTAGGTAGTGTGCAGCCTTTTCGGCTTTCAACTCCTCGGCCGCCCTCGAGGCAGCCGCATCACTCCTTCGGGCTTGCTCCTTAGCTTGAGCAAGCTCAGCCCGAAGGCTCTCCACAGCAGCAGCACCGTCTGTATCACAGCATATATATTGTCAGAAGCGGGCTTTGACTCCCTTAAATAAGTGACTGCGAAGAATTCATTTACCTTGTGACTCGTCAAGTTGCCGGTTGACAAGAGCGATGTCCGCATTCGCCACATCGAGTTGCCGCATTAACTCGACAACTCCACTAGTCCGGCTAGCTCCCGGACTATCCGCCACCTGCATAGGAATGACGACATTCATTACCTGCGATTTTGATCCTCGGCACGCTGTCGCTTTCGACAACCTACCGAGTCTCAGGGGCTACTATCTATACAGGGCGCACTTCTATGTGCCAAACTGTCAAAAAGGTGCGTCATTCTTGCGTACCTCAAATCCCGCCAGCAAACTCCTGACGGCACTATGCAATCCGCTATCGGCGGACGAAATCCTTCCAATCACCATACTCATCAAAGCACGGTGATCTTCTGAGATGGACGCCCTCTCAAGCAGATCCTTCAGCTCCCCCGGCCGGACACTAGTTGGTGCTGCACTCTCCGGCCCCACCGGACTCTGGGATACCCTCCGTGATGATACTTCAGGCTCGTCTGCCCTGTGCGACGGCGCAACAGACGGAGGTGTTTCGCTCTCCATCATCTCCGGACGAAGATCCCCCGAAGACGAACTCATCTGAGAAGGCCACAGATCCGAACTGTAAGGTAAAAATTTCGGTTATCCACAGAAGCACAAATAGGGGTATTTTCTTATTAATGAACCCCCCTTTTTCTACTCACGGCTCGCTGGAGGGCTGATCCTTTAGAGACGATTGTACGTTCGGGCTCTCCCCGTACGCAGGACCCTCCGGTAAAGATTTCTTCCCCCGCTTAGGGGCTTTGGCCTCCGGGTCTTCGGAGGCGGTCCTCTTCTCCCCCTGGAAGGAGGGATTTTCGATTCCCCCCTCTTCAGGCGCCCCCTTGGGCGAGGTGATAGCTCTTCTATTTTCCCCATCGCCCCCTTCTACGGGCGCGACCTCCAACATTCTGACCAGCACGGGCTCCGGTGCGGTCTCTGGGAGGGGGGCCAGACACCTTATCAGCTTCGATCGCGCTACCCACTCCTGATGAAGAATAATGGGTTAGAAGGCGAATTTCAGAAAAGCAAATAAACAGAACGTCCGGACTCTGAGCTACTTACCTGTGTATCCGAGCGATTGCAGCTTAGGACTATGTCCTCGGTCAATTCCTGACACACCGCCTAAGGTCCGAAGAACAACTTGTACATCTCCACGGGCGTCATACCCATGAAGTGTTGGAGAGTTCGTGGTCCCTCCGGATTGAACTCCCATAACCGGAGAGGACGTCGTTTGCAGGGCAGAAGATGCCTGATTAGCAAGACCTGCATCACCACAACCAGATTGATCTCCCTCACTTAGAGGTCTCGAATCCGGCCCTGCAATAAAGGCACGTCTTCGGACGGCCCCCAATTGAGCCCTTGGTTGACCCACGACATCAATCGGCGTGGAGGTCCCGGGCGGAATGAAGGCGGCGGCTTTTGCTTGCTGCCCTTCGGAGCAGTGATATAGAACCACTCCTGCTGCCACAAGCCGAGCTCCTCTTGGAAGGAGCCCTCGGGCCACGGGGCATCGGCCCTTCTGCTTATGGCCGCCCCGCCGCACTCCGCTTGACGCCCCCCGATCATCTTCGGCTCCACATTGAAGGTCTTCAGCCACAGGCCGAAGTGGGGGGTGACGCGGAGGAAGGCTTCGCAGACGATAATGAATGCGAAAACATGGAGGATGGACTCCGGAGCCAAGTCGTGAAAATCCAGCCCGTAGTAGAACATGAGCCCACTCACGAAGGGGTCCGTCGAGAAGCCTAAACCCCGACGGAGGTGGGATACGAAGACGACGTACTCACCGGGCTCGGGAGTGGGTACGGCTTGCCCTTGGGCGGGCAACCTGTGCGAAATCTCGTAAGACAGGTACTTGGCCTCACGCAGCTTTAGCACGTCCTCCTCCGTCCACCGACCCTGAAGGTCAGAGCCGGACATCGTTGAAGGTCCAAAGCGCTCGAATCTGGGGCTCTGGGTGTTGGAACTTTGAGCAAGGAGAGGATTCGATGGAAGACTGAAGAAAAGAAACGAGCCTTGGTCCTCTTATAAAGGGGGAAAATACCAAGAGCCGTCTCCGTGACCGTTCCGGATTCACCTTCGATAGAGGAGGCGTGGCGACGGGCACGGTTGGGTTACCCACGCTCTTATTGATGAGAATCCCGGAATAAGGGGAACACGATCTCTGCTTCGACAAGACGTGCCAAGGAAACCGCTTCGCTTAATGTGCTGAGGTGGTATAATAAAAATCGATTCAAGTAAAGGCTTGGTAGTGGTGTGACGTCATGCCGCAAAATACGTCAGCAGATTGAACTTGTCTACATTCTATTCTCTCTACGATGGAATGTGGAATTTATTTTGCAGAGCCGGACACTATCCTGGTGTTCCTGATCTTCTCTGGATTATTCAAAGGAGGAACCCGCCTTGCAATGCCGAACATTATGCGCGCCGGACTTATCGTCATTGAAGCCTGGTTCAGGGGCTACTGAGGGAGTCCTGGACTAGGGGGTGTCCGGACAGCCGGACTATCATCGTCCGCCGGACTCCAAGACTACAAAGATACAAGATTGAAGACGTCGTCCCCAATTGAGCCCTTGGTTGACCCACGACATCAACTGGCGTGGAGGTCCCGGGCGGAATGAAGTCGGCGGCTTTTGCTTGCTGCCCTTCGGAGCGGTGATATAGAACCACTCCTGCTGCCACAAGCCGAGCTCCTCTTGGAAGGAGCCCTCAGGCCACGGGGCATCGGCCCTCCTGCTTATGGCCGCCCCGCTGCACTCCGCTTGATGCCCCCCGATCATCTTCGGCTCCACATTGAAGGTCTTCAGCCATAGGCCAAAGTGGGGGGTGACGCGGAGGAAGGCTTCACAGACAATAATGAGTGCGGAAATATGGAGGATGGACTCCGGAGCCAAGTCGTGAAAATCCAGACCGTAGTAGAACATGAGCCCTCTCACTAAGGGGTCCGTCGAGAAGCCTAAGCCCCGACGGAGGTGGGATACGAAGACGACGTACTCACCGGGCTCGGGAGTGGGTACGGCCTGCCCTTGGGCAGGCAACCTGTGCGAAATCTCGTAGGACAGGTACTTGGCCTCACGCAGCTTTAGCACGTCCTCCTCAGTGACAGAGGAGGGCATCCACCGGCCCTGAAGGTCGGAGCCGGACATTGTTGAAGATCCGAAGCGCTCGAATCTGGGGCTCTGGGTGTTGGAACTTGGAGCAAGGAGAAGATTCGATGGAAGATTGAAGAAAAGAAACGAGCCTTGGTCCTCTTATAAAGGGGGAAAATACCAAGAGCCGTCTCCGTGACCGTTCGGGATTCACCTTCGATAGAGGAGGCGTGGCGACGGGCACGGTTGGGTTACCCACGCTCGTATTGATGAGAATCCCGGAATAAGGGGAACACGCTCTCTGCTTCGACAAGACGTGCCAAGGAAACCGCTTCGCTAAACGTGCTGAGGTGGTATAATAAAAAACGATTCAAGTAAAGGCTTGGTAGTGGTGTGACGTCATGTCGCAAAATACGTCAGCAGATTGAACTTGTGTGCATTTTATTCTCTCTACGGTAGAATGTGGAATTTATTTTGCAGAGCCGGACACTATCCTGGTGTTCATGATCTTCTCTGGATTATTCAAAGGAGGAACCCGCCTTGCAATGCCGAACATTATGCACGCCGGACTCATCGTTATTGAAGCCTGGTTCAGGGGCTACTGAGGGAGTCCTGGACTAGGGGTTGTCCGGACAGCCGGACTATCATCGTCCGCCGGACTCCAAGACTACGAAGATACAAGATTGAAGATTTCGTCCCGTGGCCGGATGGAACTTTCCTTGGCGTGGAAGGCAAGCTTGGCAATACGGATATGTAGATCTCCTACCATTGTAACCGACTCTGTGTAACCCTAGCCTTCTCCGGTGTCTATATAAACCGGAGGGCTTTAGTCCGTAGGACACAACATACATTACAACAATCATACCATAGGCTAACTTTAGGGTTTAGCCTCCTTGATCTCGTGGTAGATCCACTCTTGTACTACCCATATCATCAATATTAATCAAGCAGGACGTAGGGTTTTACCTCCATCAAGAGGGCCCGAACCTGGGTAAAACATCGTGTCCCTTGTCTCCTGTTACCATCCGCCTAGACGCACAGTTCGAGACCCCCTACTCGAGATCCGCCGGTTTTGACACCAACACCGACCTAGGAGTTATTCCCAATATGTCGGTGCCTGTCGGTGTCAAAACCGGCGGATCTCGGGTAGGGGGTCCCGAACTATGCGTCTAGGCTAATGGTAACAGGAGGCAAGGGACACGATGTTTTTACCCAGGTTCGGGCCCTCTCGATGGTGGTAAAACCCTATCTTGCTTGATTGATATTGATGATATGGGTAGTACAAGAGTGGATCTACCACGAGATCAAGGAGGCTAAACCCTAGAAGCTGGCCTATGGTATGATTGTTGTATATGCTCTATCGACTAGCCTGGCCTCGGTTTATATAATGCACCAGAGGCCTAGGATAACAAGAGTCCTAGCCGAATACGCCGGTGGGGGAGGAGTCCTTGTCTTGATCGCCAAGTCTTGTGGAATCTTCCTTGTATGCGGCATCTGTCCGGACTGGCCCATGAGTATATGGCCACGGGGGCCCTTGGCCCAATCTAGCAGATTGGGAGACGACGTGTTGAGTCCCCCCTAGTCCAGGACACCGTCAGTAGCCCCCTTAACTGTTCTTCATCTTCGGTTGTCGGCCTTGAAAACTGGTTCAACAAATCTTCTCATCTTCGATCTTGAGGATCGCTGAAATGCATTCGACGAGTTTATACGTAGGGTATCCGAGGAGCCCCCTTAAGTTTCCAGCCATTATCAATGCCTTGTTATTTTTATGCCACACCTCGGGTTTGTAGTTGTTCCCGGGAGGCAGTGCCCTCTTGCATCCGAGCTCTAACGCCGGACTGCATTCGAGGTATCTTTTGCAGCCGAGCACCAATGCCGGACTGCTTTCGAGCTCCAACGCCGAAATGTATCCGAGCTCCAACGCCGGACTGTGTCCAAGCTCCAACGCTGGACTATATCCAAGATGTCATAGACCATCTTGGTCCAAAAAAGTTGAAGGAGTTTAGCCGAGCTTAATGCCGCAAATGCCCTCTAAGGAGCCAGCCACTTGCATCCGAGCTATATGCCAAACTGCTTCCGAGGTGGTTCAGCACCTCGGTCATGGGCTGATTTTTGGTCGATATTTTTTATTGATACAATTTATTCTCTGACGAGATATATAGCCAGTAGCCATCAAGGTGTGTGTCGGTCTAAAACCCGAGATGTACCTGAAGGATGACATAAGACCGCCGATCCCAGTAACCGCTGAGACTCAGGTTGATTTGCAAAATCGGCCTGAGGATCAAGTCCTAGCTCGGCAGAATACTTTGGCACACAAAAAGCGGCGTGCTCAGTCCTGGAGACTCAGGTTGGGTGCGGCCGACCAACCTGAGGATCAAAATCTCCTCGGAAACTGTATTGCACTTAAAATTTTCTGCATAGAACAGGCAATGCAGTAGCCCCCGAGACACTGGTCGGGTGGTAACACCAGATCAGGGGATCGATGTGCCCTTTTTAATATTTATAGATAATGAGCCCGAAGCCCAGTAGCCCCCGAGCCTTAATGCGGGCACGGGTGGCCGTATTAAGGATCGATATCCATAGTAAAATCACAAATTATGTGTAACGACTCTATGTATCCAAGTACTTTATGTCATTAATGCTCGGATCCATATTGTACAAAACTTTGTTGACCGACCATCGGCTTCAACCTCCTCGGCCAGTAGCCGAGGAGTGTTTGTCCTACTTGATAAAGCCTTTTATGAGGGCAAAGATTTACGACAAACAAGGCAATCTGGCCATACGGTTTTATAAACAAAGGTACGCAGAGAGATATGTTATATTGCTGTTTTACATAGGAAATGTCTTCCAAAGAAAATAGTCCCGCTATCGGTTCCTTTCGTTGGGTTGTCATGCTAAGCATGATCACGAAGCCTCGGCTCTAATGGAGAGAAAATATTGAGGATTTAGTTTGGGAGGCCTGTTACTAGCCCCCGGTAGTGTTCGGCGACAGTCGAGGTCAAGCCATAAACACTTTGGCCAATGTTATGAACGGCTCGTCATTTAATATAGTTATCGGATCGCCGACCAGTTTACACCTATTGTGATAGTCAGTTTTCGGCTTTCTCCACTGAGGTGCTTGACCATGCGAGCTGGAAGCACAATCGCAGTGGTTCTCCCTTGGCACACCTAGCCGAACAAAGCGGAACGTAGGCGGCAAACACAGGAGCCGGGCAACCCAACTATTGACCGAAGACACAATTCGAAACCGATGCATATATAGCAATATCCAAGAATGTTTTTGCCAAATCCCTAAAGGTGTCCGGCGTTGCACTGCGAGACTAATGCTGGAAACACATAAATAGTTTAAAAGTGCCATAGGCTCGAAAAGCTAAAAAACATATTCAAAAGTTTAATGTCCGAACTGGATCAAGTGTTCGGTGCCAAATCGAAAATTGGTCTTAAAAAAGGGTGTTTCTGTTGTGCTTTAACATGACACATCCTATCTCGAGACTTCAAGCGGGTCAGCCTATGGCGTCAACCTCCTATCCTGAAGGCAGAGTACTTCTCGTTAGGCCAGTTTAGCAAAGTTTAGCGGCTTTGAGAGAGAAATTAGGCCCCGGCTATTGACTGCACACTCGTGTCGAAAAAAGGAGTGATAAATAGTAATAATAATAACTTTGCAACGACTAAGAAGAAAAACACTTATTATAAAACGGCTCAAATAAACTTAAGAGCCCCCAAGTGACTTGGGTAAAAGAATGATTGTATGTACCGAAGTACTTATATCATATCTATGTTCACCTGAACTTTATACGCGTCTTAACCGACCGTCGGCTTCTCCCTCTTCGGCAAGGGCCGAAAAGTGTTATGTACTCGACCTGTCGAGAATATCGACGGTGTTTCCGATAACCAGGCAACCAGGCCATAAGGCTGTAACAGACAAAGCACGCTCAAGGAACTTATGCTATATTACTAACAAAGTGTAAGAAGCATCTTCGAAGAAAATAGTACCCCCACCGATACCTTTCTTCGATGCTCATTATTACTATGAGACTTGTGCAATAGATTTTTTGTACTCATGAGTTCCGTTGTGTGCCGACCATGATTGAAAACAATAAGAGCGCTAGCTTTCGTCTTCACCCAGTCTGAGGTCAGAGCTCGGAGGACCCGGTCGTGACAATCGCAGAGGTGCTCCCTTTAACCCCTAGCCGAACAATCGGGAACGTAGGGGTAAGCACAGGAGCCAGGCAACCCAGCTTGCAAATCGCTTAAGTCAATATGGTGCATATTGTGGCGTAATACACGAACAAGGAACGAAGCCGTACAAGTATAATCATATGCAAGAGGAAAAAGCTTCATGAAGGAAGCCCCCAAGTGAACGGGGTATTTGAATTTGTGTGTCACAAACGAAGTTTGGACAAGGAAAATCTTTTACAAGCAACTTTTTTCCAAAAAAGTATAATGCTTGGTCGAACCGAACACAAGTTAAAAATTAAAACTTTGAGCATGAAGGCAACTTAGCTGGTTATTGTGTTCAGTATTGATGACGTGGTCCGAGCATGATGCGGGACGAGGTTCCATCCCCCAAGCTGGTCCCGAGGTGGCGGAGCAAAGAGCTCGTCACTCCGAAGTGGTGACATAGCATGGGCAATACAGGCCCGTAGAGTGATGCCGAAGTCCCTGGCATGGGGTAATGATGTGTTGACGAAGCCCCCCGTCCAGCCGAGGTGACGCCAAAGGATATAGTCCGGCTGGATCATTTTCCTGTGCACAAAAAATAGTGCAAACCGGAGATAATAGTAATAATAATAATAAAAATCGTAGCATAATAAATAATTTATGCAAAGTGAGTAATAAAGAAATATGGCCTGGCGCCGAAGTCAATGTCGATGCAGGGCGTCAGCGTGTTGCGGTAAAGGCGTGACAAAGCCTGAATTCATAGGTCGGTCCAAGTTCCGGATGCGGCGTTCGCCAGACTATGTACGGAAACTGACTGAACCTCCGTGCGATCATCGTTAATGCAGCCACCATTTGATAGACCCGCGTACATATGATGGACAAACCAGAGTAATAATTCCTTGGGAAAAATGAACTCAAACAAGCAAAAAATACTAGGATTAATAGCACCTGGTTTATTTGTTGTAGCAATCCGAAGAAAGGTGATTCCCAAAATTGGGACTCGATCCGCACACCCATTGCCTGATGGGCGATAGAGCGACGGCATGGCAATGCCGGCAAAGGTTGGCTTGCCGAGGCAAAGCCTTCGGTCCAGCTAATCGTGACGAAGCTGGTCGGCCGGTGACTCCAAAGTCACCGGAGTAGGTTGATGAAGTGATGGCGAAGCCCCCGGTCCAGCCGAGACGTCGAAGCCTCGATGTCAGCCAATGAGTCGAAGTAGATCGGCGTGATGGACACCGGCTTGAAGAAGCAATAGTGCGGCCCTGCCGATGCAGGTCGTGACGTGGTCAATGCCGGCTTGATGAAGTGACCGTGCAGCGATGCCGATGTGCCCGCTCCGTGTAATCTGTGGGGCGGCAATGTTGATGACGATTTATCCTTAACGATGCCGAACTTTTGTTCGGCTTGCCGAGATGATGATCCAAAGAAGTTGAGCTCGGCTCAACAAAGTGACGACGTGTCTTGCGCAGGTCGGCACCAGTGGAGCAATATTGCCGGACTGGTTTGACACCAGCATGATGTTGAAGATCATGTTCGAAAGTTTAAAGTTAGTGGGATGTGTTCGGAAACAAAACACAATTCTCCATACAAAACTTCCTTCAAAAAGGATGTCCGAAATCACGTTCGTAAAAAAGACGAACTCGGGTCGGATTCGTTTTCACGCAGATCCGAAAAGTGATGCACTAATCGGAAGGTTCCCGGAGTTTGGACGGTCGGATCGAGCTGAAATTTTAAGGGGTGGTAGATATAGGAATTACGCAGACGATCAACGGTTGGATCTTCCAAAGGACGTCCGAGCTAGAAGCTGGACACCACGCCCTAAACTCATCCAGATTCTCGTCCAGATTCAATACGGCTCTGGTATATCGGAGATTGTCGGAGATTCCTCCATCGGAACTTGACGAAATTTTCCAGGGTTGTTGTACACTCAATTCCGCACAATTCCACTGAAGCAATCGTTAAAACGATAATCGAGGAGGCGGTGGCGGCGGACACAAGTTCGCTGTCCAGAAAAGCAGCACGGTCGCCCGAGGGCAATGTTGGCGTTGAGCCCCCGGGCTCCCTGTATGATTCCTCCATGATCTTGATAGAGATCGGAGTTGATGATGATGAAGGCCCTCATCCGAACATGACGATCGGAGATAGGGCGCAATCCTTGGTCGAACCAAGGTGACCAGTCGAGCTGGTGACGACGATACCAAAGTCGTAGTTGATCTGCAGGCGAGCCATCGACCTTTTGCCAAACACACAGCGGAACTCTCAATGAAAGCACCAATGTCGGTGTCAAAATCGGCGGATCTCGGATAGGGGGTCCCGAACTGTGCGTCTAGGCAGATGGTAGGGTGTCAAGACTTGCGCAAGGCCCAAATCAGAAGTAATCTCCAGGTGGGAGTTGGAGACCAAAGGAGGCCCATCCAAAAAAGCTGCAGGTGGCGCCAAGCTAGAAGCAGTATCAGTAGAAGCAGCGTCTGACGGCCTAGAGAGCGTATCAGAGTGTTTAGCATCCAGGATAGTAGTGTTGCTTGTGGGCATTAGAACCATTTCAGTATTGTCAACAGAGCCCAGAGGGAGAACACCAGGCTGCTCGGAAGGTAGAATTGCAAGATGCTCTTCATCCGACGCCACCTCACTGATCTGCACTGAAGATGCTGCAGCCTGCAGAATGCATGGTGAGAAACACAGGATATGGGTGGTGGACTGATTGGTCACTTGAAGGACCGAGCGCGTAGGTGCCAACTGAAATTCCAGGGGAGGCAATCCATATCCAGAGCTCCAGGGTCCAAAAGCAGCAGTTAAAGACAAAATGGACCTGGAAAGATAAGCAGTGAAGACATTCCTCGGGATCCAATCTGAAGTTAGCACTGTCGCTAGCTCCATGCCCTCAACAGTGATACTAATATTCATGGTTTCAGCCGAAATTGCAACATCCATATTGATGACATTTTGAGTCTCTTGAGGAGCCACAAGCAAGGTGCTGACTCGACTGATGGAATACAAAGAAGAGCCATGAGTGCTTGCCGAGGAAGCAGTTTCATACCAAGCTGAGTTCAGACTGTCTGACACATTATCTTCAGGCAGAATGCCGTCTTGAACATGGAGACCTTGAGCAGCAAGCCATGACTGAAAATTAACCAGAGCAGCAGGCATTTGCGGGACCGGAGGCTGCGGCCAGGGATCCCACTGAGCATCATGCGGCCCGTCGTGCTGAGGAGCCATATGGGGCGCATGATCCTGCCCAATACCATTCTGCAACAGCCAATTCGGAAGTTGCTGTTGGTATAGCTGCTCCGCCGTGAGGCCCTCTCCGAACATAGGGTGAGGAACACCATTAGCCGGAGGTGGTTCTTCATCAGCAACTGGGACCTCAGGGTCGTGGGCATTCCAATCAGTGCCACGGAGAATGAAAACCGCAGCGGTCCAACAAGCTCTATCACCACCTAACTGACAGATGACAATACTCTTGGGAATGAGGCACATGTGAATCACTCTGACCTTAATCAGCACCACAGAGCGATCAGCAGTAGGGCTATTCCAAGTAACTAATCTGCCATAATCATCGACTGAGCGCTGAAGATAGAAATCAGTCTGATAATCATCCGGAAATCCAATGTACATAAGCCATAGTTCAGGGCCATAGGTAGTGTTGCGCATATTCAGAGCAGCATTGTGACGCACAAAAGAAATCACTAGATCCTCATCATCAAGCTGGAAAGTGGTGTTTACTGCAGTGTCGCGGATGAAAGAATTGGCAAAAGCAAACATACCCACTCCCAATGGATGGTCAGAGGTCTCAGTGTGTGCAGTCCAGCCTCATGCAGCATGCCTTCAATCGTGTTGCGGAGATCTTCCCGAAGATGCAATGGCACGAACCAACTGGCCTCGGCAATGGCGAGGAAGTTGTTGTTGAGGGGCGGGATGGGATTGACAGCCATGTCCGTCCTAACCTTGCGATCTGCTGGCCCTGGCTCAGTGGACCAGCCCGGAGGAAGGAAGGGGAGTGGGTTGACAGGGTAGTTGGCCATGGAGGTGGACGGAGCGGGGATGCCGATGGTGGCGGAGTTTTGCAGGGGCGGAGGTGGCATTATAGTAGAGTGCTCTGTTTCATTGGGAAGCGGGGAGGGCAATGGGGGAGAAGGCGGGGCGTCAAAGGTGGACGGGGCGGGTTTTGGTCTCCATTGCCAGCGTTGGGCCCAGCGACGCCGCCAGCAAGATTGCGCCAGGTGTTCGTAGTGCCCGCATGCAGTACATCAAACGGTGGAGGTGGGTTGGCTCTTGGAAGCCATAGATGGGCAAGGTTGCTGCACAACCGGGTGATTGATTGACTGCCCCGAGTGAGATGATTTGATTGGAAAATCCGAATCCGAGCCCATAATAGCCTTTCCATTCAAAGAAGCCCGTAGTCTCGATGGACAATTAATTCCTTTGTGCCCCGGGGCCGAACAGTGTAAGAAAATAATCCGGGCATGGCAGTTAAATTTGTCGTGCCCCCATTGTAAACATTTAGCACAAGGGACACCCCATGCAAGAATCAAATCATTTACTTCCCTGGGATTATATCCTGCCCACGACAAATCCGCAATATGGGGCTTGGAAAGCAGAGGTGGCCAAGAATTAAATGGAGGTGCGTATTTGAAGGCCGACACAAGGAAACTTTGCGGTAATTTCGGGTAAACAATATTACAAGGGAACTGGAAAGAGCCAATCCGAAGTAAAGGCTCTGTAGAATTTTCGGGGCATTGAATGTCCGTGTCTGTTGATTCCGAAATTACCAAGGGACGAACAACGTGTTCCTGAGCTGGCTGTGCTTCGTAAGAACATGAAGCTTCAAACTTATTCTTATCAGCAAAATCCATAGAAGCAATAGGCACAAGTCCAAATTTGCGCAATTCATTGGAGGTAGAATGATCATTTCCTGATGGCTGTGAGAAAACCGTAGGAGTAGTGCGCACTGCTACCGGACTACAATGAGCAATAGATTCTAGTCTTCCATCTGCATGCCAATGAGAATCCAAATGCTTAAAACCATTGAAACGACCATTGAACAGATGAAAGTGACAGAGGAATTCCGGCCAAATACGATCCTTGAGGCCATGTATGTAATGACCAACCTTGTTGCCGGCCACTGAGAAGCGAAATGATCACTCAAAAATCTTAGAAACTTTAAAACCAAGGTGATGACCACCAATGCAACATTGCAGAGCCACACCCACAGATTCCTCATTGAGGGGGAAAGAGGCTGAGGAGAAGGAGACAACCAAGAAAAACTCCTTGGTCTTGCGTGAAGGAGAGAAGTGCACCGTCTCTCCAAACCGATGACGTACCTGATCGGCCACTGCAAGGCCAGGGTTGAAATCCCAGTGAAGGAGCCCATCCATGGCGTGGATCACAGGCTAGATCCATGGGGGAAGGTGGAGCAGGTGGGAGGAGAGGAGAGGAGAGGAGAGGCCATGTTGCTCCCTGAGACACGGACTAGCTCGTTTATCAATAGATGGTTACGGTTTCCTGACCATGGACATTGCATGTGATTGATAACGGGATCACATCATTGGGAGAATGATCTGATGGACAAGACCCAATCCTAAGCTTAGCACAAGATCGTGTAGTTCGTTTGCTAGAGCTTTTCTAATGTCAAGTATCGTTTCCTTAGACCATGAGATCATGTAACTCCCGGATACCGTAAGAGTGCTTTGGGTGTACCAAACGTCACAACGTAACTAGGTGGCTATAAAGGTATACTACAGGTATCTCCAAAAGTGTCTGTTGGGTTGACACGAAGCGAGACTGGGATTTCTCACTCCGTATGATGGAGAGGTATCTCTGGGCCCACTCGGTAATGCATCATCATAATGAGCTCAAGGTGACCAAGTGGTTGGTCACGGGATCATGCATTACGGTATGAGTAAAGTGACTTGCCGGTAACGAGATTGAACGAGGTATTGGGATACCGACGATCGAATCTCAGGCAAGTAACGTACCGGTTGACAAAGGGAATTGTATACGGGATTACTTGAATCCTCAACATCGTGGTTCATTCGATGAGATCATCGTGGAACATGTGGGAGACAACATGGGTATCCAGACCCCGCTGTTGGTTATTGGCCAGAGAGTCGTCTCGGTCATGTCTGCGTGTCTCCCAAACCCGTAGGGTCTACACACTTAAGGTTCGGTGACGCTAGGGTTGTAGAGATATTAGTATGCGGTAACCCAAAAGTTGTTAGGAGTCCCGGATGAGATCCCGGACATCACGAGGAGTTCCGGAATGGTCCGGAGGTGAAGATTTGTATATAGGAAGTCCAGTTTCGGACACCGAGAAAGTTTCGGGGTTCACCAGTATTGTACCGGGATGACCGGAAGGTTCCCGGGGGTCTACCGGGTGGGGCCACCTATCCCGAAGGGCCCCATGGGCTGAAGTGGAAGGGCAACCAACCCCTGGTGGGCTGGTGCACCCCCCTTTGGCCTCCCCCTGCGCCTAGGGTTGGAAAGGGGTGGGGGCGCCCCACTTGGCTTGGGAGGCAAGTCAGCCCCCCTTGGCCGCTGCCCCCTCCCCCTTGAGATTCAATCTCTAGGGGGCCGGCACCCCCCCAGGGCCCCTATATAAAGAGGGGGGAGGGAGGGCTGCACACCCCTGCTCCTGGCGCCTCCCTCTCCCTCCGTAACACCTCTCCCTCTCGCTGAGCTTGGCGAAGCCCTGCCGAGATCGCCTCTACTTCCACCACCACGCCGTCGTGCTGCTGGATCTCCATCAACCTCTCCCTCCCCCTTGCTGGATCAAGAAGGAGGATACGTCTTCCCCAACCGTACGTGTGTTGAACGTGGAGGTGCCGTCCGTTCGGCGCAAGGATCATCGGTGATTTGGATCACGACGAGTACGACTCCACCAACCCCGTTCTCTTGAACGCTTCCGCTCGCGATCTACAAGGGTATGTAGATGCACTCCTCTCTCTCATTGCTAGATGACTCTATAGATTGATCTTGGTGATGCGTAGAATTTTTTTATTTTCTGCTATGTTCCCCAACACCTACATGGCCTACGAGGTGCGGTGAGGTGAGTGGACAAGGTGGCGTCGTTGTTGGGTGGCCGGAGCTGCGTTGGCGACGAGCTCAGGCGGTGGCGTGTGCGGTGGTGCTTGTTGAAGTCGCTGCAGAGGAAGGCAGCGAGAACAGAGAGGATGGAGAGAGGCAGGAGCTCACAGTGATCTCGGCGACCTAGGGGGCGAGGTCGGGGACGAGCTAGAGCGAGTGTGACGACGAAGGGGATCTCTGGCTACGACAAGGTCGGGCGAAAGAGCGCTCGGGGCTCGGTCTGCTCGATGTAGAGGAGGGCGGCGGAGCTTCCGGACACGGCGAGGTGGCATTGAGTCGACGGTGGCCGCGGCTACGACGGCGGTGCGGCTGCGGCTGCGTCGTCCATGGTGGGAGAGAGCTAGGGAGAGGCGTTGGGGGAGAGTGATGTGTCCAGGGCGTCGGGGCGACGACGTGGAGGACGTCCAGGCGTCCAGTAGCGTGGGCCGCAAGCAGCTGGCACTGTGGCGACCTCGCGCGCGTCGGCGTCACCTCCCTGCCTGCCTGGTGGAGAAGAAGCAGCTCACTACAAGAAATATGTCAACTTGTGACCTTGATTATTGGTCACTGAAAGGTCATTGTTTTTCATTTGCGACCTTTTTATGACCAAAAACAGAAGGTGAAAAGCTGGCAGTCGTAAACGGAAATTAACAGCCTTCTCTGTGAGAAGGTCGTACACATTTACGACCAAAACAGAAGGTCGTTGAACCCATGACCTTTTGTTTTGGTCACTGGCTGTCTGCCCAGGCCACATCGGATCCAACGTGGCAAAATTATGACCAATTGAAAAGGTCGTTACTTAGAATCAGCCCGGTCCATTTCAGTGCTTTAGATGGGCCGAGCCCATTTATTCAGCCCATTTGTTGTTGCTTTGTTCTTTCAATTTGGGTAAGCTATATGGGCCAGGCCCTATAATTCGGCCTTTTTATTTTTGGGTTGTAGCCCTTCTTTCTTTTTTTTCAAATGTGTCCCAATTGTCAGGTTCTGATAAGTGGGTCCCAAATGTCCGATTCTGGTTTTGGGTCCTTCTTGTCATGGTCATGTTCCTCAGATTTCAATATGCCAATATATAAATAGCCAATATTTAAATCAAAATAGACAGAAAACAAGTGTAATACTTCAAACAACAAGAAGCAACAATCTGTTACATCAACACACATACAAATGCGATCACAGTATAACAAGCTCTACAGGTGTACAATATGTCACATGAGCCAAGTCCGTGCTTCAATTTGTTCCAATAAGATTAGCATCAAGGGCTTCATTACACCTTGAACTAGCTCCAATGAGCTTGAACAATGCTTCTTCCGACTTCTTCGTCTTGATGCTCGCGATGAAACATGAAACGCCAGCATCTGCACGTTATAGAACAAAATGGTTAGGTACAAAATAAAAGCAAATCTAACAGCATATACCTAACAGTAGATACAAAATAATGAAGGCCAATCCGTGTGCATATATACTAGCGTGCATATATACTAGCAGAACACATAATCCCATCCATCAAAATCTTGTTTCTGAACAAATCAACACAAACACTGAATTAACATGCACAAAAGGAAAGAGCTAATACAGGGCAGGTATATGGGTATCAAAACAAACAAGAAAGAAACTACAATCTATTCTAAGTACTTCAGGTTTGAGCCATTTTCGATACTACAATCAATACATAACAGCCAACATTTCAATCCATGGACACCACACGACAGAAAAGGTACTAAGGTACTTGCTACTTAAAACCACAACAAGGTACAGAGCACATGCAGGCCAACAATAAATTGGTACCAAATCCAAAAATCACAGTATGAAATGAAGTTAATGAGAAATTTTACAATCAATTTAACAATTGATAGTAATGTTTGCATTGGACACATCCAGAACTAAAATTATACAAACACGCCCAAATTTCGATGACCAATGCCTCAGTACAGTAAACACTAAGCATGGTACATAGTAAAGGTTTGTAACAACCAGAACTGAAAGCATTCACTCCATCAAGCATATCTACAATGATGTAGCACACAAGAAAAGAGAGATACACAACGGGGTAGCAACGACATGAAGATAATCGCTTAACAAACAAAACGAACATGAATAAATCACATAATTAAGTACAACCAAGTATCTTCCCCCAAAAGTATCCCAACTAAGAGTGAACATGTATTCGACATTTCTGCTATTTCGGTACATGCACGACAAAGAGTGGCGCTCTGTTCTTACCACGGCACGAGCAAGAGATGACCCAGATGATGCACTGCTTCTCTAGGTCGCACTCAAGGCTCAATCTCCTTGCTCCGTCCAGATGGTAGGGTGCCGACTTGGAAGCCCTGCACATTGCAACTTGCGTCAATGCAGCAGCAATACAAGGAACTGATATCAAGCAGAGCACAAATTGAGAGAAAGTTGCGGTCCAGGAGCTGACCTTCCAAGGGAGCATCATGGTGTGTCGTGGTGCCTTCATCTGGAATCACAGGTTGGGTTCTGGGCTGCTGATTTGCTTCCCCATATAGCACACAAGGTTCTCCTAAGATAGCAAACTGAAAACACAAAACGTTGATTAGGGAGTTGGTACATAAGAAAAGGAATTCATGCACGAATGGCATATACAACTAAAAAAAGCAGGCATCACATATTACTAGAATTGCATATTAGATGGCTGAAAGGTAAGTGTTTCTTCATATAAAGTAATTATAATTAGCAACCAACAGCTAGATAGCATATGGTGGGGAAACTAGTTTCAGCTTATCCAGAAATATTAGCATTGTGCACACCAGGATAAAATCAAAGAATCCAAGAACAAGACACTTGGAGCAAACAACTAATGTAGTAAGAAGCTTTGATGGTGCTAAATGCAACAGGTTTGCATAACCTGATTCACAAGGCTTTGAGTAAATCGAGTGCCCAGCTCATGGACAACTAGGAACAGAAGGGGGGGAGTCGGTCGTATCTCACAACAAGGTTGGAAGGTTGTCCTTTAAGAGGTGAATGATGGTGAGCTCATCGACCTACAGCTTCTGTGGCATGGCGACGACACAGACGTGCCACCATGGATCGGTGCACACGAGGAAGCCCATGATGAACGCCACAACGAGGGATCCATCGGCGGACGCCATAGGCTACAGTGTGGACTGTGGAGAGAGGGTCTAGGGCGGCTGCTGGTCTGCACGCAACTTCAAGGAGGAGCATAATCAATGAGAAACATGGCAAAATTGATGAAGGATAGAAAGCTTCAGGCTAAAGACAACATTTACAAAGGCACTGAATATGAAATCTTCTTCAGTGCAAAACTTTTAGTAGTAACCGCTAAATATACATGTTATGCGGGGTGATAAACAATTGCATAGCAAAAGCATCATCCTCCATGTTTCCATAAAAAATTCTTCCCCGAGATTAAGTACTGACAACAGGAAATAGGGGTGTTGACGATCCTATTATCCTACAGACCCAACACTCAGATGCATAACTAACAGTCACACGATGTTCAGAGGAGGTGATGCTACTAGCCACGAAGGAACATAACTTGACCCCTAGGTAATCAATTATAATTCTAGTAATAAAACATTGCTAAATAACAAAGCAACATCAGCTAATGGTACCTTGCAATGCTCTCTAAGCATATGTTCCTTGTTCCAGCACTCAAAATAATAATACAAAGCAGGTCAAGCAAGCTGAAAAATTGATTAGGTGCTATAGCAATGTTCCCAGCATGAATTCAGCATTTTATTGATGTGTATCCCTTGGATAACTCATCGTACAATGGATACAAATGTCTCTTAGCAAGCAAGATCTTCGTTCTCCTAAAAGACCAAGACCATCACAAAAAGACGTGAAGTTTCTCCAAGAAGTATGTGTATAGATATCATGCCTACGCGTCCAATGTGAGAACAAGCAGACTGCTGAAGGAGTACTTCCTTGAACTGAAGTGAAAGTGAAACAAATGAAATGTAAAGTAAGTGAGTATAGGTGTCTTCCTCTCTGAGATCTGGAAACTGGAAGTTCCTAGCGAGCTCCAAACCCCTGCAGAGCTCTTAGAATTCAGATAGGCTCTTCGCCTAGCATCCCAAGCACCATTACTCAGTAGCTTCAATTTGCAAAAACAGTTAATTCCACAGGGGAAAATGCAGAAGAACGCTGGTCTCATGATAAGTAGACGTACCAGAGTTCCTGTTCTTCTGTAGATGTCCTGGGCTTTGATCGCATCGAGCTTGCTCATGTCGAAGAACTGCGCTAGGACAGATAGATAGAAAGCTCAATCCGTTCAGAGTTCAATGATGATCTAGCACAAGAGAAAATTCAGAGACCAGAGGAAAACAACACACCACATCCATGAGGTTGATGATGCCATCGTTAATGGCGTAGTAGATCTTGAAGCTCTCCTTCAGCACCAGAGATAAGGCGTACTGTATGAGGTAGTTCCCGAACGCCGCTCCTTCAGGCTGCAGTCCAAAAAATTGGACACGAATGTTTGCAGAAAACTGTATGTTGCTATGTTTGAGCTTGCGTTGGTTTTCCTCGAAGAGGAAAGGGTGATGCAGCAAAGTAGCGTAAGTATTTCCCACAGTTTTTGAGAACCAAGGTATCAATCCAGTAGGAGGCTCCTCAAAAGTCCCACGCACCTACACAAACAAATAAGAACCTCGCAACCAACACAATAAAGGGGTTGTCAATCCCTTCACGGCCACTTGCAAAAGTGAGATCTGATAGAGATAATATGATAAGATAAATATTTTTGGTATTTTTAGGATATAGATTGGAAAACTAAAGATGCAAATAAAATTAGATGGAAAGCTTATATGATAAAAGATAGACCCGGGGGCCATAGGTTTCACTAGTGGCTTCTCTCAAGATAGCATAAGCATTACGGTGGGTGAACAAATTACTGTCGAGCAATTGATAGAAAAGTGCATAGTTATGAGATTATCTAGGCATGATCATGTATATAGGCATCACGTCCGAGACAAGTAGATCAACTCCTGCCTGCATCTACTACTATTACTCCACAAATCGGCCGCTATCCAGCATGCATCTAGAGTATTAAGTTCGTAAGAACAGAGTAACACATTAAGAAAGATGACATGATGTAGAGGGATAAACTCATGCAATATGATATAAACCCCATCTTTTTATCCTTGATGGCAACAATACAATACGTGCCTTGTTGCCCTTGCTGTCACTGGGAAAGGACACCGCAAGATTGAACCCAAAGCTAAGCACTTCTCTCATTGCAAGAAAGATCAATCTAGTAGGCCAAACCAAACTGATAATTCGAAGAGACTTGCAAAGATTACTTAATCACACATAAAAGAATTTAGAGGAGATTCAAATATTTCTCATAGATAAACTTGATCATGAACCTACAATTCATCGGATCTCGACAAACACACTGCAAAAAGAGTTACATCGAATAGATCTCCAAGAAGATCGAGGAGAACTTTCTATTGAGATTCCAAGATAGAAAAGAAGCCATCTAGCTAATAACTATGGACCCGAAGGTCTGTGGTAAACTACTCACAACTCATCGGAGAGGCCTTGGAGGTGATGTCGAGGCCCTCCATGGTCGATTCCCCCTCCGACGGAGCGCCGACGAAGGCTCCAAGATGGGATCTCGCAGATACAGAAGGTTACGGTGGTGGAATTAGGTTTCGTGGTCTGTTTTGATGTCCTCGGGATACGTGGGTATATATAGGAGCAAGAAGTAGGTCGGTGGACGCTCGAGGGGCCCATAAGGGTGGGGGCGTGCCCACCTGTAGGGGGCGCACCGGGCACCCTCGTGGCCGCCTCGCTTGTTGCTTGACTTCCACTCCAAGTCTCCATGTTCACGTTTGTTCCAAAAAGATCGCTCCCGAAGGTTTCATTCCATTTGGACTCCGTTTGATATTCCTTTTCTTCGAAACACTGAAATAGGCAAAAAAAACAGCAATTCGGGATGGGCCTCCGGTTAGTAGGTTAGTCCCAAAAATGATATAAAAGTGTAAAGTAAAGCCCATAAACATCCAAAACGGGTAATATAATAGCATGGAACAATAAAAAATTATAGATACGTTGGAGACATATCATATGTGCAAAATGTGCAGTCAGTAACATGACGATGAACTGAACCTCACCTGGCATCCGACGAGCCGGAAGAGCAGCTGCTGCAGCGCAGGCAGCTGCTCGAGGAGGTCGTCCTTGCCCAGGCCCCTCATCCTGCTCTGCGCCTTGGTGTGAGGCGTCTGCCCCTCCGCTGCCGGCGCCGGGGCTCTGAGGCGCTCCGCCTCCACATTGTACCACAGGACCGCGAAGCACTCGAGCCACTCCTCGAGGAAGAGCGCGTAAGTGCGCACCCACGCGGAGCAGTCCCAGGCCAGGTGGCCAGAGTGGTCCTTGAAGTTGGACATCTGCAGCGCATGGTCCCGGCGCCGCCCGTGGCTCAGCAGCTCCTCCCAGAACGCGCCGCCGTTCCCCGCCCATGGCTCAGTCTAGATATGAGGTTGGGGCAAAGTCGAAGTCGACCGCGCAGGGCGACCTGCGGCGCGGGGGAGTGGAAGGCGAGGGTGGGGCTTGAGGTGGAGGCCGCGCGGAGGCGAGCGAGGAGGACGGGGTGCACGCTGAGGCGGACGACGGCATATCGAGATCTGAGGGAGGGAGAGCGTGGCTTGGAGACGGGGATCGAGGGGAGGGTCGGGAGCCGTCGGTGGCGGCAGAGAGGAGATGGGGGGAGGAGGAGTGCGATGGGAGTTAGGGTTTGTGTAGGTGGCCGCGGGTGGGGTTTGGGTAGGTGGCTGCGGGTGGGGTTTTCTTTTTCATTTTCTTTTTTTTCTTTTTTGTAGATGGATGGATGGATGGATTTGGGACGAGGAGATGGATGGATGGATGGGCGCCATGTCATTGATCCGTGTGACAACGAATTCCACAAATGAGAATAGAGCACATATAATTGTGTTTTTCTTTTGGTTTTTCTTCTACTTTTTCATATGAAAATTTTAAAAAATGATCTCATATTATGCACAAGGGTGCATATAGGAATGACGAACAATGTTTCCTAAGGAAGTTTTCATTTTCTTTGGACGAAAATTTCAATTTCCATTTTTCGAGTGCCCAAAATGAGTTTTTTTGTGAAGGACCTATCATATATTTGTTGCAAATTGTACCAAATCAATTTTCTAAAATACTAGGGCATATGTAATGCACAATTGACAAAATGGTTGGGTGTCAAATGTTTTGATCCACCTCTCGTGAAAAAGACAAATTTCCGCTGATTCAGATGGAAACAGGTTAAGTTTGAACTGTAGCTACCTCGTAGTTTGCTCTTAATTTTTTTCAAAAATCATTTATAGGTACATAAGTATCTATTTAATCAGAGGAACACAAAAAAAAATTCCAAGATTCAACCAGTAGCTAGGAACGGTCATTCCTGCCGTTCTGACCGCATCTTGAAACGGGCATAAAAAATTCAAAACAAATCAATAAATTGGAGAAAACCTTCGCATTGTGGCATTATATGTGACCAAGCTACCAGGAAAAATTATAAACTTGTAATACAGCAATTATTTTAAAAAAGTATTCTCAGAAACGAGCTATCAAGTGTGAAGATGAATGGCTTTCAACCCAAATGCTCAATCTTCTGGCAACATTCATGGCATAGTTTGTTCAAATGATCTCATATTATGCACAAGGGTGCATATTGAAATGACAAACAATGTTTCCTAAGGAAGTTTTCATTTTCTTTGGACGAAAATTTCATTTTCCATTTTTCGAGTGCCCGAAATGAGTTTTTTTTTGTGAAGGACCTACCATATATTTTTTGCAAAATTGTACCAAATCAATTTTCTAAAATACTAGGACATACTTAATGCACAATTGACCAAATGGTTGGGCGTTAAAAGTTTTGATCCACCTCTCGTGAAAAAGACAAATTTCTGCCGATTCAGTTGGAAGCTGGTCAAATTTGAACTGTAACTACCTCGTAGTTTGCTCTTATTTTTTTCAAAAATCATTTATAGATACATAATTACCTATTTAATCATAGAAACACAAAAAAAAAAATCCAAGATTCAACCCTAGCTAGGAACGGTCACTCCTGCCGTTTGACCGCATCTTGAAACGGGCAAAAGAAATTCAAAAAAAATCAAAAAATTGAAAAACCTTCGCATTGTGTCATTATATGTGACCAAGTTACCAGCAAAAATTATAAACTTGTAATACAACAATTATTTTTCAAAAGTGTTCTCAGAAACGAGCTATCAAAATGTGAAGATGAATGGCTTTTCAACCAAAATGCTCAATCTTATGGCCCCATTCACGACATAGTTTGTTTAAATGATCTCATATTATGAACAAGGGTGCATATTGGAATGACAAACAATGTTGCCTAAAGAATTTTTCATTTTCTTTGGACGAAAATTCATTTTCAATTTTTCGAGTGCCCAAAATGAGTTTTTTTTTGTGAAGGACCTACCATATATTTGTTGCAAAGTTGTACCAAATCAATTTTATAAAATACTAGGACATATTTAATGCATAATTGACAAAATGGTTGGGTGTCAAAAGGTTTGATCCACCTCTCGTGAAAAAGACAAATTTCCGCCGATTCAGTTGGAAGCGGGTCAAATTTGAACAGTAGCTACCGTGTAGTTTGCTCTTATTTTTTTTCAAAAATCATTTATAGGTACATAAGTATCTATTTAATCAGAAATACATGGTTTGGTGGCGATACATCGAGGTTTGGACTGTGGCCGGGGGCCCCAACTCTAGAGCGCGTAAACTCGCATGCCCTCCGCATGGTCACCACGTGACTGTGGCGTTGCCATGTGTTCTGGGCGGCCTAGGCATGTCTAGTGGGTTGGGCACTCCCCAGGTAGGTGGTAGGAAAAAAATTACAACATAATATTCTCTCGAGGAGACCGATATATGCTCAAACATGAATTAGCAGCCAAGTGTTTGATTAGTGGTACGAGAAATGCACATGTCTAATGGGCGTGAGTTTTAGCTGAGGAAGATCAGTTACTAAGAAGACTGTCTTCACAAATTTTTAGCTCAAAAGGAGTAGCCTAGGTGGTACTTGCTTTGCAAAGTACCACACTGGACATAAATACGAATGTTGAAGCTGGGCTCAGAATAATGAATGGATTGAGCTGAAATTTGGTGGAGGATGGTTATTTGGGCATAGGAAAGCACTGTAGAAAATGGATACCATTTGGACATGCCAAAGTGGTAGTTCCTTCACAATGCTCTTCTCAAGACAGAAACTTTGGAAAATTAGTGAGAGAAATTGGCTAAATGAAATGAGCTCAAATTTGGTGTAGGTAAGTTACATAGGCATATAGAATATGTGAAAAAAATTCAACTCATTAGGATATGCATAGCTAGTACTTCTTTCACAAAGGTTCTAGGTGGACAAAAACTTTGGAAATTTACCAAGGAAGATTTACTGGGCAAATGGAGTTGAATTTTGTCACGAGGCAATGATTTCGATAGGAAATAGTGCCCAAAATTTTTGGGGGCAATCAAGAATATATAAATAGCACTTCCTTCACAAAGTGTTGTTTTGAACAGAATAGAAAAATGAATATTGTTGAATTATTTTTGAACTAGGCAAGGAAGGTTTTTTTTACATATTTGACTAAGAAATGACCCAAAGAATTTGTGAGATTTTTTTTTGGAATTTTGGGAATGGCAGAAATATAGGTTGCCTCACAACCTAGGGCAAAAACTGACACATGGACATGACACATAGGCAAAACTGATTAGGTGGCGCCTAGTCATAGCAACCCACCACAATTTACAAGGTTATGACCATCTATATTGGTCATGATCAGCTAGAAATAAGGTAGAGGACCAGTGCTATCTGCTTTATGACCATTTCGTGTAAGGAAATTATGACCTTTCTGACAAAAATGGTCGTTATTGTTCAGCGTTTGGAGCCCCCAAACAGCTTTTGACCGATTGGTCTCAAATGGTCATAGATCTATGACCAATTCTTTCAGGGTCACTGACAGAAGGTCACTAGTTGACATATTTCTTGTAGTGGCTGGCTGGCGTGGGCCAGTACAGTGCTCGGCCGCCAGGTGGGCCGGCGGGTGGGTTTGGCCAGGTAAGTTTTTTTCCTTTTTATTTTGTTTTTCTTTTGTTTCTCTAGGTTTGTAGCTTTTCTAAAAATGCCTAAGCACATTCAAAAATCATCAAACTACTCATGCCCATTGTATAGGATATATCCAACAGTAAACATTTTGGTTTATGATTATTTGGACATTTAAAATATTTTGTAGTATTTAAATGTCCAAATGCAATTAACATATGACTTAATCTAGTGACCTTAGGAAGTCCTAGAAAATTGTGCACCATTTTTGTTAGAGGTTTTAGATCAAGGCACAGATGATGAACATTTTAGAAGGGCATTTCAGGTTCACTAGAAAAGGTTTTAGTAAACCCTAGTTGGATTAAGGGGGTGCTGGGGGTTCTGTCATCCCCATTTCCAAGTTTCTGATCAAAGTAAACATGCTGGAGTCACTCTAATGCATGAACTAGCGTGGGTGTGACAAGGGATCACTAGCCTAGGTAGCGTCATAGTAGGCCTGGAGCTCGAGAGAGCTGGAGCGGGGAAAGAAAAGGTGATGAGAGATCGTACCACGAAGATGTTGTAGAATGAGGAGGAGATGACTGTAGTGGACAGAGGTGGGTGCTGAAACAAACTGACTCAGGATGTGGACATGATAGGAGATGTCGGGACGCGTAACAGCAAGGTAGACAAGTCTGCCAACAAGGTGACAGTAGCGAGCGGGATTAGGAAGAGGGTCACTGTCAAAGGCATGTAGCTGAGCGTTGAGCTCCATAGGAGTCACAATAGTGCGCTCATCACCAAGAGCGGCACCAGCAAGAAGATCCTGAATACGTTTTTCCAAGAAGATGTAGAAGCCATCAGAGGTCGAGGAGATCTCAATACCAAGAAAATATCAAAGTGGACCAAGATCAGTCATGAGGAGCAGGTCACGAAGGCGTTGCTTAACAATGGTAATGTAGTCAGAGTCATCACCAGTGATGATCATGTCATCAACATAGAGAAGGAGAAGAGTCCGACCACGAGGAGACGTGTGAACAAACAACGCGAGATCATGACCACTGGGCAGGAAACTAGCAGCAGTCACCACAGAGGCAAAACACTCGAACCACGCGCGAGGTGCCTGTTTAAGACCATAGAGTGAGCGGCGAAGTCGACAGACCATACCATCGGGAGCATAGTACCCCGGTGGTGGCTGCATATAAACCTCCTCATGGAACTCACCATTGAGAAAGGCGTTCTGGACATCAAGTTGAGAAATAGACCAATGACGAACAAAAGCCACAACAAGGAGAGTGCGGACAGTGCTCATGTGGGCCATAGTATCAAATGTCTCATCATAATTGCGTCCCTGCTCCTACTGAAAACCACGACCCACAAACCGTGCTTTGTCGCACTCAAGAGAACCATCGGAGCGAGTCTTAATCTTGTAGACCCATTTGCAGGTGATGGGACGAACACCGGAAGGAAGGGAAACCTGATCCCAAGTGCAAGACGCTCAAGGGCAGCAAGCTCTTCGGCCATCGCAAGCTGCCATTCAGGTTGAGTCATGGTATTCTAATAGGAAGTGAGCTCTGCAATAACAGAGAGGTCGTACCGATCAGGAGAATAGCGATCAGGAGAATAGGTGTGAAGGGAGGCGCATCAGGGGAAGCATCCTCAGTACAAGGGCGGCGAGTATAGTGGAGAGGAAACGGTGAGAGAGGGTGATGGACTGGAGAGGATGGTGGAGAGGTGGAGGAGGAGGATGGGGAAGATGGTGTCGGTGGTGAATGAGAATGAATGAGAGGTGTCAGAGGAAGAGGTGAGGCATGTGGCACATAGCAGGGTGTATTGGGAAGGAGAAGAAAGAAATATCGTCCATAGAGAAGCTCGAAGAAGAAGGACGTGGGTAGTAAGAACGAGACTCGTCAAAAGTCACATCACGCGAGATACGCAAGCGACGGCCAACAGGATCCCAACAGCGATAGCCCTTGTGCTCATCACTATATCCAAGGAAAATACACTCAACTTACTAAGCAGTCAGTTTGGTACATTCTCGTGGGGCAAGAAATACATAGCACACACATCCAAACATACGAAGAGTTGAGTAGTCAGGAGAATGACCAGTGAGACACTCCATAGGAATACCACCCTGCAGGGCAGTTGATGGCTGAATGTTGATGAGATAGGTGGATGCAGAGATAGCCTCAGCCCAAAAGTGGGGTCGAAAGGAAGTGGCAATCATTAGCGCACGAGCCGTCTCAAGAAGATGATGATGCTTACGTTCCGCAACACCATTCTGAGCATGAGCACCAGGACATGAGAATTGGGCAAGAGTACCCTGTTCCGCGAGAAACCACGCAACAGCTGGGAGATATACTCTCCAGCGGAGTAGGCATGGAAAACTGGGTGTGGACCATGGTAGCAAACCGTTTGTATATAGAGAGAACCTCGCTACGAGATTTCATGAAGTAGAGCCAAGTGTAGCGAGAGAAATCATCAATAAACAAAACATAGTAGTGATGACCACCTTTCGAATCAAAGGGAGCCGGACCCCAGACATCAGAATGAACTAAGTCAAAAGTATGCTGAGATACTGACTCACTGGTAGGATAAGGTAACTGGGTCTGTTTGCCAAGTCTACAACCATTGAAATGTAAAGAAACATCTCAGATACAAACCCCAAGAGGCACATACACACTAAGGATGACAAGCGAGAGCCGCAGATGTGACCAAGGCGATGATGCCACTGCTAGAAGGACGCAAACGAAGAGGCAACAAGAGCATGAGAGCTGGCAGAAGTTGTGGCAGCATAAGGAACACAAAGCCAGTCAACCTCCCAAAGGCCCTCTGACTCACGGCATCGGGGCCAGCACCAATCAAAGCCTTGGTGTGGCGTTCCTGAATGGAACAAGAGTCGGTATCAAGAATGACACGACAACCAGAATCAGTAAGTTGGGCAGCGGAAAAAAGATGCATGATAAGGTGAGGAACATGTGAAACACTAGGAACAAAAAAGGACGGAGTGGAAAGAACACCACAACTAGCAACAGGAAGAGATGTGCCATCGGCAGTAAGAACATTATAGGAAGAGTCACAGGACATATGAAAGGAAGCTCCAGAGTCCAAAACCCACGAAGATGTACCTGACGGTGTAGATGTCGGCGGTGACAAAGTGGTGAAAGCAGTCACAACAGCAGCAAAGCCCGTCGATGAAGAACCGGAGAAATCCAGAAGGCGCTTATGCTGCACAATGTCTTGGTCAGTGAGTGACGGAGTCGATGATGACACAGGAGTCCTACTGGAAGACGAGTGCCTCTGGTTTTGCTGCTTCTAGCGACAATAAGACTCTGGGTGACCTGGCCTGGAGCAGTAGTCACAGAAGGTGTCACGACGCGATCGGCCCTTCTCAACATAAGGAGGGCGACCTACCTCCTGTAGGAGTGGGAAGGAGCAATGGAGCAGAGAACACAGGAGCTCGGGAAGCCAACACTGAGGAAATCACAAGCAACCCAGCAGAGCGAAGGCGAGTTTCCCCAGCACGAAGCTCGGCAAGCACCTCCGAGATAGGAACACGACCACTCTCAAGCAAGTGAGCACGTCGAGGCTCGAAATCAGAGCGGAGACGATATAAGAACTCATGGACCCTTTGAAACTCCAAATCTGACCGTGTAGCCTGACAGCAATGGCAAGTTCCACAAACAACTGTCCGAAGAGAGTCAAGTTGGCGCCAAAGGGCAGAGCACTATGAGTAGAACTCATCAACAGAAAAATCACCTTGTTGGAGTGCGTGCGCCTGACGCACACATATAGGTAGAGAGGATCACCAGAGGGCTGATAGAGCTCACAGAGATAAGACCACATCGCTGCAACTGTGCCGAGTCCCATGAACTCCACAGCAAACTTAGGGAGGATGCTCACAGTGAGAATTGCATCAGCTCGAGCATCATCATTGCACCACTGAGTGTAAGCAGACAGATCATCACAGTAGACAGAAAGAGCATCTGAATAAGCGGATACCTGCTGATTATAGGCATCAACCGCAGCATCATCAAGAGCCTTGGATGCATCCCGATCAGTCTGGGAAGCATATGCAGCAAGAACCAGTGGCACCGGCGGGGTAGGAGCCACTGGAGCAACATGGCAAGGCGGACAGGGGGCCTCGCTAGAGAGAACACCCCACAGAAGAAGACCCCGCATAAGGATGCGCATGAAACCCACAAACTCGGCATAATTGGTCCCACCGAAGATCACTGAGCACTTAGGAACAACAACATAGCCCGAAGAAGACATGAGGAGTCTCTCTTTTTTGAAGTCAACGGAAGCAGAGGACCCGATCTGGATCAATCGAGATCGTGCACACGCGCGCTCGCTCGGGCGCTCGGCCTAGGCAGGCGGGAGCCAGGAGCTCATGCCCCTGTAGCAGGCAGCCTATACGAGGAGCGGCAGGGGCCTCTTGCGCTCGGGGGAGCTAGCCTGGACGAGGAGCAGCAGAGGCAGGCCGAGCAGGGGCCGCGTCCAGGATGGTTCAGCGTCCAGGTGGGGGCGGTCGTCCAGGCGGGAGCTGCGTCCATGCGGGGGCGTCCGGGGCGAGGTCTAGGCGAGGATGGCAAAGCCGGGCCGGGCGTCGGCCTGGTGGGAACGGCAGATCCGGGCCAGGGCGGGACAACGTCCATGCAGTGGCAGCGGATCCAAGTGGCGACAGGCAGAGGAAGGGCGGCAGCAGGCGGATACGAGCTGGAGGTGGCCAGATAGAGAGACGGCGTCCTAGGAGGAAGCAGACCTAGCAGCAGCGGCGACAGCTGGGATGGAGTGCGCACGGAGTTGCATCGTGCGGGAGAGAGGCTAACCTGGCAACTTATACCATGTTGAATAATGAGCAGCTAGTATTCAGTGATGGCCAAAGGCCAATACATATACATCTGTGGTAAAGTGCAGGAAACCCATTATATAATGGGAATATAAAGACAGGGAACTATACACATCTAACAGCTTCCACCGGCAACGATTTTAGATTCCACCAAAATCCGGTTGCAGCAAAGAAATCATCGTAGCCGCCGTTGGGGTCGCATCATCATCATGAATGATGTAGCAACAAAGTTGTCGCTGGTGGTAATACAGTTGCAACTCTGCCGAATGTGGTTGTACCGTTGTAGTTTCTGTGGTAAACGGCTGTAGCATTCGTCTATGACCCCTCGCCGGTTGCAGCTCCATTGTATGCGCCTGTAGCATCGCCGCGAACTGGTTGTACCCAATGAAAAAAATAGCGCGCTACAGAAAATAGCGTGGCCCTGAAAATACGCTATTAGCGTGCTATTGCGCGCTATAGCGTGCTATTAGCGAGGCATTGTACATTGATTTATTTAGCGAGACAATTCTTTATATGCTATAGCGTGCTATTAGCGGCGCTATAGCGCACTATTTTTTTCAGTGGTTGTACCTACTGCGACACACGGTTGTAGCATTCATCGACGACGGCGTCCCCGGGGTACAACTCCGGCGAACACGAGTTGCAACTTTGGCCAACATGGTTGTAGCTTTTGTGGCAAATGGTTTACCATTCGTCATCGACACCTCGCTGGTTGTAGCTCCAGATGCACGCGGTTGCAGCACCGCCGTCAGCTGGGTTATAGCATTCGTCGTTGTTCGGCTTGCAGCAAACCCCCCCCCCCCCCCCCCCCCCCCCCCGGGGCACCCCCACAGGTCTTCGTGTTGCGGGGTCACAACAGGGGTTGCCTGCAATAGCACCGGAGATGGTGAGGATAAAGGAGAAGGCTAGTCCATCGAGGAGAGCACCGGGTGCACGGCGAGGTACAGACACGGCCCTGGCGGTGGCTAGTAGAAGGCAGAAGCGGTTTTGATAAAAATGAGAGGCAGAGAATGATTCATGAGAGGCTAGGTAAACAAAGGGGGGAAAAGAACGATAAGTTGCGGAGCACACGATCTCGCGTGATCGAGCGGTGCTAGCGCGACCAGCTTAAGATTCTGCCAGCCAGCCAGATACAATTGATTCCCTATTATTTATTATCATGGAAGCATAAGAAAATATTATCGGGGCTGATGAACAGCTTATATACGTACCAGACCAGTAGATCACTTTTATCTTTGCTCCGCTCCTATCGCTCCTATCGCTCGCGTCGCTCCCTGGGGGGCGGCTCAGGCGACCTAGCCGCCGCCGCACCCGCTCCCCTTTCTTCCCTCGCTCCGCCCGCCACCGCCGGAGGAGGCCGACGGGCAAAGCCCACTCGGCGGACGGCGGTGGCGGGACACCCTCGTCGCGCGCCGCAAGTCTTCGGCCCTGGACGAAGGCCTGCATCAGGCGGCGGCTGTGTCTGGCCAGGCGCGGGCAAGCCGGGGCGGCGGCCCCGGGCTCGGCGGCGATGCGGTTTCCTCCTCTCCCTCGTCGGGAGAGTGGGGGGCGGCGCTGAGGCTGGCCATCATCGATCTGGTGCGGCGCATCTGGTGGCGTGCGGCGTGCCTGTGGGTTCGGCCGTGAGGACGGCGAGCCGTAGGCGTGCCAGATCTGGAGGTATTGCCCCTCTCCCTTCCATGCATCCCTTCCCAGTCCCCGGTTCAGTTTGGATCTTGCCGGATCCACCTCTGGTGTGTTCCGGTGGAGCAGATCGGTGTCCGGGGGAAACCTTGGCTGCCTTAGGCTGACCGGCAGCGGCGATGCCTATTTTTGGCGCCGCTTTCCTCCTTGGGGGCGTTGCTGAGGGCACCATCTCTCCTCTCCAACCCATGTCCGGGTGAAAGCCCAAGATCCGATGCGGATCGGGCGTCAGCGGTGCCCTGTGCACCGTAACCTTCCCGGAGGCGACGCCAAGGACATTGGGATCGGATGGAAGGGTCTGCAGGTGAGGGGTGGGGGTGTGCTGCCTCCCTTCGGTGGAGCGGTGTTTCGTTCTACATATTCTTGGCGGCGGCTCTTGGCGGCATGGAGTAGCGGAGGCTTGGTGTCAGATGTGTGGTGACGGACACGCGCAGGAGGTCGACGCTGTCTGGCGTCGTGGTGGCGTCGGCGGCAGCGAGACCGGGCAAGGCCGTTACAACAGTACAACTCTGAAGATGGACATGTGGTAGGTGGTTGTGGCGGCCTCATACCCGGCGGGCAGCCTGGCTGAGGAGCACGCCGGACTGGTGGGTGCCCATACCCGGCAGGCGTCCAGGTTGGGACCTCAGGTCTTAGATGTTAGGTTTGGCTGCGAGGACTGTTTGGTATTAGGCCCAGACCATCAGCGCCCCTTCATCAGTTAGATAGGAGTAGCGACAGAGGTTGCGAAGATGGTGGCTTTGGTCTTACTGTTGTACGACTTTGTAAGGTTTTGTGCTAATAATTAATAAAGTGGCCGTATGCATCGACCAGATGCAGAGGCCGGGGGTATTCCTCTTTTTCGAAAAAAAAAGACCAGACAACCAAAGCGTATAGCTGATGAAAAATATAGTTATAGCCTTTTCAAGTCCAGAGAAACAACAAACCACATTGATTCAGACATATTCAGCCCGGCCAATCCAAGAAAGTCACAATTTATACAAACAAATGTCAACGACGAAGCCACACATACAAAGTTACAAACACATTAGTCTTCCGGCCTAATTACAATCTGACGCACCCATATATGTTGTTCTTACATACTTCATAGGAGCAGGGCCTATGATTCAATCTGTCTGTCCAGAGCTCATTCATGGGCCATTGTAAATTCTACAGATTAGGCCCGTTCTCCTGCTTTCACCTTGTATCAGCCCCCTCTCTGTCACAACGAGAGAACCATGGTTAGTTATCATTTTCGACAGGGGAAGCCTTCATCACAAGCATTTTCCAAAAGACAACTTCAAACTCCTGTCAATTTCATACAAGTTTTGCTTTTACGATTTAATTTGTGTTATGATACACTTGTGTTCTTAACCAAGAAAGCGTAAATCCTAATGTATCTTCATTCGATCAAAAGCTAGAGCAGTAACAGTAGTATGAAACTATGAACTTACTGGCTATTAATAGAAATTTGGCTACTACCAACTTAAAAGATAGCAAAGCAAGATCGGATACCAAAGGAGGAGCTGTTAAGTGGCTTCACTTACATCCCGTCAACTTGGCAGGGACGTGCACCTGCTGTCGTCAACGTGCGAGTTATTCCTCATAATCTGAGCCACTCTCGGAGTCAGAGATCCATCCGTAGCAGGGGCTCCTTCTGCGCTTAGTTCCTGTAGATGCCAGATCTGGCGACGCCGCCCTTGGAGAAGGCGGGTCAATGAGCATGGGGACCACTTCCTCGGTCTGCTCATCTACTAGCACAACCTCATATTGTGGTACAATCGCAAGGGGAATGAAATCTTCTAAAGGCTCCTCCATCATTTCTGCTTCTTCTTGCTGCATTACCAACAATAAGAATTGGACAATATGCTTGAGCTTTATTGCTGGAGAGATTAAGAAATCACAACTAAAGATTCATAACCCAAAGTCTTGGTTTAGAGGTAAATCCAATTTATCACAAGTAAAAGCAGTTTGTGCACCCTAAATGTTTTCCTTATTACAGAAGTACAGATGGTCAACATGTTTCAGCTGTATTACGAAACCGATGAAAAAATACTAAATAGTGCAATGCTAAAATGTACAATGCCAATTCAACAGTAAATTACGTCATCTTAAAAAAAAACATATAAGGCATCAAACAGCTCACTTCTTTCAGCTGGCAATGTTGTAAAAATAAAAAAGATTTTTTTTACGTGAATAGCACATAACATATTTTACACAAGGCCAACAAAACAGCTAAGCAGTGACAAGTAATCTCCAAAAAATAAAGAAACATCAGCAGGTAACCATTCTATAACTTCAGTCGCCACTTAACTTTCCATTTACCATGTTATTCAAGCATGAAAGTTGCTTCATGTATCAAATAAGAAGTGATCTGTGGTTCACCGGGTTGTCAGCAGGTGCTGTTACCTGCCCACCAACCCAACTCGCACTCTTGATGCATACCAATTTATAAAATAGCGTGACCCTTCTCCAAATGGTATACAAGTTATAGCGTGCTATATTCAAAATAGCGTTTTAAAAAAACATGAAAATATATCCCAAAATAGGGAGAAAGCAAGCATGTCTGCTCTAGTTTATTATTGATTCCATCAGCAAAACCTAAGCAGTAGTGAAAGATAGTGGTGGCCCAAGTTTGACCGAACCTTGCTTGGATGCTAGCAGCTCACTTGTTCTGAAACATTGGGCCTGCCCAACTTCGGAATTTGCAAGCTTTCTACGAGTTAGATTTTCTAGACAAATTGACAGATGTTCGTCTCACACTCTCACCAGATGAGAGGTTGCTCGTCTCACACTCTCACCTGGTGGCTGAGTTGCCACCACCCAGCGCAGCAGGTGCTGGAGCTGGAAACACCGCCGCCGCCCTAGCCATGAGCTATCGACCTGGGTGGGAAAACATGTGATTGTGAGGTGGCTAGGTTAGGTTGATGGGCATGGGCAGCAGCTGGTGGGGATCACGTTTTGTGCATTGCATCTGAGAGAGAGTTAAGCAGATGCCTGATCGGTTGCTAGCCTGCTATATGTTTCGTTCGGTTCCACACTAAAACTCTACAATATTTTTGCGTTTAGTACCGAAATAGCACGGTATAGCGGGTTTAGCTTCATAGCAAGCAAATAGATAAAATGTAATGTGACCCTCCTCGCTATAGCAAAGCTAAAACGCCGAAATATCACGCTATTTTTTCCATTGGTGCGTACACACAATCTGCTTTAATGAAATGTCATGGGTTGTCTAACCGATGATTAGTATTTTTATATCGCATAGAAGTACAACAAGGATATTGGAAAAACAATCAACATAAAAAAAAAAGGCAACGTGTTAAATCATACCCACGGATGGTGGGATACGCAATCACTTATAGGGGAATGGGGACAAATTTTGTTTGAGGAACATTTTGGGTCTAGATATATGATCTAATAGCACTAGCAATGACATTTATGAGGCAATGCTCACTGCTATTTCCATCTTGCTCTGTGAAAAGTACAGCTAACCGTTCATCATTATCGCATTCCATTTAGAAGACGTCGGCTAAGTTGATGCTACGGTAACTATTTGATAACATCATAATGAAAAAATTAATCATCCTAAGATTGAGGTTGTCAATTCGATTAAATATGCCCATGGTAGCCTTGCATTTATTGGTCAGTAGGAAAGCAGACTTGTAAATTAGTAAAAAAGCATACAGTGGCACACTGACATCGCAAGACACAGACAAGAGAAAGTAAATGGAGAGGGGGCTTACATGAGCCTCTTCATTCTCCTTGTCCTGCGGCAGCCCCTGCAAACAGTTCATAAATATCGAAAATAAAAATGTGTTGCTTTGTACCCACATGAACCTGTGCAAATGCAAACAACTGCACGCTAAGACTAATATAACATGGGAATGATTGATGGAAGGGAGAGTCTCAATCCTAGGGTGGATGGTCCATCAACTTACTCCTTATTTTATATTCTTACTTTAGTCATTTGAAATAATGTAATGAGAAGGCAACTTAGTAACATTCATAAAAACAAGATCAGAAATTACAACATCGAAATAACCTTGTAATACTATAATCCATGTACTATGAGTCTAGGACCAACTTTTTCTTATACGTACTAAATTCCTTAAGGGAAAAAAACGAGGAATTCATCGCCAAAAAGGATAAGGAAATACTACATATGACAGGTATTACTCAAAATAAAATCTTGGCTTGGGATGACAGTTACCAATTAAAAAAACACCTCCCTGAATATATTGGTCTGTAGGTCACAGTGTGGTAAATTGGTACCAATGGCACACATGCACAGAAATTGAACCAAAAAGTATGAGACATCGATTAACACGAGAGTATGTGGAGAGCGGGCTCACCAGCTGAGTTTCCTCCTCGTCATCAATGAGAACCATCACAATGGGCACGACATTTTCTAATGGTGAATATAACACTGCTGCTTCTTCTGGCTGTATTACCAACCAAGACCATGTAAGAATCGGAAAATATGCATGAGCTTTGTTGCTGGAGCATTAATAAACCACAAGTAAACATTCATAAACCCAAGGTCTTGGTTAAAAGGTAAATCTTATTTGTTACAAGTAACAGCAGTTATGCACCTCACATGTACCAATGGTCAACATGTTGATGTAAATACTGATGGTCAACATGTTGATGTTGTAATACAAAACCAACTGAGGAAATACTACATACTGCAATGTTAACATGTACGATGCCAATTAATGAGCCAATTATGCTAGCTTAAGGGAATCATGCAAGACCACTTGTTTCTGTTCGTGTTGTTCACATTTTTATGAATAAACAAACTTTTCATGATAACACAATGCCTTTTACACAAGACCAGCAAAGTTGTGACAAATAATCTCCACAAAATCATGGAAATTAAGAGATAATGGATGTACAAATCTAGGTGAAGGAATCAACATGAAAAAATATCGAATGATCATAAATCTGTAAGTTCAGCATGTAAACCATTATGTATCTTCAATTGCCACTTCATTTTTCATATAGCATATTACCATATTTATTCTAGCACCATAAAAGGTGCTTCATATTGTTAAGGAAACCGAAATGACCGAAACAAAGTTTACTGAAATGGGTAGCTAGTACATATACAAGGGAAGGCCTGGGTCTTGGGCTTAAAACTACAAGGGCTAAAAGCTATAAATATTTTGGTACCCCCCCTCCCACCCTCTCAAACAGAAGGTGGATCTAAAACATTGAGTTTGAGAATATGAAGACAATGTTGTTCTCTGGTTTGGGACTTTGTGAAGAAATCTACCATTTGAAGCCCTGATGGACCATATTGAAGACGAATAGTTGACTGTTGACAGTGATAGCGGGGTAAATAAGGCATCCACACCAATATGCTTGGTTAGTTCATGCTTGGCTGATCATTGGCAATCTAGATAGCAACAGTGCTATCGCAAAGGACAAATGAGGGTGCATTACATGAAACTCAGACAAAGTCAATTTCCACACTCGCAACGTAACTGCCTCTTGAAAAGTACTAGGATCACACGTTGCCCCTACATAGAATCAAGCTCAAGAGAGGAGCGATACTGGATGGCATAGCTTCTTGTTTGAGAGGACTCATCAACACAAGGATCACTAGTACTAGCTGAAGGAGAATAACACGAAAGAAATAGAAGATTGGGCATGCATGTGATGATACTCTACGACGATAACTATAATGAAAAGGAAAAGAATCGAGACATGGTGGAGCTGTTAATGAATGGGTAGAGTGTGGATCTGACGTGGAAGGAGCAGAGTGTGGAGATGGTGGGCAAGGTGGCTCTAAGACTGGCTCATCTGAAGAAGATTTGTGGAAGTGAAAGAAAAGAGGTGGACTCTAAGGAGGTGGAGGATGGTGATCAAGTGGAACATGAATAGAAAAATGGTGGATCCTCATCAAAAGTGACATCAGAAAAAAAGAGAATGCGATGATCATAGCAATCATAACCCTTATGCTCAATGCTATATCCAAGAAAAATGCACTCGACAGACTGGGCAGTCAACTTGGTACACTCACGATGCGCTAACAAAGCATAGCAAGTACAGCCAAAAACACCAAGATAGTCATACGTTGGAGGATAACAAAACAGAACCGCACCAGTATACTTGGCTTGAAGACGTGACGAAGGTTGGACGTTTATAAGGTACATAGCTGTGAAAATAGCTTCACCCCAAAAATGAGTAGGGAGAAAGGAAATCAATAGGGTGTGAGTTGTCTCGGTAATATGATGATACTTATGCTCAGCAACACCAATCTGTGAATGAGCACCAGGACATAAAAGTTGAGGAAGAGTACCCTCGAAAGAGAGAAACTCACAAAAAGCGATAGATAAATACTGTCCCCCAGAGTCAGAACGGTAAGTGTGTATAGTGTTAGAGAACTGTGTATGGACCATACGTGCAAAAGCCTGATATGCAAAAGTCAATTAAGACCAATGCATCATGAAATATATCCAAGTATATCGAAAATGATCATCAGATGACATAATGTTTGTGATCACCCTTCAAAACAAAAGGAGAAGGACCCCACACATATGAGTGCACTCAATTAAAAGGACGACCAGAACAATTTAGTGCTAGAAGGGTACGAATGTTGTATTTGTTTTCCTAGCTTATGAACCTTAAATTCGAAACCAACATCTATAGGGACATGACCCAAAACACCTTGAAGGACTAGAGTTGATAAATGAGAGACACATAAAAGACCTAAATGATGATGCCACTGGGCAAAAGAAAAACATGAGGTGGATATCAATATCACGACAGAGATGGAAATTTGAAGATGTGAAAGGCGAAATGTGGAAGGTGTCAAGAACATAGAGGGACCTCTATGATAATGACTAGTTCTAATGATCCTCTTGTTCAGAAGGTACAACACAAGAGGTGTCATCAAATCCAGTAAAGTAATTCTTATCAGCCAGCTGACAAACAGACATAAGGCTCATCGAGAGCCTAGAAGCCAGGGAAACATCTAAAACAACAAACCGAGATTTAGAAAAGGTCCCCTTATGAGTGACCTTGCATGGAGTACCATCGGCCGTGTGAACACAAGTATCATCTGTAACAGGTCGACATGATGTAAGACAAGAGCTATTGGATATCACATGGAAAGAGGCTCCAGTCCAACACTCAGGGAACAACATCACCTGGCACACGACAAGGTAGGACAACTAATAGGTCCATCAGACGAAGTTGCAATTGATGCAATTGATTCTGAAGATTGCTCCACTGATTATGAAATTCTCTTAACTGAGTTGCAAAGGACTCTAGGACAATGACGGGAACAAAGCAAGAGATAACATTTCATCCCCTTGACACGAGCCAGTGGAAGGCCCAAGCACACCATTGGAATTCATGATGTATAGCCAAACAACAAGGAGGATCACGAAAATTTACCAAAGGAGTCACGCCAACACAAACCTCATATAAATTGAATAAGAGGAACTACGAGCACTTGAACCTCAGTAATCACAAGTGGAGTACTGGTGTTCGACAGCTGCAGGAGACACGAGGGCGTGCATTGTGGCTTGGCGTGAGTGCACAACTATTGTGTGAAATTATAGTTAACCTATTTGCATTATAACTTTCATAAATTCTGCTCCGAGATGCCAGAATAGGGCTGGAAAAAAAGCTCGAAGCTCGCGAGCTAAACGAGTAGCTCGTGACTCGGCTCGAATCAACTCAAACTCGAAGAATAACGAGTCGAGCCAAGCTTTATTTTAAGATCGTTTATAGACCAAGTTAAACAAGACGAGTTCACGAGTACTCGTTTAACTCGTTAGGCTCGGTATAAAACTCACCCACCCAGCACCACCTGCACCCAGGCCAGTCGCATAGGGACAACACAGGGCCCATCCGCATAACACTAGGCCCAACCACCTAGGTGACGCACGCCACCATACCGAGATACCAGTCTGTCGGTTCTCGTCCCGTCTCATCTATTTCTGAATTATAAGTTCGCAACAGCGACAGTGCCACATAAACCCACCTCTGAAGTCATGTACATGTTGCTAATTTGTTGATTATTGTGGTCATGTACCATTGTATGTGGAATTGTGATCATGTACATGTTACCGATATTGTGGTCATGTACATGTTATTGACTTGCTGACATGTTGATGATACTAACAATTGTTTAAAAAGCTACTTACAATTGTTTGTCAACATCGTACATGCTTAATATGTACATGTTACATTCCCAATTAATATTTTTTTTCATATTCCTAAGATTTTATGTTCATACCTATAACGAGCTTAACAAGCTAAACGAGCTAACTCGCGAGCTAAATGAGTCGAGCCAATCTTGGATTTGAGCTCGTTATAGTAACAAGTCGAGTCGAGCTAGCTCGTTAACGAAACGAGCTCCAGCGAGTCGAGCCGAGCTAGCTCGACTCGGCTCGAATTCCACCCCTATGCCAGAATTATGATGCCTCGGGTGTTTAATAACTATTTGGACGTGGTTGGCAAGAAAAATTTGCTACCCGTTGTGATATTGTCTATGATTTCACCCACATTGGTCAAATACTCAAATCCTAGATCCGGTACTGTATTAGAATATTATTCTAGCTCCACAAAAGTTGATTCATATATCACATAATGGTACAACCAAGATACAAAATAGCAATCAGAAGCAAAAAAAGAAACATGTTAAATCATACATACTCATAGCGCAAATACAATGAAGGGGCACAAAAGTTGAATGTATTTTATTTGAGGGACATGTTGGGTCCATGATATGTGATAGAAGTATTATGACAAGATGAAGGCCAAGATGATGATACAAAATCATTTGATGGAATCATAATGAACCAACCCATTCTAGGACTAAGATTATCAATTCAATGAAACATGCTCATGGTAGCCTTGCATTTACTGGGTAGTAGGAAAGAAGACTGCTAAATTACAAACAATGGATAAGTGACCCACTTAGATCAAAGCATGAGAGACTGCCACAAGAAAGTAAACTGGGAGGGGGCTTACCTGCGCCTCATCGTTCTCCTCCACTTCCTCCTGCGGCCCCTCAAATTGCTTCATTGATACCAAACAAAATTTAAACGTGTTAGTTTGTACCAACTTCAACCTGTGCAACAAACTAATACATGTTAAGACTAATATAACATCGGCATGCTTGATGTAAGGTAGAGTCTCAATCCTAGGATAGTTGGTTATATATGATGTTCTAGTCCTCATAGACATGTCCCTTAAAAGAAGATGAAATAATATGAGGACAACCACATAATGATATTATATATGATTCATGCGATACTCCGATCAAATAATGGTTGTGAGATCATAACTGTTTTTCCATTTAAATATGCTAGCAGTATTATTTGAAGATGAAGGATACGTTGATGCTACAAAAATCCCTTTATGGAATCGTAATGAACACAACCATCCTAGGATTGAGATTATCAATTCGATATAATATATCCGTCGTAGCCTTCCATTTACTGGACAGTAGGAAAGCACGTTGCTAAATTAGTAACAACGGATAAGTGGCTTTCCAATGTTGGTCCACCATCAACGCCGAATGCTCAAAGTGAGCCGTTTGCTTGTCAAATGTTGCTCGCATGAACCCAAGTGGTTGCGGTGATAGTGATTTGGTAAATATTTCCTCTTCGCCCGTGCTTTGTCAAATATTTCCTCTTTGTTCACTATGTTGATGATGATATGTTATTTTGTAGAAAATGATTGGACAAGGATTGTTTCGGGAGAGGAACAAGAAAGGCGAGAAGAAGAAAAGGAAAGGAAAATCTTTCACTTTTCAGCATTGCTACAAAGAGCTCAAGGATGTGGAGAAGTGGAAAACTAGAGAGACTTTTGAATCGTCGAAGAAGAAGAGTGTGCTGGTTGAGGATGAAGAAGATGCCGCCATTGAGGAGACGAGCCCCACTCCTCATTCCGCGACAAAATCTTATAGGCCCGATGGAAACAAGAAAGCGAAGGGAACCAAGGCCGGAGACAATGATCTCAAGGAAGGATTTGATGCCATTGTCATGGCAGGGAAAGAGTATGCCGAGGAGAAAAGTATGTTGAAGCTCAAGGAAATAGAGGAGAGGAGTGAGGCCGAGTGGCGAAGGGCGGCGGCCAAGGAGAAGAGGGCGGCAGCCGAGGAGAGGTTGGCCGCGGCCGAGGAGAGGAAGGTAGAACTAGAGGAGAAGAAGGCCGCGGCCGACAAGAGGAAGATGGTAGAAGAGAGGACACTCAAGTTTATGTTTATGGACACATCAACTCTTGATGCCAAGGCAAAGGCATATGTTGAACTTTGTCGCGATGAAATGCTCATGAAGAAGCAAATGCTCATGAGGCAAATGATGATGGGAGGAGGCATGGGAGGAGGCATGGGAGAGGCCATGGGTGGTGCCATGGGTGGTGCCATGGGTGGTTACATGAACATGATTGGAGGTTCCATGAGTGGTGCATTTGGCGGAAACACGGGAGGTGGCTTCGGTGGCAACATGGAAGGTGGCTTTGGCGGCATGGGAGGTGGATTTAGCGGCATGGGAGGTGGCTTTGGCGGCTTGGGAGGTGCTTTTGGCGGCAACATGATGGGTGGCTTGGGAGGTGGCTATGGCGGCAACATGAGTGGCGTTGGAGGTGGATATGGCGGCAACATGGGACGGAATGAAGATGGGTCCGGTCGTGCTCACGACAACGAGAATTCACCGCTTGTTGAGAACGTCGACAAAGACGGTGGTGGAGATGATGATCATACCACGGTTCACAACACTGGTGGAGTTGATGACCCGAATGAGTAATATTTATGTGCGTTTGAATTTCTAGGGCAAAAAACTTTGATTGAGACGATGCTCTTTTGGTAGATGAATTTGATACTGTGATGGTGATGCACTTTTGATTAAAACTATTATGATGATGCACTTTATTTTCAAATTTTAGTTCCTATTTCAATGCAAAACTGCGGCTGAACAGTGGCTGGCAGCAGCCGCGCGGCCGTTTTCAGATTTTTACATCTTTGGTTTGGACCTCCTATTGGAGTGGCAAATTTGGACCATCATTTTGGACCATCTGTTGGAGTTGAGATTTTTTCGGAGCTCCAAAACACACTTTTTGACGGTTCAAATTTTACATCTCCGGTTTTGGACCGCCAAATTTTGGACCATCTATTGGAGATGCTCTAAGTGACACATTTAGATCGAATCTACTATTGCTATAAAAGAAAGAGATGGCAGATCCAACTTAAAATCTGGAGCGTCAATCACATCATCAACGGTCTAAATACGTTGTTAACGAAACCCTCGCTAACGAAAGCCCCCCACTAATCCCTCGCTAATAACGAAACCCCACTCCTTGCAGCAGTCACTGGGAACCGCTCGCGCAGTCGCCGCTGGCCGCTCGCCTCGCCTTGCGCAGCCGCCGCTCGGCCCGCTCGGCCCGCCCGCCTCGCGTAGCCGTCGGCGCGGGAGATCCCATCGGCGGCACGCGATGCGCGCGCCGGCAGTGCGGCAGCCCAGTCTGAGTCATGGCGTAGGCGGGACAGCACCTTCTTGTGAAGGAGTGGATAGCTGGAGAACGACCTTCTCTGTTCTTCAATCGCGTTCTGGTGAAGGAATCGACCGCCGGAGAACGAAGTGCTCTGTTCTTCATTCTTGTACGTAATTCTGAAGTTTGCTTTCTTCAATCTTGTACGTAATCTGAAGTTTGCTTTTCTCCTGCTATCTTCCCCATGACTCACTCTCTGGAACTGATGGAATTAGGAACAATCATATTGCTTTCAAGTTGATCAACCTCTGCCCTTTATCATGGAAGAAGCAGCCGAGTGAGGACGAGCTGCTCTCTTTCTCAATCTGGTGCGTAAGTCTGAATTTTCCCTTTCTCATGCCATCTTCCCATGAATAGGTCACTAGAGCTGACAGAATTTTGAAGACAGCTTTCAACTTGATCAAACTTTCCTCTTTATAGAAGGAAGAATCAGTCGGTTGTATTTTGTCTATTGAGATGGAAGAAGATGCTAACACATAGTACCATGGACCATGGTTCCAATACGTAAGTAGCACCACTTTTTAATTTTATACTGTAAACTGGATGGATTTAGCTGTCCCAAGTATTCCTACTTCTTGCTTATTTTCATGAGGTCTCACAATTTATAGTAAGAGTCACATTTACTTTTCTCTTAGCCTGAAATATGGCACCTGCACAACTTTTTTGCTCATGATTACTTCTCCATTGCAGAGGTATATTGTCCGGTTTGGTACCTCATGTTGGCATGGAATTTAAAAATTCGGATGAAGCTTGGGCATTTTGGCTTAGCTATATGGTGGTCAAAAGGGCTTTGGGGTCCGGAAAAGGTACACAAACAAAAGATCCACCGATGGCAAGGTTGTGTCATGCCGATTTATTTGTGCAAGGAAATGGAATGCTTAATCTGTTTTGCCAAACAAAATTCAGTTATCACGTCTGAAAATGTACAAGTAGCAAGTGGAATGCTACAGCGACATGGCCTATTTCAGTTAACAAGTTGGAAAGCTAGATTCAGTTATCAGCTAATCGGCTTGCAGCGGTTTGACAACAACAGCGTGGCTCAACCGACCACCACCATGGAGATGGGTGTGCAGGTCCTCGACGTGGGGTTGCTGCGTGTGTACGCCGAGGTGTCCATCACGGGTGGTGACTCGAGGAGGCCGACGAACAGGACGCCCCTTAGACTGGCATGGCGGACGGAGTCCATGTAGCACGCGTGGCCGACCTGTATCCTGGCTGCCGCCGACCACGGGGGCTCCCACTGCACGTGCTGCCCTGTATCCTGGCTGCCTCCGACCAGGGGGTTCCCTCTACGTACTGCTGTATCCCGGCCGCCGCCGACCACAGGGACTCCCACTGAACGTGTTGCTTTGTAACCCGGCCGCCATCGACCACGGGGGCTCCCGCTGCACATGTTGCTCTGCGCCCACCGCTCCTTTGGCGAACTAATGGCGACGGCGAGGACGCGCTGAGAGCTCGTTCGACCACGACGGAGAAGGGGAATTCCAGGTGAACAAGGAGATATCCATTTTATTCTTTCTATATGTTGATTGTGGGCTGCTGATGGGCCGAAGCGTCACTGGTTTTCATTGCGAGTGAATGCTTCTGCCGTCGGATGGCCTGCCACCGGGGGACACGCACATCATGTCCCTCTTTTTTATGCGAGTGAAATGGGAGTTTTATTCCAAAAGTGTAGAGTTACAATCAGCCGACAAAAGTTCAGTTATACATGGATGGCCTCTGCGAAGCCAACAAGCCGTACTATGATCAGTTCTACCATGATTTGCCAGATGATCTGCTACTCTATTCTGGTCCCTAGAAATTTTCATAGGAATAAACTCCCTTCCTACCATCAGATCCTTAATCTCTAAGATGAGATGCCCATATGCCGATTGGTCAAACTCATTAGAAGTTAGAACAGATAGTGTCGTCGTTGAATCCGATTGAACAACCACCGGAAGAGTAGTATGCTCGACAGACAGTGCCATCCCCTCCATTATCGCATGTAGCTCCGCCTCAAGGGCATCGTTGCAATGAAATAAGTGACGGTGTGCCGAGAAAATAACACTCCCGTCCCAGTTCCGAAATATCATGCCTGACCTAGCTGACCTGTCTTCTGCCGAAAAGGAGCCATCCACTGATAAAGCTACCTTGCCCGGCATAGGCGGCGGCCACGGTTTGTACGACGTTTGGGGTTTTTTAGTTGGTACGTCAACCACTCCTTCCCCATTTTTCCTTTCACAATCTCTTCTGTACTATACTTATTTGCCTGCTGAATTGATTTGAAATAACTGCCCAGAAACTCTACCGAGACCTCCACCGGTGCAGCTTCCTTACCATGTGTTAAATCTGTACGAATTTGCCACACTCGCCAGACCAACCTAATTATCATATCCCACACTTTGGAGGATCTCGGTCCGTATAGATAGGTCAGGGAGCTTTGAGATTGCTATACGGCTGTATAGAATGGTCCATTCAGCAAAATAATTGGACTTCTGTAGTGTTGTATATATGCAAAAACTTCTGAAGGTGTGTGTCATCTAACACACCAGTAGCCATGTCACCAGGTACGTCTATTTAATTTGGTCCACCAGATATGATGCACCAATCATTATTATGATGTTAACACAATTCACACGTCTGATGCATTCTTTCTAAAGGCATGATATTCATCTTGTGATGTTTATACATACTTGCTAATTACCTCGAGCAAGGATACTACATCCTTTACATCATATTTTAAGTACATGTGTTGCTTATGATTTTGAACTGAAGAAGCTCTTGCTTTTTCTCTAATATGCTGATAGAAATCCAAAAGAAAGTATACTTATCTTATACTCTTCAGTTTAATTTTTCGCTGACATTTTTCTTATGGTTTGCAGTTTATGCTGATGGAAACATATGCTTTAGATAACATACAGAATCGGTGTAGTCCAACTTATGATGTAGCTACTATCGTTACATCCATCTAGGTACAAGAAGTAAGCAGCTCAAATTATTTACACATCAATATTTTGCTTGTTACAAAATTACGAGATCATATAACTTAAAATTCAGGACGTGCTTTCAGGTTTGGAGTCTCTTAAAATGTTTTAACATGGGACATATTTGGGTAGCCCTTTAGCGCATATCATTGTTAAAGTCTTGACTTAGGAAAATTTTGTTGTTTTTATACTGATGTGACCCTATTGTCCACTCTGTTATGTTGAACTGCAACACTCTTTCTACTTCCACGATGCGAATATAGAGCATTTGCACACAGAACTTCTTACTACTGGAACTATTGCTTTGCACGATGCGGAGAGAGTATAAAATCAAGCTCTACATCATCCAGCAATCCGTCTTTACCTCTTTTGCCACAACTGATTCATCTCTGCTTTTCTATTCTCTGACCCTACTACCATGGGTTCGCATGTTTTTCATCTTTCTCGATCTGATATCTAGAGAGGCTTAGCATATTCTTTGGTGTAGATATACTATGTTGGGTAGTTCATGAGGTTTCATATATACATGTTGCTGACAGTGTAGATGTAAGTTTTATGTGTCCAAGTCATGTAATGTCAGTAATGTACAACTATCAATTTTTTATGTGTTGGAATATTACTTGTGTATTTGCTCAAAGGAAGATGATTATCTCGACCAAGAATGAGCACATGTATGTCATACAATGTGGTTCTAGATATCCATTGTTTTCATCCCTTATTGACTGGTTGGAAACCTGATGAACGAGAAAATTTATTCGACTACACGTGTGTTGCACGTGCACTGTTACTAGTTAAAGCAAGAGAGACTGACACAAGAAAGTAAACTCAAGAGGGGGCTTACCTGCGCCTCATCGTTATCCTCCACCTCCTCCTGCGGCGGCTCCTCCAACCGCTTCATAAATACCAAAAAATAAAAATAATAACTTGTTAGTTAGTACCAAGTTCAACCTGTGCAAATGCAAACTTAAGCATATTAACACTAATATAATATGGGCATGCTTTATGTAAGGTAGTCTCAATCCTAGGATGGTTGGTCCATCAAGTAATTCCTAATTTTCTATTCATGATTTAATCATATGAAACAGTATAATGATGAAGCACTTCAATAAATTCACAGCCAAACAAGATGAGAAATCTATCTATTACTCCCTCCGTCCCGAAATAAGTGTCGCTGCTTTGGTATAATGGTCAAATGTCTCTATTTTTTGTTGGATTTTCTGGAATATTGTTCTTTTTTCCTCTCTATTGTGCTTTTAGTTTATACTCCCTCCGTCCCAAAATAAGCGTCGCTGATTTTATGAGGCAATGCTCAACTGCTATTCCCATCTTGTTCTGTGAAATGTATAGCTAATGGGTCATCATTATGGCATTCCCTACGATGACAATTTTATTAAAAGATGAAGGCTAATTTGATCCTACTAAAACAATTCGATGGCATCATAATGAGCGAAACCATCCTATGATTGAGGTCGCCAATTCATTCATATATGCCCATGGTAGAGCCTTGCATTTGGTGGTCAAATGGAAAGAAGGAAAGCAGACTAGTAATTAGCAACAAAGAATACAGTTACACACTTGCATCGAAGCATGAGAGACACAAGAAACCAAATGGAGAGAGAGCTTACCAGAGGCACGTCCTCCTCCTCCTCCTCTGCCTGCATCAGCTCCTGCAAATAATCATAAATAATAATAATAATAATAATAATAATAATAATAATAATAATAATAATAATAATAATAATAATAATAATAAGACACTTGCATGAAAGCATGAGAGTCTATCAAAAGAAAGTACAGAGAGAGGGAGCTTACTAGAGGCTGATCCTCCTCCTCCAGCCCCGCCTGCAGCAGCTCCTGCAAATACTCAAATAAAAAATGTGTTACTTTGTACCCACTTCAACCTGTGCAAACACAAACTAAAGCATGTTAAGACTAATATAACATGGACATGCTTAATGTATCCAAGGTAGAGTCTCAATCCTAGGATGGTTGGTCCACCAACTAAGTCCTAATTTTCTGTTCATACTTTAGTCATATGAAACAGGCAGTATAATGATGAAGCATTTCAATAAATTCACAGCCAAACAAGATGAGGAATCTATTATGTACTAAAAGCACAAACGGTGAAAGAACAATATTCTACAAAGTCCAGCAAAAATTAGAGACATCTACGCATTTATGTACTGCATACTCAATTAAGCGTTAAACAACAGCCATTGGATCTTTTTTTAACCTAAACTACCCCCCCCCCCCCCCCCCCGGCGTTAAACAACAGCCATTGGATCTTCTTTTGACCTGTACTAAACCCCCCATGCTTCGGCCTTCACCTCAGAAGAAAAAGCAATCTTCTCGGCACGACTTCTCCCAATTAACTGTTAAACAACAGCCACTGGATCGTCTTTTGACCTAAACTAAACCCCCAAGCTCCAGCCTTCACCTCAGATGAAAAGGCAATCATTTCGGCACGACATATTTTGGAACATATATTTTTACCAATCTTTAATAGGTTATTTTTGTAACTTAAAAAGACACAAGGAATCACTAAATATAATCTTACAGAATCTATATTTGATGTTATATCGTATATTCTAGTCCTCACATCCATGCCTAAAAGAAGATGAAAGAATATGAGGACCACCACATAAATGATATTATCATTCATGCCACATATTCAGATCCCCTTCCTTTCTTCTAACAATAGAATTTATTTCCTAATTAACAGATAATGGGACAGATGACACCGAAAACTTACTCTTAAAATAATGATCATGAGATCATAACCTTTTTCCCATTTATAAAACAATTAAAATGTTTCCCGCGCATTTGCGCGGCCCTCTTAACTTGTTATGGCAGTTCAAATAATCTCATAATACTAGACCAACATTTTTCTCAAACTAAATGTATTAAGGCAAACATGTTGACGAATTCATAGCCAAAAAAGAGGCATTACTGCATCTGACAGACAGGTATTATTGAGCAAGATTGTATCCTCACCAGCTGAGCTTCGTCCTCATAATCAGCACCACCATAATCATTCTCATGCTGCTCCAGATGCTGCTCCTGCAACACCTGCAGCTGCAACTTCTCCTCCTCCTCCTGCAGTTGAAATAACCTCGTAATACTAGACCAACCTTTTTCTCAAACTAAATGCGTTAAGGCAAACAAGTTGAGGAATTCTTAGCCATAAAATATAAGGAATTACTGCATCTGACATGTATTACTGTGCAGAATTTTTTCTCACCAGCTGAGCTTCCTCCTCCTCATCACGACCACCATCATCATCCTCATACTGCTCCAGCTGCTGCTCCTGCAACACCTGCAGCTGCAACTTCTCCTCCTCCTCCTGCAGTTGAAATAACCTCGTAATACTAGACCAACCTTTTTCTCAAACTAAATGCGTTAAGGCAAACAAGTTGAGGAATTCTTAGCCATAAAATATAAGGAATTACTGCATCTGCCTGTATTACTGTGCAGAATTTTTTCTCACCAGCTGAGCTTCGTCCTCCTCATCACGACCACCATTATCATCCTCATACTGCTCCAGCTGCTTCTCCTGCAACACCTGCAGCTGCAACTTCTCCTCCTCCTTCTGCATCTCCAAGAGTGCTTCCTGCACTACCAGGTAGTAACCGTCCTCCAGGAACGACCATCCATCCTTCCCATACACCTAAACATACAGATGCGGCCAAAGGAAAGAATCACAGGAATCAGCATCCACTCCCGAATCGGTTGATGAAATCATACAAGGGAAAGGGGGTGGGAGAGAAGACGGAATCAAACCTTGAGCAGTTTGTTCACGACGCTGCAGACATCGGCCTTGCGGTAGCCCATCTGGCCGAAGTGGTCGATCGCGGCGTCCATCCGCTGGGCCATGCCGCTCCGCCGCGGAGCCATTGTTGGGCCTCGCTTGAGGGGATGGGTGGAGGTCGCGGCGCTCGTGAGGGGGACGGCGGCCGCCGGAGTTAGCGTACTAGGGTTTTGACCTTGCTAGATCGGGAGTTGGTGGAGTTGAGGAGAGTGATCGATAGATTGATCTGTTCGCTAGATTCGGGAGTTGGAGGTGAGGCACATTTCTAATTTTTCGGGGGGTCAAATTCAATTTCAAATTAGTTGTCTGCACAGCCGCCCTCTCCCCTGTTTTTTTTTTCTTAGTTTCACTGGGCTTTTATTCAGAGTGCAAAGACATCGGAATACAAACGATTGCCTAGGGCCCAGTATACAAACGATTGTCGCGCTCTTTTATTTTTCCAGTTTCATAGGGCTTCTTTTGAGAGTTCAGGACGATTGCCTAGAGCCCATATATAAATTAATTCCTGAAAATCTAAGGCTCATGTAGGCTGCCATAATAAGTTGCGAAATTAGTCCCGCCTTGCTTCAAAAAAAAAAAAGTTAGTCCCCCCAGGCTATTTGAGGATCCTACGCGCTCTTCCTCCTCCACCCACCACGCGCGTTGCCAACAAGCTGAGCTTAGACCTATGTCATACATCCGCTTTATTTTTACTGATCAGAAACAGCTATTAATTAGAGATTAATTACGAGTCGCTAGTGAAAGTGCAACTATCCGAGACGTCGAGCCATGGTCTATTGCCGACTTGGTCATGGGTCCAAGCCCAGGCCCATGACTCCTTGCCTGACGGATGTCGGGTGTACAAAAGTATGAGTTCTTTCTGTACCCCTTACTTGTGCACGGGCAGTTCTAACCACGCCTGTGGCCGGGCCCGGCAGGGTAGCAGAAGATAAAAAAACGAAGACTACCAGAGCAGGTACTCAAGGAACAAGGAGCAGAAGGCGAGCTGGACCTCCCCCGGCAACGCCCTTGCCAGGGCAACCTACGCAGGACCAGCAATCCCATCACCCGTGGGGTTGAGAGTTCAGACACCATCGACAACGTTAAGACCAAGATTTGGAAACGCATGCGTGGTAGCATGAAGATCTTCATAGAGATTGATAGCCTCCGGATCCACGTGGGACCAGAAGACGAAGACCCGCCGGCAAGATCCTTGCCGGGGACGACTACGGACCCCCCCCCCCCCCCGGCAATCCTTGCGGGGGACGATCGCTGGGCCACGGCCAGGCCCGCGCCCGACAAGGATTTGCCACCTCACCACCATTCCAGTGCGACGACCATTGTGCCAACTGAGCAAGCGCCTGCGTGGCGGCATGCATACCTTCGTGGAGGCTCTACCATCGTGCCTACACAGCAGCTAGTTAGCCAGCATGGCACTGCATGCCTCATCAGCCTGGACGTGTGTCGAAGCAAGGAGGAGCGACGACGGACGGGATGGCTTCAGTTGCCGTCCTCGATAAAGGAAGTGGGCATGTAGGCAACGCATTAAATGCGTTTGTCCTACGGTGCCGAGCGATAAGCTCACATACTGTAGCTTGCTTTCCACCTCCTGTGTGCCACTACGGCAACCTCTTTACGTATAAAAGGGGGCCCAAGGCGTATAGAGAGAGGATTCGGACTTTTGGACCGTGCACTCATCGTAGCTAGTTCAAAAGCTCAAGAACACACATATATCCATACAAGCAGGACTAGGGTATTACGCATCTTCGCGGCCCGAACCTGGGTAAAATCCCCTTGTGCTGACTGCTAGACCTGCTCTTCGTGCAGCTAATTGAAGGAAATATGCCCTAGAGGCAATAATAAAGTTATTATTTATTTCCTGACATCATGATAAATGTTTATTATTCATGCTAGAATTGTATTAACCGGAAACATAATACATGTGTGAATACATAGACAAACACAACGTCACTAGTATGCCTCTACTTGACTAGCTTATTAATCAAAGATGGTTATGTTTCCTAACCATAGACATGTGTTGTCATTTGATTAATGGGATCCCATCATTAGGAGAATGATGTGATTGACATGACCCATTCCGTTAGCCTAGCACTTGATCGTTTAGTATATTGCTATTGCTTTCTTCATGACTTATACATGTTCCTGTAACTATGAGATTATGCAACTCCCATTTATCGGAGGAACACTTTGGGTGCTACCAAACGTCACAACGTAACTGGGTGATTATAAAGAAGTACTATAGGTGTCTCCAAAGGTACATGTTGGGTTGGCGTATTTCGAGATTAGGTTTTGTCACTCCGATTGTCGGAGAGGTATCTCTAGGCCCTCTCGGTAATGCACATCACTATAAGCCTTGCAAGCAATGTAGCTAATGAGTTAGTTACGGAATGATGCATTACGTAACGAGTAAAGAGACTTTCCGGTAACGAGATTGAACTAGGTATTGGATACCGACGATCGAATCTCGGGCAAGTAACATACCCATGACAAAGGGAACAACGTATGTTGTTATGCGGTTTGACCGATAAAGATCTTAGTAGAATATGTAGGAACCAATATGGGCATCCAGGTTCCGCTATTGGTTATTAACTGAGAATAGTTCTAGGTCATGTCTACATAGTTCTCGAACCCGTAGGGTCCGCACGCTTAACGTTACGATGACAGTTTTATTATGAGTTTATAAGTTTTGATGTACCGAAGTTTGTTCGGAGTCCCGGATGTGATCACGGACATGACGAGGAGTCTCGAAATGGTCGAGACATAAAGATTGATACATTGGACGACTATATTCGGACACCGGAAGTGTTCCGGACGTTTTCGGAGAAAACCGGAGTGCTGGAGGGTTACCGGACCCCCCCCCCCACCCCGGGAGAAGTAATGGGCCCTATGGGCTTAGTGGAGAGAGAGGGGTAGCCAGCATGGGCCGCACGCCCCCTCCCTCTCTGGTCCGAATTGGACTAGAAGGGGGGCGGCGCCCCCCTCTTTCCCTCTTCCTCTCCCCCTTCCTTTCCCCCTCCTAGTAGGAGTAGGAAAGAGGGAGTCCTACTCCTACTAGGAGGAGGACTCCTCCTCCTTGGCGCGCCCTCTAGGGCCGGCCGGCCTCCCCCCTTGCTCCTTTATATACGGGGGCGGGGGGGGGGGGGGGGGGGGCACCCTAGGACACACAAGTTGATCTACAGATCGTTCCTTACCCGTGTGCGGTACCCCCCTCCACCATATTCCACCTCGGTCATATCGTCGCGGAGTTTAGGCGAAGCCCTGCGCCGGTAGAACATCATCATCGTCACCACGCCGTCGTGCTGATGGAACTCTTCCCCGACGCTTTGCTAGATCGGAGCCCGGGGAACGTCATCGAGCTGAACGTGTGCTGAACACGGAGGTGCCGTACGTTCGGTGCTTGGATCGGTCGGATCGTGAAGACGTACGACTACATCAACTGCGTTGTCATAATGCTTCCGCTTACGGTCTACGAGGGTACGTGGACAATACTCTCCCCTCTCGTTGCTATGCCATCACCATGATCTTGCGTGTGCGTAGGAATTTTTTTGAAATTACTACGTTCCCAACAGTCGTATCAGAGCCAGGTTTTATGCGTAGATGTCATATGCACGAGTAGAACACAAGTGAGTTGTGGGCGATACAAGTCATACTGCTTACCAGCATGTCATACATTGGTTCAACGGTATTGTGAGATGAAGCGGTCTGGACCGACATTACGCGTACGCTTACGCGAGACTGGTTTCACCGTTACGAGCACTCGTGCTTAAAGGTGACTGGCGGGTGTCTGTCTCTCTCACTTTAGCTGAATCGAGTGTGGCTACGCCCGGTCCTTGCGAAGGTTAAAACAACACTAACTTGACAAACTATCGTTGTGGTTTTGATGCATAGGTAAGAACGGTTCTTGCTAAGCCCGTAGCAGCCACGTAAAACTTGCAACAACAAAGTAGAGGACGTCTAACTTGTTTTTGCAGGGCATGTTGTGATGTGATATGGTCAAGACGTGATGCTATATTTTATTGTATGAGATGATCATGTTTTGTAACCGAAGTTATCGGCAACTGGCAGGAGCCATATGGTTGTCGCTTTATTGTATGAAATGCAAACGCCCTGTAATTGCTTTACTTTATCACTAAGCGGTAGCGATAGTCGTAGAAGCAATAGATGGCGTAAACGACAACGATGCTACGATGGAGATCAAGGTGTCGCGCCGGTGACGATGGTGATCACGACGGTGCTTCGGAGATGGAGATCACAAGCACAAGATGATGATGGCCATATCATGTCACTTATATTGATTGCATGTGATGTTTATCCTTTATGCATCTTATCTTGCTTTGATTGACAGTAGCATTTTAAGATGATCTCTCACTAAAAAATTATCAAGAAGTGTTCTCCCTGAGTATGCACCGTTGCCAAAGTTCGTCGTGCCCAGACACCACGTGATGATCGGGTGTGATAAGCTCTACATCCATCTACAACGGGTGCAAGCCAGTTTTGCACACGCAGAATACTCAGGTTAAACTTGACGAGCCTAGCATATGCAGATATGGCCTTGGAACACGGAGACCGAAAGGTCGAACGTGAATCATATAGTAGATATGATCAACATAGTGATGTTCACCATTGAAAACTACTCCATCTCACGTGATGATCGGTTATGGTTTAGTTGATTTGGATCACATGATCACTTAGATGACTCGAGAGATGTCTGTCTAAGTGGGAGTTCTTAAGTAATATGATTAATTGAACTTAAATTTATCATGAACTTAGTACCTGATAGTATTTTGCTTGTCTGTGTTTGTTGTAGATAGATGGCTCGTGCTGTTGTTCAATTGAATTTTAATGCGTTCCTTGAGAAAGCAAAGTTGAAAGATGATGGTAGCAATTACACGGACTGGGTCCGTAACCTGAGGATTATCCTCATTGCTGCACAGAAGAATTACGTCCTGGAAAGCACCGCTGGGTGCCCGGCCTGCTGCTGATGCAACTGACGACGTTAAGAACATCTAGCAGAGCAAAGATGATGACTACTCGATAGTTCAATGTGCCATGCTTTACGGCTTAGAACCGGGTCTTCAACGCCGTTTTGAACGTCATGGAGCATATGAGATGTTCCAGGAGTTGAAGTTAATATTTCAAGCAAATGCCCAGATTGAGAGATATGAAGTCTCCAATAAGTTCTATAGCTGCAAGATGGAGGAGAATAGTTCTGTCAGTGAACACATACTCAAAATTTCTGGGTATAATAATCACTTGATTCAACTGGGAGTTAATCTTCCTGATGATAGCGTCATTAACAGAATTCTCTAATCACTGCCACCAAGCTATAAGAGCTTCGTGATGAACTATAATATGCAAGTGATGAACAAGACAATTCCCGAGCTCTTCGCAATGCTAAAAGCTGCGGAGGTAGAAATCAAGAAGGAGCATCAAGTGTTGATGGTCAACAAGACCACTAGTTTCAAGAAAAGGGCAAAGGGAAGAAGAAGGGGAACTTCAAGAAGAACAGCAAGCAAGTTGCTGCTCAAGAGAAGGAACCCAAGTCTGGACCTAAGCCTGAAACTGAGTGCTTCTACTGCAAGCAGACTGGTCACTGGAAGCGGAACTGCCCCAAGTATTTGGCGGATAAGAAGGATGGCAAGGTGAACAAAGGTATATGTGATATACATGTTATTGATGTGAACCTTACTAGAGCTCGCAGTAGCACCTGGGTATTTGATACTGGTTCTGTTGCTAATATTTGCAACTCGAAACAGTGACTACGGAATAAGCAAGCACTGGCCAAGGACGAGGTGACGATGCGCGTGGGAAACGGTTCCAAAGTCGATGTGATCGCGGTCGGCACGCTACCTCTACATCTACCTTTGGGATTAGTTTTAGACCGGAATAATTGTTATTTGGTGCCAGCGTTGAGCATGAACATTATATCTGGATCTTGTTTGATGCGAGACGGTTATTCATTTAAATCAGAGAATAATGGTTGTTCTATTTATATGAGTAATATCTTTTATGGTCATGCACCCTTGAAGAGTGGTCTATTTTTATTGAATCTCGATAGTAGTGATACACATATTCATAATGTCGAAGCCAAAAGATGCGGAGTTGATAATGATAGTGCAACTTATTTGTGGCACTGCCATTTAGGTCATATCGGTGTAAAGCGCATGAATAAACTCCATACTGATGGACTTTTGGAATCACTTGATTATGAATCACTTGGTACTTGCAAACCGTGCCTCATAGGCAAGATGACTAAAACACCGTTCTCCGGTACTATGGAGAGAGCAACAGATTTGTTGGAAATCATACATACAGATGTATGTGGTCCGATGAATGTTGAAGCTCGTGGCGGATATCGTTATTTTCTCACCTTCACAGATGATTTGAGCAGATATGGGTATATCTACTTAATGAAACACAAGTCTGAAACATTTGAAAAGTTCAAAGAATTTCAGAGTGAAGTGGAAAATCATTGTAACAAGAAAATAAAGTTTATACGATCTGATCGTGGAGGAGAATATTTGAGTTACGAGTTTGGTTTACATTTGAAACAATGCGGAATAGTTTCGCAACTCACGCCACCAGAAACACCACAACGAAATGGTGTGTCCGAACGTCATAATCGTACTTTACTAGATATGGTGCGATCTATGATGCATCTTACTGATTTACCGCTATCGTTCTGGGGTTATGCTTTAGAGACGGCCACATTCACATTGAATAGGGCACCATCAAAATCCGTTGAGACGACGCCTTATGAACTGTGGTTTAGCAAGAAACCAAAGTTGTCGTTTCTTAAAGTTTGGGGCTGCGATGCTTATGTGAAGAAACTTCAACCAGATAAGCTCGAACCTAAATCGGAGAAATGTGTCTTCATAGGATACCCAAAGGAGACAGTTGGGTACACCTTCTATCACAGATCCGAAGGCAAGACATTCGTTGCTAAGAATGGATCCTTTCTAGAGAAAGAGTTTCTCTCGAAAGAAGTGAGTGGGAGGAAAGTAGAACTTGATGAGGTAACTGTACCTGCTCCCTTATTGGGAAGTAGTTCATCACAAGAACCGGTTCCTGTGACAACTACACCAATTAGTGAGGAAGCTAATGATACTGATCATGAAACTTCAGATCAAGTTTCTACTGAACCTCGTAGGTCTACCAGAGTAAGATCCGCACCAGAGTGGTACGGTAATCCTATTCTGGAAGTCATGTTACTTGACCATGATGAACCTACGAACTATGAGGAAGCGATTATGAGCCCAGATTCTGCAAAATGGCTAGAAGCCATGAAATCTGAGATGGGATCCATGTATGAGAACAAAGTATGGACTTTGGTTTACTTGCCCGATGATCGGCAAGCCATCGAGAATAAATGGATCTTTAAGAAGAAGACTGACGCTGATGGTAATGTCACTGTCTATAAAGCTCGACTTGTTGCGAAAGGTTTTTGACAAGTTCAAGGGGTTGACTATGATGAGACTTTCTCACCCATAGCGATGCTTAAGTCTGTCCGAATCATGTTAGCTATTGCTGCATTTTATGATTATGAAATTTGGCAAATGGATGTCAAAACTGCATTCTTGAATGGATTTCTGGAAGAAGAGTTGTATATGATGCAGCCAGAAGGTTTTTTTGATCCAAAAGGTGCTAACAAAGTGTGCAAGCTCCAGCGATCCATTTATGGACTGGTGCAAGCATCTCGGAGTTGGAATAAATGCTTTGACAGTGTGATCAAAACATATGGTTTTATATAGACTTTTGGAGAAGCCTGTATTTACAAGAAAGTGAGTGGGAGCTCTGTAGCATTTTTGATATTATATGTAGATGACATATTATTAATTGGAAATGATATAGAATTTCTGGATAGCATAAAGGGATACTTGAATAAAAGTTTTTCAATGAAAGACCTCGGTGAAGATGCTTACATATTGGGCATCAAGATTTATAGAGATAGATCAAGACGCTTAATAGGACTTTCACAAAGCACATACCTTGATAAAATTTTGAAAAAGTTCAAAATGGATCAGGCAAAGAAAGGGTTCTTGCCCGTGCTACAAGGTGTGAAGTTGAGTCAAACTCAATGCCCGACCACAGCAGAAGATAGAGAGAAACTGAAAGATGTTCCCTATGCTTTAGCCATAGGCTCTATCATGTATGCAATGTTGTGTACCAGACCTGACGTATGCTTAGCAATAAGCTTGGCAGGAAGGTACCAAAGTAATCCAGGAGTGGATAACTGGACAGCGGTCAAGAACATCCTGAAATACCTGAAAAGGACTAAGGATATGTTTCTTGTATATGGAGGTGACAAAGAGCTAGTCGTAAGTGGTTACGTCGATGCAAGCTTTGACACTGATCCGGATGATTCTAAATCACAAACCGGATACGTATTTTTATTAAACGGTGGAGCTGTAAGTTGGTGCAGTTCTAAACAAAGCGTCGTGGCGGGATCTACATGCGAAGCGGAGTACATAGCTGCTTCGGAAGCAGCAAATGAAGGAGTCTGGATGAAGGAGTTCATTTCCGATCTAGGTGTCATACCTAGTGCATCGGGACCAATGAAGATCTTCTGTGACAATACTGGTGCAATTGCCTTGGCAAAGGAATCCAGATTTCACAAGAGGACCAAACACATCAAGAGACGTTTCAATTCCATCCGGGACCAAGTCCAAGTGGGAGACATAGAGATTTGCAAGATACATACGGATCTGAATGTTGCAGACCATTGACTAAGCCTCTCTCACAAGAAAAACATGATCAACACCAAGACTCCATGGGTGTTAGAATCATTACTATGTAATCTAGATTATTGACTCTAGTGCAAGTGGGAGACTGAAGGAAATATGCCCTAGAGGCAATAATAAAGTTATTATTTATTTCCTCATATCATGATAAATGTTTATTATTCATGCTAGAATTGTATTAACGAGAAACATAATACATGTGTGAATACATAGACAAACACAACGTCACTAGTATGCCTCTACTTGACTAGCTTATTAATCAAAGATGGTTATGTTTCTTAACCATAGACATGTGTTGTCATTTGATTAATGGGATCACATCATTAGGAGAATGATGTGATTGACATGACCCATTCCGTTAGCCTAGCACTTGATCGTTTAGTATATTGCTATTGCTTTCTTCATGACTTATACATGTTCCTGTAACTATGAGATTATGCAACTCCCATTTTCCGGAGGAACACTTTGGGTGCTACCAAACGTCACAACGTAACTAGGTGATTATAAAGGAGTACTACAGGTGTCTCCGAAGGTATATGTTGGGTTGGCGTATTTCGAGATTAGGTTTTGTCACTCCGATTGTCCGAGAGGTATCTCTGGGCCCTCTCGGTAATGCACATCACTATAAGCCTTGCAAGCAATGTAGCTAATGAGTTAGTTACGGAATGATGCATTACGTAACCAGTAAAGAGACTTGCCGGTAACGAGATTGAACTAGGTATTGGATACCGACGATCAAATCTCAGGCAAGTAACATACCGATGACAAAGGGAACAATGTATGTTGTTATGCGGTTTGACCGATAAAGATCTTCGTAGAATATGTAGGAACCAATATGGGCATCCAGGTTCCGCTATTGGTTATTGACCGAGAATAGTTCTAGGTCATGTCTGCATAGTTCTCGAACCCGTAGGGTCCGCACGTTTAATGTTACGATGACAGTTTTATTATGAGTTTATAAGTTTTGATGTACCGAAGTTTGTTCAGAGTCCCGGATGTGATCACGTACATGACGAGGAGTCTCGAAATGGTCGAGACATAAAGATTGATATATTGGACGACTATATTCGAACATCGGAAGTGTTCCGGATGTTTTCGGAGAAAACCGGAGTGCTGGAGGGTTACCGGACCCCCCGGAAGAAGTAATGGGCCCTATGGGCCTTAGTGGAGAGAGAGAGGGGCAGCCAGCATGGGCCGCGCGCCCCCTCCCCCTCTGGTCCGAATTAGAATAGGAGGGGGGCAGCGGCCCCCTATTTCCCTCTCCCTCTCCCCCTTCCTTCCCCCTCCTAGTAGGAGTAGGAAAGAGGGAGTCCTACTCCTACTACGAGGAGGACTCCTCCTCCTTGGCGCGCCCTCTAGGGCCGGCCGGCCTCCCCCCTTGCTCCTTTATATACGGGGGCGGGGGGGCACCCTAGGACACACAAGTTGATCTACGGATCGTTCCTTAGCCGTGTGCGGTACCCCCCTCCACCATATTCCACCTCGGTCATATCGTCACGGAGTTTAGGCGAAGCACTGCACCGGTAGAACATCATCATCGTCACCACGCCATCGTGCTGACGGAACTCATCCCCGACGCTTTGCTGGATCGGAGCCTGGGGAACGTCATCGAGCTGAACGTGTGCTGAACTCGGAGGTGCCGTACGTTCAGTGCTTGGATCGGTCGGATCGTGAAGACGTACGACTACATCAACCGCGTTGTCATAACGCTTCCGCTTACGGTCTACGAGGGTACGTGGACAATACTCTCCCCTCTCGTTGCTATGCCATCACCATGATCTTGCGTGTGCGTAGGAATTTTTTTGAAATCACTACGTTCCCAAAACTAATCCCTTGCCAAACATAGAAGGGATCCTTCTGACCCCATAGGTGTTTGTTTCCCCGACATCTTTGGCGCGCCAGGTAGGGGGAATTAGTTCTGAGAATCTGGTCTATTAGTTAGCACAACAAGTTTGATCATCGCCATGGCTCCAAAGAAGAAGACAATCGGTGCGGTTGGCCCGTCTGGAGCCACTCCGCCCATGCCCGCACGGACGGGCGATGTGTCAGACGCCAGTGGTGGAGGAGATCAAGATCGTCCATGCCCCCAAAATACAAGAAGCCAGGCGAGTGGTGTCATCTGCAGTGGCGGCGACCGCGCGTCGTTGCGCCCAAGGATGGAGCTGCGCTACTTGTAGGTGGTGGGGGACCTCCAAGGGTAGGAAGACGACCCTGCCAGCGCACGTGCTGCGGTCCTCTCAGCTCATGCGCGACGAACAATGCCGCGATGTTGAAGACCCCGGGCGTCGCCGCGGCAAAAGCCCTCAGCGTCATTCTCAAGACGCGCAGGGCCGACATGCACGCCACGATGCTTACGAAAAGGGTGCGCGGCCGCGGAATCGTGATGGGACTCCTTCTAACGTAGTTAGAAGTCCAAGTTCCTCCCATTCCTCGTGCTTGTCGCTGCCACCCACACGAGCAGAAGCATTGCCACGGGTGCAGCTACTCCTCGACTTCCTCCTGCCTTGAAGAAGCAAGAAGAGTGGAGGGCTGCCATCCAAAGGCTTATTAGCCATGCCAACAGGGATGGACGCCGGGAAGCAAGTCCCTCGCGGCGCTGGACCGACGAGCCGACGCGTATGGGCAGTGGACGGGTTGGAGGCGCCGCAACCATGGTGCACCCCCCTCCACCGCGGCCAGCCCGTCAGGTTGACGCCCGTGACAACATGTCTACGGCGTCTTCTGACCCATGGGCGCGTTGCGACCAATGTCAAGTTCTCCGAGAGCGCCTCAAGGAAGACGCCCGGACCACTATTGAGCGGATACGGGAGGCACGTCATCAATCTGATAGGCGTGCTGGGCCTACTGCATACAGGCCTGCACCAGGGGAAGCTGGTGACTTGCCTTATGCGATAACTTGTCCAGCGTTCATCCGTGAGCTGCGGCAGTTCCAGTGGCCCAACACCCGCGTGTTCAAACCGGAGGTCCCGGAGAAGTATGACGGCAAGACCCACCCGTCCGAGTTCCTGAGCGTTTACACCATCGCGATGCAAGCTGCCGGAGCACGAGACAAAAAGGTACTCGCCAACTATTTCCCGTTGGCGCTCAAGCCCAATGTCAGGTCATGGTTGATGCATTTTCCGATAGACTCCATCTCCTCTTGGTCTGATCTGTGCCACGAGTTTGTTGGTGCCTTCATGGGCGGCCATGTAGCTCCTGGCCAGGCAAGCAATTTGCATGTGATCCCTCAAAAGGATGGCGAATGCTTGCGCAAGTACATATAGAGATTCAGCCGTGTGCAGTACAACATCCCCGACGTTCATCCCACTGCTGTCATCAGCGTGTTCCATTAGAATGTGCGCAATCGTAAGATGCGTGAAGAGCTGGCGATGAACAAGGTTGCAGATGTTGCCGAACTATATGTTCTGGCGGATAGGTGTGCCCGAGCTGAGGAAGGAAGAAAGTACCCCAGCGAAGATGCCGACGTGGGAAGTGACTCTCAAGACGAAGATGATGTCGCCCTGGCAAAGAAGGGCCGGCGATGCAACAGGATGCGCAAGGGCAAGACTATGCTTGCCGTCGAGGAACCCGGCGACCCCGGCATCGCCAATAAGGCCAACGTTGACGACCCCGGCAAGGAGATTGCCAGGTGCAACACCTGCTGGGCCCTGGCGGTTGCCCGCAAGTCAGAGGACTCCGATAAGAAGTAATGCAAGATTCACCATACCAAGGGCCACGACCTCCAGAATTGCCGCCAAGTGGTGCTGCTGATGGAGAAGCAAAGGGCTGAGTACGAAAGACAAGACAAGGAGAAGGGCCAAGGTGGCGCTGAAGGATCCGGCAAGAAGCGCGGCGGCCGAGGAGGTCGCGGCGACAAGGAGAATCAACAAGAGAGGCCTGCCCGGGGCCACGACAAGAAAGAAGAGGATGACGATCAGGATGATGACGATGAGTCCACCAAGCATGAGTTTCCGAAGGCGACAAAGGTCATGTGTGTTAACGGAGGTGCCTCGTTGCATTCCTCCCACTGCTAACTAAAACAGTGGGCGCGTGAGATTAATGTGATGGAACCAATGGTCGATGCACATAGGCCACTAAGGTGGTCCTACACGCCTATCGTTTTCGACGTCGAGGAGCACCCTGAACGCACAACTACGGTCGGGTGTTTGTCGTTGTTGGTGTCACCAACAATACGCAACCTCAAGGTGACAAAGATGTTAGTTGACGGTGGGGCCGGTCTGAACTTGACCTCCCCAACGTGATCAAGAGGCTGCAGATCCCTGACGAAGATCTTGAGGAAACAAGTATGTTCCAAGGGATCAATCCAGGGAGGAGCCAGCCCAAGGGAAAGGTCACGCTACCAGTCACGTTTGGTGGCGACCTTAACTACAGGACAGAGGGAATCGTTTTTGATGTTTCCGAGATCCCATTGCCATATAATGGGATCCTTGGCCGCCCAGCGCTGGCCAAGTTCATGGCGGTGTCACACTACTCATACAACAAGCTGAAGATGCCCGGCCCAATGAGCATCATCACCGTCAGCTGCGGCAAGAGGGATGCACTCATCTGCGCCGATCAGCTCTACTGAGAGGCGGTAGCGGTGTCCACCGCCAAGGCACCTGCTCCCGCCATCGAGAAGAAGACCAGCAAGGCCTCGGCCATCGGCAAGATTCCTGGCTCCGGCAAGGGTTCCTGCACTCACTCCAGCAAACACGCCTCTTCAGAGTGATGTGTTCCCGCTGAGGACGTGCTAGAGAGCTCTACCGGCAAGAGCAAGAAGTCTAAGGCGGCCCCACCAGAAACCAAGAAGATGCCCGTCTGAGAGGATGGCACGGGTGGAGTTTTTACCATAAGCTCCACCCTTGACAGCAAATAGGAAAGCACGCTCGTCGCCTTCCTGCGGGCGAATGTTGACGTGTTTGCATGACAAGCATCAGACATCCCCGGCGTTCCCAGCGAGGTGATTGAGCACTATCTTGACGTATGCCCCCATGCATGGACCGTCAAGAAGAAGGTCAGAAATCAAGCTTTGAAGTGACAGGAGTTCATCGTCGAGGAGATCAAGAAGTTGGAGGCGGCAAGTTTGGTCAAGGGAGTACTCCACCTGACGTGGTTGGCCAACCCAGTGGTAGTGCGTAAGGCGAATGGAAAATGAAGGCTATGTATCGACTATACTGATACCAATAAAGCATGTCCAAAGGATCCTTTCCCATTGCCACGTATCGACCAGATAGTGGACTCCACTACTGGGTGCGACCTGCTGTCGTTCCTTGACGCATACTCAGGATACCATCAGATCTTTGTGAAGAAGGAAGATGAATAAAAGATCACGTTCGTCACCCCATGTGGTACGTACTGTTTTGTACGAATGCCTTTCGGGTTGAAGAGCGCTGGTTCGATGTTCGCCCGAGCAGTCCAAATTGGTTTTGATCCCCAGCTCCATAGAAATATGGAAGCTTATATGGATGATATAGTGGTCAAAACCAAGGACAAGGCTACGCTCATGCAGGACCTAGAAGAAACCCTTGAGAATTTGCGCAAGATCAACCTCAAGCTCAACCCAGAGAAGTGTGTGTTCGGCGTCCCATCCAGAAAACTTCTTGGGTTCGTTGTGTCTCAATGTGGAATCGAAGAAAATCCCGACAAGATCAAAGCCATTGAGCAGATTGAGGTGCCCACACGAGTCAAGGACATCCGCAGGCTTGCCGGCTGCGTTGCCGCTCTGAGTAGGTTTATCTCTAAGTCTGCTGAGCGCGCCCTCCCCTTTTTCAAAATCATGAAAAAGGCTGGTCCAATGAAATGGACTCCGAAGGCAGAGGCGGCGCTGCAAGATTTAAAGAGGTACCTCTCCTCTACGCCAATACTAGTCGCGCCCAAACCACAAGAGCTGTTGCTGCTATATTTGGCAGCAAGGAATCAAGTGTTCAGTGCTGCGCTAGTGGCGGAGATAGAAGTTGAGGAAGAGGCAACAGCGGTGGTAAGACCATCGGATGAGGAACCAGGGCTGGCAGGGCCCGATGCCGGCAAGGCAGAGCCCCCGGCAGAGCCTGGTTCCGACAAGACAGAGTCTGTGCAAGTAAGCAAAGTAAGGCAGAAGAAGAAGGTGGTGCAGAACCCAGTCTATTTTGTCAGCTCCCTCTTGCAGGGAGCTAGGTCAAGGTATTCTGGCATGCAGAAGTTGCTTTTCGACCTTCTTATGGCCTCGAGAAAGTTGCGCCACTATTTTCGAGCGCACGAGACCACCGTCGTCACTCGCCTCCCATTGCAACGGATCTTGCACAACCCAGATGCAACTAGGAGGATTGTGGAGTGGGCATTGGAGCTTTCAAGCTTTGGGCTCAGATTTGAAAGTACTTTGACGATCAAGAGCAGAGCCTTGGCAGAGTTCATAGCAGAATGGACATCCACGCCCGACGAAGAAGTTCAAGAAATCACCCTTGCCGGCAAAGAGGAAAGTAGTCATTGGATTATGTACTTTGATGGGGCTTTCTCGTTGCAAGGTGCTTGTGCCGGCGTGCTGCTCATCGCACCCATCGGAGAGCGCCGCAAATACGTAGTCCAGATGTTGGGGAACGTAGTAATTTCAAAAAAATTCCTACACACACGCAAGATCATGGTGATGATATAGCAACGAGAGGGGAGAGTGTTCGTCCACGTACCCTTGTAGACCGTAAGCGGAAGCATTAGCACAACGCGGTTGATGTAGTCGTACGTCTTCACGATCCGACCGATCCAAGCACCGAATGTACGGAGCCTCCGAGTTCAGCACACGTTCAGCTCGATGACGATCTCCGGCCTCCGATCCAGTAGAGCTCCGGAGATGAGTTTCGTCAGCAAGACGGCGTGGTGACAATGAGGATGTTCTACCGGCGCAGGGCTTCGCCTAAACTCCGCGACGATATGACCGAGGAGGAATATGGTGGAGGGGGGCACCGCACACGGCTAAGGAACGATCCGTAGATCAACCTGTGTGTCTATGGGGTGCCCCCCGCCCCCGTATATAAAGGGGAAGAGGAGGAGGGGGCCGGCCTAGGGGGAGGCGCGCCCTAGGAGGGGGAAACCTACTCCAAGTAGGTTTCCCCCCTCCCTTTCCTATTCCAAGAAGGAGGGGGAAGGAAGGAGTGGGAGAGGGGGAAGGCAAGGGGGGCGCCGCCCCACCCCCTTCCTTGTCCTATTCAGACTAAAGGGGAGGGGGTGCGCCACTTGCCCTGGCCGGCCCCTCTCTCTCTCCAATAGGGCCCATCAAGGCCCATTACATCCCGGGGGGTTCCGGTAACCCTCCGGTACTCCGGTTTTTCTCCGAAAACACCCAGAACACTTCCGGTGTTCGAATATAGTCATCCAATATATCAATCTTTATGTCTCGACCATTTCGAGACTCCTCGTCATGTCCGTGATCACATCCGGGACTCCGAACAACCTTCGGTACATCAAAACTTATAAACTCATAATAAAACTGTCATCGTAACATTAAGCGTGCGGACCCTACGGGTTCGAGAACTATGTAGACATGACCTAGAACTATTCTCGGTCAATAACCAATAGCGGAACCTGGATGTTCATACTAGTTCCCACATATTCTATGAAGATCTTTATCGGTCAAACCACATAACAACATACGTTGTTCCCTTTGTCATCGGTATGTTACTTGCCCGAGATTCGATCGTCGGTATCCAATACCTAGTTCAATCTCGTTACTGGCAAGTCTCTTTACATGTTACGTAATACATCATCTCATAACTAACTCATTAGTTACAATGCTTGCAAGGCTTAGGTGATGAGTATTACCGAGAGGGCCCAGAGATACCTCTCCGACAATCGGAGTGACAAAACCTAATCTCGAATTATGCCAACTCAACATGTACCTTCGGAGACACCTGTAGAGCACCTTTATAATCACCCAGTTACATTGTGACGTTTGGTAGAACACAAAATGTTCCTCCAGTAAACGGGAGTTGCACAATCTCATAGTTGCAGGAACTTTGTATAAGTCATGAAGAAAGCAATAGCAACATACTAAACGATCAAGTGCTAAGCTATCGGAATGGGTCAAGTCAATCACATCATTCTCCTAATGATGTGATCCCATTAATCAAATGACAACACATGCCTATGGTTAGGAAACATAACCATCTTTGATCAATGAGCTAGTTCAAGTAGAGGCATACTAGTGACACTATGTTTGTCTATGTATTCTCACATGTATCATGTTTCCGGTTAATACAATTCTAGCATGAATAATAAACATTTATCATGATATGAGGAAATAAATAATAACTTTATTATTGCCTTTAGGGCATATTTCCTTCACCAGATGCATTTCCCCCAGGAGAACTCAACGAACAACACGACAGAGTATGAGGGGCTGCTTGCCGGTGTCAGGATCACGGAAGACCTCGAAATTAGGAAGCTTATTTTCAGAGGAGATTCACAACTTGTCGTCAAGCAAGTCAATAAGATTTATCAGAGCCCGCTGATGGAGCCTGCATGGATGAACTGAGGAAGTTGGAAGAGCGCTTTGACGGTCTGCAAGCAGAGCATGTTCCTCAAGCAGAGAACAGCATAGCCGATGACTTGTCAAAGCGCGTTGCCCTCAAGCTACCTGTTGAACCAGGTACCTTTGTGCTTCAGTTAACTCAGCCATTCGTCAAACCATCAGTAGGGAAGAACAAGTGAAGGAAAGCGGGCCCCGACAAGTACTTTCCCGCAAAGCTCCCAGGAGACACCGGTAAGGAAGTTGCTGGGTACCCCTAATTTGCCAGAAAGAAGCAGCCTCTGGCAGAGCCACCGGCCCTTGCCATAGAGACAGCTGCCCCTGCGGCAGAAGACATGCCTTTAGTCCTTGTCGTCGGGCCTCAGGCTCCAGCATGGGTACAGCATACTGTTCCTTTCCTCCAAACAGGGGAGCTCCCTGAGGAGTAGGAAGAAGCACAAAAAGTAGCCCGTCGGTCCAGCATGTACCAGTTTGTGGATGATGTCCTATGCAGGAGGAGACCGAACGGCGTGAAATTGAAGTGTATTCCTCGGGAGGACGGACTGGAGCTGTTGGCAGAGATTCACGGAGGCATATGTGGCTCCCACATCAAGAGCCCTCGCCGGCAAGGAATTCCGGCAAGGTTTCTTCTGGCCGACTACCCTATAGGATGCAACGGCACTAGTAACCAAGTGTGAAGCGTGCTAGTTTCATTCAAAGAAGCTTCATCAACCAATCCAGGCTCTTCAAACAATTCCTCTTTCCTGGACACTTTTGGTCTGGGGGCTCGACATACTCGGCCCCTTTGCCCGTGCTATCGGAGGCTTTGAGTACTTGTACGTTGCAATTGACAAGTTCACAAAGTGGCCGGAAGTGGAGCCAGTGAGAAAGGTAACAGCGCAGTCGGCCATCAAGTTCTTCAAAGGACTCGTTTGCCGTTTTGGTGTGCCAAATAGAGTCATCACCGACAACGACACACCGTCCATGAGCTGCACCTTCATGCAGTATAACCAAGACCTTGGTAGCAAAGTTTGCTTTGCTTCTGTTGCTCATCCAAGAAGCAATGGCCAAGCGGAAAGGGCAAATGCTGAAGTGTTGCGAGGCCTCAAAACAAGAACTTTCGACAAGCTGCGCAAATGTGGAAGACGCTGGATTGTTGAATTGCCAATGGTTCTTTGGTCAATCAGAACGACACCAAATCGAGCCACTGGCCAAACACCCTTTGCCCTGGTATATGATACGTCTCCAACGTATCTATAATTTATGAAGCATTCATGCTATTTTATTATCTGTTTTGAATGATTACGGGCTTTATTATACACTTTTATATTACTTTTGGGACTAACCTATTAACCGGAGGCCTAGCCCATATTGTTGTTTTATTGTTTATTTCAGTGTTTCGAAGAAAAGGAATATCAAACAGAGTCCAAACGGAATGAAATCTTCGGCAACGTGATTTTTGGAACGAACGTGACCCATGAAACTTGGAGTGCAAGCCAGGGAAGCGTCAAGAAAGCCACGAGATAGGGGGCGCGCCCAACCTCCTAAGCGCGCCCTCCACTCTCGTGGGCCCCTCGAGGCTCCCCCGACCGACTTCTTTCGCCTATATAAGCCGACGTACCCTAAAAACACCGAAACAGAAGATAGATCAGGAGTTCCATCGCCGCAAGCCTCTGTAGCCACCAAAAAACTCTCGGGAGCCCGTTCCAGCACCCTGCCGGAGGGGGAACCCATCACCGGTGGCCATTGCTACCTCTTGAGCACTGCGTTGGATTTCCCCGAAGAGGAGAGGATGATGCAACAAAGTAGCGTAAGTATTTCCCTCAGTTTTTGAGAACCAAGGTATCAATCCAGTAGGAGACCATGCACAAGTCCCTCGTACCTACACAAAACGATAGCAACTCGCAACTAATGCATAGGGGTTGTCAATCCCTTCACGGTCACTTACGAGAGTGAGATCTGATAGAGATAATATTTTTGGTATTATTGATAGATAGATGCAAAGTAAAAAGTATAGGAAAAGTAAAAACAAAGCAAGTAAATAAAGTGATATAGATTGATATGATGAGAATAGACCCGGGGGCCATAGGTCTCAAGAGCATAAGTATTCTACGGTGGGTGAACAAATTACTGTTGAGCAATTGACAGAATTGAGCATAGTTATGAGTATATCTAGGCAATGATCATGTATATAGGCATCACATCCAAAACAAGTAGATCGAAATGATTCTGCATCTACTACTATTACTCCACTCATCGACCGCTATCCAGCATGCATCTAGAGTATTAAGTTAAAAACAGAGTAACGCCGTAAGCAAGATGACATGATGTAGAGGGATAAATTCATGCAATATGATAAAAACCCCATCTTGTTATCCTCGATGGCAACAATACAATACGCGCCTTGCTGCCCCTTCTGTCACTGGGTAAGGACACCGCAAGATTGAACCCAAAGCTAAGCACTTCTCCCATTGCAAGAACTACCAATTTAGTTGGCCAAACCAATAAAGATAATTCAAAGAGACTTGCAAAGATAACTCAATCATACATAAAAGAATAGAAAAAAATATTTTCCATAGATAATACTGGATCATAAACCGACAATTCATCGGTCTCAACAAACACACCACAAAAAGAAGATTACATCGAATAGATCTCCACAAGAGAGGGGGAGAACATTGTATTGAGATCCAAAAAGAGAGAAGAAGCCATCTAGCTACTAGCTATGGACCCGAAGGTCTGAAGTAAACTACTCACACTTCATCGGAGGGGCTATGGTGATGATGTAGAAGCCCTCCGTGGTGGATGCCTCCTCCAGTGGAGCTCCAGAACAGGCCCCAAGATGGGATCTCGTGGATACAGAAGGTTGCGGCGGTGGAATTAGGTTTTTGGCTCCTGTTCTAATCGTTCGGGGATACATAGGTATATATAGGAGGAAGGAGTACGTCGGTGGAGCTCCGAGGGGCCCACAACACTAGTAGAAAACGGGGCAATGGTCCAGGCCGGTCCAGCCCATTATTCCAGGTTCAATCCAGAACCGGGCCAATGGGAGCATTTGACCCGGTTCGTGAGCCCTGGGGGCCGGCCGGGCCACGTTGGCCATTGGTCCCGGTTCGTCTGGACCTTTTGGTCCCGGTTGGTGGGGCGAACCGGGACCAATGGGCCGCTCTCCTGGCCCACCACAATTGGTCCCGGTTGGTGGCATGAACCGGGACCGAAGGCAAACCTTTAGTCCCGGTTCAAGCGACTAACAGGGACCAATGGTGGTGCCTATATATACCCCCCTCGCACAAGAGCAGAGCACACTGCTCTGTTTTTTCTGGCCAAGGGGGAGAGGGCTTGGTGGTGCTCTAGCTCACCTCCTATGCACACAAGGTGTTCGATGGAATGCCCGAGCCACACTACTTAAGGTTTCTCCTCTCCAAGCTCGACCGCCAAGCTCCATTTTCCTCCATATTTGTCTAGGTTTAGCGGTCCGTCATGCCCCGTCCCCGTCTTCAATGTCGTCGATCACCCGCACCGATCTCATCGCCGACACCACCGTGGTGAGCCTCTTGTTCTTATCTTCTTTTTGAAAGGAAAAATATTCTTATTTGTATGTTTAGATAGATATAGACTTGTATAATTTTCTTACTTTTATTATTGCATCTTATATAGTGCGATGGTTTTGGTATCCGCCCCCGTCGGCCCTCGTCCTGTCTATGATTCGGATGTGGTATATATTATCTTTTCATAACTATTGGTTCATTTATTGTTTGTGACAATTATGTCGACCAACGTGACATAGATTTTATTCATCTAGGAGGTTGTTGAACCGGAAATTCCAACCGACCCTATTGTCGAGAGGTTAAATTTAGTTGAAGAAGAAAACAATTTGTTAAAGGAAAAAATTAGAAAAATTCAGGAGGAGAAGATGATATTGGAGTTGCATGTTGCGGATGTCGTCGATGATCACAAGATCAAGATGGATGCAATGCGCTTGAAGATTAGAAAGATTAGAAAATATGCCATTCATACCGAGGCTTGGTATCATTATGCCGTTGGATCAGTTGTTACATTGGTTGTGATTATGATCGCATTTGTTTTCGCATTGAAATGTTTTACATAGTTTCAGTGTATGGTTTAATTAATTTAGATGCTCTGCAGAGCTTTATGTTGTTAGATGAGAACTATGTATGTACTTTGGTTATAATGTGATGATGAACTTCTATTAATTTGGTCACTTAATTATCTATTCATGACGTTCTGTAATGATTTTTGACACACTTAATTATATATAATGCACACAGATGAACCGGCAATGGATATATGGTTCAAGACACACCTCCGAGTACATTAAGGGCGTGCATAATTTTCTTGAAGTGGCTGAGGCAAAGTAGCAGAATGGTTTTATGTGTTGTCCATGCCCTATATGTGGGAATACGAAGTCTTACTCTGACCGGAAAATCCTCCACACCCACCTGCTTTACAAGGGTTTCATGCCACACTATAATGTTTGGACGAGGCACGGAGAAATAGGGGTTATGATGGAAGACGGCGAAGAAGAAGAGTACGATGACAACTATGTGCCCCCTGAATACGGTGATGCTCCAGAAGATCAAGAGGAACTAGACGGTGTGCACGATGATGCTGCAACGGGCGAAGCTGCTGCAGATCAAGAGGAGCCAGACGATGTGCCCGATGATGATGATCTCCGCCGGGTCATTGTCGATGCAAGGACGCAATGCGAAAGTCAAAAGGAGAAGCTGAAGTTCGATCGCATGCTAGAGGACCACAAAAAAGGGTTGTACCCCAATTGCGAAGATGGCAACACAAAGCTCGGTACCGTACTGGAATTGCTGCAGTGGAAGGCAGAGAATGCTGTGCCTGACAAAGGATTTGAGAAGCTACTTAAAATATTGAAGAAGAAGCTTCCAAAGGATAACGAATTGCCCGCCAGTACATACGCAGCAAAGAAGGTCGTATGCCCTCTAGGATTGGAGGTGCAGAAGATACATGCATGCCCTACTGGGCCCCCCACAGCCTGAATACGACTAGAATCCCTAATTTGGGCCAGGATTCAGGCCCGCAGAAGGCCCAGAAGGCCCATCGGGCAAAGCAGTAGCAAGTAGGCCCACAAGCCTGCAGTAGAGAGGAGTTCAAGAGGGGAGCGGCAGTGGGGCTTATAAACCACTGCGCTCCCCTCTCAACTAGCGAGGTGGGACTAAACTTTGGCCCCGACGCGGGCCTTTGGTCCCGATTGGTGGCACCAACCGGGACTAAAGGGGGGGGGGCTTTGGTCCCGATTGGTGGCACCAACCGGGACTAAAGGGGGGGGCTTTAGTCCCGGTTGGTGCCACCAACCGGGACCAAAGGCCGCAGCTTCCCGCCCTTTGGGCTGCCAAAAAGAGGCCTTTGGTCCCGGTTGGTGGCACCAACCGGGACTAAAGGAGGCATTAGTGCCGGTTGGAGCCACCAACCGGGACCAATGCTCCTTGTATATAAGTAGCACTTCGCAGTTTTCCAGAGTTCATCGCCACGAGTTGCCCCCCCCCCCCCCCCGATGACGCCGAACACATCGACGCCGCCAGGCTGCCCCGACGCCGCCCGCCGCCCCCGCCGTCGCCGTCGCCGTCGCCCGCGCCCGTCGTCGTCGCCGTCCTCCCCGAGCCCGCGCCCGCCGTCGTCGCCGCCAGGCTCCCCCGGCCCGTCGCCGCCGCCCGCCCCCGCGCCCCGCGCCCCGAGCCCCTGCCCCGTCGCCGTCACCCACCCCCGCGCGCCGCCACTGCTATGAGCCGCTGCGCCGCACCGGCTCTATTTTTTTTTCATTTTTATAACTTTATTTTTTTGTTCAATGTATATATATATATATGTGTATGTATGTGGCTATATATATATGCGGCTCTGTTTTTTTTCATTTTTATTAGTTTAGTTTTTTTTTGTTTATATATATATATAATGTATATGTGTATGTATGTGGCTATGTATATGTAATGTTTAAAAATTGTTTAGATTATGTTTTTGTTGATATATGTATTTATTGTTCATATGTGTATTAATGTTTTCATATATGCAAAAGATAGATTTTTAGAAAAGTTAGGTTTTTTTTCTGTTCATAGATTTTTTTTGTTGATATTAATTATTGTAGAATATGCAAATGTTTGTATATTCATATGAACAATGCATTAGGCAAAACCTTTGTTTTTTTTCGAAATTTTCTATTTGAACATTTTTTTAAAACAAGTAATACTAAAAGAGTGAGAGGAAAAAGGAAAATAAGAAGAGGAAGAAAGGAGAAAAAGAGGAGAGGAAGAAGAGGAGAAATAAATAAGAAGAGGAAAAAGAAGAAAAAGAAGAGGAGAAGAACAAAGGAATAGAGGAGAAAGAAGAAATTCTATTTTTTCTTCTTCTCCTCTTTTTCTTCTTCTTTTACTTCTTCTTCTTCTTCCTTCTTCCTTCTTCCTCTTTTCTTCCTTTTCCTTAATTATTTTCCTCTAGATACAACCCCCTCTAGATACAACCCCCTCTAGATATAACCCCCTCTAGATACAACTGCAGCACCCCCCTCGGCCCTCTCGCTCGACCAAAACTCTCGAGGACACCCAAACCCTAGAGAGAAAACGATGTTGCAGGTCTCCTACGTACCCCCTCCCGCCGCGCCCCTACCCGACAAATTAACTCTCTCGAGGCCACCCAAATTTATCAAGTTAAAAGAGCGTTATCGTCGAGGCCACCCCAAACCCTTGAAGCTTTGTGTCGAGGTGACCCCAAACCCTAGAGAAGCAGCGTCAAGGCCACTAACATGATTCCTTATTGTGATTAGCTAGCTAGTTCTACGTTTGCCACTATGTACCATGTTTGAATAATAATTGACATGTTGTCAATATTTGCAGAAACTATGGAGCACTCCCGAGACGAAGAAACAGAAGCGATGTTGGGGGAAATAATCGCAAATGGAAGTGATGAGGTTGCGTCATTTCTCATCGACACCGTTGGTCAGCTAGATGAAGAAGAGGGCTATGATTATGATGGCTTCGACCCATTAATGCCGGTACAAGAGGAGGACTATGTTCATGATGGCTCCGGTGACACAGTGGAGGTACAAGACGAAGGAGACCGTGCTGACTGCTCCGGTCACCGAACCGAGTCCGGCCAGGTATATATATATTAGTTAAGCCCGTGCTGACAAGTTAATTGATGCATCCATTGTTTTGGTATATGTACACATATTAATTACTGTCGTCTTTCTTCCTTATAATTTCTAGCCCTCCGGATCGAGCACAACTTCGGTAAGGAGACGAGGCCCGAAGAAAAAGTTGAGCTCGGATGAAAAGTTTGAGATCATAGAAATCGCGCCCGACGGCGAACCGATTGAACCCATCCGGAGAAAGAAGGCATTTTCTGCTCAGTGCGGGGTTCTTGTTAGGGACAGGATCCCGATCAGCATCCAGCAATGGTATAAGCCTGCTAAGGATGAAGACGCTGAGGTGTCTTATGTCAATGATATGCAGAAAGAAGATCTTTGGACTGAGCTGAAGGCAAATTTCACCCTACCGCCAGAGGAGGATCTGGAGAAGCCAGTTAAAGAGCAATTAATCAAGTCTTGTGCTCTTAAGAAGATGGCAGGCCTAATGAGGAGGTGGAGGAAAGAGCTGAACCAGTTTGTCAAGAAAAAAGAGACACCAGAATTCATCGGCAAATATGAGAAGATCAAAGATCACTGGCCCGCATTTGTGGCCCACAAGACATCAAAAAAGAGTAAGAAGATGTCGGAGACAAACAAGAAAAATGCTGCGAAGAAGAAGCTTCACCATCGCACGGGGTCAGGTGGCTACCTCAAAGCCCGGCCTAAGTGGTCCAAGGCTGAGCATGATCTGCTTGAAAAAGGGATCAAACCAGAGACAATGCGCTGGCCAGACCGTTGCCGGACTTGGTTCTTCGGGGCTGGCGGAACCTTGGACCCTGTAACAGGGCAGTGTCAGTGGACGGACGAGCAACTGCAAACACCAGTCAAGAACCTTCGACACTATATCGATGCAGCGCAGCGAGGGACGTTCCTTCCAAACAGGGAGAAGGACGAGCTCACAATGGCCCTTGGGAATCCCGAGCACCCTGGACAGACACGAGGCACGCCAGGCTCCCTTCCGTGGAAGGTTGGTTTTGCGGACGCAGGGGGTTACAAAACCCACGAGAGGAGGAAGAAACGGGAGTAGGACCAAATGCAGGCGCTGCTTGGAAGGGTAATGGGGCTAGAGGATCGAGAAGAGGAACGAGAAGCAGCAGATCGCAACAAACGACATGCCGAAGCTTCCCCCGAAGCTACCCCGCCATCTCAGCGGAGAAGCAGCGTTGCTTCCATCAAGCTGCTTCAGCCGGAGCATGTCTTGACGGCTCCTGCCAGCTATCCCGTGGATGGTATCACGGAGTCTCAAAATTGCCACATTATGGCGCGATGCATGAATTTGAAGGTCAAGGCGGCTGTTGGCCAAGTTTATCCTAGTGGACCGGGCACAACTTATCACTGCCAGCCGATTCCAGAAGGATTTGCTAAGGTGATGGTGGATGAAATAACGGAGGGATTTGAGTACCTCGCGCTTGAGCACCCTACTGGTGAAGGGGAGACTAGGCTGGGTTCTGCTCTGAAGACTCCATGCCTATGGCGGAAGGAGCTCATCGACCTTCTGAACTGGACGCCTCCGCCTCCTCCTCCTCCTCCAGCGAGTCAGGGCACTCCGCCTCCTCCACCGCCTCCTCCTCCGGTGAGTGACGATCAGGGCGCGCGTGGCGGCACTCCGCCTCCTCCACCGCCTCCTCCTCCGGCGAGTGACTGTCAGGGCACGCGTGGCGGCACTCCGCCTCCTTCTCTGGCGCGTGGCGGCACTCCGCCTCCTCCTTCTCCGCCTCGCCAGCAAGGGCGGAAGAGACCCGCCGCCGCCCCGGCTGCTCCGACGCGTCGTAGTCCTTCTCCTCCGCCTGCTCCGTCTGCTCCGCCGTCTAGCAGCACAAGAAGAGAGAGGCAATACAGACGCCGCAGCCGCTCCGTCTGCTCCGCCGTCTAGCAGCACAAGAAGAGAGAGGCAATACAGATATGGTCCACCTCTAAAGCCTGTAGAGAAGTTACCGTACGAGAGGACCAAGGAGGAAAACGATACGATCGTGCAGGCCCAAGTGAAAGAGTTCTTTGAAGGGGTGAAAGCAAAGATACATCCACCTCCGGAGGAGAAGGTAGATCCGGTGAAAGCAAAGCGCACTCTCGATGCCCTGAGGAAACCACCAAAGTCTCCGCCGAGAACCAACTATGAGCGCATTACTGAACAGACATATCTCCAAGCCAAGTGGTCGGGAACTACTGTCAGTGATAAAAGGTCAAAAGAACAACGAGCAAAGGGGAAAAAATTTCCCAGCTCGGTGAACAAGCACAGCAATCGTGCCCCCCGCTCAATGTGTCTAATCCTCCGGGGACGGTGGCCGGTTATGGCAATCTTGAAGATTACCTGCCTGACGATGTACTTCCTGATTTCATGGAGGTGGACTTATTCAGATACGAGTACGGGAAGCCTCTCATCAAAGATGAAAAGTCTCTGACAACAATGATGTGAAGATTCCATATTTGGTACATGAAAACCTGCAGAGAGTCTGAGGGGACGAACACTTTGTATCTGAAAATTAAAGAGGAGCACGACCTCATTTCAAATGATGTGTTGGCTATTCCATTTGAGGAGTTCTTCGAGTTCTTCAATCAAAAGGCCCTCGATAAATTAATGGTCTTTTGCTACTGCCTGTAAGTACTATTTCTGTCATTAGTCTGTATATATAGCTTGGCTCTTTCATTGCATGTATTTATAATTAATTATCCTCAATATATTATGCAGATTGAAGATCGTCGAGTGCAAAAAAAATGAAATCTATGATATTGGGTTCATTAACACAAATATCATAGATGTATTTCTGGTTAAAAAGCGCGTCGAAGAGGCCGAGGACAACTTGCTACAATCGTTGATCAAAAATCAAAACAAAGATACCATACTCTTTCCTCACAACGGCCCGTGAGTGTTACTCTCGTGTGCATATTCGGTTTTCCTTATTACTCGAGCGAGGTTAATGTAATTGATGAGTTATGCATGCGTGGAGGTACCACTATATTCTTTTGGAGATTAAGCTTGAACGTGGACTAGTAACCGTCTTAGACTCCAGACGGAAAGATCCCAGCACCTATGCGGACATGACTGAAATGCTCAGCAAGTAAGTTCAATCGATAATTATCGCACCATATCGGCAACTTTTTGTTCATTTCCTGATATCTCAAGTAATAATAATTATTTTCTTTGTCATGCAGGGTTTGGAAATAGTTCACCGCACAAGCTCCGGGACTGCCGAAGGAGCTGCGATATACATACCCGAAAGTAAGTACTACTGGCTAGCTAGTTGTGTGCATCTCCCGTTGATTTTATAGCTATACTTTCATCAATGCCATTTATAATGCTTCATTATCAGTTTGATTGACCTCTATTTCTCGTAAAGTGCTTGTGGCAGGAGGAAGGGAATGATTACTGTGGATACTACGTGTGCGAGTTCATCCACAACGCGACTTTCAAAAACAAGCGGGGCTACTCTAGAAGACAATATGAAGTGCGTAAGCAATATTCACAATTTCATTTTATTACACCATCATTTCTATTGAGTTTCATTCATATATATGTATTAATTAACCCCCTTCTTCAAATTAATTAGACGTGGCAGATGCGGATGAACTCCTAGAACCAGATCGCATGAAAGCAATTCAAGAGGAATTGGTGGGATTCTTTCTTGAACACGTCATCAGTAAAGCCGGAGAATACCATGTGGAACTTCAATTCAAATCCTAGTGGTTTGTAATTAAGAGACCTTATACATGTATGTAGCCAGTAAAAAACTTGTTGTTCGACCAATCTCTCGGAGAAGGAGAGGTCGATCGATCTTCTCTCGGTATGCATGACGAACTTCTGTACTGAATGGTTCTCTCGATCACTTATGTATATATACTACGTAGCGTCGACCAAGCACGGACATAAGAGAGGACACTTATCTCTATTAATTAGCTAGCTAACACAATATACGAAACACCTATATTAAACCCCCAACCCCCCTCCTTTCAAAAAAAGAACCAGCCACTGGAATGCAGACGCGTGGATGCCTATTGGTCCCGGTTGGAGCCACCAATCGGGACCAAAGGCCCCCTGACTGGGCTCGGTGCACAGGGCCACGTGGAGGCTCATTGGTCCCGGTTCCTGTTTGAACCGGGACTAATGGGTGGAGGCATTAGTAACGACCCATTAGTCCCGGTTCATGAACCGGGACTAAAGGCCCTTACGAACCGGGTCTAATGGTTGGTTTTCTACTAGTGCAAGGTAGGGGGCGCCCAGGGGGGGCGCCCTCCACCCTCGTGGCCTCCTCGGGAACTACTTGGAGTAGGGTCCAAGTCTCCTGGATCACATTCTGTTTCTTCGAAATACTGAAAAAGGCAAAAAACAACAATTCTGGGCTCTGCCTAAGGTTAATAGGTTAGTCCCAAAAGTAATATAAAAGTGGAAAATAAAGCCCAATATAGTCCAAAACAGTATATAAAGTAGCATGGAGCAATCAAAAATACGTTGGAGACGTATCAGGCATCCCCAAGCTTAATTCCTTCTCGTCCTCAAGTAGGTAAATGATAAAAAAGAATTTTTGATGCGGAGTGATACTTTGGCATAACTTCAATGTAAATCTTCTTAATTGTGATATGAATATTCAGATCCAAAAGATTCAAGACAAAAGTTCATATTGACACAAAAATAATAATACTTCAAGCAAACTAATCAAAGCAATCATGTCTTCTCAAAATAACATGGCAAAAGAAAGTTCATCCCTACAAAATGATATAGTTAGGCTATGCTTCATTTTCGTCACACAAAGATGTTCCCAACTTCTATACCCCCGATGACAAGCCAAGCAATTGTTTCATACTTAAATAATCTCAAACTTTTTCAACCTTCACGCAATACATGAGCGTGAGCCATGCATATAGCACTATGGGTGGAATAGAATATGATGATGGGGATTGTGTGGAGAAGACAAAAAAGGAGAAAGTCTCACATCAACTAGGCGTATCAACGGGCTATGGAGATGCCCATCAATAGATATCGATGTGAGTGAGTAGGGATTGCCATGCAATGGATGCACTAGAGCTATGAATGCTCAACAAAAGAAAACTAGTGGGTGTGCATCCAACTCGCTTGCTCACGAAGACCTAGGGCATTTGAGGAAGCCCATCGTAGGAATATACAAGCCAAGTTCTATAATGAAATATTCCCACTAGTATGAAAATACAACTTATGAGACTCACTACATGAAGAACAAGGTGCTACTTTGAAGCACAATATATGAGACTCACTACATGAAGAACAAGGTGCTACTTTGAAGCACAAGTGTGGAAAAAGAGAAAGTAGCATTGCCCCTTTTTTTGGGCCTTTCCTTTTTTTTTCTTTTGGCCTTTCTATTTTTTTTTTAATTTGGGCAACGCTCTAATAATGATGATCATCACACTTCTATTGATTACAACATGAGGATTACAACTCAAAACTTAGAACACGATATGATTCTATATGAATGCCTCCGGCGGTGTACCGGGATGGTGCAATGAATCAAGAGTGACATGTATGGAAAATAATGCATGGTGGCTTTGACACAAATTCGATGTCAACTACATGATCATGCAATGGCAATATGACAAAAGTAATGTATGTCATGATGATGAAGATGGAAGTTGCATGGCAATATATCTCGGAATGGCTATGGAAATGCCATGATAGGTAGGTATGGTGGCTGTTTTGAGGAAGATATAAGGAGGTTTATGTGTGATAGAGTATATCATATCACGGGGTTTGGATGCATCGGCGAAGTTTGCACCAACTCTCAAGGTGAGAAAGGGCAATGCACGGTACCGAAGAGGCTAGCAAAGGTGGAAAGGTGAGAGTGCGTATAGTCCATAGACTCAACATTAGTCAAAAGAACTCATATACTTATTGCAAAAATTTAGAAGTCATCAAAAATTCAGGTACTACACGCATGCTCCTAGGGGGATAGATTGGTAGGAAAAGACCATCGCTCGTCCCCGACCGCCACTCATAAGGATGCACAAGCCAGGTACATTTCATGTTTCAAATTTTTTACACAACTTTAACCACACGTGCATGCTACAGGATTTGCAAACTTCAACACAAGTATTTCTCAAATTCATAATCACCCAACTAGCACGACTTTGATATTATCACCTCCATATCTCAAAACAATTATCAAGCATCAAACTTATCTTAGTATTCAACGCACTCAAAAGAAAGTTTCACATATCTTGAACACCAAGTATATTAACATTAAACAAATTACCATGCTATTAAAGACTCTCAAAATAATCTAAGTGAAGCATGAGAGATCAAATAGTTTCTTTAAAACAAATCCACCACCGTGCTCTAAAAGATCTATGTGAAGCACTAGAGCAAAAATTATCACGCTCAAAAGATATAAGAGAAGTACTATGAGCAAAACTATCAAGCTCAAAAGATATAAGTGAAGCACATAGAGTATTCTAACAAATTCCAAATCATGTATGGCTCTTTCAAAAGATGTGTACAGCAAGGATGATTGTGGTAAACTAACAAGCAAAGACACAAATAATACAAGACGCTCCAAGCAAAACACATATCATGTTGGTGAATAAAAATATAGCTCCAAGTAAATTACCAATGGAAGTGGACGAAAGAGGGGATGCCTTCCGGGGCATCCCCAAGCTTTGAATTTTTGGTGTCCTGTGATTATATTGGGGGTGCCATGGGAATGCCCAATCTTAGGCTCTTGCCACTCCTTGTTCCATAATCCATCAAAAGAATCCACCCAAAACTTGAAAACTTCACAACACAAAACTCAACAGAAATCTCGTGAGCTCCATTAGAGAAAGAAAACAAAAGACAACTTCAAGGTACTGTAATGAACTCATTCTTTATTTATATTTGTGTTAAACCTACTGTATTCCAACTTCTCTATGGATTATAAACTAATTTACTAGCCATAGATTCATCAAAATAAGCAAACAACACACGAAAAACAGAATCTGTCAGAAACAGAACAGTCTGTAGAGATCTGTAACTAAAGCAAACTTCTCGAACTCTAAAAATTCCACCAAAATAGGAAGTCCTGGAAAATTTGTTTATTGATCAGCAGCAAAACGAATCAACGCAAAAATCACGTTCCTGTGATTTATCATAACTAAATTCGTGCGCGCAAAGTTTCTGTTTTTCAGCAGAATCAAATCAACTATCATCGTAGGTTATCCACAAACACTAATTAAAACATAAAACCACATCCAAACAGAAGGTAGATGGATTATTTATTCCTAAACAGAAGCAAAAACAAAAAACACAAAATAAAATTGGGTTGCCTCCCAACAAGCGCTATCGTTTAACGCCCCTAGCTAGGCATAAAAGCAAGGATAGATCTAGGAAGTGCCATCTTTGATTTTCATTTTTTTAGCGGAGTCATGCTCGAATCCGGGAGTTTCTTTCTGCTTCCCTTCATACTCGGAAATTTTTAGATATAAAGAATCCAACCGCTTATTGCAAAGTGTAATCAACATATTCATGCGGTGGAGATTTCCGCTAACACTTTTAAGAGGCTCGAGAGACTTTTGTAAAAAAATTGTTACTTCGCAAATCTTTCCAAACACTTGGGTTTCTTCTTTGGTAGGATGTGATCCTCCCTTTTGAGGTAGTGTTCCCACTATTCCCTCTATAATTTCATGCGCAATACTGGGATCAATCTCAATGAAATTTCCCTTGGCAATGCAATCCAAGAGTTGTCTATGCGTCGTATTTAACCCAACATAAAAATTATGAAGAAGAATTCTAAAGTTCACCTATACCAAGCATCTTTTAAGTTTTCTCCTTGCCTTTGCTTGAAGTGAAGAACTTCAAACTCGGGGGACATAGGAGCGGATAAGGAACTAGACATAATGACAAACAAGCAAACAGAAAGGCAACGGGAAAGAGAGGAGGAGATTGGGAAAGAGAAGGCAAATAAAACAGCAAGGGTGAAGTGGGGGAGAGGAAAACGAGAGGCAAATGGCAAATAATGTAATGCGAGAGATATGGATTGCGATGGGTACTTGGTATTGTTGACTTGCTTGCGTGAGCCTCCCCGGCAACGGCGCCAGAAATTCTTCTTGCTACCTCTTGAGCACTGCGTCGGATTTCGCCGAAGTGGAGAGGATGATGCAGCAAAGTAGCGTAAGTATTTCCCTCAGTTTTTGAGAACCAAGGTATCAATCCAGTAGGAGACCACGCACAAGTCCCTCGTACCTACACAAAACGATAGCAACTCGCAACCAACGCTTAGGGGTTGTCAATCCCTTCACGGTCACTTACGAGAGTGAGATCTGATAGAGATAATATTTTTGGTATTTTTGATAGATAGATGCAAAGTAAAAAGTAAAGGCAAAGTAAAAACAAAGAAAGTAAATAAAGTGATATAGATGATATGATGAGAATAGACCCTGGGGCCATAGGTTTCACTAGTGGCTTCTCTCAAGAGCATAAGTATTCTACGGTGGGTGAACAAATTACTGTTGAGCAATTGACAGAATTGAGCATAGTTATGAGTATATCTAGGCAATGATCATGTATATAGGCATCACGTCCAAAACAAGTAGATTGAAATGATTCTGCATCTACTACTATTACTCCACTCATCGACCGCTATCCAGCATGCATCTAGAGTATTAAGTTAAAAACAGAGTAACGCCGTAAGCAAGATGACATGATGTAGAGGGATAAATTCATGCAATATGATAAAAACCCCATCTTGTTATCCTCGATGGCAACAATACAATATGTGCCTTGCTGCCCCTTCTGTCACTGGGTAAGGACACCGCAAGATTGAACCCGAAGAGACTCGCAAAGATAACTCAATCATACATAAAAGAATTCAGAGAAGAATCAAATATTTTCCATAGATAATACTGGATCATAAACCCACAATTCATCGGTCTCAACAAACACACCGCAAAAAGAAGATTACATCGAATAGATCTCCACGACAGAGGGGGAGAACATTGTATTGAGATCCAAAAAGAGAGAAGAAGCCATCTAGCTACTAGCTATGGACCCGAAGGTCTGAAGTAAACTACTCACACTTCATCGGAGGGGCTATGGTGATGATGTAGAAGCCCTCCGTGGTGGATGCCCCCTCCGGCGGAGCTCTGGAACAGGCCCCAAGATGGGATCTCGTGGATACAGAAGGTTGCGGCGGTGGAATTAGGTTTTTGGCTCCTGTTCTGATCGTTCGGGGATACGTAGGTATATATAAGAGGAAGGAGTACATTGGTGGAGCTCCAGGGGGTGCCCTCCACCCTCGTGACCTCCTCGGGCACTACTTGGAGTAGGGTCCAAGTCTCCTGGATCACGTTCGGTTGGAAAATCACGATCCCGAAGGTTTCATTCCGTTTGGACTCCGTTTGATATTTTGTTTCTTCGAAATACTGAAAAAGGCAAAAAATAGCAATTCTGGGCTGGGCCTCCGGTTAATAGGTTAGTCCCAAAAGTAATATAAAAGTGGAAAATAAAGCCCATTATAGTCCAAAACAGTAGATCAAGTAGCATGGAGCAATCAAAAATTATAGATACGTTGGAGACGTATCAGCCATCTTCATCATCCCGGCGCTCTCCATGACGAGGAGGGAGTAGTTCACCCTCGGGGCTGAGGGTATGTACCAGTAGCTATTTGTTTGATCTCTCTCTCTCTCTCGTGTTCTCTCTACGGCACGATCTTGATGTATCGCGAGCTTTGCTACTATAGTTGGATCTTATGATGTTTCTCCCCCCTCTACTCTCTTGTGATGGATTGAGTTTTCCTTTGAAGTTATCTTATTGGATTGAGTCTTTAAGGATTTGAGAACACTTGATGTATGTCTTGCCGTGCTTATCTGTGGTGACAATGGGATTTCACGTGCCACTTGATGTATGTTTTGGTGATCAACTTGCGGGTTCCACCCATGAACCTATGCATAGGGGTTGACACACGTTTTCGTCTTGACTCTCCGGTAGAAACTTTGGGGCACTCTTTGAAGTACTTTGTGTTGGTTGGATGAATATGAGATTGTGTGATGCATATCGTATAATCATGCCCACGGATACTTGAGGTGACAATGGAGTATCTAGGTGACATTAGGGTTTTGGTTGATTTGTGTCTTAAGGTGTTATTCTAGTACGAACTCTTGAATAGATCAATCCGAAAGAATAACTTTGAGGTGGTTTCGTACCCTACCATAATCTTTTCGTTTGTTCTCTGCTATTAGTGGCTTTTGAGTGACTCTTTGTTGCATGTTGAGGGACTGTTATATGATCTATCTATGTTATTATTGTTTAGAGAACTTGCACTAGTGAAAGTATGAACCCTAGGCCTTGTTTCCTATCATTGCAATACCGTTTACGCTCACTTTTATCATTAGTTACCTTGCTGTTTTTATATTTTCAGATTGCAAAAACCTATATCTACTATCCATATTGCACTTGTATCACCATCTCTTCGCCGAGCTAGTGCACCTATACAATTTACCATTGTATTGGGTGTGTTGGGGACACAAGAGACTCTTTGTTATTTGGTTGCAGGGTTGTTTGAGAGAGACCATCTTCATCCTATGCCTCCCACGGATTGATAAACCTTAGGTCATCCACTTGAGGGAAATTTGCTACTGTCCTACAAACATGTGCACTTGCAGGCGCAACAACGTCTACAAGAAGAAGGTTGTGTAGTAGACATCAAGCTCTTTTTTGGCGCCGTTGCCGGGGAGGTGAGTGCTTGAAGGTATATCTTTAGATCTTGCAATCGAATCTTTTTGTTTCTTGTTTTATCACTAGTTTAGTTTATAAAAGAAAACTACAAAAAAATGGATTTAAGTTTGTCTCATACGCTTCATCTTTTTAATATCTTTCGTGAGAATGATGGAAAGGAAAATTATGCTCAAGTGCTAGAAGAAGAATGCATTAGAATGTTTGGTACTAGACTGTATGATGAGCAAGATTTGCATTGTTGTTAGTATGAATTCCTTGAATATCCATGATGCTAATAATATGCAAAGCCACAAGCTTGGGGAAGCTATGTTTGATGAATATGATATTTTTTTGTCCCCCAAGTTTTGATGAGAATATTTACTATGATCATAGCATGCCTCTTACCTATGATGATTATATTGATGAAAGTGGGTTTGGAAGAGTGTCAACTTTAGGAATTAGTGATCCCACTATTTTGGAGGATGTTGAATCTTATTGTGATGAATATGAAAGTGGATTTGGAAGAGTGTTAACTTTATTTAGTGATGATTCCACTATCTTGGAAGAGGTTTCAATCGATTATGATGAGAACAAAGTTGCTACTTATGATGATTATTGTGATGAAACTTATGCTATAAAAAGTAGTGATGATTATATTTATAAAACTTTTCATGATTATGATTACCCTTTTTCTGAACATTACTCTTTTAATGTGGAAACAATTTATAGTATTCAAGTCTTTTATGATACTCCCACTTTTCCGAATGAGAAGAATTATGCTTATGTGGAGAGTAGTAAATTTTCTATGCTTGTAGATCATGAAAATAATGCTTTAGGTGCTGGTTATTTTGTTGAATTCATTCATTATGCTACTGAAAATTATTATGAGGGAGGAATATGTGCTTGTAGGAATTGCAATAATATCAAGTTTCCGCTCTATGTTCTTCAAGTTTTGAACTTATGCTTGTTTTACCTTCCTATGCTAGCTGATTATTGTTCCCATAAGTTGTTTGCTCACAAAATCCCTATGCATAGGAAGTGGGTTAGACTTAAATGTGCTAGTCATATGCTTCATGATGCTCCCGTTATGTTTCAATTCTTATCTTTTATGTGAGCATCATTGCCATCATCATGCCTAGCTAGAAAGGCATTAAAGAAAAGCGCTTGTTGGGAGACAACCCAATATCTATCCTTACTGTTTTTGTGTGTCCACATGATTATGCTACTGCAGTAACCATGTTTTATAGCTTTTGTTTCAATAAAGTGCCAAGTAAGACCTTTAGGATGGCTTACGGTGATAGTTGTGTTGATCCTGCTGAGAATCAGAAACTTTTGCACCCAGTAAATTAGTTTTTTTAATTCACCGAAACGTGCTTCTGATATGATTCTTTTTGATATGGATTTTTACACAAATGTGTTAGGACTTCCTAAATTGGTAGGATGTTTGGAGTTCCAGAAGTATACGTTTGATACAGATTACTACAGACTATTCTGTTTCTGATAGATTCTGTTTTTCATGTGTTGTTTGCTTATTTTGATGCATCTATGGCTAGTATTAAGTGGTATGAACCATAGATAAGTTGGAATACAGTAGATATTACACCAATATGAATTTAGAATGAGTTCATTACAGTACCCAAGTGGTGGTTTTATTTTCTTATACTAACGGAGCTTATGAGTTTTCTGTTGAGTTTTGTGCTGTGGAGTTTTCAAGTTTTGGGTAAAGATTCGATGGACTATGGAATAAAGAGTGGCAAGAGCCTAAGCTTGGGGATTACCAAGGCACACCAAGGTAATATTCAAGGACAACCAAGAGCCTAAGCTTGGGGATGCCCCGGATGGCATCCCCTCTTTCGTCCTCGTTCATCGGTAACCTTACTTGGAGCTATATTTTTATTCACCACATGATATGTGTTTTGCTTGGAGCGTCATTTTCTTTTTGTTAGTATTTGCTTTCTGTTATTTAGAATAATGTTTTGCATCTATAATTTCAATAAAAATGTCAAGGATAGCCTTTGCCATGCTTATTTTGCTAGTATACATGTTGCTGTTTGAAAACAGGAAGTTTACCGCTGTTGCAAAAATTCCCTAGAAAAGTAATAGAATGATATAATGTGAAAACCTTTTGCATTATGAGCTCTGATAAATTTACTACAGTGGGAATTTTCTTTCATAATTTTTGGAGTTAGGGAAGTATGATGAATCTTGCATTCTTTACAGACTATACTGTTTTGACAGATTGCTGTTATGGTTGCATTGTTTGCATATGTTTGCTTGTTTAATGATTCTATTTGAGGATAGGAGTGTTAAATATGCAGAGGCATTTAGTATTCAAAGTTGAATAATAATTTTAGTGATTTGTTACAGTGGAAAATGATAAGGTTTTGCATTGGTTTGTACTAACCTATCTCACGAGTTCTTTTTGAGTTTGGTGCGGATGAAGCTTTTGATAAAAAGAAGAAACTATGATATGAGAGGAATTAAGGAGACACAAAAGTTCAAGCTTGGGGATGCCCAAGGCACCCCAAGATATTATTTCAAGAAGTCCCAAGCATCTAAGCTTGGGGATGCCCCGTTAGGCATCCCACCTTTCTTCTTCAACAATTATCGGTTAGTATCGGTTGAGCCTAAGTTTTTGCTTTCTTCACATGAGTTGTGCCATCCTTGCAATGCCATTTTATTTTGTTTTGCTTGATATTTGAATAAAATACCAAGATCTGAAATTCCTAAATGAGAGAGAGTCTTCATATAGCTACATAATTATTTAGCTACTCATTGATCTTCACTTATATCTTTTTAGAGTAGTTTTTAATTTACTCGTGTGCTTCAGTTATATCCTATGAGTAAATTATTGAATGAGTTGATTGCCATAAACCTGAAATTATATACATTTCATTTGCTTATCCCATGGGGAGTAATGACTTCACATCTAAGAAGTAGAGGTTATAATTTATTGAAGGTTAGCTAGCATTGTATTGGTCATTTGAACAATTCAAGAAAGAATATTGAAGGAAGAGAGATTTCACATATAAATATACTATCCTCGACATCTTTTATAATTGTGAGCACTCATTAAGTATGACATGCTAAAGAGGTAATGTTGGACAAGGAAGACAACGTAATGGGTTATGTTTTCTCACATCTCAGTTAAAGTATATTGTCATGGATCATTCAAACATGTTGAGCTTGCCTTTCCCCCTCATGCTAGCAAAATTCCTTGCACCAAGTAGAGATACTACTTGTGCTTCCAAATATCCTTAAATCCAGTTTTTGCCATGAGTGTCCACCATACCTACCTATATGCGGTATTTACCTGCCGTTCCAAGTAAATTTGCATGTGCCAAACTCTAAACCTTCAAATAATAATCTGTTTTGTATGCCCGAATCGCTCATGTAGCGACTAGGGGCTGTCATTATCTTCCATGCTATGTGGGTTATTCTCAAGATGAGTGGACTCCGCTCATCATTCACGAGAAAAATGGCTGGTAACCGGGATGCCCAGTCCCATGATCAAAAGATCAAAATCAAATAAAAAATAATTGCAAACAAAACTCCCCCAGGTTTGATGTTAGTTGGAGGCACCCGTTGTACCGGGCAAGCCATGGATTGATGATTGTTGGTGGAGGGGGAGTAAAAACTTTGGGATAATTAGATTTATGCCCCTAGTTGTTTCCCACTCGTCTGTTTTACCCCTAATTCCCAAAAGTCACCAGTTCTGTCCAAGTCACTTTGCTCCTCTTATGCTTTTGCCCTTTGACCGTTTGACCGTTAGTTTGAAAACTTCATAAATAATTCATACTAAATCATAAAAATGCAAATAAGATACCAAAATGTTCAGAAAAACATCACCTATATGCCAGTGTCATTTGCATTCATGAAAAAAGTGTTGGAAAGTGCACATCCGAGTTTTAGCCCTTTTGATACCACCATGAATAGTAAACTCTAAAAGAATTCAAAAAAATTCAAAAAAATATGGTGGCAAAGAACGGCAAATGTTCTAAGTGCTTGCAAAGTTTCATTAGCGAACGACATTCGTGGAAGTCATGGCAAAAGAATAATCAATTTTGGAGTGCTGATTGTTTTTTTTGCCGCGGCACCCATGAATGTTATTCCCTGATGAAACTTGGCCGGCACTTAAAACATTTATCATTCCACCAAATTTTTTTTGAAATTTTTGAACTTTTTTAGATTTTACTATTCATGGTGGTAGCATAAGAGCTAAAACTAGGATGGGCACTTTCCAACACTTTTTCCATGAATGCAAATGACACTGGCATATAGGTGATGTTTTTCTGAACATTTTGGTATCTTATTTGCATTTTTCTGATTTAGTATGAATTAGTTATGAAGTTTTCAAACTGGCGGTCAAATGGTCAAAGGGCAAAAGCATAAGAGGAGCAAAGTGACTTGGACAGAACCGATAACTTTTGGGAATTAGGGGTAAAACAGACGAGTGGGACACAACTAGGGGCATAAATCTAATTATCCCAAAAACTTTTACCATTCTGTTTGGGACAACCTATAATGTATGTAGTATGGAAGATATTGTTAACTCTTGGTTGTTATGTTGACAATGAGATCATACCTCTCAAAATTATTTATCTCTATTTAAAAATTGAGCTCTGGCACCTCTGCAAATCCCTCTTCCCTCTGCGAAGGGCATATCTTTTACTTTTATGCAAGAGTCAAGGTGATCTTCACCTTTCCCTTTTCATTTTGTCCTTTGGCAAGCACCTCGTGTTGGAAAGATCCTGATATATATATCCAATTGGATGTAAGTTAGCATGAAATATTATTGTTGACATCACCCAAAGGTGAATACGTTGGGAGGCAACACTATAAGCCCCTATCTTTCTCAATGTCCGATTAAAACTCCATAACCATTAGTATTGCGTGAGTGTTAGCAATTGTAAAAGACTATATGATAGTTGAGAATGTGGAGTTTGCTAAATCAAAGCTCTGACGTAGACCCTTCCTGAAAATAAGATGAATTGTAATTGTTTGATGACTAAGAATGAAGTTTGCTAGTTTTCAATAAAGTTTATGGTCTATGCTTTAACATGTGAATTGCTTGTTACTTGTTCATGACAAGTTTTATGAGATGAACTACTGTTATGACATATAATCATGCTAGAAAAGGTGATTGAAATTACCATTGATCAAACTTGTGCACCTGCAAGCATTCACACTTGATAAATTCCTTCTTTTATCATTTACCTACTCGAGGATGAGTAGGAATTAAGCTTGGAGATGCTGATACGTCTCCAATGTATCTATAATTTAGGAAGCATTCATGCTATTTTATTATCTATTTTGAATGATTACAGGCTTTATTGTACACTTTTATATTACTTTCGGGACTAACCTATTAACCGGAGGCCCAGCCCATATAGCTATTTTATTGTTTACTTCAGTGTTTCGAAGAAAAGGAATATCAAACGGAGTCCAAACGGAATGAAACCTTCAGCAACGTAATTTTTGGAACGAACATGACCCAGGAAACTTGGAGTGCAAGGCAGGGAAGCGTCGAGGAAGCCACGACATAGGGGGGGCACGCCCACCCCCCGGGCGTGCCCTCCACTCTTGTGGGCCCCTCGAGGATCCCCCGACCGACTTCTTTCGCCTATATAAGCCTACGTACCCTAAAAATATCAAAACAGAAGATAGATCGGGAGTTCCGCCACCGCAAGCCTTTGTAGCCACCAAAAACCTCTCGGGAGCCCGTTCGGGCACCCTGCCGGAGGGGGAACCCATCACCGGTGGCCATCTTCATCATCCCGACGCTCTCCATGACGAGGAGGGAGTAGTTCACCATCGGGGCTGAGGGTATGTGTTTGATCTCTCTCTCTCTCGTGTTCTCTCTATGGCACGATCTTGATGTATCACGAGCTTTGCTACTATAGTTGGATCTTATGATGTTTCTCCCCCCTCTACTCTCTTGTAATGGATTGAGTTTTCCCTTTGAAGTTATCTTATCGGATTGAGTCTTTATGGATTTGAGCACACTTGATGTATGTCTTGTCGTGCTTATCTGTGGTGGCAATGGGATTTCACGTGCCACTTGATGTATGTTTTGCTAATCAACTTGCGGGTTCCTCCCATGAACCTATGCATAGGGGTTGACACACGTTTTCGTCTTGACTCTCCGGTAGAAACTTTGGGGCACTCTCTGAAGTACTTTGTGTTGGTTGGATGAATCTGAGATTGTGTGATCTATATCATATAATCATGCCCACAGATACTTGAGGTGACAATGGAGTATCTAGGTGACATTAGGGTTTTGGTTGATTTGTGTCTTAAGGTGTTTTTCTAGTACGGACTCTTGAATAGATCGATCCGAAAGAATAACTTTGAGGTGGTTTCGTACCCTACCATAATCTCTTCGTTTGTTCTCCGCTATTAGTGGCTTTGGAGTGACTCTTTGTTGCATGTTGAGGGACTGTTAGAGCATCTCCAGCCGCGCCCCCAACAAGGCTCCCAGGCGATTTTTCGGCCGCCGGCGCCAAAAAATCCGCCTAGTCGCGTCCCTAGGGGCCCATTTTTCGCCATCTTGAGCCGAAATTGGCGCCGGCGGACCCAACCCGAACCCGGCGCGCTGGGGGGAGCTTGGGGGCGCCGGGCGAATCATTTTTGGTGTGAAAGCGCCGTGGGCCAGCCGCGTCAGCGACACCGCCCGCCTCGTCTTCTCCCGACGCCTCGGTTTCCCGCGGGGACTCAATGGCAAGCCTGCCGCCGGTCAGCTTTGCCATAGATTCCTCACGGGCGGCGCGTAACAGGGCGGCGTGCCGACATGCGCCGATGCCTCCGCTCCCTCGGACGCGTACACATGGACGCGGCGCAGCTACATATGGTCTCGCTCGCCTGCGTTGAGTGCCACCTCTCCACCTCTCCCGAGCGCCGCTGCTGAGCTCTTCTCCCCACCCAGCCCTCCCTCTCCCGCCGATCTCTTCTCCCCAGCCACTACTCTCCCTGATGGCCGAGCCTTTCCCCGGAGACGAGGCGGCGGACAACGGCTTCGGCCGCCGTTCGCTCCATGAACAGGAGTCCTGGCTCCTATTCCAGAGGAACATCCCGGCGCCGCCAGATATGCGCGTCAGGCCGACGGGCTGGAGGCTCAGCAATGGGGGAGTGCCCATTCCCCCGTTGCCCGACGCCGTCACCAAGCCATCGTACTTCGCCGACGAGGTCGAGGTCGCGCGCGCCTCCCTTGCCGACGCCGAGCTCTCCCTCCCCCAGTACGCCGCCGAAAAAAATGCGGCTTGGGCGGCGTACTTCGAACGCCGCCAGCAGCCACGACTGGTGTCCACCAACGGGGCGCCGGTGGTCGGCGGCCTGAAGAACAGCGAGGGGCGCCACCTCTGGTGGGGCGTCCCCGACCGCACCCTCGAGGGCGGTAACAACCCTTCGTTGGCGTATGAGGGAGTCCTGGACTAGGGGGAGTCCGGACAGCCGGACTATCATCGTCCGCCGGACTCCAAGACTACGAAGATACAAGATTGAAGACTCCGTCCTGTGTTCGGATGGGACTTTCCTTGGCGTGGAAGGCAAGCTTGGCGATACGGATATGTAGATCTCCTACCATTGTAACCGACTCTGTGTAACCCAAGCCTCCTCCGGTGTCTATATAAACCGGAGGGCTTTAGTCCGTAGGACAACATACATTACAACAATCATACCATAGGCTAGCTTTAGGGTTTAGCCTCCTTGATCTCGTGGTAGATCCACTCTTGTACTACCCATATCATCAATATTAATCAAGCAGGACGTAGGGTTTTACCTCCATCAAGAGGGCCCGAACCTGGGTAAAACATCGTGTCCCTTGTCTCCTGTTACCATCCGCCTAGACGCACAGTTCGGGACCCCCTACCCGAGATCCGCCGGTTTTGACACCGACATTGGTGCTTTCATTGAGAGTTCCTCTGTGTCGTCACCGATAGGCTCGATGGCATCTTCAGTCAACAACGCTGTCCAGGGTGAGACTTTTCTCCCCGGACAGATCTTCGTATTCGGCGGCTTTGCACTGCGGGCTAATTCCCTTGGCCATCTGGAGCAGATCGAAAGCTACGCCCCTGGCCATCAGGTCAGATTCGGAAGTCTAAACTTCACGGCCGACGTCCGCGGGGACTTGATCTTCGACGGGCTCGAGCCAAAGCCGAGCGCGCCGCACTGTTGCGATGGGCATGATCTAGCTCTGCCGCCGAACAGTGCCTTGGTGGCCGCACACGAATCCGCTTCGGCCTTTAGTCCGGAGCCGATCGCCCAGATCGAGGATCGGTGGATGGACACCTCCTCGGGGGCTCCAACTTCCACGGCGATGGAGCCGAACGCTAATCTTGTCCCTCGCGAAACTCGTGATTCCGAGGTGCCGGACTCCTTGCAGGACTCCGAACCTCCCACGCCCCTACCAACCAAATCGGATTGGGCGCCGGTTATGGAATTCACCGCCGCGGACATCTTCCAGTACTCGCCTTTTGGCGACATCCTGAATTCACTAAAGCATCTCTCGTTATCGGGAGAGTCCTGGCCGGACTATGGCCAGGATGGTTGGGATACAGACGACGAAGAAATTCAGAGCCCACCCACCACCCACTTTGTAGCCACTGTCGACGATCTAACCGACATGCTAGACTACGACTCCGAAGACATCGACGCTATGGACGACGATGCCAGAGACGAACAGGAACCAGCGCCTATAGGGCACTGGAAGACCACCTCGTCATATGACATATACATGGTGGATACCCCAAAAGACGGGGACTGCGAAGAAACAGCGGAGGCAGATTCTTTAAAGAAACAGCCCAAGCGTCGGCGTCAGCGGCGCCGCTCTAAATCCCGCCACAACAAGAATGAAGATTCCGGCAGAGGAGATAATAATACCCCAGAAAGTGCCGAAGACAACCCCCTCCAGCAAGACTCAGCACAGGAGGATGCAGAAGCAAGCCCTCACGAGAGGGCGGCAGACGAAGAGGTTGAGGATTACAACTATATGCCTCCCTCCGAAGACGAGGCAAGCCTCAACGATGACGAATTCGTCGTGCCCGAGGGTCCCGTCGAACAAGAGCGTTTTAAACGCAGGCTTATCGCCACGACAAACAGCCTCAAGAAAAAGCAGCAGCAGCTTCAAGCTGATCAGGACCTGCTGGCCGATCGATGGACCGAGGTCCTCGCGGCCGAAGAGTATAAACTCGAACGCCCCTCCAAAAGCTATCCAAGACGCAAGCTGCTCCCCCGATTAGAGGAGGAAGCATACATACCTCCATCACCAGCGCACGATACGGCTGACCGACCACCCCGCGGTCGTGACAGAGAGGCATCCATGCCCCCAACCAATTCCGTACCCCGGCATCGCTCCAAAAGGACGAAGCCAAGAGGGAATGCGCCGGACTTGCAAGATATATTGGAGGACAAAGCAAGGCAATCCAGATCCATCTACGGATCACGTGGGCTCTCCACGACCCATGACGAATACCGTCGCACCGGATATAATAACCTCGGCCGGGCCGAACACGGCAGACAGCGCTCTCTCGAGCTGCGTTGTGATATTGCTCATTACAGAGGCGCCGCACACCCACTATGCTTCACTGATGAAGTAATGGATCATCAAATCCTTGAAGGGTTTAAACCCGTAAACATTGAATCCTACGATGGCACAACAGACCCCGCGGTTTGGACCGAAGATTATCTTCTCCACATCCATATGGCCCGCGGCGACAATCTCCACGCCATCAAGTATCTCCCACTCAAGCTTAAAGGACCAGCTCGACATTGGCTTAACAGCTTGCCCGCAGAGTCAATTGGGTGTTGGGAAGACCTGGAAGCTGCATTCCTTGATAACTTCCAGGGCACGTATGTGCGACCACCAGACGCAGATGACCTAAGCCACATCATTCAGCAGCCAGACGAATCGGCCAGACAATTCTGGACACGGTTCTTGATGAAGAAAAATCAAATCGTCGACTGTCCGGATGCAGAGGCCCTTGCAGCCTTCAAGCATAACATCCGCGACGAATGGCTAGCCCGGCACCTGGGACAGGAAAAGCCGAAATCTATGGCGGCCCTCACATCATTAATGACCCGCTTCTGCGCGGGAGAGGATAGCTGGCTAGCTCGCAGCAACAATCTCCGTAAAAATTCTGGCAGTCCGGATACTAAGGACAACAATGGCAGGTCACGTCGAAACAAAAACAAACACCACATTAACGGCAATGACAAGGAGGATACGGCAGTTAACGCCGGATTCCGAGGCTCTAAACCTGGTCAACGGAAGAAGCCATTCAAAAGAACCACTCCAGGTCCGTCCAATTTGGACCGAATACTCGACCGCTTATGCCAGATACATGGCACCCCTGAAAAACCAGCCAATCACACTAATAGAGATTGCTGGGTATTCAATCAGGCAGGCAAGTTAATTGCCAAAAACAATGACAAGGGGCTAAACAACGACGACGAGGAGGAGACCCGACCGCCGAACAATAGAGGACAGAAGGGTTTTCCCCCACAAGTGCGGACGGTGAACATGATTTACGCGACCCATATACACAAGAGGGAGAGGAAGCGCGCACTAAGGGACGTCTATGCGATGGAGCCAGTCGCCCCGAAGTTCAACCCATGGTCCTCTTTTCCAATCACTTTCGATCGAAGAGACCATCCTACCAGCATACGCCATGGCGGATTCGCCGCATTGCTTTTAGACCCAATCGTCGATGGATTTCACCTCACGAGAGTCCTGATGGACGGCGGTAGTAGCCTGAACCTGCTTTATCAGGATACATTGCGCAAAATGGGCATAGACCCCTCAAGGATTAAACCTACAAAGACAACCTTTAAAGGTGTCATACCAGGTGTGGAAGCCAACTGTATAGGCTCAGTAACACTGGAAGTGGTCTTCGGATCCCCGGACAATTTCCGGAGCGAGGAGTTAATCTTCGACATAGTCCCGTTTCGCAGCGGCTATCACGCTATGCTCGGACGAACCGCGTTTGCAAAATTCAACGCGGTGCCGCATTATGCATACCTCAAGCTCAAGATGCCAGGCCCTCGTGGTGTCATCATGGTCAACGGGAATACGGAACGCTCCCTCCGAACGGAGGAACATACAGCGGCTCTCGCGGCAGAAGTACAGAGCAGCCTCTCAAGGCAATTCTGGCGCGATCAGAGCACCTGGCGCCCGAAGCCCGAAGCAATACCAACCAAGACCACCTGGCGTGATCAGAGCATGCGTAGCAATGCGGCCCCAACCCCCGCCCGTGCATGATCACAAGAATAACACTCTGCGTACATCATTACGCTTTGGAGATACCATGGGCGCAGGGGAAGGGGCACAATCGCAATGGACCCAGAGTGCGGTTCGACCACACCAGGGGCTCGCAAGTGTTCCCCCCTTTTTTTATTATTTTCCTTCTTTGTGTACACAGGACTCCAGTAACCAGAGGCCCTGTCCGGCGGCGAACCTGCCGAACTCGTGATGCAACAGTCAGGGACGAAAGAAGGCTGCGACGAACACTCAGGTGGTCTCAATTACGAGCATTAAATTCGATTATATACACCAAGTCTGCAGCTCACCCCTGGAGGGGGACATGTTTACTTAGTCCAAATCCCTTGCTTACCGCACTATTTGTATCAGTCCGCAATCATAGCAGACTTCCTTTAATAAATAATGCAGCACTTTTCGACTGCAATTACATTACCTTATATATATATGTTCATTACATGACATCTTGCACCCGTATATTTTGGTACGTCCTAATACACCAGGGGCTTACGTTCCCCACATAGTGGTGTGATAAGTCCGAACACTTTCATAAGTGCGGCACCCCGAACTTATAGCATTATATGAATCAGCTCCGAATCATGTCTTGGGTCAATAGTTGGGTTTGCCCGGCTCCCACGTTTTGGTGCCTTACGTTCCGTTCTGTCGGCTAAGGTGGCACTGGGAGAACCACTGCGATTGCGCCCCGGTTGATCCGGGCGAGCGCCTCAGTGGAGAAAGCTAAAACTGACCGGCATGATAAGGCGAGAGATTGGTCGCTGTTCGAGAGGTTTCTTCGGGTCCTTAAAGACTCACGCCGCTTCGAGCGAAGTTCCGGACCATGTCCGACGAAGGCGTGGATAGCGCCCCGGATTCGGCCTTCCGAATACCAGGGGCTTTGCCGAAATTTAAAATTATAGAATTCTATGGCTAAGTGAGAGTGTTCAAGCATTATAAGTCCGGTCGCCTTGTTCGTTGTGTTGAGCGCCTCCCTAGATGGACCCAAAAATGGGAACAAGAGTGCTCAAGATTATCCCGAACACCCCAGCACTCGCGGCTCGGGGGCTGAAGCCAATGACTTGCCATCTCTCAGATTTTATAAATGGCCGAATAGAAGGTAATGTTTTAAATTAAAACAAGCGTTGCTCAAGGCGCATATGAACACATTTTTCAATGCACAGGATAATACACAGCGAGTTTACTCAAAGATTACATTTCTGGGGCACTCATCCGCAATATCGCAGGCTCCCTTCAGGACAGTTTTATAATACATTTCAGGCGTGCGATACTCCTTGCCCGGTGGCGGTGGGTCCGTTAGAAGCTTCTCCGCATCCAACTTGCCCCAATGCACCTTTGTGCGGGCAAGGGCCCGACGACCACCTTCAATACAGGCGGAGCGCTTGACGACCTCCACCCAGGGGCATGCATCCACCAGCCGTCGCACGAGGCCAAAGTAGCTCCCAGGCATGGCCTGTCCAGGCCACGGCCGTACTATAAGGCCCTTCAAGGCCTCCTCAGCTACCTTGTGGAGTTCGACCAGCTGCTTCAGCTGGTCGCTTGGGGACACCGGGTGTCCGGCCTCAGCATACTGAGACCAGAAGACTTTCTCCGTCGAGCTCCCCTCCTCTCCACGATTGAATGCGGCGGCATCAGACGCACTACGCGGCAGATCTGCAAACACCCCTGGATAGCTCCGAATGCGGGTAAGTGTCAGGTATTTTACATTAACATGCTTTCTTTGCATGAAAAATGCCTTACCCGCCGCTATCTCCTTCACATCTTCAACCTCCTGAAGGGCCTTACGGGCCTCGGCCTTGGCGGACTTGGTACTTTCGAGAGCCGAGGCAAGCTCGGACTCTCGAGTCTTCGAGTCACGCTCCAAACTCTCATGCTTCTCCATGAGAGCCAGGAGCTCTTGCCGTACTTCCGCCACCCATGCCTCCTGCTTCTCTCGCTCTTCCCGCTCCGCGGCCGCACTGCGTTCGGCCGCGGACACAGCCTCCTTCAGGGCTGCCACCTCGTTCGTGGCCCCTGTAATACCCATATTATCCTTGTTAATTTTATTGCAACCAAAATCCTTTTCTGTAAGGTAACTATTCAAAGTGGTGTGACTCACCTTCTTTGTCCTCGAGCTGCTTCTTGGCATGGCCGAGATCTTGCTCGGACACGCAGAGGTCAGCAGCTTAGCCTGCAAACCCATATTGACATATTTTAAGCAACCCTGCGTATATCTTGTTAGATCATCAGTCCGGCTTTTCTTTCCGAACACCGAACTGAGAATCAGGGGCTACTGTCTATGCGGTATTACATTACATAATTTTAACTTCTTACCTCAAAGCCTGTTAGAAGGCTACTGCAGGCTTCGGTCAGCCCGCTTTTGGCGAGCTGAACCTTTTGAATCACCGCACACATGATAGTGCGGTGTTCTTCCTCGATGGAAGCGCCTTTAAGCGCCTCCAGCAAGTTATCCGGCGCCTCCGGTTGGACGGAGGTCGCCGGTGTCACGGTCTTGCCCTTCTTTCGAAGGGGCCGCCCGCCGGACTTTGGAACCACTGCGGGTTCCGATGTAGAGTCCGGCACAAAGTCCGGGAGGCAGCCTGACGGTGCCTCCGGAGCCTCCTCCTGATGGGTCCTTCTCTGGGATCCCACCTTGGCGTCCTCGTTGGCGCGGGGGGTAGAGGCGGTCGGAAGTGAGTCCACATCCGACGGGGCCAACGACCCGCTCGATGAAGCGGGGAGATCATCATCGGCCGGGCTATGGACAGAACACGGCATTAGAAGGACACTACGCGACACGAAAGAAATTGCACATCAAGGATCCGGATACTTACGATCTTGCCGGATGCCTGGCCCTTGGAGGCCACTCATCCTCGCCAACGGTGGTGTTGGCAAAACTGTCCGGGGGGATAGTCCTCCCCCTCTTGGACCCTTCGGCCTCCCCTATTGGGGAAGCCTTCCTCTTCTTCTCTCCCTCCTTTGGGAGAGAGTCCTCCTCCTCCTCCTCGTCTTCGGGGGAGGAGTCCGCCTCGTCGTCGGACGCCTGATTGCGGGAACTCTTTCGAGTCCCCGCGGCCACCTTCTTGGCCTTCTTCTCCGGCACCACGTGCGGTGCCGGAACCAGCAGCCCTGCTAAACGGGCGTTCTCTGGGTCTTCTGGCATGGGAGCCGGGCTGATGAGCTGCTTGGCCTTCTCCATCCATTCCTGTCAAAGGAAAAGAGAGATTGAAACCCTCTTAGAATCGGTTTAATTACCACAAGTGTCCCGTAACGGGGTTGAATCACTTACCTCGTCAGCTGGATGCTACGAGCGAAATCCGCGATCTTCCGTCGCGGATGCGGGGGCTTCGGCGCCCTTAAACAGCACCCTCCAGGCGCCTTCGTATGTCGTATCGAAGAGCCCGCTCAGCGCCTGGTGCTGTTCCGGATTGAACTCCCATAGATTGAATGCCCGTTCTTGGCATGGGAGAATCCAGCGGATGAGCATGACTTGGACCACGTCGACGAGCCTGACCTTATTGCTCACCAGCTTCTGGATGCAGGCTCGGAGTCCTGTCACCTCCTTCGGATTGCCCCACAGCAAGCCCTTCTCTTTCCAGGAGGTGATCTGCGTGGGGACGCCAGATCTAAACTCGGGGGCTGCAGCCCATGTGGGCTTGCATGGCTCGGTGATGTAGAACCACCCCGATTGCCACCCCTTGACGGAGTCCACGAAGGCCCCTTCGTGCCAAAGGACGTTGGGCAACTTACCCAACATGGCGCCTCCGCATTCCGCTTGCGTGCCCTTCACAACCTTCGGCTTGACATTGAAGGTCTTGAGCCACAGGCCGAAGTGGGGCCGGATGCAGAGGAAGGCCTCGCACACGACGATAAACGCCGAGATGTTGAGAATGAAGTTCGGCGCCAGATCGTGGAAATCCAGGCCGTAGTAAAACATGATCACCCGGACGAATGGGTGCAGTGGAAAGCCCAGTCCGCGGAGGAAGTGGGGGAGGAAGACGACCCTCTCATGGGGCCCAGGGGTAGGGATGAGCTGCCCCTCGTCGGGCAGCCGATGCGCGATATCGCCGGAAAGGTATCCGGCGCTGCGCAGTTTGGTGATGTGCTCCTCCTTACTGGTGGAGGCCAACCATTTGCCTCCCGCTCCGGACATATTCGGAGAAGGTCAGGGCGAGATGCGCGAGCTTGGGCGTTGGAGCTTGAGTACGCGGAGATGGATAAGCAAAGGAGGAAGAAGGCGTAGGTGAGAAGGTAAATCCTTATCCCTTATATATAGGCGGACGAAAACTATGCGTCCCCACCGGCCTGATAAAACTCGCTTATCTCCCAAGTGCCACCATCAATGGCGCGGTTGGGTTACCCACGTCCGTATTAATGAGAATCCCGGAATAAGGGGAACACGATCTCTGGTTCGACAAGACGTGCCAAGGAAACCGCTTCGCTAAACGTGCTGAGGTGGTATGGTAAAAAACAATTCAAACAAAAGCTTGGTAGTGGTGTGATGTCACACCGCATAATACGTCAGCAGATTGGACTGGTGTACATTTTATTCTCTCTACGGTGGAATGTGGAATTTGTTTTGCAGAGCCGGACACTATCCCGGTGTTCATGATCTTCTCTGGATTATTCAAGGGAGGAACCCGCCTTGCAATGCCGAACATTATGCGCGCCGGACTTATCGTCATTGAAGCCTGGTTCAGGGGCTACTGAGGGAGTCCTGGACTAGGGGGTGTCCAGACAGCCGGACTATCATCGTCCGCCGGACTCCAAGACTACGAAGATACAAGATTGAAGACTCCGTCCCGTGTCCGGATGGGACTTTCCTTGGCGTGGAGGGCAAGCTTGGCGATACGGATATGTAGATCTCCTACCATTGTAACCGACTCTGTGTAACTCTAGCCTCCTCTGGTGTCTATATAAACCGGAGGGCTTTAGTCCGTAGGACAACATACATTACAAGAATCATACCATAGGCTAGCTTTAGGGTTTAGCCTCCTTGATCTCGTGGTAGATCCACTCTTGTACTACCCATATCATCAATATTAATCAAGCAGGACGTAGGGTTTTACCTCCATCGAGAGGGCCCGAACCTGGGTAAAACATCGTGTCCCTCGTCTCCTGTTACCATCCGCCTAGACGCACAGTTCGGGACCCCCTACCCGAGATCCGCCGGTTTTGACGCTGACAGCGATCAAATCATAGAAACTTTATTTTCTTGTTACGATGATTTTTCCAGTTCACTCTGAAATTCTTTGAACCTTTCAACTATTACAGACTTATGTTTCATCAAGTAGATATACCCATATCTGCTCAAATCATCTTGTGAAGGTCAGAAAATAACGATACTTGCCACGAGCATCAACACTCATTGGATCGCATACATCGGTATGTATTATTTCCAATAAGACAGTAGCTTGTTCCATTGTTCCAGAGAACGGAGTTTTAGTCATCTTGCCCAAAAGGCACGGTTCACAAGCATCAAATGATTCATAACCAAGTGATTCCAAAAATCCATCTTTATGGATTTTCTTCATGCGCTTTACACCGATATGACCCACACGGCAGTGCCACAAATAAGTTGCACTATCATTATTAACTTTGTATCTTTTGGCATCAATATTATGAATATGTGTATCACTACGATCGAGATCCAACAAACTATTTTCATTGGGTGTATAACCATCGAAGGTCTTATTCATGTAAGCAGAATAACAATTATTCTGTAACTTCGAATGAATAATCGTATCGCAATAAACATGATCAAATCATATTCATGCTCAACGCAAACGCTAAATAACATTTATTTAGGTTTAACACTAATCTCGAAAATATAGGGAGTGTGTGATGATGATCATATCAATCTTGGAACTACTTCCAACACTCATCATCACTTCCCCTTCAACTAGTCTCTGTTTATTCTGTAACTCCTGTTTCGAGTTACTAATCTTAGCAACCGAACAAGTATCAAATAATCAGGGGCTACTATAAACACTAGTAAGGCACACATCAATAACTTGTATATCAATTATACCCTTGTTCACTTTGCCATCCTTCTTATCCACCAAATATTCAGGGCATTCCTGCTTCCAGTGACCATTTCCTTTGCAGTGTAAGCACTCAGTTTCAGGCTTTGGTCCAGCTTTGGTCTTCTTCACGGGAGTGACAACTTGTTTGCCATTCTACTTGAAGTTTCCCTTTCTTTCCCTTTGACCTTTTCTTGAAATTAGTGGTCTTATCAATCATCAGCACTTGATGCTCTTTCTTGATTTCTACCTTCGTCGATTTCAACATCACGAAGAGCTCAGGAATCGTTTTCATCATCCCTTGCATACTATAGTTCATCACAAAGTTCTACTAACTTGGTGATGGTGACTAGAGAACTCTGTCAATCACTATCTTATCTGGAAGATTAACTCCCACTTGATTCAAGCGATTGTAGTACCCAGACAATCTGAGCACATGCTCACTAGTTGAGCGATTCTCCTCCATCTTTTAGCTATAGAACTTATTGGAGACTTCATATCTCTCAACTCGGGTATTTGCTTGAAATATTAACTTCAATTCCTGGAACATCTCATACGGTCCATGAAGTTCAAAACGTCTTTGAAGTCCCGATTCTAAGCCTTTAAGCATGGTGCACTAAACTATCAAGTAGTCATTATATTGAGCTAGCCAAACGTTCATAACGTCTACATCTGCTCCTGCAATAGGTCAGTCACCTAGCGGTGCATTAAGGACATAATACTTCTGTGCATCAATGAGGATAAACATCAGATCACGGATCCAATCTGCATCATTGCTACTAACATCTTTCAATAAATTTTTCTCTAGGAACATATCAAAATAAACATATGAAAGCAACATAATTTGCAAAATACTACCAGGACTAAGTTCATGATAAATTTAAGTTCAATTAATCATATTACTAAAGAACTCCCACTTAGACAGACATCTCTCTAGTCATCTAAGTGATCACGTGATCCAAATCAACTAAACCATAACCGATCATCACGTGAGATGGAGTTGTTTTCAATGGTGAACATCACTATGTTGATCATATCTACTATATGATTCACGCTCGACCTTTAGGTCTCCGCATTCCGAGGCCATATCTGCATATGCTAGGCTCGTCAAGTTTAACTTGAGTATTCCGCGTGAGCAAAACTGGCCTGCACCCGTTGTAGATGGACGTAGAGCTTATCACACTCGATCATCACATGGTGTCTAGGCACGACGAACTTTGGCAACGGTGCATACTCAGGGAGAACACTTCTTGATAATTAGTGAGAGATCATCTTAAAATGCTACCGTCAATCAAAGCAAGATAAGATGCATAAAAGATAAACATCACATGCAATGAATGTAAGTGATATGATATGGCCATCATCATCTTTTGCTTGTGATCTCTATCTCCAAAGCATCGTCATGATCACCATCATCACCGGCGCGACACCTTGATATCCATCGTAGCATCATTGTCGTTTACGCCGTCTATTGCTTCTACGACTATTGCTACCGCTTAGTGATAAAGTAAAGCAATTACAGGGCGTTTGCATTTCATACAATAAAACGACAACCATATGGCTCCTGCCAGTTGCGGATAACTTCGGTTACAAAACATGATCATCTCATACAATAAAAATATAGCATCATGTCTTGACCATATCACATCACAACATGGCCTGCAAAAACAAGTTAGACGTCCTCTACTTTCTTGTTGCAAGTTTTACGTGGCTGCTACGGGCTGAGCAAGAACCGTTCTTACCAACCATCAAAACCACAACGATAGTTCGTCAAGTTAGTGCTCTTTTAACCTTCGCAAGGACCGGGCGTAGCCACACTCGGTTCAACTAAAGTTGGAGAAACTGACACCCGCCAGCCACCTGTGTGCAAAGCACATCGGTAGAAGCAGTCTCGCGTAAGCGTACGCGTAATGTCGGTCCGGGCCGCTTCATCCAACAATGCCGCCGAACCAAAGTATGACATGCTAGTAAGCAGTATGACTTGTATCGCCCACAACTCACTTGTGTTATACTCGTGCATATAACATCAACGCATGAAACCTGGCTCGGATGCCACTGTTGGGGTACGTAGTAATTTCAAAAAATTTCCTACGCACACACAAGATCATGGTGATGCATAGCAACGAGAGGGGAGAGTGTGTCCACGTACCCTCATAGACCTAAAGCGGAAGTGTTATGACAACGCGGTTGATGTAGTCGTACGTCTTCACGATCCGACCGATCCAAGCACCGAACGTACGACACCTCTGTGTTCTGCACACGTTCAGCTCGATGACGTTCCCCGGACTCCGATCCAGCAGGGTGTCGGGGATGAGTTCCGTCAGCACGACGGTGTGGTGACGATGATGATGTTCTACCGGCGCAGGGCTTCGCTTAAACTCCGCGACGATATGACCGAGGTGGAATATTGTGGAGGGGGGCACCGCACACGGCTAAGGAATGATCCTTAGATCAACTTGTGTGTCATGGGGTGCCCCCTGCCCCCGTATGTAAAAGAGCAAGGGGGAGGGGGCGGCCGGCCAAGGGAGGGCGCGCCAAGGAGGAGTCCTACTCCCACCGGGAGTAGGACTCCCTCCTTTCCTAGTCCAACTAGGAGAGGGGAAGAAAGGGAAGGAGAAGGAGAAGGAAGGAGAGGGAGGAAGAGTAGGAAAGGGGGGCCGGCCGCCTAGTCCAATTCGGTTTGGGCTAGGGGGGCGCGCGCCCTGCCTCCTCTCTTCCACCACTTGGCCCATGAGGCCCATTGCTTCTTCCTCGTATTCCCGTAACTCCCCGGTACCCCCGAAAATACCTGAATCACTCGGAACCCTTCCGATGTCCGAATATAGTCGTCCAATATATCGATCTTTACGTCTCGACCATTTCGAGACTCCTCGTCATGTCCGTGATATCATACGGCACTCCAAACTCCTTCGGTACATCAAAACTCATAAACTCATAATATAACTTCATCGAAACCTTAAGCGTGCGGACCCTACGGGTTCGAGAACTATGTAGACATGACCTAGAACTATTCTCGGTCAATAACCAATAGCGGAAACTGGATGCTCATATTGGCTCCTACATATTCTACAAAGATCTTTATCGGTCAAACCGCATAACAACATACGTTGTTCCCTTTGTCATCGGTATGTTACTTGCCCGAGATTCGATCGTCGGTATCCAATTCTTAGTTCAATCTCGTTACCGGCAAGTCTCTTTACTCGTTCTGTAATACATCATACCGTAACTAACTCATTAGTTACAATGCTTGCAAGGCTTAAGTGATGTGTATTACCGAGAGGGCCCAGAGATACCTCTCCGATAATCGGAGTGACAAAACTTAATCTCGATTTACGCCAACCCAACATGTACCTTTGGAGACACCTGTAGTACTCCTTTATAATCACCCAGTTACGTTGTGACGTTTGGTAGCACCCAAAGTGTTCCTCCGGTAAATGGGAGTTGTATAATCTCATAGTTATAGGAACATGTATAAGTCATGAAGAAAGCAATAGCAACATACTAAACGATTAAGTGCTAGGCTAACGGAATGGGTCATGTCAATCACATCATTCTCCTAATGATGTGATCCCATTAATCAAATGACAACACATGTCTATGGTTAGGAAACATAACCATCTTTGATTAATGAGCTAGTCAAGTAGAGGCATACTAGTGACTATATGTTTGTCTATGTATTCACACATGTATCATGTTTCCGGTTAATACAATTCTATCATGAATAATAAACATTTATCATGAAATAAGGAAATAAATAATAACTTTATTATTGCCTCTAGGGCATATTTCCTTCAATGGGCGCCAAGGAGGTTCGGCTCCTCCTCCTCTTCTTTCTCGTCGCGTTCTTCCTCCCAATCCTCCGGCACTCCATCGCTGCTCGGCGTCAAGGCCGAGCCCGCGGCGGAGACGCCACTCGGCCGGCATACACGCAGCGCCGGCATCGTCATCAGTGAGGACGGCCGGCGCGCCTCCTCGTCGGCTCCTCCCCCGCGCTTCGTCAAGCCGAAGACGGAGCTGGGTCTCGCGCCGGTGAAGACGGAGCCGGGGATGGCTCCGGTGAAGACGGAGCCGGGGTTGCTGGCATCGGTGAAGACGGAGCACAGCGAGGTCGAGCTCGACGATGACGTGGCCCTTTAATGGGCACGCGAAGACTCCCTGAAGATGGCGAGGGAGCGCCAGCGTGCCGCCCTGCAGCGCTTTGCGTAGCGCCGCCGAGGCTGCGACGAAGATGGTGTCGTCATCATCGACGATAGCGACGACGACGAGCCGCCGCCGCTGCCACCAGCCAGGGAGGGGTCCAGCAGGGGCGCCCGAGTCAAGGAGGAGAAGGCCGACGATGGCGGCGACGACGGCGACTTCTCGGCCTTCGGCATGTTTTTTTTGACTAGTTTTTATATGTAATGGCATGTTTTAGCCCAAGTTTGCGAATATAAAAGCCCAAGTTTGCCGAAAATTGGCGTGTTTCAGCCCAAGTTTGTCTAAATTTTTTTCCCACGCCTGGGGCCGGCCCTGGGGGCGGCGGCTGGGGGCCAACTCGCCCCCAGGCCCACTTTTTGCGCCGGGTCACCCCCAGGCGGCGATTTTAGGCGCCCCCTGGGGGGCCAACGGCTGGAGATGCTCTTATATGATCTATCTATGTTATTATTGTTGAGAGACCTTGCACTAGTGAAAGTATGAACCCTAGGCCTTGTTTCCTATCATTGCAATATCGTTTACGCTCACTTTTATCATTAGTTACCTTGCTGTTTTTATATTTTTGGATTACAAAAACCTATATCAACTATCCATATTGCACTTGTATCACCATCTCTTCGCCGAACTAGTCCACCTATACAATTTACCATTATACTGGGTGTGTTGGGGACTCAAGAGACTCTTTGTTATTTGGTTGCAGGGCTGTTTGAGAGAGACCATCTTCATCCTACGCCTCCCACGGATTGATAAACCTTAGGTCATCCACTTGTGGGAAATTTGCTACTGTCCTACAAACCTGTGCACTTGCAGGCCCAACAACATCTACAATAAGAAGGTTGTGTAGTAGACATCAGTATACGGGGCAGAAGCAATTCTCCGCACAGAACTCATATACGGGTCACCTTGAGTGCTCTCTTATGATGAGCTTGAGCGAGAGCAGCTGCGCCAAGATGATGCAACGCTCCTTGAGGAAGATCGTCTTCGAACTGCTGTGCGGGCTGCTCGCTACCAGCAAGCCTTGCGCCGCTATCTTAGCTGCAAGGTTCACGCCCGAAGCCTTGAGGAAGGCGACCTTGTTCTTGGGCGTGTTCAGTCCATCAAGAATTCAAACAAGTTGACGCCAAAGTGGGAAGGCCCCTATTGGGTAATACGAGTCACCAGGCTCGGTGCAGTCTGCTTGGAGACCGAAGATGGCATTCCGGTGAGCAACTCCCGGAATATCGAACATCTTCGCAAGTTTTAATCATAGGGTGCAGTTGCAGGGAGCTCCGGCAAACCCCTTTTGTACTAGCCTTGCCGGCAAGGCATGTAACCCTATGTACAAAGCCAGGCGCAGACCCTGTGTGCAGCCAGATAGCTTTTTGTATGTACCATTTCATGCTAGTTTCCATGTTCATGTATATATATATATATATCTTTGTGTGTGTGTGTCTATATTGTCCAGGATATATGCATGTGTGCTTGTCCAGGATATTGTGTTACCTTAGATCCTAGCAGGTACTGGGGAACTGCCAAGTTTCTGTGCCCCTGTCCTCTCCTCCTTTCAGCCACAGTGATAACGCTCCGGCAAGAAGTTGAGAAGACTACCCGACGCGTCATCCCTGGCAACCTAACCAGATAAAGTTCATCGCCTGCCCATCCATGTTCGTAACTTGTGACTTGTGCATTAGAAAACCTCGCCACTCTGTTTAGACTTAGGTTCTCCCATCCCCAACTAGAATGTTGCTTCGGTCGGGGTGGTCGCAGTAACCTTTGGTGAAAAGAGATTGGCAGGGGGCTGGTCCCTGTGTCTGTATCCCGGCAGATGTGACTCTCCGGCAGGCACAGGGGACACCGGCAAGGTAGCTTACCGGGAAAACTCATTTATTTTTATTAAAGGGGCATTTCGCCTTTGCACAAACGTGTACGTGCATGAGTTCCCAGCAAAAGCTCATATTTTTCATTGATATGCTGATGCAAGGACAAATATTACAGAACATAAGCATGGGCTCGGGAGATTACATTTTCTAGAAAGTTAAAGATTTGGCAAGTGCCTACAAATTGAGAAAAAGAAAAGTGCCCCATAATCCCTGTTCTTACCCATTTCCTCCCAGGCACAGTAGGTGAAGACGGTGACGGGCATGGGGAATGCGTCGATGGAAAGCTTGACGGGGAAGCCCGCCAACCACCGACGCTAGAGCTAGCAGGATGCAACCCCTGGCAAGGCGTGTTGCCAGGGGAGGAGGCAAAGCAGATGATGGTGCTGCCACTGATGGTCAGCTGGAGTCGGAGTCATCATCATCCCGCCCGTTGTCATTGTTGTCGCTGGCACTGTCCTCCTCGGCACTGCCGTTCGAGGAGGAGCTTCCGTCGTTAGTGGAACTCTCCCCGCAGCACCCTAAGCGGATTCCTGAGCTCTCGAAGACCTTGACGGAGAGAAGGCCGTTCTCCATTAATTTAAAATGGAGAACGTGCCCCTCCGACAAGCTGTGGGCGCGTGCAAAAGTCTTCCACCCGCGACGAAGGTACATGACATGAGGGCGCGGGAAGCCGATATTGACCCACGTGCTGCCGTTTCCGCAGCCCTTCATGTGTAGCCTGAAAGCCTGTGGCGGATCCTGCTCCATTGCCCGAGCGAACGGAGTAGGGAGGCGGAGATGGCCGCACACACTCTTGTACAGCTGGATGAAGAACTCGTGAGACTGATCTCCGACGTGGCCGTCCATTGGATGAGGGGCCGCCAGCGGAAGCGCAGCCGGCACGCCGCCCCGTCCTCCTCTTCCCCGAGCACCGCGACGCCTCGGCCTCGTCCCCTTCCTCTCCCCGTCGTGGCGGGCTCCACTGCCGGAAGCTCCGGGGGAGGAGGAGGAACACGCTGTCGAGCAGAAGCCCTCGTAGCCGCCATCGAAGTGCCGGCGCGCCCTCTTGCCATAGCAAGTGGAAGAAAGATGCCAAACAGAAGGAGGAGAAGAAGGCGAAGATGGCGAGTGCGGAAAGGCACCGTCCCTCTCCCTTTTTATAGAAGGGCAGTGCCGGAGCCTGGCCTCCCAACCCAAGGGGCGGCCTCCCCACACGACCAATGCAGCCTGTTGAAGTACAAAGAATCAGGACCAACCCGCAGCCCCAATCAAGCGACACCTAGTTTCCTACCTCGGCGTTAATGCCCACGTCTGCCACATCCACCGCCTGCCCTTCCCAAGGAATGGGGACATGTGGCGAGCGATTCGGAGGCGTGGGAATAGGTGGGGCGGCCATTTTCCACCCCGTGATCATGGGGTGCAGCGCCATGCAGGCTGCGACCCGAGTCCACTTAGTAAATGAGTAGCGCCCTACAAATCCCTCTTTTTTAATAAGGGGTGCACGGGCCGCCTCTTTGCTATCAACTGTGGGATGATGCAAGCATGCTGAGGCCATCCCACACATGACCCCCACGTCACGCGCTCGACGTCGATCATGGGGAAGCACAACTGGCAAAGAGATCTTGGAAGATTAAGCCTCTGCCACGCGTGCCCGCGCACTGCTTTGGGCCTGGCCCATCTATGCCTTGCACTCACGTGTGGCCTAGGCCCGGGGGCTCCTGTCGGTGTACAAAAGTATGGTTCTTTCTGTATCCCTTACATGTGCACGGGCAGTTGTAGCCATGCCTGTGGCCGGGCCCGGTAGGACAGCAGAAGATAAAAACACAAAGACTACCAGAGCAGGTACTCAAGGAACAAGGAGACACTACTAGGGAAAAGGCTAGCAGCAGCGCGGGATTTAGATGTATCAGTAGCGCGGGTACCCACGCTACTAATAAGGCGCTACAGCTAACTCATAGCAGTAGCGCGTGCGCAGCCGCGCTACTCTACACAAGTGTAGCAGCAGCGCGGTTAGAGGAAGCACGCTACCGCTAGTAGCGCTAGCGCTCTTTGGCTGGACGCACTACTGCTATTGAGGCGCTGCTGCTAACTTTTATACACTCGCTACTGCTAATTTAAGTAGTTATTTTTTGGCATATTTGTTTTGTATTTGAACCGGCTTTGTAGAAGAATCTTTAGCACATAGAAATGTCATCATGATACACATACAAATGCCTGCGAGACCACAAATGTAATCATAGCATGTACATACAAATAGTCTCATCATAATCATCATCCAACACAAAGTGATATCTTGTCATCATCTCGAAAATAGCAATACATGCAAGTCTCGAATACTTGCAACTACAACAACGTCATCCATGTAAGCAAAGGTATACGCAAGAAGTGCTATCACTATGAGTGAGAGCGGAACTATGCAGTACATGAGGTGGCGGTTACGAGTCCTCTCTCGTGCTAGCGTGAACCTCAAGTAACTAGCTTCTCCTTCTTGTCTGCTTTTGAAGCCTTTATGGCTGGCGCCTGTGAACCCATTCACTTGCGCCTGACAATCATGACACTCATTGTACACCCCCGGAACCTTCCCTTTGTACACGACATAGCATTTCCATCTCGCCAATAAGAAACTAGGTACCTGTTAGAGATGCATGTTCATGAAGAGGATGTACAATCATATATATGCAACAAAATATACTAGAGAAACACCAAAAAAGAAAGGGTTAGCAACTAGATGCAACATATACAGTACGCAAATTATTTAACTAGAGGTACGCAGGTCATTGTACGCAAACTAACAAAGTAGCGTTACGCAAGTTTGGCAGGGACCGTGGACATCACAAAGTTTCATCGTTACAAAAAGTATACAAGTTCAACCGACACATATCATCATCATCGGCATCATAAATCACTAGAAGTTCCATCCTTCCATATCATCGAGGACGAACCCTAGCTTCTTGAACGGCGTGAGGTCTAGACGTTGCATGCTTATGCGAGTCTGGACGTCAGTTTGCGATACAGGGCCGTGGTGGAAGACGTTGCATGCTTATGCGAGTCCGGACGTCAGTTTGCGATACAGGACCGTGGTGGAACATCCCCTTCTCATCGACGACTTCTTTCATGATGATCGTCGCAATGTCGCTTTGGATGCGAAAGAAGTCATCTCTAAGTTTATAATTCGCTTCTCCATGAGATTCTAGCCACTTGTGGATATGATCATCATTTCTGCTGTTAATGCGAAGCTTTTGGTGATCCGTGTTGAACTAAATCATGAGATGGACGATGTAGAATCCATCCTTCTTTCTTGGTTTTGGGACATGGATGCAGGAGAAGTTAGTTTTATGCGCGAAACCCATCTTCTTGTTCCTTTGTTTCTTGATATGCACGTGGCCACCTCTAAAACTGAAGCCTTGGAGAGCATCATCTAGAATATTCATTATGTGGGTGTAGTCCTTTTTCTTGTAGTCTCTGGAAGGGTCAAAATACACGGCGTGGGAGACTTGCGGGTAAAGAACGATAAGGATGGTGCGCCCGTTGCTGCGGGGAAAAGACACCTCAAATTATTCCCCATATGAGAGAGAAGGAATGATTGAAATGTACGAAAGGGTAGTCCGGAACTGACTTACTTTGGATGATAAGGCACGAGGACAATTTCCCGGTCCTTATTCTGTACCATGAAGTTTTGGAGGTACTCCCTAGCAGTTTCACGCTCAAAGTCGCCGAGACTCAAGAAAGACTCGTGCATGTAGTACGGATCCGCCACACAGATTTGCGAGACTTCTTCACTCTTCATGACGGAGCTCATATGTAGCGCAAAAAGGCGGACGATAGTAAAATCAAGCCGCCTTGTTAGAAACATCTCAAAGATATGGTCAAACCGCAGGAAGAACACCTCCGCGGGCCGTGCGTCGACGTAGCACTTCCCCTCAGGCACACGAGCCGCATATGTCGAATATCCTGGATCCTTTGAGGCTAGTAGGCTTTTCTCACTCGACAGCACATGGTCGTGCAATCTCCTGAGATCCCCTGATAGTGCCTCCAGCGGTTTCGGCGGTAGCATCGACTCGCCTGTGAGATGGAACATGACTGCACCTTTCACGGGTACACGCTCTTCAGAATGCATCGTCTGGCTGCTGTGTGCTCTGGCTTGTTTGGAGGCAGTTACCTTCCCCGATCACTTCCTCTCCTTTTTCTTGGGCACACCTTCCAGACCCTTCCTTAACCCCTGCCCAAGTGTTCCCGGGCTAAGTACTGTACGACCCTCGCGCCCGGCTAGTTGAGCCTGTGTTGAGGCGGCATCTTCAGGCGTGTCCTGTGAGGATTTCATGAAGAGAGACTTTTTGCAATCCATGGTACGACCCTGCCCGAGCATATCATCCATATTCTCATTAGCAAGCTGATAGCCCGATTCGTCATATGGTTGACTCATCATATCTATGTCACAGTCATACGCGTTTGTATAGGTAATCCATAGGGTCAACCTCCGTCTCATCATCCATTCTCTGTTCTACAGGAGAAATTACATCAGCCAGTACTATTGCACCCCCTTCATCATGTCGTCTGCCACTCTCACCCGGCACTACAGGAGCTGGTAATTGCGTAGGCGGGGTGGTGATCTCCGCACATGCTTGTTGATGTGTGGTAGTTATTGGTGTGCTCTCGGCCGGCTCCAGACGAATAAGATTCTTCGGCCATAGCAGCACCCAACCCTTGCAGCTTCCAATCCGCGGTGGGGTCTCGTCGTCCGCTCCCACATGCTGTACTGGAGGAGGAAAATCCTCGTGCCCCGATTTCACACTGGTCAAGCTAACCCTGAAGTGCCCAGCGGGGATCGGCTGGTTGTGGAACGTGCATTGAGAGGGGTCCATTATCATCCCCTTTCCCACGTCCACCTTCTGGCCTTTGATCAAGTAGAGTATGGTGCACGGGGTTTCTTTCACCTGCAAACACATATGTTTGTGGCGTAAAACAACCGAAAGGCAACAAAAATGGAATATTATCTATATATATATATGTTGGTGCGACATGTAATTACCGTGACGGTGTCGAGCTCAGCCAAAGACGAAGGCCCACCTAGCGCGCCTGAGACTGAGGACGGGCTGCTATGAGCGGGAGCGGCTGCGAGAGGAGGCCTGGTTGCTTGAGCAAGTGATGGGGCGATGGCGTTGTTGTTCATGGAGTTGCTCGCGACGAAACTGGGCATCGGGAAATCATGTACCGTCTTGTCTGGATTTTCCTTCGCCCAGTTGATGATAACCGGAACCAAGTTAGTAGCAAAATCATTTTTGCAGGCAGTTACAGCTGCATTGACTGCCTGTTGTAGCAACTCATGTTTGTCCTCGGCTGCTTTTTTTGCATCCTCAGCTGCTTTTTTCTCGACCGCAAGCTTCACCTTTGCGTCGATGTCTTCCTGACTAAACTTCTTTTTCTGCTTCTTGGCCTCCGGGCCATCGTTGTAAAACACCTTCCATGTGGCGCCGTCTCCAGCGCCGTGCACACGACCATATTGCGGCCGCTGGGCCAACGGGAGTCCCTTAAGTTCGTTCAAGGCCCGGTTGAGAGGGGTGTCCCACTTGGGCCTCATCGGAGAAGTAGGGCTTTCGGCTGCAAGCCGGTGTTGCTTCTCTAGTAGTCTAATCAATTTCCTCGTGATCTTGTCTGTGTAAAAAACCTTTTTCTCTTTGTCCCACTTGTAGCGGGCCCTGATGAAGTCATGCTCCAAGGGGTTGGTGAACTTCGCAAAGGGGTCTGGGAGACCCGCGGCTTCACGTTCCGCGTCCTCCTTATCCCATATGGGCCTTTTACCGAGGTAGCCACGGCTTCTGAGGCGATGCTTCCCCATGTTCCTTTGCTGAAGGCTTTTGAATTTCGCAGCCTTAGCCTTGGCCGCCTCGGTAGCGCAAGTGTCCTTGAACTTTTCGAACTCCTCTTCCGTAAGTGTTGGATTTTCCTCCAAAATCTTGGACAGGGGTTCATCAGCCTCAATAGCTCGTTTCACCGTCCCTTTCCAGGAGGCCAAATCATTGCTGAACTTGCCCATGGCGTGATTGTTAATCTTTTTCATATTCGGATGATCCCACGGTTGTTCTATGTTATCATCCCAGTCGGGGAACTTGAATCTCTTGTGCAACTTCGTTAGGAGCAACTGCGTCAAATGTTCTTTACTCCTTAAGTCATCATCGTTGATGCTCGCGCATTCCCGTAGGATGCATCCTAGTTGGTTCCCATAGCACTTGCGAGGTCCTTCCGGCTCTAACGGCTCAAACTTGCCAGGTGCCATCTTTGTGATCACAAGCCGTCCAATCCCTAGTTTGTTAGGTTTTCGTATCCTCTGCTTCTTATGCTTCCTCTTTTCGGTAGCGGCATCGGGGCCGATACCTTCCCTGCCGGTACCTTCCCCGCCGGTACCTTCCCCACCGGTCTCGGTGCAGCCATCGGTGCCGGCGCCGTCGGTGTCGATGTCGGCGTCAGTACCATCATCGAGACCGACCTGCAAACCATGCTTAGCAGTCAAATAGTCGAGGTACTCTTGTTCACCCTCATAATCCATCTCGTCAGCATCTTGGTCAGAAGGCCCAGTTTCTTCATTGTTCGACATGTTTCCTATGATTAAGCGGCCTCATTTATTTCTAAAAGTATGAATAAATGAGAAATGACATAAAAAGAAATCTATGTGCCAGCACTCGATATGCCAACTATGTAGCACAAATCATGCCTTTATTCACGGGAAATTTCGGCATGACCTTTGCTAAAAAATGGACATATCGAGCGCCTGAAATTCAGCGAAACGGAAATGAATCAACATTCTGGCGTAACATAGGCCACTCGGATCATTTTCCAAACATGACATGTCCAAAACATGACATATGCACATATCACCTGTCCAGTTCAAATTTGTATATAAATTCAGCTAATTTTGAAACCTAGCTAAATTCATAACTAAATAGATAACCTAATTAATTAACATAACCGAAGAACCCTAGCAGAGAGGGGGGTTTACAGAGAGTGCAGGGGCGAGGAGGCAGGCCAGACGACGGCCGGCAGGGGAGAGGAGGGAGGCGAGGGCCGACGGGTCGGGGGCGAGCGCCGGCGCCGGAGTCAGGGGCGAGCGGCTGTGTCGGGGGCGAGCGGCGTGGTCGGGGGCTAGCGCCGGCCCCAGGGTCGGGGTCGAGGGCTGGGACAGGGGCGAGCGCCGGGGCTAGCGTCGGCGCCGGCGGAGTCGGGGGCGAGCGCCGGGGCCGGGTCGGGCACGGCGGTGCGACGGGGGAGAGAGAGTGGGGATTCGGGGGGAAATGGCAGGATGAAGCAGGGCAAGTGAGAATTTTGGGTTAAGTGGATGTAGCAGTAGCGCGTTATGTCAAAACGCACTGCTACTAACATCAGTAGCTGCAGCGGTTTAGGAGAAATGCGCTACTACTAAATTCTGTAGCTGCAGCGGTTTATGCAAAAAGCGCTGCTACTACCGTCGCTATTGCCAGTTTTCCTTTTTCTTTTCCTTTATTTTATCCCACTTTTATTTCCCGAGGGCAGTGAGCGAAGGGAGGGCGATATATATTGCATCATTTGACGGTTAAATATGTATGCAAAATAGGAACATATATATTACACATCATTGGACCCATGCATAATAATGGCTAAGTGTGTATACAAAATAGGAACATATATATATTACACATCATTCGACCCATAACATACGTTTCCTCAGTGCTGACGTTTTCGTTTTTGAGTCAGCTTATATCCCTTCTTGTTCGTCGAAGCATAAATGAGCCCCTCATTGTGACTTTGCCTTTTCCATGGAGTACGATTTTTCTTAGGTAATGTAGTATTGATTCTTCTTTTGACGTATACTTCATCATCATCGTCATCTTCCCTCATTGGGTTGCCGTACTGATCATAGTCTTCCTCGTTGGCGACTCCATCCATTCCAATGATGTTCCTTTTGCCTCTCCTCACGACAACATGGCTGGGATTGCGCGGGTCAGTTATGAAGAAGCATTGTGTCACGTGCTTAGCGTGTACCCATGGCTCGTTTTTTGCAATAGCGTTCACGGTAGCGCTCTTGGCGTCGGGTATAGTCATGGTAGTGAACATCCGGCTTTCTTGTTCGACATTCTTAGCCCATCTGACACGGAACATCGTTGTGTTGTGCAGTCCAGAGTAGTCAAGCTCCCAGATCTCCTCGACCCTTCCATAAAATCATTCAGTTGTGCCGTTGTCGCTGCCGGTCATGCATTCCATCGTCACCCCTGAGTTCTAATAATCGCTGTCCATATATTTTGCCTCCGTGTAGAACGTGTATCCATTGATATAATAAGCCTGATAGGTTACGAGGTTGGGCGAGGGGCCATGTGCTAAGGCATATATGAGCAATCCGGTCACGATACTTCTTTGCGATAATTTCTTTGTGCAGTGCCACGAAAGAATCTACCTCGTCTAGGTGTTGTAGCACTACCAAGTTTGCTCTGTCAAAGTCGCTGCGTCGATCTGAGTATGCCACGTGTAGTGGCCTGCGACCGTTGCAGTGACCATCTCCTTCGAGCCTCCCATCGTGCTTGTTAACGGGCAAACCAACACTAACACTAGGCGGCTGGTCTGCACCATATAGAAAATTCTCACAGAAAGAGATGCACTCTTGTGCCAAATAGCCCTGGACGATGCTTCCATCCGGACGGGACATGTTACGAATGAATCCTTTGATGATCCCATTCATCCTCTCAAACGGCATGATGTTGTGCAGGAATGACGGCCCCAGGTCTATTATGTCATCCACAATATGGACACACAGATGCACCATCACGTCGAAGAACGTGGGCGGGAAGTACATCTCAAGCTCATTCAGTATCACAATGATCTCTTCCTGTAGCCTTTGGAGCTGCTTCACACTGATTGACTTTCGAGAGATGACGTCGAAAAAGTTGCAGAGACCAATAAGCGTGTCACGGACGTGCTTGTCCATTATCCCTCTAAGGGCAACATGTAGTATCTGCGTCATCATCACATGACAGTCATGAGACTTCATCCTGCTGAACCTTTTCTTGTCCGTGTCTAGATATCTGCTTATCTTGCCACAGTAACCGGAACTAACTTTCACTCCGGTAAGGCACTTAAAGAATTGATTGATCTCAGCCTGACTTAAGGTGAAGCAAGAAGGGGGGCAATAATCCTCTTTCTTTATTTTCTTGCCCTTCTTCTCCCGTGCCTCTGTCTCCGTATCTGTCTCGTCTAACATTTTACGGGGCGGCATGTGCAGATCTTCCCTGATTTTCAAATCTTGCAAGTCTTTTCTTGCCTTCGGCCCATCCTTGGTCTTATCTGGCATGTTCATCAGTGTTGCGAGCAAGCTCTCAAGGACATTCTTACAGATATGCATTTGATCAAGGCAATGAGGTGTATCGAGTTTGGGCCAGTACTCCAAGTCCCAGAACACAGACCTCGTCTTCCATAACTTCAGCAGCGGCTCCGGCGCCTTTCTCATCGTCTTTCCCGGCGCGGGGCACTCCTTCCAGTTTTTCAACAGCTCATCGATTTCGGCACCACTCCGCTTACGTGGAGGTCCTCGATGCTCAGCGTGACCATTGAATAGATCTCCACGATTTCTCCACGGGTCGTCCTGTTCAAGCCATCTTCGATGCCCCATGTACACGATTTTCCCAGACCTGCCATCTTTCCTTGACGTTAGCTGCTGAGACGTTGTATCATCCATGCACCACGTGCATCCGCAATATCCATGGCACACCTGGCCTGCCACATATCCGTAACCGAGATAGTCCTGCACTGTCGAGATCAACGCGACTCTCATGTTGAAATACTCACCTTTGCTGGCGTCCCATGTCTTGGCCGGTGTTTTCCATAACGTGTCTAACTCCTCTTGAAGTAGCCCCAGATACAAATTAATATTATTTCCTGGTTGTTTCGGCCCTTGAATTAGCATGCTCATGTGAACGTACTTCGATTTCATGCACAACCAGGGGGGAGGTTGTACATCCATACAAACACGGGCCATGTGCTATGGTTGGTGTTCTGGTTGCCAAATGGATTCATGCCATCGGTACACGTGCCGAGCACGATGTTCCTTGCATCACATTCAAAATACCGATAGAAGCTGTTCAACGCTCTCCACTGGCTTCCATCCTTCACGTGTCTCAGCTTCGGATCATCTCCATCGTCGGGCTTCTTCCTCTTCGCGTGCCAGCGCATTAGCTTTGCTTCCTTGGGATCTATAAAATACCTCTGGAGACGGGGAGTGATCGGTAAGTACCATACAACTTTCTGGGGACATTTCTTCCCTGCCTTCTTGTATCGAGAAGCATTGCACACCGGACAGCTTGTTTTTTCCGCGTGCTCCTTCCGATAAATTATGCAATCGTTGATGCATGCATGGTATCTAACGTGTTGCAGATCAAGAGGGCACACGATCTTCTTGGCCTCATCAACACTAGTAGGACATAGATTACCCACGGGAAGAACATCCTTTAGGTACTTGAGATGCTCATCGAGGCTAGTGTCGGTTCATTTGTTTTTAGCCTTCGTCTTCAGGAGTTGGAGCGTGAAACTCAAGCGGGTCACCTCAGGATTGCAACCATCATACAATGGAGTGTTCGAGTCTACCACCAGTTGCTCCAGCTTAGCCTCCTCTCTAGAAGCAGCTCTCTCAGTACTCGTCTCCTTGCGAAGCAATGCTTGAACATGAGGGTCCCGCACAATTGAACTTAGTACCGACGAACTCTGCTGCGTGGAGTCCATGTCGTTCTCTCCGCCGCCATGTCCGGCCCCTTCTCCTCCGCCATGTCCGGCCCCTTCTCTGCCGCCATGTCCGGCCTCTTCCCTGCCGCCATTATCAATCATCTCTTCGTCTTGCCCCGTGTCATCATTGCCTGCCCCGTCGGCATCCTCAACATCGTCATGGGGGTCGAGCCAAACTATTCCTTTGCATTTTCGACACAGACATAAAACCTCTGTCCGGTTATTTTCTTTCATGTCCTGCACCGCCGACCGCAACCACCTGTCCACCATCATTCCACTGACCATCGTCAATTCTGCATGGTAATAATAAAAAAATTGATTATAAAAATGCATGCATGCATCAAAGTCATAAAAAAATTTGGCATGACCTTCCCTAAAAATAGGACATATATGGATCTAGAGTTTGCCTAGAATTCGCCAAAACGGAAATAAATCGACATTTCGGCAAAACATAGGCAACTCAAAAGCACAATTTGGCGGCGTCAACTCATGCCACACACACAACTTCCACAAACATATCACACACACATAAACACATTTCCATTTTGCAAAGGCATGAAATTTTCATCACCTCTATCTCGATCGAGATCGAGCACACGGTGGAGATGATGTTGTAGGGAGATCAAAAGTGCACAAAGCTCTTCTTGACAAAGATAGATCTAGTTAGGGGGCAAATAGGTCACTTAACTAAATCCTACATCTACCTAGCTACCTAATTTGGGAGGAGACAACTTCAACTAGTGGAGGGGGAAGGAAAAAGAGAAAGGAGATGCATTAATGGAGGTGGTGTAGTTATGTAGGAGTAATGAAGAGAGAGAAAGGTGGATAGGAGAGAGAGAGTAATGGGGGAGAAGTATTGAGGAGAAGAAGAAGAGTGAGAGTGGGAGCATGTGGTGGAGGTAGGGGGAAGGGAAGAGAGGAGGGGGAGGTAGGGGGAAGGGAAAATAGGAGGGGGAGGGGAGGGACGGGTGGGGAAAGGTGTTGGGTTGGTGCGGGTTAGCAGTAGCGCGGGACCTAAAACGCGCTGCTGCTAAGGATTTAGCAGCAGCGCGCTTTGCGATACGGCGCTACTGCTAACTGGGACAAAAAATTGTGGCAATTTGAAACTTACCAGCAGCGATCGCGGAAAAAGCGCGCTACTCCTACATACTTAGCAGTAGCGCTGTTCTTGCGACCGCGCTACTGCTACTTAGAGTTAGGTGAACACCGCCGGTCGATATTTGTAGCAGCGCGTTTTTGGCCGAGCGCGCTACTGCTAAATCCTTATCAGCAGCGAGTTTACATAACACGTGCTACAACTAGTTAGCAGCAGCGCCCCATTTTGAACCGTGCTACTGCTAAGATTCTGTGTATAGGCTTTTCCCTAGTAGTGAGAAGAGAAGGCGAGCTAGACCTCCCCTGGCAATGCCCTTGGCGGGGCAACCTACGCAGGACCAGCAAGCCCATCACCCTAGAGGCTGAGAGTTCAGACACCATCGACAATGTTATGACCAAGATTTGGGAACGCATGTGTGGTATCATGCAGTTCTTCATAGAGATTGATAGCCTGCGGATCCACGTGGGACCAGAAAACGAAGAACCCTCGGCAAGATCCTTGCCGGGGGCAACTGCAAAGCCTTGTCGGGGACGATCGCTGGGCCACGGCCAGGCCCGCACCCGGCAAGGATTTTCCACCTCACCATCACTCCAGTGTGACGACCAGTGTGCCAACCGAGCAGGCTTATACGTCTCCAACGTATCTATAATTTTTGAATGTTCCATGCTATTAGATTACCCGTTTTGGATGTTTACGGGCTTTACTTTACACATTTATATCATTCTTGGGACTAACCTACTAATCGGAGGCCCAGCCCATATTGCTATTTTTTTTGCCTATTTCAGTATTTCGAAGAAAAGGAATATCAAACGGAGTCCAAATGCAATGAAACCTTTGGGAGCGTGTTTTTTGGAACGAACGTGATCCAGAGGACTTGGAGTGCAAGTCAAGAAGCAGCCGAGGCGGCCACGAGGGTGGAGGGTGTGCCCACCCCTACAGGGCGCGCCCCCCTATCTCATGGGCCCCTCGGGCGGCCACCGACCTACTTCTTCCTCCTATATATACGCATGTACCCCGAGAACATCAGAACAAGCCACGAAAACCTAATTCCACCGCCGCAACCTTCTGTATCCACGAGATCCCATCTTGGAGCCTTCGTCAGCGCTCCGCCGGAGGGGGAATCGACCATGGAGGGCTTCTACATCAACACCATAGCCCCTCCGATGAGTTGTGAGTAGTTTACCACAGACCTTCGGGTCCATAGTTATTAGCTAGATGGCTTCTTCTCTCTTTTTGGATCTCAATACCATGTTCTCCTCGATCTTCTTGGAGATCTCTTCGATGTAACTCTTTTTCGGTGTGTTTGTCAAGATCCGATCAATTGTGGGTTTATGATCAAGTTTTTCTATGAGAAATATTTGAATCTCCTCTGAATCTTTTTTGTATGATTGAGTTATCTTTGCAAGTCTCTTTGAATTATCAGTTTGGTTTGGCCTACTATATTGATCTTTCTTGAAATGGGAGAAGTGCTTAACTTTGGGTTTAATCTTGCGGTGTCCTTTTCCAGTGACAGCAGGGGCAGCAAGGCACGTATTGTATTGTTGCCATCAAGGATAAAAATATGGGGTTTATATCATATTGCATGAGTTTATCCCTCTACATTGTCATCTTTCTTAATGCGTTACTCTGTTCTTTATGAACTTAATACTCTAGATGCATGTTGGATAGCGGTCGATGTGTGGAGTAATAGTAGTAGATGCAGGCAGGAGTCGGTCTACTTGTCACGGACATGATGCCTATATACATGATCATGCCTAGATAATCTCCTAATTATTCGCTTTTCAAACAATTGCTCAACAGTAATTTGTTCACCCATCGTAATACTTATGCTATCTTGAGAGAAGCCACTAGTGAAATCTATGGCCCCCGGGTCTATATTTTATCATATAAGCTTTCAATCTACTTTTATTTGCATCTTTACTTTTCCAATCTATATCATAAAATACCAAAAATATATTTATCTTATCATACTATCTCTATCAGATCTCACTTTCGCAAGTGGCCGTGAAGGGATTGACAACCCCTTTATTGTGTTGGTTGTGAGTTCTTTGTTTGTTTGTGTAGGTGCGTGGGACTTTTGAGGAGCCTCCTACTGGATTGATACCTTGGTTCTCAAAAACCGAGGGAAATACTTATGCTACTATTGTTGCATCAACCTTTCCTCTTCAAGGAAAACCAACACAAGCTCAAGACGTAGCAAGAAGGATTTCTGGCGCCGTTGCCGGAGAGGTCTTCGCTCAAGTCAAGACATACCAAGTACCCATCACAAACTCATCTCCCTCGCATTTCCATTATTTGCCATTTGCCTCTCGTTTTCCTCTCCCCCACTTCACCCTTGCCGTTTTATTTGCCCTCTCTTTCCCAATCTTCATTTCTCTCTTTTGCTTGCCTTTTTCTATTTGCTTGTGTGTGGATTACTTGTCGCCATGGCGCAAGATAATACCAAATTGTGTGATTTCTCCAATATCAATAATAATGATTTATTTAGTACTCCGATTGCTCCTCTTAATGATGTTGAGTCTTCTGAAATCAATACTGTTTTGCTGAATCATGTTATGAAAGATCAATTCGCCGGCCTTCCTAGTGAAGATGCCGCTACTCATCTAAACAACTTTGTGGATTTGTGTGATATGCAAAATAAGAAAGATACGAATAACAATATTGTTAAATTGAAGTTATTTCCGTTTTCACTTAGAGATCGTGCTAATGTTTGGTATTCAACTTTGCCTAAAAATAGTATTGATTCTTGGAACAAGTGCAAAGATGCTTTTATCTCCAATTATTCCCCCCCCCCCGCTAAGATTATCACTCTTAGGAACGATATTATGAATTTCAAACAACTTGATCATGAGCATGTGGCCCAATCTTGGGAAAGAATGTAATTGATGATTCGCAATTGCCCTACTCATGGTTTGAATTTATGGATGATCATACAAAAAAATTATGCCGGCTTGAATTTTTCTTCTAGAAATCTTTTAGATTCGGCCGCGGGAGGCACGTTTATGGAGATTACTTTAGGAGATGCTACAAAACTTCTTGATAATATTATGGCTAATTATTCTCAATGGCACACCAAAAGATCTACTAGTAAAAAAGTGCATGCTATAGAAGAAATTAATGTTTTGAGTGGAAAGATGGATGAACTTATGAAATTGTTTGCTACTAAGAGTGCTCCTCTTGATCCCAATGATATGCCTTTGTCTACTTTGATTGAGAATAATAATGAATCTATGGATGTGAATTTTTTTGGTAGGAATAGTTTTGGAAACAATGCTTATAGAGGAAACTTTAATCCTAGACCGTTCCCTAGTAATTCCTCTAATAATTATGGAAATTCCTATAATAATTCTTATGGTAATTTTAATAAGATGCCCTCTGATTTTGATAATAGTGTGAAAGAATTTAGGATCTCTCAAAAGAATTTTAATGCCTTGCTTGAAGAAAAATTTCTCAAAGTTGATGATTTGGCTAGGAACGTTGATAGACTTTCGCTTGATGTTGATTCTCTCAAACTTAGATCTACCCCTCATAAGCATGATATCAATGAGTCTCTCAAAGCAATGAGAATTTCCATTGATGAGTGCAAATAAAGAACCGCTAGATTGCGTGCTAAGAAAGATTGGTTTGTAAAGGCGAGTTCTTCTAGTTTCCATGAAAATAATGATGAAGATCTTAAAGTTATTGATGTATCCCCTATTAGATATTTGTTTTGCAATATGAATCTTAATAATGATGGTACTGGAGATGAGTCAACTTTAGTTAAAAGGCGTCCAAATAATTCGGAGTTTTTAGATCTTGATGCTAATTTTGGTAAAAGTGGGATTAGAGAGGTCAAGACTTTAAATAGCATTGAACCCACTATCTTGGATTTCAAGGAATTTAATTATGATAATTGTTCTTTAGAAGGTTGTATTTCCTTGTTGCAATCCGTTGTGAAATCTCCTCACGCTTATAGTCAAAATAAAGCTTTTACCAAACATATCGTTGATGCCTTGATGCAGTCTTTTGATGAAAAACTTAATTTGGAAGTTTCTATACCTAGAAAACTTAATGATGAGTGGGAACCTACTATAAAGATTAAAATTAAAGATCATGAGTGTTATGCTTTGTGTGATTTGGGTGCTAGTGTTTCCACGATTCCAAAAACTTTATGTGATATTCTAGGTTTCCATGATCTTGATGATTGCTCTTTAAATTTGCACCTTGCGGATTCCACCTTTAAAAAGCCAATGGGAAGGATCAATGATGTTCTCATTGTTGCAAATATAAATTTGGTGCCCATGGATTTTATCCTTCTTGATATAGATTGCAATCTTTCTTGCCCTATTATTCTTGGTAGACCTTTCCTTAGAATGATTGGCGCGATTATTGATATGAAGGAAGGGAACATTAGATTCCAATTTCCATTGAGGAAAGGCATGGAGCACTTTCCAAAAAAGAATATTAAATTACCTTATGAATCTATCAAGCGAGCTACTTATGAATTGAGTGCCAAAGATGACACTACTTAAATATATCCTCGCTTTTATGCCTAGCTAGGGGCGTTAAACGATAGCGCTAGTTGGGAGGCAACCCAATTTTATTTTTGGTTTTTGTTTTTTGTTCCTGTTTAGTAATAAATTTTGCATCTACCTTCTGTTTAGATGTGTTTTTATGTTTTAATTAGTGTTTGTGCCAAGTAGAACCTATAGGATAACCTATGGTGATAGTTAATTTGATTCTGCTGAAAAACAGAAACTTTGCACGCACGAAATTAGTTTTGTTAAATCACAGAAATGTGATTTTGCGTTCATTTGTTTTTCTGTAGATCAATAGACAAATTGCCCTGGACTTCCTATTTTAGTAGGATTTTTAGAGTTCCAGAAGTATTCGTGGGTTACAGATTGCTACAGACTGCTCTGTTTTTGACAGATTCTGTTTTTCGTGTGTTGTTTGCTTATTTTGATGCATCTATGGCTAGTATTAAGTGGTATGAACCATAGAGAACTTGAAATACAGTAGGTTTAACAGCAATATAAATAAAGAATGAGTTCACTACAATACCTTATGTGGTGGTTTTTCTTTCTTTCACTAGCGGAGCTTATGAGATTCCTTGTTGAGTTTCGTGTTGTGAAGTTTTCTAGTTTTGGGTAAAGATTTGATGGACTATGGAATAAGGAGTGGCAAAAGCCTAAGCTCGGGGATGCACATGGCACCCCAAGATATTCAAGAATATCCAAAAGCCTAATCTTGGGGATGCCCCGGGAAGGCATCCCCTCTTTCGTCCTCTTTCATTGGTAACTTTACTTGGAGCTATATTTTTATTCGCCACATGATATGTGTTTTGCTTGGAGCGTCTTTTATGATATTAGTCTTTTCTTTTTAGTTTACCACAATCATCCTTGATGTACACGTCTTTTGGGAGAATCCCACTTGATTAGAATTTATTAGAATATGCTATGTGCTTCACTTATATCTTTTGAGCTAGATAGTTTTTGCTCTAGTGCTTCACTTATATCTTTTAGAGCACGGCGGTGGCTTAATTTTTAAGAAAATATTGATCTCTCATGCTTCACTTATATTATTTTGAGAGTCTCTTAGAACAGCATGGTATTTGCTATGGTTATAAAATTGGTCCTAGAATGGTAGGCATCCAAGTTGGGTATAATAAAAACTATCATAGAAAGTGAATTGGATGCTATGATCAATTTGATACTTGATAATTGTTTTGAGATATGGAGGTAGTGATATTAAAGTCATGCTAGTTGGGTGATTATGAATTTAAAGAATACTTGTGTTGAAGTTTGTGATTCCCGTAGCATGCAAGTATGGTGAACCGCTTTGTGAGAAGTTGGACCACAATTTTATTTATTGATTGTTTTCCTTATGAGTGGTGGTCGGGGACGAGCGATGGTGTTTTCCTACCAATCTATCCCCCTAGGAGCATGCGCGTAATACTTTGTTTTTGATGACTTGTAGATTTTTGCAATAAGTATATGAGTTCTTTTGACTAATTTTGAGTCCATGGATTATACGCACTCTCACCTTCCACCATTGCTAGCCTTTCTTGTGCCGCGCAACTTTCGCCGGTACCATACACCCACCATATACCTTGCTCAAAACAGCCACCGTACCTACCTATTATGGCATTTCCATAGCCATTCCAAGATATATATATCGCCATGCAACTTTCCACCATTCCATTTATATGACACGCATCATCATTGTCATATTGCTCTTTGCATGATCATGTAGTTGACATCGTATTTGTGGCAAGGCCACCTTCATAATTTTCATACATGTCGCTCTTGATTCATTGGATATCCCGGTACACCGCCGGAGGAATTCATATAGAGTCATATCTTGTTCTAAGTATTAAGTTGTAATCTTGAGTTGTAACTAAATGAAAGTGTGATGATCTTCATTATTAGAGCATTGTCCCAGTAAGGAAAGGATGATGGAGACTATGATTCCCCCACAAGTCGGGATGAGACTTCGGACTAAAGAAAAAATAAAAAATAAGAGAAAGGCCAAAAAAAGGAAAGGCCAAAAAAAGAAAAAAAGGAAAAGGAAAAAAATGAGAGAAAAAGAGAGAAGGGACAATGCTACTATCCTTTTACCACACTTGTGCTTCAAAGTAGCACCATGGTCTTCATGATAGAGAGTCTCCTATGTTGTCACTTTCATATACTAGTGGGATTTTTTTCATTATAGAACTTGGCTTGTATATTCCAATGATGGGCTTCCTCAAAATGCCCTAGATCTTCGTGAGCAAGCGAGTTGGATGCACACCCACTTAGTTTCTTTTGTTGAGCTTTCATACATTTATAGCTCTAGTGCATCCGTTGCATGGCAATCCCTACTCACTCACATTGATATCTATTAATGGGCATCTCCATAGACTGTTGATACGCCTAGGTTATGTGAGACTATCTTCTCCTTTTTTGTTTTCTCCACAACCACCATTCTATTCCACATATAGTGCTATGTCCATGGCTCACGCTCATGTATTGCGTGAAAGTTGAAAAAGTTTGAGATTGCTAAAGTATGAAACAATTGCTTTGCTTGTGATTGGGGTTGTGCATGATTAAATACTTTGTGTGATGAAGATAGAGCAATAGCCAGACTATATGATTTTGTAGGGATAACTTTCTTTAGCCATGTTATTTTGAGAAGACATGATTACTTGATTAAGTATGCTTGAAGTATTACTATTTCTTATGTCAATATGAACTTTTATTTTGAATCATTTGGATCTGAACATTCATGCCACAATAAAGAAAATTACATTGAGAATTATGCTAGGTAGCATTCCACATCAAAAAATTTGTTTTTTATCATTTGCCTACTCGAGGACGAGCAGGAATTAAGCTCGGGGATGCTTGATACGTCTCCAACGTATTTATAATTTTTGATTGTTCCATGCTATTATATTACCCGTTTTGGATGTTTATGGGCTTTACTTTACACATTTATATCATTTTTGGGCCTAACCTACTAACCAGAGGCCCAGCCCGTATTGCTGTTTGTTTTGCCTATTTCAGTATTTCGAAGAAAAGGAATATCAAATGGAGTCCAAATGCAATGAAACCTTCGGGAGCGTGATTTTTGGAACGAACGTGATCCAGAGGACTTGGAGTGCAAGTCAAGAAGTAGCCGAGGCGGTCACAATGGTGGAGGGCGTGCCCACCCCTACAGGGCGCGCCCCCTATCTCGTGGGCCCCTCAGGCGGCCACCGACCTACTTCTTCCTCCTAGATATACCCACGTACCCCGAGAACATCAGAACAAGCCATGAAAACCTTATTCCACTGTCGCAACCTTCTGTATCCGTGAGATCCCATCTTGGAGCCTTCGTCGGCGCTCTGCCGGAGGGGGAATCGACCACGGAGGGCTTCTACATCAACACCATAGCCCCTCCGATGAGTTGTGAGTAGTTTACCACAGACCTTTGGGTCCATAGTTATTAGCTAGATGGCTTCTTCTCTCTTTTTGGATCTCAATACCATGTTCTCTTCGATCTTCTTGGAGATCTATTGATGTAACTCTTTTTGCGGTGTGTTTGTCGAGATCCGATGAATTGTGGGTTTATGATCAAGTTTATCTATGAGAAATATTTCAATCTCCTCTGAATTGTTTTATGTATGATTGAGTTATCTTTGCAAGTCTCTTTGAATTATCAGTTTGGTTTGGCCTACTAGATTGATCTTTCTTGTAATGGGAGAAGTGCTTGGCTTTGGGTTCAATCTTGCGGTGTCCTTTCCCAGTGACAACAGGGGCAACAAGGCACGTATTGTATTGTTTCCATCGAGGATAAAAATATGGGGTTTATATCATATTGCATGAGTTTATCCCTCTACATCATGTCATCTTTCTTAATGCGTTACTCTGTTCTTTATGAACTTAATACTCTAGATGCATGCTGGATAGCGGTCGATGTGTGGAGCAATAGTAGTAGATGTAGGCAGGAGTCGGTCTACTTGTCACGGACGTGATGCCTATATACATGATCATGCCTAGTGTCGGTGTCAAAACCGGCGGATCTCGGGTAGGGGGTCCCGAACTGTGCGTCTAGGCGGATGGTAACAGGAGACGAGTGACACGATGTTTTTACCCAGGTTCGGGCCCTCTCGATGGAGGTAAAACCCTACGTCCTGCTCGATTAATATTGATGATATGGGTAGTACAAGAGTAGATCTACCACGAGATCAAGGAGGCTAAACCCTAGAAGCTAGCCTATGGTATGATTGTTGTAATGTATGTTGTCCTACGGACTAAAGCCCTCCGGTTTATATAGACACCGGAGAGGGCTAGGGTTAAGCAGAGTCGGTTACAATGGTAGGAGATCTACATATCCGTATTGCCAAACTTGCCTTCCACGCCAAATAAAGTAACATCCGGACACGAGCCGGAGTCTTCAATCTTGTATCTTCGTAGTCTTGGAGTCCGGCGGATAATGATAGTCCGGCTGTCTGGACACCCCCTAGTCCAGGATCCCCTCAGTAGCCCCTGAATCAGTCTTCAATGACGATAAGTCCGGCGTGCATAATGTTCGGCATTGCAAGGCGGGTTCCTCTCTTGAATAATCCAGAGAAGATCATGAACACCAGGATAGTGTCCGGCTCTGCAAAATAAATTCCACATTCCACCGTAGAGAGAATAAAATGTACACTTAGTTCAATCTGCTGACGTATTATGCGGCGTGACATCACACCGCCACCAGGCCTTTGTTTGAATTACTATACCACCTCAGCATGTTTAGCGAAGTGGTTTCCTTGGCACGTCTTGTCGAAGCAGAGATCGTGTTCCCCTTATTCCGGGATTCTCATCAATACGTGCGTGGGTAACCCAACCGCGCCATTGATGGTGGCGCTTGGGAGATAAGCGAGTTTTACCAGGCTGGTGGGGGACGCATAGTTTTGTCCGCCTATATATAAGGGATAAGGATTCACCTTCTCACCTACGCCTTCTTCCTCCTTTGCTTATCCATCCCCGCGAACTCAAGCTCCAATGCCCGAGCTCGCGCATCTCGCCTCGACCTTCTCCGAATATGTCCGGAGTGGGAGGTAAATGGTTAGGCTCCACCGTCAAGGAGGAGGACATCACCAAGATGCGCAGCGCCGGATACCTTTCCGGCGATATCGCGCATCGGCTGCCCGACGAGGGGAAGCTTATCCCTACCCCTGAGCCTCATGAGAGGGTCGTCTTCCTCCCCCACTTCCTCCGCGGACTGGGCTTTCCGCTCCATCCATTTGTCCGGGGGCTCATGTTTTACTACGGCCTAGATTTCCACGATCTGGCACCAAACTTTATCCTCAACATCTCGGCGTTTATCGTCGTGTGCGAGGCCTTCCTCTGCATCCGGCCCCACTTCGGCCTGTGGCTCAAGACCTTCAACGTCAAGCCGAAGGTTGTGAAGGGTACGCAAGCGGAATGCGGAGGCGCCATGTTGGGCAAATTGCCCAACGTCCCTTGGCTGGAAGGGACCTTCGTGGACTCCGTCAAGGGGTGGCAATCGGGGTGGTTTTACATCACCGAGCTGCGCAAATCCACATGGGCGGCGGCCCCCGAGTTAAGATCTGGCATCCCCACGCAGCTCACCTCCTGGAAAGAGAAGGGCTTGCAGTGGGGGAATCCGGTGGAGGTGACGGGACTCCGAGCATGTATCAAGAAGATGGTGAGCAATAGGCTCAGGCTCGTCGACGTGGTCCAAGTCATGCTCATCCGGCGGATCCTCCCATGCCAAGAACGGGTATTTAATTTGTGGGAGTTCACTCCGGAACAGCACCAGGAGCTAAGCGGGCTCTTCGATACAACATACGAAGGCGCCTGGAGGGTGTTGTTCAAGGGCGCCGAAGCCCCCGCGTCCGCGACCGAAGACCGCGGATTCAGCTCGCAGTATCCAACTGACGAGGTAAGTGATTCAACCCCATTACGGGACACTTGTGATAATTAGATTGACTCTAGTGAGGTTTCATTCTGCCTCTTCCTTTGACAGGAATGGATGGAGAAGGCCGAGCTGCTCATCACCCCGGCTCCCATGCCAGAAGACCCAGTGGACACCCGCTTAACAGGGCTGCTGGTTCCGGCACCGCACGTGGTGCCGGAGAAGAAGGCCAAGAAGGTGGCCGCGGGGACTCGAAAGAGCTCCCGCAATCAGGCGTCTGATGACGACGAGGACTCCCCCCCCCCCCCCCCCCCCGAAGACGAGGAGGAGGAGTACTCTCTCCCGGAGGAGGGAGAGAAAAAAGGAAGGCTTCCCCCATCGGGGAGGCCGAAGGGTCCAAGAGGGGGAGAACTATCCCCCCGGACAGTTTCGCCAACATCAGCGTTGGTGAGGATGAGTGGCCTCCAAGGGCCAGGCGTCCGGCAAGATCGTAAGTATCCGGATCCTTGATGTGTAATTTCTTTTATGTCGCGTAGTATCCTTCTAACGCCGCATTCTACCCGTAGTCCGGCCAATGATGATCTCCCCGACTCATCGAGCGTGTCATTGGCCTCGTCGGATGTGAATTCCATCCCGACTGCCTCCACCCCACGCGCCGATGAGGACGTCGAGGTGGGATCCCAGAGAGGGACCCATCAGGAGGAGGCTCCGGAGGCGCCGTCAGGCAGCCTCCCGGACTTCGTGCCGGACTCTACATCGGAACTCGCAGTGGTTCTAGAGTCCGGCAAGCAGCCCCTTCGAAAGAAGGGTAGGACCGTGACGCCGGCGGCCTCCGTCCAACCGGAGGCGCCGGATAACCTGCTGGAGGCGCTTAAAGGCGCTTCCATCGAGGAAGAACACCGCACTATCATGAGTGCGGTGATTGAGAAGGTTCAGCTCGCTAAAAGCGGGCTGACCGAAGCCTGCAGCAGCCTTTTAACAGGCTTTGAGGTAAGAAGTTAAAATTATGTAATGTAATACCGCATAGACAGTAGCCCCTGATGCTTAGTTCGGTGTTCGGAAAGAAAAGCCGGACTAAGGATCTTTAACAAGATATACGCAGGGTTGCCTAAAATATGTCAATATGGGTTTGCAGGATGCACTGCTGACCTCTGCCGCACTAACGGCGGAGGTTGACGTGCTGAAAAATGATCTCGAGCGGTCCGAGCAAGAGCTCGGCCATGCAAAGAAGAAGCTCGAGGAAAAAAAGGTGAGTAACACCTCTTTGAATAAGTACCTTACAGAAAAGGATTTTGGTTGCAAATAAAATTAACAAGGATAATATGTGTATTGCAGGGGCCACTAACGAGGTGGCAGCCCTGAAGGATGCTGTGTCCGCGGCCGAACGCAGTGCAGCCGCGGAACGGGCTGAGTAAGAAAATCAAGAGGCACGGGTGGCGGAAGTTCGGCAAGAGCTCCAGGCTCTCATGGAAAAACATGAGAGTTTGGAGCGTGACTCCAAGACTCGAGAGTCCGAGCTTGCCTCGGCTCTCGAAAGTGCTAAGTCTGCCAAGGCCGAGGCCCGTAAGGCCCTTCAGGAGGTTGAGGACATAAAGAAGATAGCGGCGGGTAAGGCGTTTTTCATGCAAAGCAGGCATGTTAATGTGAACTACCTTACACTTACCCGCATTCAGAGCTCTCCAGGGGCGTTTGCAGATCTGCCGCGTAGTGCGTCTGATGCCGCCGCATTCTATCGTGGCGAGGAGGGGAGCTCGACGGAGAAGGTCTTCTGCTCTCAGTATACTGAGGCCGGCCATCCTGTGCCCCCAAGCGACCAGCTGAAGCAGCTGGTCGAACTCCACAAGGTAGCTGAGGAGGCCATGAAGGGCCTCATAGTCCGGCTGTGGCCTGGACATGCCATGCCTGGTAGCTACTTTGGCCTCGTGCGGCGGCTGGTGGATGCATGCCCCAGGCTGGATGTAGTCAAGCGCTCCGCCTGTATCGAAGGCGCTCGTCGGGCCCTTGCCCGCATAAAGGTGCAATGGGGCAAATTGGATGCGGAGAAGCTTCTCACGGACCCACCGCCGCCGGGCAAGGAGTATCGCACGCCGGAGAAGTATTATAAAATTGTCCTGAAGGGAGCCTGCGATATTGCAGATGAGTGCTCCCGAAATGTAATCTTTGAGTGAACTCGCTGTTTATTTATCTTGTGCGCTGAAAACTTCGTTCATATGCGCCATGAGCAACGCTTGTTTAATTTAAAATATTACCTACTGTGCGGCCGTTTGTAAAATCTGAGAGATGGCAAGTCGTTGGCTTCAGCCCCCAAGCCACAAGTGCTGGGGTGTTCGGGATAAACTTGAGCGCTCTTGTTCCCATTTTTGGGTCCATCTAGGGAGGCGCTCAACACGACAAACAAGGCAACCGGACTTATAATGCTTGAACACTCTCACTTAGCCATAGAATTCTATAATTTTAAATTTCGGCGAAGCCCCTGGTATTCGGAAGACCGAATCCGGGGCGCTATCCACGCCTTCATCGGACATTATCCGGAACTTCGCTCGAAGCGGCGTGAGTCTTTAAGGACCCGAAAAAACCTCTCGAACAGCGACCAGTCTCTCGCCTTATCATGCCAGTCAGTTTTAGCTTTCTCCACTAAGGCGTTAGCCCGGCTCAACCGGGGCGCAATCGCAGTGGTTCTCCCAGTGCCACCTTAGCCGACAGAACGGAACGTAAGGCACCAAAACGTGGGAGCCAGGCAAACCCACCTATTGACCCAAGACATGATTCGGAGCCGATTCATATAATGCTATAAGTTTGGGGTGCCGCACTTGTGAAAGTGTTCAGACTTTATCACACCATAGAGTGGGGAACATAAGCCCCCGGTGTATTATGCCGTACCAAAATATACGGGTGCCAGATGTCATATAATGAGCATATATATATATAATGTGATGCAATTGCGATCATAAAGGTGCGGCATTATTAATGAAAGAAAAGTCTGCTAGTAGAGCGGACTGATACAAATAGTGCGGTAAGCAAGGGATTTGGACTAAATAAACATGTCCCCCTCCAGGGATGAGCTGCGGATTTGCTGTATATAATCGAATTCAATGCTTGTAATTGAGACCACCTGAGTGTTCGACGCGGCCTTCTTTAGTCCCTGACTGTTGCATCATGAGTTCGGCAGGTTCACCGCCGGACAGGGCTTCTGGTTAACAGAGTCCTGTGTACAAAAAAGAAGAAAAATAATAAAAAAAGAGGGGCACATTTGCGATTCCCCGGTGTGGTCGAACCGCACTCTGGATCCGTTGTGATCGTGCCCCCTCCCCTGTGCCCATGGTATCTCCAAAGCGTAATGACGTACACGGAGTGTTATTCTTGCGATCATACGCGGGCGAGGGTTGGGGCCGCATTGCTACGCATGCTCTGATCGCGCCAGGTGGTCTTGGTTGGCATTGCTCCGGGCGCGCTTTGCTGTATCCGGCCGTTTAACGGCCGGACTCGAGAATTGCCTTAGAAGGCTGCTCTATACTTCTGCCGCGAGAGCCGCTGTATGTTCCTCCGTTCGGAGGGAGCGTTCCGTATTCCCATTGACTGTGATGACTCCACGAGGGCCTGGCATCTTGAGCTTTAGGTATGCATAGTGCGGCACCGCGTTGAATTTGGAAAACGCGGTTCGCCCGAGCAGAGCGTGATAGCCGCTGCGAAACGGGACTATATCGAAGATTAACTCTTCGCTTCGGAAATTATCCGGGGATCCGAAGACCACTTCCAGTGTGACTGAGCCTGTGCAATTGGCTTCCACTCCTGGTATGACACCTTTAAAGGTTGTCTTTGTAGGTTTAATCCTTGATGGGTCTATGCCCATTTTGTGCACTGTATCCTGATAAAGCAGGTTCAGGCTACTGCCGCCGTCCATTAGGACTCTCGTGAGGTGGAACCCATCGACGATTGGGTCTAAGACCAATGCGGCGAATCCGCCATGGCGTATGCTGGTCGGATGGTCTCTTCGATCGAAAGTGATCGGACAAGAGGACCATGGGTTGAACTTTGGGGCGACTGGCTCCATCGCATAGACATCCCTTAGTGCGCGTTTCCTCTCCCTCTTGGGTATGTGGGTCGCGTATATCATATTCACCGTCCGTACTTGTGGGGGAAAACCCTTCTGTCCTTTGTTGTTCGGCGGCCGGGTCTCTTTCTCGTCGTCGCTATTTAGCCCCTTGTCATTGTTTTCGGCAATTAACTTGCCGGCCTGCTTGAACACCCAGCAATCTCTATTGGTGTGGTTAGCTGGCTTTTCAGAGGTGCCATGTATCTGGCATAAGCGGTCGAGTATTCGGTCCAGATTGGACGGACCCGGAGTGATTCTTTTAAATGGCTTCTGCCGCTGACCGGGGTTCGAGCCTCGGAATCCGGCATTGACTGCCGTATCCTCCTTATCGTCGTCGTTAATTCGTCGCTTGTTTTTGTTTTGACGTGACCTCCGTTGTTGTCCTTAGTATCTGGACTACCAGGATTGTTGCTGCGGGCTAGCCAGCTGTCCTCTCCTGCACAAAAGCGGGTCATTAACGATGTGAGGGCTGCCATGGATTTCGGCTTTTCCTGCCCCAGGTGCCGGGCTAGCCATTCGTCCCGGATGTTATGTTTGAAGGCTGCAAGGGCCTCTGCGTCCGGACAATCGACGATTTTATTTTTCTTCGTAAAGAACTGTGTCCAGAATTGTCTGGCCGATTCGTCTGGCTGCTGAATGATGTGGCTTAGGTCATCGGCGTCTGGTGGTCGCACATATGTGCCTTGGAAGTTATCAAGGAATGCGGCCTCCAGGTCTTCCCAACACCCAATTGACTCTGCGGGCAGGCTGTTGAGCCAATGCCGAGCTGGTCCTTTAAGCTTGAGTGGGAGGTACTTTATGGCGTGGAGATCGTCGCCGCGGGCCATATGGATGTGGAGAAGATAGTCTTCGATCCACACCGCGGGGTCTGTTGTGCCATCGTAAGATTCGATGTTTACGGGTTTAAACCCTTCGGGGATCTGATGATCCATTACTTTGTCAGTGAAGCATAACGGGTGTGCGGCGCCCCTGTATTGAGCGATATCGCGACGCAGCTCGAGAGAGCGCTGTCTGCTGTGTTCGGCCCGGCCGGGGTTATTGTATCCGGCACGACGGTATTCGTCGTGGGTCGTAGGGCGCCCATGTGATCCATAGATGGATCTGGATTGCCTTGCTTTGTCCTCCAATATGTCTCGCAAGTCCGGCGCGTTCCCTCTCGGCTTCGTACTTTTGGAGCGATGCCGGGGTATGGTCTTGGCTGGGGGCCTGGATGCCTCTCTGTCACGACCACGGGGTGGTCGGTCAGCCATATCGTGCGTTGGTGATGGAGGTACGTATGCTTCCTCCTCTAATCGGGGGAGCAGCTTGCGTTTTGGGTAACTTTTGGAGGGACGTTCGAGTTTATACTCTTCGGCCGCGAGGACCTCGGTCCATCGACCGGCCAGCAGGTGCTGATCAGCTTGAAGCTGCTGCTGCTTTTTCTTTAGGTTGTTTGCTGTGGCGATAAGCCTGCGCTTGAAGCGCTCTTGTTCGACGGGTTCCTCGGGTACGACGAATTCGTCATTGTTGAGGCTTGCTTCGTCTTCGGAGGGAGGCATATAATTATGATCCTCAACCTCTTCGTCTGCCGCCCCCTCATGAGGGCTTGCTTCTGCATCCTCCTGCGCTGAGTCTTGCTGGAGGGGATTGTCTTCGGCACTCTCTGGAGTATTATTATCTCCTGTGCCGGAATCTCCATTCTTGCTGTGGCGAGATTTAGAGCGGCGCCGCTGACGCCGGCGCTTGGTCTGTTTCTTTAAGGGATCTGCCTCCGCTGTTTCTTCGCCGTCCCCATCTTTTGGGGTATCCACCATGTATACGTCATATGACGAGGTGGCCTTCCAGTGCCCCGTGGGCGCTGGTTCCTGTCCGTCTCCGGCATCGTCGTCCATAGCGTCTATGTATTCGGAGTATTAGTCTAGCATGTCCGTTAGATCGTCGACAGTGGCTACAAAGTGGGTGGTGGGTGGGCTCTGAATTTCTTCGTCGTCCGTATCCCAACCATCCTGGCCATAATCCGGCCAGGACTCTCCTGATAACGAGAGATGCTTTAGTGAATTCAAGATATCGCCGAAAGGCGAGCATTGGAAGATGTCCGCGGCGGTGAATTCCATAACCGGCGCCCAATCCGGACCGATTGGTAGGGGCGCGGGAGGTTCGGAGTCCGGTGAGGAGTCCGGCGCCTCGGAATCACGAGTTTCGCAGGGGACAAGATTAGTGTTCGGCTCCATCACTGTGGATGTTGGAGCCCCCAGGGTGGCGTCTATCCACCGGCCCTCGATCTGGGCGATCGGCTCCGGGCCAACGGCCGGAGCGGACCCATGTGCGGCCACCAAGGCACTGTTCGGTGGCAGAGCTAAATCATGCCCGTCGTCACAGTGCGGCGTGCTCGGCTGTGGCTCGAGTCCGTCGAAGATCAAGTCTCCGCGGACATCGGCCGTGAAGTTCAAGCTTCCAAATCTGACCTGACGGCCAGGGGCGTAGCTTTCGATCTGCTCCAGATGGCCAAGTGAATTGGCCCGCAGGGTGAAGCCGCCGAATACGAAGATCTGTCCGGGGAGAAAAGTCTCACCTTGGACAGTGTTGCTGGTTGAAGATGCCATCAAGCCTATGGGTGACGACACAGAGGAACTCTCAATGAAAGCACCAATGTCGGTGTCAAAACCGGCGGATCTCGGGTAGGGGGTCCCGAACTGTGCGTCTAGGCGGATGGTAACAGGAGACGAGGGACACGATGTTTTTACCCAGGTTCGGGCCCTCTCGATGGAGGTAAAACCCTACGTCCTGCTCGATTAATATTGATGATATGGGTAGTACAAGAGTAGATCTACCACGAGATCAAGGAGGCTAAACCCTAGAAGCTAGCCTATGGTATGATTGTTGTAATGTATGTTGTCCTACGGACTAAAGCCCTCCGGTTTATATAGACACCGGAGAGGGCTAGGGTTACGCAGAGTCGGTTACAATGGTAGGAGATCTACATATCCGTATTGCCAAGCTTGCCTTCCACGCCAAGGAAAGTACCATCCGGACACGAGCCAAAGTCTTCAATCTTGTATCTTCGTAGTCTTGGAGTCCGGCTAATAATGATAGTCCGGCTGTCAGGACACCCCCTAGTCCAGGACTCCCTCACCTAGATAATCTCATAATTATTCGCTTTTCTATCAATTGCTCGACAGTAATTTGTTCACCCACCGTAATACTTATGCTATCTTGAGAGAAGCCACTAGTGAAATCTATGGCCCCCGGTTCTATCTTTTATCATATAAGCTTTGTATCTACTTTTATTTGTATCTTTACTTTTCCAATCTATATCATACTATCTCTATCAGATCTCACTTTCGCAAGTGGCCGTGAAGGGATTGACAACCCCTTTATTGCGTTGGTTGCGAGTTCTTTGTTTGTTTGTGTAGGTGCGTGGAACTTTTGAGGAGCCTCCTACTGGATTGATACCTTGGTTCTCAAAAACTTAGGGAAATACTTACGCTACTATTGCTGCATCACCCTTTCCTCCTCAAGGAAAACCAACGCAAGCTCAAGACGTAGCACAGGCACCTGCGTGGCGGCATGCAGATCTTCGTGGAGGCTCTACCATCGTGCCAACACAACAGCTAGTTAGCCAGCATGGCACTGCATGCCTCGTCAGCATGGACGCGTGTCTAAGCAAGGAGGAGCGGTGATAGACGGGATGGCTTCAGTTGCCGTTCCCGATATAGGAAGAGGGCATGTAGGCAATGCATTAAATGCATTTGTACTATGGTGCCGAGCGATAAGCTCATACACTGTAGCTTGCTTTCCACCTCCTGTGTGACACCGTGGCAACCCCTTTACGTATAAAAGGGGGCCCAAGGCGAACAGAGAGAGGATTCAGACTTTTGGACCGTGCACGCACCGTAGCTAGTTCAAAAGCTCAAGAACACACATATATCCAGACAAGTAGGAGTAGGGTATTACGCATCTTCGTGTCCCGAACCTGGGTAAAATCCCCTTGTGCTGACTGCTAGACCTGCTCTTCATGCAGCTAATCCCCCGCCGAACATAGAAGGGGTCCTTGTGACCCCATAGGTGTTCATTTCCCCGATAATGGACTATATATTGGAGACGTTGGCAACCCTAGATGACATGCTCACTTTGCCTTCTCGCACATAACCCTCACCGTCACTGTCATTCCACTCACTGGTGCTACTTCTGCTGATCCCATCCCCTCGACCATGTGCTAGGCTGTTCAGGAGTGTAGGCCTTTGGAACCCCTCCCATTACAATCCTACCCCGCAAGAAGGGCGATAAGGTTTTTTGGACAGCGCTCAGCGCGACTGCCCATTGTTTTTCTTCGGCCTACTCACGCTACTTGGGAAAAGCTTATACATGGCCTCAAATTAGTGGCGGGCAGGATGAGAAACCCGCGACTGCTAATTTGATGAAATAACTGTGGCGGCTAGCAAAATATGCCCGCCACTAGAGTTACAGATGGGGAACGTAGCAGAAATTCAAAATTTTCCTACGTGTCACCAAGATCTATCTATGGAGAAACCAGCAACGAGGGGAAGGAGAGTGCATCTACATACCCTTGTAGATCGCTAAGCGGAAGCGTTCAAGAGAACGGGGTTGAAGGAGTCGTACTCGTCGTGATCCAAATCACCGGAGATCCTAGTGCCGAACGGACGACACCTCCGCGTTCAACACACGTACAGCCCGGTGACGTCTCCCATGCCTTGATCCAGCAAGGTGAGAGGGAGAGGTTGGGGAAGACTCCATCCAGCAGCAGCACGACGGCGTGGTGGTGATGGAGGAGCGTGGTAGTCCAGCAGGGCTTCGCCAAGCACCACGAGATATGAGGAGAAGGGAGAGAGGTAGGGCTGCGCCAAGAGGAGAAGGGAGAGATTCTCGTGTGTTGGGCAGCCCCCAAACCTCTAGTATTTATAGGGGGAGGGGAGGGGGCTGCGCCCCCTCTAGGGTTCCCTCCCCAGGGGTGGCGGCAGCCCCCATATCCCATCTGGGTGGCGGCCAGAGGGGGAGAGAGGGGAGGCGCGCCTGGGGTGGGCCTTAGGGCCCATCCGCCCTAGGGTTTGCCCCCTCCCACTCTCCCCTGTGCCTTGGGCCCCTTGTGGGGGGCGCACCAGCCCACCTGGGGCTGGTTCCCTCCCACACATGGCCAATGCAGCCCTCCGGGGTAGGTGGCCCCACTTGGTGGACCCCCGGGACCCTCCCGGTGGTCCCGGTACGTTACCGATAAAACCCGAAACTTTTCCCGTGACCAAAATAGGACTTCCCATATATAAATCTTTACCTTCGGACCATTCCGGAACTCCTCGTGACGTCCGGGATCTCATCGGAGACTCCGAACAACATTCGGTAACCACATACAAACTTCCTTTATAACCCTAGCGTCATCGAACCTTAAGTGTGTAGACCCTACGGGTTCGGGAGACATGTAGACATGACCAAGACGTTCTCCGGTCAATAACCAACAGCGGGATCTGGTTACCCATGTTGGTTCCCACATGTTCCACGATGATCTCATCGGATGAACCATGATGTCAAGGACTCAGTCGATCCCGTATATAATTCCCTTTGTCTAACGGTATTGTACTTGCCCGAGATTCGATCGTCGGTATACCGATACCTTGTTCAATCTCGTTACCGGCAAGTCTCTTTACTCGTTCCGCAACACATCATCCCGTGATCAACCCCTTGGTCACATTGTGCACATTATGATGATGTCTTACCGAGTGGGCCCAGAGATACCTCTCCGTTTACACGGAGTGACAAATCCCAGTCTCGATCCGTGTCAACCCAAAAGACACTTTTGGAGATACTTGTAATGCACCTTTATAGTCACCCAGTTACGTTGTGACGTTTGATACACCCAAAGCACTCCTACGGTATCCGGGAGTTACACGATCTCATGGTCTAAGGAAGAGATACTTGACATTGGAAAAGCTCTAGCAAACGAACTACACGATCTTTGTGCTATACTTAGGATTGGGTCTTGTCCATCACATCATTCTCCTAATGATGTGATCCCGTTATCAACGACATCCAATGTCCATAGCCAGGAAATCATGACTATCTGTTGATCACAACGAGCTAGTCAACTAGAGGCTCACTAGGGACATATTGTGGTCTATGTATTCACACGTGTATTACGATTTCCGGATAATACAGTTATAGCATGAATAAAAGACAATTATCATGAACAAGGAAATATAATAATACTTTTATTATTGCCTCTAGGGCATATTTCCAACAGCCTCCCACTTGCACTAGAGTCAATAATCTAGTTCACATCGCCATGTGATTAACATTCACAGGTGACATCACCATGTGACCAACATCCAAAGAGTTTACTAGTGTCATTAAAGTAGTTCACATCACCATGTGATTAAGACTCAATGAGTTCTGGGGTTTGATGATGTTTTGCTAGTGAGAGAGGTTTTTAGTCAACGGGTCTGCAACATTCAAATCCGTATGTATTTCGCAATTCTCTATGTCATATTGTAAATGTTGTTTCCACGCTCCACTTGGAGCTATTCCAAATGGTTGCTCCACTATATGTATCCGGTTTGCTACTTAGAGTCATTCGGATAGGTGTTAAAGCTTGCATCGACGTAACCCTTTACGCCGAACTCTTTATCACCTCCATAATCAAGAAACATGTCCTTATTTACTCCAAGGACAATTTTGACCGCTGTACAATGATCCGTTCCTGGATCATTCTTGTGCCCCATAACTGACTCATGGCAAGGCACACTTCCGGTGCGGTACACAGCACAGCATACTACAGAGCCTATGTTTGAAACATAGGGGACGACCTTAGTCCTTTCTCTCTTTTCTGCCATGGTCGAGCTTTTAAGTCTTAACTTCATACCTTACATCTCAGTCAAGAACTCCTTCTTTGACTGATCCATCTTGAACAACTTCAAGATCCTGTCAAGGTACGTGCTCATTTGAAAGTACTATTAAGCATTTTGATCTATCTTATAGATCTTAATGCTTATTATTCAAGTAGCCTAATCCAGGTTTTCACTTGAAAAACATTTTTCAAATAACTCTATATGCTTTACAAAAAAATCTACATCATTTCTGATCAACAATATGTCAATAACATATACTCATCAGAAATTCTATAGTGCTCCCACTCACTTCTTTGGAAATACAAGTTTCTCATAAACTTTTGTATAAACCCAAAATCTTTGATCATCTCATCAAAACGTACATTCCAACTCTGAGATGCTTACTCTAGTCCTTAGAAGGATCGCTGGAGCCAGCATACCTTTTAGCATCCTTAGGATCGACAAAAACTTTCGGATTGTATCACATACAACCTTTCCTTACGAAGACTAGTAAGGAAACTCGTTTTGACATCCATCTGCCAGATTTCATAAATGCAGCTAATGCTAACATGATTCCGACGGACTTAAGCATCGCTACGGATGAGAAAATCTCATCGTAGTCAACTCCCTGAACTTGTGAAAAACTCTTCGCCACAAGTCGAGCTTCATAGACGGTGACATCACCGTCCACGTCCGTCTTCTTCTTAAAGATCCATTTATCTCAATGGATTACTGTACCACTCTGAAGCAGTACGCATCCTTGTCACCCTACGAGGTACGATAGTGACTTGATCCGAAGCTTCTACTTTAATTGGTGTAGGTGCCACAGGAACAACTTCATGTGCCCTGCTACACACTAGTTGTAGTGACGCTTCAATAACCATATCAAGTCTCCACCATCCTCCCACTCAACTTTTCGAGACAAACTTTTCCTCGAGAAAGGACCCGATTCAAGAAACAATCCCTATTGCTTTCGGATATGAATTAGGAGGTATACCCAAATGTTTTGGGTGTCCTATGAAGATGCATTTTATCCTCTTTGGGTTCGAGCTTATCAACCTGAAACTTTTTCACATAAGTGTCGCAGCCCCAAACCTTTAAGAAATGACAGCTTAGGTTTCTCTAAACCATAGTTCATACGGTGTCATCTCAACGGAATTACGTGGTGCCCTATTTAAAGTGAATGTGGTTGTCTCTAATGCCTAACCCATAAACGATAGTGGTAATTCGATAAGAGACATCATGGTATGCACCATATCCAATATGGTGCAACTATGATGTTCGGACACACCATCAAACTATGGTGTTCCAGGTGGTATTAATTGTGAAACAATTTCCACAATGTCTTAATTGCGTGCCAAAGCTCGTAACTCAGATACTCATCTCTATGATCATATCATAGACATTTCATCCTCTTGTCACGATGATCTTCAACTTCACTCTGAAATTACTTGAACCATTCAATAATTCAGACTTGTGTTTCATCAAGTAAATATACTCTACATCTACTCGAATCATCTATGAAGTAAGAACATAACGATATTCACTGCATGCCTCAGCACTCATTGGACTGCACACATCAAAATGTGTTACTTCCAACAAGTTGCTATCTTGTTCCATTTTACTGAAAAATGAGGCTTTTTAGTCATCTTGCCCATGTGGTATGATTTGCATATCTCAAGTGATTCAGAATCAAGTGAGTCCAAATGATCCATCTGCATGGAGTTTCTTCATGCGTATACACCAATAGACATGGTTCGCATGTCTCAAACTTTTCAAAAATGAGTGAGTCCAAAGATCCATCAATATGGAGCTTCTTCATGCGTTTTATACCAATATGACTTACATGGCAGTGCCACAAGTAAGTGGTACTATCATTACTATCTTATATCTTTTGGCATGAAAATGTGTATCATTACGATCGAGATACAATAAACCATTCATCTAGGTGCAAGACCATTGAAGGTATTATTCAAATAAATAGAGTAACCTTTATTCTCCTTAAATGAATAACCGTATTGCGATAGACATAATCCAATCATGTCTATGCTCAACGCAAACACCAAATCTTGATGGTAGAGGGAGCGTGCGATGCTTGATCACATCAACCTTGGAAACACTTCCAACATATATCGTCAGCTCACCTTTAGCTAGTCTCCGTATATTCCGTAGCTTTTATTTCGAGTTACTAACACTTAGCAACCGAACCGGTATCTAATACCCTGGTTCTACTAGGAGTACTAGTAAAGTACACATTAACATAATGTATATCCAATATACTTCTATCGACCTTGCCAGCCTTCTCATCTACCATGTATCTAGGGTAATTCCGCTCCAGTGGTTGTTCCCCTCATTACAGAAGCACTTAGTCTCGGGTTTGGGTTCAACCTTGGGTTTCTTCACTAGAGCAGCAGCTGATTTGCCGTTTCATGAAGTATCCCTTCTTTCCCTTGCCCTTTCTTGAAACTAGTGGTTTCACCAACCATCAACAATTGATGCTCCTTCTTGATTTCTACTTTCGCGGTGTCAAACATTGCGAATACCTCAAGGATCATCATTTCTATCCCTGATATGTTATAGTTCATCACGAAGCTCTAGCAGCTTGGTGGTAATGACTTTGGAGAAACATCACTATCTCATCTGGAAGATCAACTCCCACTCAATTCAAGTGATTGTTGCACTCAGACAATCTGAGCACAAGCTCAACGATTGAGCATTTCTCCCTTACTTTGCAGGCTAAGAAAATCATCGGAGGTTTCATACCTCTTGACGTGGGCACGAGCCTGAAATCCCAATTTCATCCCTCGAAACATCTCATATGTTCCGCGACGTTTCGAAAACGTCTTTAGTGCCTCAACTCTGAACCGTTTAACTGAACTATCAGGTAGTTATCAAAACGTGTATGTCCGATGTTCGCAACATCCATAAACGACGTTTGGGGTTCAGCACACTGAGCGGTGCATTAAGGACATAAGCTTTCAACTGTCCGCATAATCGCTATTGTCAACTTTCAACTATATTTTCTCTAGGAACATATCTAAACAGTGGAACTAAAGCGCGAGCTTACGACATAATTTGCAAAGATATTTTGACTATGTTTAGGATAATTAAGTTCATCTTATGAACTCCCACTCAGATAGACATCCCTCTGGTCATCTAAGTGATTACATGATCCGAGTCAACTAGGCCGTGTCCGATCATCACGTGAGACGGACTAGTCATCATCGGTGAACATCTTCATGTTGATCGTAGCTACTATACGACTCATGCTCGACCTTTCGGTCTCTGTGTTCCGAGGCCATGTCTGTACATGCTAGGCTCGTCAAGTTAACCCTAAGTGTTTTCGCGTGTGTAAATCTGTCTTACACCCGTTGTATGTGAACGTAAGAATCCATCACACCCGATCATCACGTGGTGCTTAGAAGCGACGAACTGTAGCAACGGTGCACAGTTAGGGGAGAACACTTCTTGAAATTGTTGTAAGGGATCATCTTATTTACTACCGTCGTCCTAAGTAAACAAGATGCATAAACATGATAAACATCACATGCAATCAAATAGTGACATGATATGGCCAATATCATTTTGCTCCTTTTGATCTCCATCTTCGGGGCTCCATGATCATCATCGTCACCGGCATGACACCATGATCTCCATCATCATGATCTCCATCATCGTGTCTCCATGAAGTTGTCTCGCCAACTAATTACTTCTACTACTATGGCTACCGGTTAGCAATAAAGTAAAGTAATTACATGGCGTTGTTCAATGACACGCAGGTCATACAATAAATAAAGACAACTCCTATGGCTCCTGCCGGTTGTCATACTCATCGACATGCAAGTCGTGATTCCTATTACAAGAACATGATCAATCTCATACATCACATATCATTCATCACATTCTTCTTGGCCATATCACATCACATAGCATACCCTGCAAAAACAAGTTAGACATCCTCTAATTGTTGTTGCATGTTTTACGTGGCTGCTATGGGTTTCTAGCAAGAACGTTTCTTACCTACGCAAAACCACAACGTGATATGCCAATTGCTATTTACCCTTCATAAGGACCCTTTTCATCGAATCCGTTCCGACTAAAGTGGGAGAGACTGGCACCCGCTAGCCACCTTATGCACCAAGTTCATGTCAATCGGTGGAACCTGTCTCACGTAAGTGTACGTGTAAGGTCGGTCGAAACAATACCGTCGAAACAAGATTGGACTAGTAACGGTAAGCATATTGAACAAAATCAACGCCCACAACTACTTTGTGTTCTACTCGTGCAAAGAATCTACGCAATAGACCTAGCTCATGATGCCACTGATGGGGAACGTAGCAGAAATTCAAAATTTTCCTACGTGTCACCAAGATCTATCTATGGAGAAACCAGAAACGAGGGGAAGGAGAGTGCATCTACATACCCTTGTAGATCGCTAAGAGGAAGCGTTCAAGAGAACGGGGTTGAAGGAGTCGTACTCGTCGTGATCCAAATCACCAGAGATCCAAGTGCCGAACGGACGGCACCTCCGCGTTCAACACACGTATAGCCCGGTGACGTCTCCCATGCCTTGATCCAGCAAGGTGAGAGGGAGAGGTTGGGGAAGACTCCGTCCAGCAGCAGCACGGCGGCGTGGTGGTGATGGAGGAGCGTGGTAGTCCAGCAGGGCTTCGCCAAGCACTGCGAGATATGAGGAGAAGGGAGAGAGGTAGGGCTGCGCCAAGAGGAGAAGGGAGAGATTCTCGTGTGTTGGGCAGCCCCCAAACCTCTAGTATTTATAGGGGGAGGGGAGGGGCTGCGCCCCCTCTAGGGTTCCCTCCCCAGGGGTGGCGGCAGCCCCCAGATCCCATCTGGGTGGCGGCCAGAGGGGGAGAGAGGAGAGGCGCGCCTGGGGTGGGCCTTAGGGCCCATCTGCCCTAGGGTTTGCCCCCTCCCACTCTCCCCTGCGCCTTGGGCCCCTTGTGGGGGGCGCACCAGCCCAACTGGGGCTGGTTCCCTCCCACACATGGCCCATGCAGCCCTCCGGGGTAGGTGGCCCCACTTGGTGGACCCCCGGGACCCTCCCGGTGGTCCCGGTACGTTACCGATAAAACCCGAAACTTTTCCGGTGACCAAAACAGGACTTCCCAAAATATAAATCTTTACCTCCGGACCATTCCGGAACTCCTCGTGACGTCCGGGATCTCATCCGGGACTCCGAACAACATTCGGTAACCACATACAAACTTCCTTTATAACCCTAGCGTCATCGAACCTTAAGTGTGTAGACCCTACGGGTTCGGCAGACATGTAGACATGACCGAGACGTTCTCCGGTCAATAACCAACAGCGGGATCTGGATACCCATGTTGGTTCCCACATGTTCCACGATGATCTCATCGGATGAACCACGATGTCAAGGACTCAGTCGATCCCGTATACAATTCCCTTTGTCTAACGGTATTGTACTTGCCCGAGATTCGATCGTCGGTATACCGATACCTTGTTCAATCTCGTTACCGGCAAGTCTCTTTACTCGTTCCGCAACACATCATCCCGTGATCAACCCCTTGGTCACATTGTGCACATTATGATGATGTCTTACCGAGTGGGCCAAGAGATACCTCTCCGTTTACACGGAGTGACAAATCCCAGTCTCGATCCGTGTCAACCCAAAAGACACTTTCGGAGATACCTGTAATGCACCTTTATAGTCACCCGGTTACGTTGTAACGTTTGATACACCCAAAGCACTCCTACGGTATCCGGGAGTTACACGATCTCATGGTCTAAGGAAGAGATACTTGACATTGGAAAAGCTCTAGCAAACGAACTACACGATCTTTGTGCTATGCTTAGGATTGGGTCTTGTCCATCACATCATCCTCCTAATGATGTGATCCCGTTATCAACGACATCCAATGTCCATAGCCAGGAAATCATAACTATCTGTTGATCACAATGAGCTAGTCAACTAGAGTCTCACTAGGGACATATTGTGGTCTATGTATTCACACGTGTATTACGATTTCCGGATAATACAGTTATAGCATGAATAAAAGACAATTATCATGAACAAGGAAATATAATAATACTTTTATTATTGCCTCTAGGGCATATTTCCAACAGTTACCACAAAACTGGCAGGTGATGGGTCTCGGTGTCAAAACTGGCGGATCTCAGGTAGGGGGTCCCGAGCTGTGTGTCTAAGGCTAATGGTAACAGGAGGCGGGGGACACAATGTTTAGCCAGGTTCAGGCCCTCCCTATGGAGGTAATACTCTACTTCCTTCTTGATTGATCTTGATGAATATGAGTATTACAAGAGTTGATCTACCACGAGATCGTAATGGCTAAACCCTAGAAGTCTGGCCTATGAGGTTATGATTGTTCTCTATGGACTAAACCCTCTAGTTTATATAGACACCGGAGGGGGCTAGGGTTACACAAAGTCAGTTACAGAGAAGGAATCTACATATCCAAATCGCCAAGCTTGCCTTCTACACAAAGGAGAGTCCCATCCGGATACGGGGAGAAGTCTTCTATATTGTATCTTCATAGCCCAATAGTCCGGCCCATGTATATAGTCCGGCTGTCCGAGGACCCCTTAATCTAGGACTCCCTTAGTAGCCCCCGAAACAGGCTTCAATGACAATGAGTCCAGCGCGCAGATTGTCTTCGACATTGCAAGGCGGGTTCCTTCTCCGAATACTTCATAGTACCTGACTTAAAGAGCAGTATCCGGCTTTCCATTTAATGTCGTGCTCATCGGCTTCTGCACCTTCATGATTTGAGCTTCCACGTGTCGAGCGAATGCGAGAGGTCGGGGCATTTTTGCACTTACCACCCTGAAAATACAAGGGAGTTATCAATTTAAAGAGAAGGGGATTTTCAGATCCAGCCCACACCAAGCGCAGAATACTTAGAGCTTGCCAGCAGAAACCACCCCAACATAGCTAGCGCTCCCAGCTCTTCCTCCCGCCCTCATGGCCCCAAACAGGGTGATTGGGAAAAGTGTTCCATATCCCACGGCCAACTGGTGAAGCTGCAGACCCAGGGAGTTCTTCCCCCTGCAGATCTAGTCCCGTTCGAGCCGGATTTGGCTTCCTTCAACGGTGGGGAGCAGGCGGAGAAGTTCCCCAACCCATCCAAGGGGGAACGAGTATGCTTTGTTCCATACTTGCTGAGAGGCGTCAGATTTCCAATCCATCCGTTCCTCCGAGGGCTTATGGAGTACTATGGCCTCCAACTACACAACTTCACACCTACCTCCATCCTGCATATTGCGGGTTATGTTGCTCTTTGCGAGCTATTTCTGGGTTGCGAGGCTCATTTTGAGCTAAGGAAGAAGCTGTTTTGCCTCGTCCCTCGTAATCAATAGGGATCAATATTCCAAGTGGGCGCCGCCGAGATATGGCGCATCACCGGGACAAGGTACCTATCCGGCACGCCGAAGAAGGCATCCAAAGAATGGCCTCCCGAATGGTTATATGTTGAGGATGTCTCCCTTCCTAACCCAGTCCGAAGGGGTCTTCCCAAATTTTCAAGTGCTCCATTGAATAAGCGCCTCAGCTGGCGTCCCCGGAGCCTCAAGGAGTAAGATAGAGCGGAAGTCTACCAATTGATGAGCAAGATAAAGACGCTCGCTCAATCCGTATTGTCAATAGTCGAGGTTATGGCGATATCCATAATGTGAGGGGTTCAACAACTCCAGTACCGAGGGCACCCTATGTGGCACTTCAATGGAGAAGATGATGGCACCCGCTATGGTCGGAAGGGTCCGGACACTCCCGCTACTTTGGTGAAAACACTGTCCAGATTATACAAAGGGGAGGAAGAGGAGTTCATCTGCATTAAGCCCAGAGATGGATTTTCCATGTACAACCCTCCCAGCTGGGTGAGTTTCCATCTCACCACTCTACTCTATTTACTCCCTGAGTCCTTCTTCATAAATATTAATCCGTCCATTTATAACAGGAATGGAGGGAAATCACCAGGGAGATCCACAGCCCCGCACCACAGCCAGAGGACCACAGCCAGGCCCTTGACCCAGGATTCGAAGAGGATCCGGATATATTTGTGGAGCCCGGGGAAGGGGTGTTTTACCAGGCGAGCTGTGACGGCACCGAAGTGGCCATCATTGCTGACTATCCCGACCTTCTCCCTGCGTCGCATGTTAGTAATCAGGAGACTTATCCTTTGAGAGAATTTCCTCTTTCCGCCTTACCCACCGCACTATATTATGCTCTAAAGGGGAGGCGATCGGCGCGCCATGCTGCACCTGAGGCCACACGCAAGAAGGCGGCACTTACGATGGGCAGACCTTCGAAGAGGAAGGCAAGTAGAGATATGGCCGAGCCTTCATTGAATAGGTATGGTTTTAGATATGCTCCATGGTTGTCATCTTAAAGTATGACGCTATCCATTGTGTCCTATCAGGAAAAACATTCGCCGGACTGTGTCCGGGGGTCCTGCCAGTCATGCTTCTACTAGCTGGATTCTGGACCCTGTCTCGAGGACCAAGGCTAACGCAGAAGTGACATCGGATGGTCCTTCTGCGGAGGATTCGGATAAAGTATCTGCCACAAACTCCGAAGTGGAAAGCGCCATGAATCATCGGCGCCGCAGGGCCGCTCTTCGCGACCCTGGTTTTTCAGAAGAGGATGTCAATGCCTTCAACTCGGGTGATGCATACATCCGAGCTGCTCGAGATGGGCTTTCCAGAGCCACAGATCAGTATTTGAAAGATATGCGGGTAAGTTCGTAGTTGCACAATTCTGATAATTATATACCAGTAGCCCCTGGGACTTGAAGCAGTTTAAGCAACTGATTTAAGGACCGTTGTATACCCAGGTGCTCAAAGAGAAGAACAACCTATTGTCTCAAGAGTTGGAGAAGTGTCAAGCCCAGGTAATTGCTGCTACTGCCGAACTGGAGAAATCCAAGAAGGCAGCATCTGGTAATGTTCCCCTCTATCGAGAAAACATGATCATATACCAGGAGTATTAACACAGGTGCTAATCTTATGGCAGAGTCATCAGATCATCTGGAAGAGGCGCCGGAAGTTGCACGAGCGGGAGGTCCAGGAGCTCAAAGGCAACTGGCCGCGGGTGAACGTATACTGACACAGGTCATGGTGGAGAAGAACAAACTCCAAGATGCCTATTCCGAGCTGGGCATGGAACTAAAAGATGTGCGGGCCTAGCTGGCTGACTCCGTGAAGGATAATAAGAGGCTGCGAGGCGGCAAATTTAGTATGTGTTCGGACTTACTTTTACATAGTTCGGCAAGGAAAAGAACTGACAATAATTATGTCTGTAGGTATATTGACGGGCTGTCCCGAAGAGGAGGTGTCCGGATCGTCGAGCGATCTGCTACAAGAGCTGTCGCAAATGCACGAGCAAGCTCGGCAGGTGATGCAAAATATTGCCAAGGCCTTATGGCCATCCGACTCCCCTCCAGGAAGTATGGATGGGCTTGTACAACTATTCAAGGGAGTGTGGCGACGCTTCCAATTATGGAAGATATCGGCCTCCCGGGAAGGTGCGCGAGAGGCCTGGGCAATGGTGAAAACCCGGTGTACCAAGCTCGACCCGAATCACATGGCCCGAGTCGGACCTGTAGGATCAAATGGAGAATAAATTCCTGTTAGTTTGGTATATGACTAGGTACAAGTAGCCGCCAAGTATTCCAACAGGATTGTAGGCTAGATAGCCTGTTGGATGGCATAGAGGAAGAAGTTTTTGAGTCCAAGTGACTACGTACTTCTATTGACAAATTTGTCCCTAGCTGGATTGTAAAACAATTGTCATGGCAGACCTTTTTGCTTCGACCTATGGACCCGAAGGTGCGGAGTGTTTCCGATTACCCGCTCGGTAAGATATACTTGGGTACGCGTGGAAACCAAGCGTAGGGATTATACTTGCTTGAACAGACAAGTATCTGGCTAGCTATGTTATATTACATTTTTTATTGTAAGAAACATCTTCCAGAAAGAATAGTTCCGTTAAGGGTTCCTTTCCCTGGGTAAGCATGCGTTAATCGTGCATGTCCGAACTGTGTTTGAGAAGACCACATCATACATAACATCTGGGGGTTCATAATGTGACAAGTAAAAAACATCTTTAGTCCGCCGACCGAATATTCCCTTAAGAACGCTAGCTTTCGGCTTCACCCAGGCTAAGGTACACATCCGGATGACCCGACAGTAACAATCGCAGAGGTGCTCCCTGTCGGAGTAATAGGCCACGGGTAGGCTAACCCGAGTCCCAGAACCTTTCAAGACATCGGGGCAGACTGCGCCCCTCAAGTGCCTACGGCGACTTCAAGACGAGCCGAGTCCCCGAGGCGACTCCAAGACGAGCCGAGTCCCAGAGGCGACTCCAAGATGGCCGAGTCCCAGAGGCGACTCCCATTCAAGCCGAGTCCCAGAAGCGACTCCAAGGAAGCCGACTGTGGGGAGTCGGCCCGCGACTCCATCCACCCGATAATTAAAGGCAGGCATGGCCACAGTGCGCCATTCCCACGGAGATCTCCGCCCGGCGTGGCACTGCTGCCATGCCAGCCCTGACATCGGCCCTTGGGGCGGGGCCCTGTACCCACGACCTCCTGTCTGTACAGCCCGGAGACGGCGGGGCCTACCAGTCAGCGAGAGTATTGAAGACGGCGAGAGCGCTGAGAGTCGGACCCGTTGGGAGTCGGACCCCTGGAGTCGGCCGGCCCCTCCCACGGGCCCCATACGCCATTAACCAAACGCGACAGGGGAATGGCAACAGTGATCGCCCGTCAGGCGGCGGCACTATTGCCATGACCCCATGACCAAGCCCGCGTCATTAGAAGCACGACTACAATAATCTACAGCTGGCAAGACCCGCCCGCGGCAGACACGGGGGCTGACGCCCTCGTACCAGGCCAGTCGGCAGGACCCACCAGTCGGCGGGCCCCAGGAGTCGGCGGAGAATACGGCGCCTGAGAGACAAATGGCTGGGACCCGCACCCAGCCGGTTTTACCATTGAAACCCTAGGGGGTAGGCCTATATAAACCCCCTAGGGCACCCATGCAAAGGGTTCGCATCCATTAGCATTAGACAGACCACATAGAAAGGAGAGAGCTAGCCGTGCCCTCTCCTACCTCCAGAAACAGCTCTAGGAGCAAGCTTGTATTCACTTTGCCTTAGTGATCATGCGGAGACCCCGCAGAGCAGCAGTAGGGGTGTTATCTCCTCGGAGAGCCCTGAAGCTGGGTAAGATTCGCCGGCATGCATGTCTTCGCCTCATCCCGTTTCCAGGCACCGGCGACATCCTACTCGCCCCCACCATGATAAGCCATGCTTTGGCATATGTCGCACCCAACCCCCGACATTTGGCGCCCACCATGGGGCCTGGTGCACCGTCGTCCGGAGATCTGTTCTGGACGGGAACCCTCTTCCTCCCTGGCAAGCGCAGCCAGCCAGGCCCGCCAGACGGAGCTTGCAGCGACGCGTTGCGCGGCGCTGAGGCCGCCTGTGCAGCAAGCATCCTCGCCGAACTTGTCGGCGAGGTTCGCCTCTCCGACCAGCCTGCATCTGATGCAGGCACGGGTGACCCCGAGAGTCTCCTCACGGGCCTCCTCGACCAACTCCACGTCGCCGGCGAGACTGCCGTGGACTTGGAGTCCGTAGGCTCCATCGACCCGATGCTTGTCGACTCCGACGCCGTGTCGCTCGACACCTTCCCCACCAACGTGGTGGTCTATGATGAGCCGCTTCCTCACGAGGATAGAGGCGGAAGCGCCATCACGGAGGTGCTCGTCATCAGTCACGATGAGCGCTCCGGTGAGGGAGCTCATGACCCGCTCGACGCGGCTCTGCAAGGCCTGACTACGCCTATTCCAGAGGACGCAAACGCCGAGATGCTGGAGACATGCCGCCTTCAGATCATCGAAGGCGCCAAGAGACTGGCAAGCATGAGGCGCTTGTCGGAAGCCTACCAGCGCCAAATGGATCGCGCCGTGGGCGGCTCACCGGCTCCGACTGGGTCTAGCCGCCTAGGCGCGGTCCGACAGCGCGGCGCGACCATCGCTGACATGTTCGGGGCCAATCGCCCTGTATGCGCCACCACTGCGGAGAACATCCGCGCCGCCCGAGCGGCGACCGACGAGCTGAAGAACTTCGAAGGCGAAGAGCGCCGCATGATGACGGAGCGAGTCCAGCAGCTCCTCGACACAGTTGCTGCGCAGAATGCGGCCGGCGGCCACACTGAGGCGCCACAATAGCCAAACGACGACTTGCCTCCCCGCCGAGATCAGGGCGCGACGTCTTGGATGCCGACTAGTGGAGTCCGCGGAAGAAAAGACAAAGAGCCGGCTGTCAGTCGCAGTCGGACTCGCATCACCATTGAGCGCGACCAAGACGGCCGTCCGGGAGCAGTAGAGCGGCAGGACGACTACCTGCCTCCCCCACCAAGAAGAGAACGGCGAGTTTCCCCGGAGTCGGAGAAAATGACGCTCGCCACCGGATCGACCGACTCCACCGATCCCTGGTGCTGGAAGAAGAAGATGAGCTGGGTCCGCCTTGCTTTGGACCCCGCATCGGAGACGAGCCTTTTCCCAAAGGGTTCACGCTCCCCCGAGACACACCCAAGTATACCGGCGTCGTGAAGCCGGAGGACTGGCTAGTTGATTACTCCACGGCCATCAACATAGCGAACGGCAACAAGCGAGTTGCCGTGAAGTATGTTCCACTCATGCTCCAGGGCACGGCCCAGACATGGTTGAACAGTCTGAAGCCCCGCAGCATCAACAGCTGGGTTGACTTCACCGAGGCCTTCATCTGCAACTTCACAAGCACGTACAAGCGACCTCCCAAGCCGCGCCAGCTTTCCTTGTGCGTGCAAGGCCCCGACGAGTCAACACGCGACTACCTCACGCGTTGCGGCGAGCTTCGGAACTCCTGCGAGGGCGTGCACGAGGTGTAGGCTATCGAGTACTTCACCGCCGGGTGCCGAGAGGGCACCCTCCTCAAGCACAAGCTCCTCTGTGACGAGCCAGAAACCCTTGACGAACTGCTGGTCATAGCAGACAAGTACGCCACGGCCGACTCCTCCATGAAGGCAGAAATTCAAGTCAATGCGGCTGGCAAAGTGGCCCCTCAGGCTCCCAGAACTCCAGCTGGAGACACCATTCGACGACAACAACAAAACGACAACAAACGCAAGGATCAACAGCCGACTTCCAATAGTCGGCAGGTTGCAACAGTCGAAGATCAACAGCCGAAGGGGCAGCCTCCGGCCAAGCGACAGAAAGGCAGCAAATCCAACTGGTTGCCGGCCTTCTCTTATGAGCAGACTCTGGATGGTCCCTGCAAGTTCCATAGCGACGCGAAGCCGTCAAACCATACCACCCGAAAGTGTCACTGGCTTACCAGAATCACCAAGGGAGACGGCCTCCTTCCTCCCCCGCCTGCTGGGCCGCCGCGTCCACCGCCGCCCCAGCAGCCGGCCGCACGGCCAGTCGGCGCAGTACAAGATGAGTAACCAGAAGAGCATGGAGCCTATGTGGTGTTCACCAATGTGGCTGATGATCGGCGTAGCAGACGGCTGCAGCAGCAAGAGGTGAACGCTGTGGCGTCAAGTACTCCAGAGTTCATGCATTGGTCCGAGAAGCCTATCAGTTGGAGTAGAGCGGATCAACCAAAGGTGATGCCAAATCCGGGCTCCTATGCCCTGGTCCTAGGTGCTACCTTGGCCACTGATAGGCGGGCAGCCCGCTTTTCGAGAGTGCTGATAGACAGAGGCAGTAGCATCAACATCCTGTACAAAGATACTATGGAGAAGCTAGGAATCAAGCAAAGATAGCTGCAGAGCAGCCGGACTGTGTTCCACGGCATCGTGCCTGGCCTTTCCTGCTCACCAATCGGCAAGATCCTGATAGACGTTCTCTTCGGAGACAAAGATCATTTCCGCCGAGAGCCAGTCTGGTTTGAGGTGGTGGACCTTGAAAGCCCATACCATGTGTTACTTGGCCGACCTGCACTGGACAAGTTCATGGCGGTTCCCCACTACGCCTACCTCAAGATGAAGATGCCGAGTTCCAAGGAGATTATGACCGTCGCTGGCGACTACAAGAAGTCATCAGCTTGGGCGGCTGAGAGCAGTCGGCTGGCTGAGTCCTTGGTGATCGCAGCTGAGAAGCGGCTCCTTGATCGGGTTGTGGCGATGGCCGGAAAGCAGCCAGAGATGTCGCCTGACCCCAAGGAGTTGGAAGCTGAGGGTTCGTTCAAGCCGGCCAAAGAGACTAAGAAGATACCCTTGGACCCGGAGCACCCAGATAGGTACGCTGTCATGGGTGCAAACCTCGACAGTAAATAGGAAGGCGCGCTCGTCGATTTCCTTCGTGAGAATCGAGACATCTTTGCATGGTCCCCTAAAGACATGCCAGGTGTACCGACGGAATTCGCCGAGCACAAGTTACATGTCCGACCTGATGTGAAGCCCATCAGACAGCACTTGCGCCGCCTGTCAGAAGAGAAGAGGAGAGTTGCAGGAGAAGAGATAGCCCGGCTCTTGGCGGCCGGCTTCATTATGGAGGTGTTTTTTCCAGAGTGGTTGGCAAACCCAGTCTTGGTACTGAAGAAAAACAAGCAGTGGCGAATGTGCATTGATTACACAAGCCTCAACAAAGCCTGCCTGAAAGACCCCTTTGCTTTGCCAAGAATTGATCAGGTGATAGACTCCACAGACGGATGCGAGCTGTTGAGTTTGTTAGATGCATATTCAGGATATCATCAGATCAAGCTGAACCCGGCAGACAGACTGAAGACCGGCTTCATCACGCCGTTTGGAGCCTTCTGCTACCTGACCATGACGTTCGGCTTGAGGAATGCTGGTGCCACCTTTCAGCGTTCCATGCAGAAGTGCCTCCTCAAGCAACTCGGCAGAAATGCCCACGTCTACGTGGATGATGTAGTGGTGAAGACGGAGAAGCATGGGACGCTGCTGGAAGACCTCAAAGAAACCTTTGAAAACCTACGCCGATTCCAGATCAAGCTCAACCCTGAGAAGTGCATTTTCGGAGTACCAGCCGGCCAACTCCTTGGCTTCCTGGTCTCTGAACGCGACATAGAGTGCAACCCCGTGAAGATCAAGGCCATCGAGAGGATGGAGGTACCCAACCGACTGTTAGATGTGCAGAAGTTCACCGGCTGCTTAGCTTCCATCAGCCGATTCATCAGTCGGCTGGGTGAGAAAGCTCTCCCTTTGTATCAATTGATGAAGAAGACTACCTTTTTTGAGTGGAACCACAAGGAGGACGAAGCATTTCTCCAGCTGAAGAAGATGTTGACTACTCCCCCTGTGTTGGCGGCTCCGACTCCCAAAGAGCCCATGCTCCTGTACATCGCCGCCACCAGCCGAGTAGTCAGCACAGTCATTGTAGTCGAACGCATAGAGGAAGGCAAGGCGCTCCCTGTCCAGAGACCGGTGTATTACCTGAGCGAGGTACTGTCGACCTCCAAGCAGAACTACCCCCACTACCAGAAGATGTGCTACGGTGTGCATTTTGCCGCCAGGAAGCTGAAGCCTTACTTTCAAGAGCATCCAATTACGGTGGTTTGCACAGCCCCACTGGCCGAGATCATCGGGAGCCGAGACGCTTCTGGCCGAGTAGCAAAATGGGCCATAGATTTGGCTCCCTACACCATCTACTACCAGCCCCGCACCGCCATCAAGTCGCAAGCACTGGCCGACTTCCTCGTCGACTGGGCCGAGACCCAGGACCTGCCGCCAGCGCCCGACTCCACCCATTGGCGGATGCATTTCGATGGCTCCAAGATGCGCACTGGCCTGGGAGCCGACGTCGTCCTCACCTCCCCCAAAGGCGACAAGCTCAAGTACGTGCTGCAGATCCACTTCGCCGCCTCCAATAACGTCGCCGAATACAAGGAAATCATTCACGGGCTCCGGCTTGCCAAAGAACTCGGCATTCGCCGGATCCTGTGCTATGGCGACTCCGATTTGGTGGTCCAGCAGTCATCTGGAGACTGGGACGCCAAAGATGCAAACATGGCGACCTACCGTTTCCTGGTGCAGCAACTCAGCGGATACTTCGAGGGGTGTGAGTTCCTTCACGTGCCAAGGAATGACAATGACCAACCAGACGCCTTGGCACGAGTCGGCTCCACCCGCCAAGCGATACCGTCCGGCGTCGCTCTTAAGCGCCTCCTTAAGCCGTCTATCAAGCCTTCACCAGAATCATACTCCATCTTTGTGCCGGCTCCTCCCGAAGAAGTCGGATCTGACTCAAAAGCCCCAGCAGACGGCCCCAAGAAAATCATAGTTAAAGCCGGCCCGGGGACTGCGCCAGTCAGCCCGGGGACTTCGTCAATCCAACAAGCGGCCGCAGACTCCAGCCCGCCACCTCCCAGCCCAGCCTCCCTTGTCCAAGTCGCTGTGGTGGCGGTTGAAGAAATAGCAGCACCCTCATGGGCGCAACCCATCCTCAAGTTTCTAGTGAACAGAGAGCTGCCAACTGATGAAATCTTGGCTCGGCAAGTGCAACGCCAGGCGGCAGCATACACCATAATCAACAGAGACCTGGTCAGGCGTAGTGTCACTGGTGTCTACCAGCGCTGCGTGGAGCCAGAGCAAGGCCAAGCAATTCTCAGAGACATCCACCAAGGCAAGTGCGGCCACCATGCGGCTTCAAGAGCACTCGTCGCCAAAGCCTTTCGGCACGGTTTCTTCTGGCCGACTGCCCTAGAACAGGCCAAGGAATTAGTCCAAAAATGCAAGGGGTGCCAGAAGTTCCGCTCCAAGCCGCTTCAGCCGGCTTTCGCGCTGAAGACAATCCCCATCGCCTGGCCCTTTGTAGTTTGGGGCTTGGACATGGTGGGACCATTCAAGACGGCCCGAGGCGGCCTGACTCATCTGCTTATCGCGGTAGACAAGTTCACCAAGTGGATAGAAGCAAAGCCCATCAAGAAGTTGAACGGTCCGACTGCAGTGACTTTCATTGCCGACATCACAGTGCGGTACGGCATACCGCACAGCATCATCATCGACAATGGCACAAATTTTGCCAAAGGCGCCTTGGCCCATTTTTGCGCGACGCAGGGCATCCGACTGGACTTAGCGTCCATTGCCCACCCGCAGTCAAACAGCCAGGTGGAGCGAGCAAACGGCCTCATCCTGTCCGGCATCAAGCCTCGACTGGTCGAACCACTTGAGCGTTCGTCCGGCTGTTGGCTTGAGGAGCTGCCAGCCGTCCTCTCGAGTCTGTGCACGACTCCAAACAAGTCAACCGGCTTCACGCCTTTCTTCCTCGTCTACGGTGCCGAAGCCGTCATCCCGACAGACATAGAGTTCGACTCTCCATGACTCACCATGTACACCGAAGAGGAAGCTGAAGAAGCACGTCAAGACGGTGTCAACCTGCTGGAAGAGGGCCGGCTATTGGCACTCAGCCAGTCCGGCATCTACCAGCAGAGTCTGCGCCGATACTACAACCGGAAGGTCAGGCCGAGATCGTTCCAAGAGGGCGACCTTGTTCCCCGGCTGATTCAGCGAACAGCCAGCCAGCACAAGTTGTCGGCGCCTTGGGAAGGCCCCTTCATCATCAGCAAAGTGCTGGGCAACGGCTCCTACTACCAAATCGACGCTCAGAAGCCTCGAGCGCGCAAGAGGGACGACTCCGGCAAGGAGTCAGAACGGCCATGGAACGCAAATCTTCTTCGAAGATTTTACAGTTAATGCAGTACGTACCACGCTATCCTTTGTATTAAAGTGTCGAGACTTTGGGCCCCCGAGACGAGCTCGGGGACTGCCCTTTTTGTTATCTATATGATAAGAATTATGCCTCCGAGTATGCTACTCTTTGTTATGCCGCTTGGCACCGGGTTCGACTAGTTGGCCCGGGGACTCGCCGTCTTGCGCTATGAAATGCTTCCTGCAGTCGAACAAGTAGTGTGTGGCGCTTAAGCCGTCTCCTGTCGAAATCCGTAGCTTGCAGAGCGACTGTTGGTAGGCAGAGAGTAAGCAAGAACAAGCGCACACATGAAAAAAATGGCTAAGGACTCAAAGCATATGCATAGCCCAAGCTGGCTTCCAGCCTCTCTCTGAAGAGCCGACCCTCGAATAGTCGGCTCGCCGCCTTCTATCCAACTTGTTAAAAAAACTCTAAAAAGGCCAAGTACTTGCCTTCCCTAGAGTAGCCAAGCATTTAACCTGCGGCAGTCCGCGGAGCGGCTGTCCTTCTGGCAAAGCGGCGACTATGGAAAGGCGGCAAAGGAAAAAAGCCAAAAAGAGCAACGAGCAAGGAAGGATAGAAGGCAGATAGATATTTACATGGCAAAGTCCTATGGCCAAGTTCAAGATACACCCCACGGGTGGAATTGTGCAAATTAACAAGTTCTTCAATAACTATGAAAGAAGATAAAGTAAAGACAAGACGGCAGCCTAAGGAGCGGCAGACGGGTTCGGAGGGTCGGCAGAGACGGCAGTGTCAGGCACTGGAGTGGCCGGCTGGGCAGTCTCGGCTTGATCGTCTCCGGCGGCAGCCGGCCCGGTCGGACGCGGCTCGTTGCTGAAGGCGCGATCGAGCTGATGCTGGTCGTCCGCTCTGTCTTCTGGCGCCTCCATCTCGTCTCCGTCCCCCGCCTCATATTCCTCCTCAGTGCTGGAGCCGATCACCTCCGTCGAGTCCTCGTCGTAGTCGGGGTTCATCCCGAACCACTCCGGAGGCACCTCCTCGCCGTTCGTGGCCCGCTCGGGAACGAAGACGCTGGTATCGGTGTAGTCGGCGATCGCCGCCGCACGCTTGATTAGGGCGCCTTCCACAGCCGCCAGTTCTGCCTGGGCCTCTGACCGGAACGCGGCCAGCCCGTCCAGGTCAGCCCTGGATACCAAGCCTTGACGAATTCCAAGGCCCGGCGCGCTCCAGCCCGGGCCGAGGAACCCTTCCAAGGATCAAGATGGCCGGCCGCGACCTGCAGCCAGTCGGCAGTCCGACTGGCAGTGCGCAGATCCAGCATGCCTAGCCACAGGGCGGAGATCGCTTGGGCCCCGGCGCGTTGAAGCCGGCGCAGCAGCTGATGGGTCGGCCGCAGACGGGTCTCGATGCTCAGGAGCTGCTCATCGACGGTCAGGGGGGCGTTGGCGGCGATCTCCTCGCCATTCGCCCTCCGCGCCTCGTGATCAGCCTCGATGGCTCGATTGACCGCTTGCGAGTGGCCAGGGAAGAAGTCTGCCCAAAACAGAAAGAAGCAAAAGAGAAAATCAGCAGTCGACCTAACTTATAGTCGGCAGCTTGAGGAAAGAAAGCAAAGAAACTCACCATCGACAATGTCCTCGATATCGTGGAAGCCGTAAGTCAGCATCGCCTCCCTGTCATTCCAGGAGGAGCGCTCGATCTCGAACTCGGCCAGGAGAGCGGTCTCTTTCTTCTCCGCCTCGCCCTGAGCCGCCTTGAGCAGCTCCTTCTGCTCCGCCAACTGCTCGGCCAGCAAGTCGCGCTCTTTGGCGAGCTTGCCGCACTCCTCCTCCTTGGCGCGAAGGGCCGTGCTGACTTCGCCCAACCATTCCTGAAGAGCGGCATTGGCCTCTGAAAAGCAAAGAGAAAAGACGTTAAGTCGTCAACAATAAAGGTCGCCGAGAAGATCCGGCCCGACTGCTCAGCAGTCGGCCCGAAACTCAGGGACTACAACCCGCGGGTGCGCCAGCGGGCGCCCGCGAAAAAGAAGAAGAACTTACTCCGGCTCTCCGACAAGTCGGCAGTCCACTTCTCCAGCCGCTCAATGTTACGATTGAAGGCGGTGACGCGGAGGTTGTGATACTCCAGTGATAAAAAATCGGACAAAGACAAAAATGAGGAACTCGCCAGATTGAGTTCCGAGCCGCCTGCGCAGCAGCCGGCCCGAAACTCGGGGACTACACCCAGTGGGTGCGCTGGCGCGCCCCCACAGAGAAGAACGAGAAGAGACAAAGTCAAAAAATAAAAATGTACCCGGATAGACCCTCGCGACGCCAGATGCGCCCTGGTGCAGCCCTGGATGGCTTCGCCCTCAGCTCGCAGCTTCGCCTGCACATCCAGGAGCGCCTGGTTCAGCGGACCGTCGCTGCCTCCTCGCACCCATCCAGTAGGCGCAGCACTTGATGCCTCAGCATCTGGAATGGCCGAGCTGGCGGCACCGGCTTCCAAGGGGCGTGGCCCCGAGACCGCCTTCGCAAGGCGGCGGCGCGCTGGTGAGGCGACTTGAAGAAGCAGCCTCGCCACCGCCTCGTCCTCAGCCGGCGGCACTGGAGGGCCCGCCGGCTGCTTGCCGTGCGGCGGAGGCGGCGGTGGCGGCGAGGCCGTGCCCGACGCGGAGGCCTCGCCACCGTCCTTCTCCATGATGGAGTGCTCCCCGCCGACTTCTCGAGTCTGCCCCGTGAACTCTGGGGGCGGCGGCGCGGAGTTCAGCGGGACGACAAGTAGCGCCGACTGGCGGCACGCGGTCTCCTCTGCCCGCTGTTTTGCTGCAGCGGCGGCTTCGGCCTCCTCCAGCTTCTTCTGGGCGGAGGCCCCCGCTTTCTCGGCCTCCGCCTTCTCCAGATGGTCGGCCTCTTCCTCGTCGCGCTTCTCCCGCGCGTTGTGCTCCGTCGCCTCCCGGAGGTCGGCGGCAGGGTCAATCCGACGGGTGTTGGCGGACATCTCGGCCGACCCCATGACAGAGGAGACGGCGACCCTCTCAAGAGAAAGAGGGGCCCTGAAGCAAAAAACAGAATGAAAAACGCTCGGAAAAGATCCGTCAAAGAAAACAAGACAAAGGTAGTCAACACTTACGCAGAGACTGGCGGCGGCTTCTTCACTTCCTTGCGGAAGCGGTTGGCCTTTGCAATCGCCTCCTCCCGCTTGTTTGCGGCGGCCACCCCTTGAACTTTTTCGGCCGACCACCGAGCAAACTCGGCGCGGCCCGGCGCTTTTCGCGCCGACTTGAACGGCCAAGCCGGCGGAGGAACTGGCGCCTGGATGGCCGGCTTTCGATTGACGGCGCAGGACAACTTCGCCGTCGGCCTCGTCCTCTGGCCAGTCGGCGAAGGTCGCCGAGGGTCGGAAGCCGCCTTCCGCTCCTCCTCCTCCGCCTTCGGCGTCGGCCTCCATCGCCGCCGCCCCCAAGTCGGGGTCGTCGATGTCGCTCTCCGTTCGGTCTGGAGCGAACTCGCGGGGCGGCCCCATGGCGCCGGCTGCAGGCTGGATGAGGGGGTTCTGACTCGAAGAACCAAGAAGATCAGAAGTCGGATTCGGCTATAAAGAAAAATAGAAGACAAAAGATTTGACTTACCACAGGCGGAGGGTTGACACGTGAGTATGGCTCCTTGCCGAACTGCCAGTCTTCCGTGAGCTCGCAGTTCGCGATGTGATTCACCATGTTCGCCACCTCCGCGTGGGGCATCTACCAGGTGCTCATCCGGCTCGGGTCTCGGCGGTCACTCATCTGACAGATCAGATGAGGTCGGCCTTGCAGTGGGAGGACTTGGCGCGCCACGAAGGTGGCCAGCAAGTCGGCTCCGACCAGGCCTTCCGACTGGACCAGCGTCAGCACTCGGAGTCGTGCGACGGCGGCGGCGCCGGTAGGAGTCAGCGTCTTGGCCCGATTGGACCAGCTGGGAAGCCTCCCAGCCGGCGCGCCGGCTTTGTAGTGCGGCAGGTTGACCCAGTCGCCTTTCGTGGCGACGTTCTTCACGTAGAAGTACGACCGCTGCCACATCTTCACCGACTTGATCAGCGCGATGGAGGGGAATGGATTGTCGGCGGTCGACCTTCGCATTGCGATGAAGGCTCCGCACTAAGCCGGTATGCCGGCGACGTGTGTGCCGAGCTTTGATTGGAAGAACTCTCCCCACAACTCGAGGGTGGGGAGAACACCGAGAAAACCCTCGCACAGGGTGGCGAAGGCGGCCAGCAGCACCACCGTGTTTGGGGTGAGGTGGTGCGGCTGGAGTCCGTTGAACTCCAAGAAAGAGCGGAGGAAGCCGCTCGCCGGCAGGCCCATGCCGCGCATGAGGTGCGAGCGGAATATGACCCGCTGGCCCTCCTCCGGCGCCGGCCTTATCTCCCCCTCCTGCGCGACACGGGCTCGCACCAGGTGCGCGCCGGGGAGCCGGCGCATCCTGCGGAGGTGCTCGATGGCGTCATCGTCCATCCTAGAACCATCCCACACTCCAGAGCGAACGGCAGGAGCCGCGGCGGAGGAGGAGCTCATCGCTGCAGTGCGGTGCGGCGTGGTGCGGCGAAGGCAGGAAGAAGAAGAGGCAGGAGGAAGCGGGGGAAGCAGGGAAGAACAAGCGCGCGCTTCACCGTCCCGCTCCCCTCGCCTATTTATAGGCCCGTAGGCTAAGAAGTCGATGGGGCGGCATGGGATTAACTGCGCGCAAGACCCCACGCCCCCCACGATTAAACCCACGAAGTTACTGTGCGCAGTAACGACGTGGGGAACCCAACCGCCCGCACGGCCGCAGCGGATCCGTTCGCGTGCCGAGGCGCGGTAGTGGCGGGCCCCGCCTGACGGCCTGTCCCATCGTGCGCGTGGGCAGGCAGACTGCCCCTGCCACGTGGCGCCGCGCGACGGGGCCGTGGTGGGCGACCGCGGGAAGCGTATCAGACACGCCGCCTGGTTCCCGCCATGACGTTCGAAACTCCTCAAGAGGCAAGACGGCCCTCGATGGAATCCGACTCCAACCAGTCGGCCCGAAGGAAGACGGCCATCAAGGCCTGCATTCCCTCTTGGGAAGAATGAAACTATTGAGGTGCACGACGTATCACCCTTGGAGCCTCACCAGCTTCGGGGACTACTGTCGGAGTAATGGGCCACGGGTAGGCTAACCCGAGTCCCAGAACCTTTCAAGACATCGAGGCAGACTGCGCCCCTCAAGTACCTACGGTGACTCCAAGACGAGCCGAGTCCCCGTGGCGACTCCAAGACGAGTCGAGTCCTAGAGGCGACTCCAAGATGGCCGAGTCCTAGAGGCGACTCCCATTCAAGCCGAGTCCCAGAAGCGACTCCAAGGAAGCCGACTGTGGGGAGTCGGCCCGCGACTCCAACCACCCGATAATTAAAGGCAGGCATGGCCACAGTGCGCCATTCCCACGGAGATCTCCGCCCGGCGCGGCACTGCTGCCATGCCAGCCCTGACATCGGCCCTTGGGGCGGGGCCCTGTACCCACGACCTCCTGTCTGTACGGCCCGGAGACGGCGGGGCCTACCAGTCAGCGAGAGTATTGAAGACGGCGAGAGTGCCGAGAGTCGGACCCATTGGGAGTCGGCCCCCTGGAGTCGGCCGGCCCCTCCCACGGGCCCCATACGCCATTAACCAGACACGACAGGGGAATGGCAATAGTCACTACTAGGGAAAACCTTATACACAGAAATATAGCAACAGCGCGGGTCAAAAAACTGCGCCAGTGCTATATAGCAGTAGCGACCAAATAGAAACCGTGCTACAGACACAAACTTAGCAGTAGCGCTTGTGGTAAAGAAAGCGCTACTACTAATATTCCCATTGGCAGAATGCTCGGCTACGCATGGCAGTAGCGAGCATAACAGAAACGCGCTACTGCTAGAGCACAGTTAGCAGCGCGTTTCCTGAGAAGAGCGCTACTACTAACGGAAATAAAATAAGATGAAAAACAAATAGAAATTTAAATGAAAATGAAAGAAATAGAAAAAGGATAAAGGGAAAAATAAAATGTAAATCAAAACAAACGAAAAAGTGAAAAATCAGAGGAAGGCATAGCAGCAGCGTTTGTTTGTAAGAGGCGCCATAGCTAACGTAGCTGCAGCGCGTGTCCTAGACCCCCGCTATAGAAACAGAATAGGAAATTAAAAAAGGAAGAAATTTACATAGATATAGCAGCAGCGCATTTTGAAGAAAGCGCTATAGCTAACTTAGCTATAGCGCGTTTTGCGAAACGCGCTACTGCTAAGTTTGACTTAGCCAAAAAACCGTTTCCCCCCGGCCACCACTTCCCCCAAATCCCTCAAACCCACCCCGCGCGCGCGCCGCCTTCTCCCCGATTCACAGTCGCCCCACTTCGCCGCCGACGACGACGCCACCAGAGCCTTGCGCCGTCGATGACACCGGAGCCGCCCCCAACGCCACGGAGCCGCGCGGCCTCATCAACGCCACCGGAGCCACCGTCGACGCCACCTTCCTCGCTGTCACCGAAGACGCTCCTGCCTCCCTCGCCGTCACCAGAGACACCCCTGCCTCCCTCGCCACCACTGCCTCCGTCGGCACCATCGGAGCAATCATCTGTAAGCCCCCACCCCTCCTCTTTCTCTCTCATGCATAGGTTAGCCAGTTTAATTAGGTTAATTATCTAGGTTAGGGCAAAATTTTAGTTAGGGCATTGACAGAGAAGTAGTTAGGTTAACTAGTTTAATTAGGTTAATTATCTAGGTTAGTGCAAAAACTTAGTTAGGGCTTTGACAGAGAACTAGTCAGGTTAACTAGTTTAATTAGGTTAATTATCCATGTTAATTAGTGCAAAAATTTATTTTAGGCTTTGACAGAGAACTAGCTGCGTTAACTAGTTTAATTAGGGTTAATTATCTAGGTGAACTAGATTAACTAACTAGGTTAAATAGGTAGGTTAATTAGGTTCGTTGGATTAACAAGCTAGGTTAAGTAGATTGGCAAAGGTTTTTGATTTTTGAAAAGACCACTACTTTTCAAGGAAAAGAATTTAGGCAAATTTTATTTTTCATTGAAGTGGTCATGTTATATCTTTTCATTGAAGTTGTTCGATTGTGCCCAAGTGGCTTTGTTGTTTCCAGGGAATGATGCTGAGTGGCCTATGTTTTGCCGGAATGTTGATTCATTTCTGTTCCGGCAAATTTCAGGTTCTCGATTTGTCCACTTTTTAGAAAAGGTCATGCCGAAATTTCCCGTGAATTTCGGCATGACTTGTGCTACAAACTAGGACATATCGAGTGCCCGGGATTTGCCACACCAGGAAGGAGTCAACATTCCTGCAAAACAATAGTCCTTTTTTATGTCATTATTCATTTTATTAGGTATAGAATTAATTGACTAGATTTAATCATAGGAAACATGGCTAGCAACGATGAAGGACAGGGTTCTGGTGATTGCGACGACGTCTACTGGGCGGCAGACGAATTTTTTTAGCTTTACCGACGATCAACAGATGTTGTTACTGGGCCTACTGGTGGCATCGGGGACTGAGACCGATATGCAGACCGGTGCTGAGACCGACACGCAGACCGGTGCTGAGACTAACACCGGCGCTGAGATTCAGACCGGCATCGAGACCGGCGCTGAGACCGGTGCTGCCTCGGGGAGCGGAGCCGGTGTAGAACCGAAAGCAAAGAGGCAACGGGTTCCTAACAAACTCAGGACTACTAGACTGGTGGTCACGGAGGTGGACGACGGAAATTTTGAGCCAAAGGCGCCCGAGGAAGCGCGCGCGTGCTACGGCAATCAAATAGGCTGCATCATACGGACAACTGCCACCGTCAACGATGAGAATCTAAAGAAGATAGAAAATATGAGGAGCTCCCTCCCAAAGAAGTTTCACCAGATATTCTTGTTCCCGGGCCGGAATGAGAATGATTATGAAGATCCAGACAATGACCCAACAATGAAGAAGATAAACAAACACGCCATGACCAAGTTTAGCAACGCGTTGGCCGCCTGGAAAAATCGAGTGAAAGCAAAGATCAACGACGGGGAACCCTACTCCGAGATTGTAAAGGAAAGTCCGACAATCACGGAAGAGCAGTTTCAAATATTCAAGGAGGCTTGCGAGGCCGAAGCTGCCAAAGAAAAGTCTAAGTACGTGAAGTGGCTTCAAAAGAGGAACATTGGGACCCACCACCTCGGAAGCCGTGGTTACGGTGAAAAGAGGTCCAAATGGGCCAAGGAGGACGTGGAAGCCGTGAGTCTGGGCATCCCAGACCCCTTGGCGGATTTCCCCGTCCCGCAGGAGCGTGACGTCCTGAGGGCCCGCCACCGTTGGGACCCACTGAAGAAGGTTTATGAGACAACACCAGTCATTACGAAGTTCATGAGACTGCTGGTAATTTTAGTTTCTGATCAATTCGACTGCACACGTTAGTCATATTTTTAAATGATCGTTGTGCCTTTTGCAGAGAGAGCAACACCGGATTGCGGCCGAAAGCGACTCGCCGTCTGAGGCATTGGCGAGGCCCAAGTGGGACACTCCATTCAACCGGGCGTTGAACATATTGAAACGACAACCGGTGGATACTCGACCGTCGTATGGATGCGTGCACGGTGTCGGAGACGGCGCCACGTGGAAGAAGTACTACCGTGAGACCACGGAGGAGAAAAAGGAAAGACGGAGCTTAACTGAAGAAAGCATCGACAAGAAGGTTGAGATTGCGGTTGAGAAGAAATCATCTCAGACAGTCGCAACAGCGGTAGCTGCCGCAAAACAGGCGATTGCAGATATATCTACTTCCTTGGTGACGGGCGTTCACACTTGGACAAGGGAAAATCCAAAAAAAATGCAGAGGACTTTCCCCTTGCTGACTTCTTGGCAGCACATGCTCCCGCACCGGCTCCTGCACCTGCTCCCGCACCGGCTGCCGCACCGGACGTGCTCGGTGGTGCCTCCTCTTTGGCTGAGCTCGACGCCCTCACGCTATCTGCCACACTGGCCCCCTTCAATATAAATGTATAATCTCCCGTTTTCGTTGCCTTTCAGATGTCTCACGTCGCAGACTTTTATTTGCAGGCCGACGAAACCCCGTGCACCATATTGTACACCATCGGCGAACAGAAGGTGGACGTGGGGAAGGGGACGATAATGGAGCCGAAGGAACCATTGTTCCACAGCCGGTCGATCCCCCCGAACGTCTTCAAGGTTTTCGTGGCCAGTGTCAAACCGGGCCACGATAATTTGCCTCCTCTAATACTAGTGGGGGATGACGACGAGACCCCACGGCGGCTTGGTGATTGTTCCAATGGGTGGGTCCTGTTGTGGCCAAAGAGTCTGCTTCGCCTGGAGGCGGCCGGGAGCACACCCACGAGCACGCAGCCTCAGCAAGGTATGAACATCTACACCCGACCTACCCAATTAGCGTCGGGTGTCGGGTTGGGTGATAGCGGACGGTGTAAGCAGGTGGCTCCATTAGAGGCTGATGACGTCGCCATGGATGAGGATGAGGATGACGATGGCGCTGAACAGTATGTCTATACTGGCGCCTCCTCAGGGTTTGAGCATCATGAGTCGGTGCCTGAATTACCGTCTCAACGTGTTATTGACGACCATCCAGTGGTAAAGAAGCCTAGGAAGAGAGCGAGGAAAGGCAAAAAAGATGATTCTATGATCCAGCCGCCTCAGCAGCCTCGGCTTCAGGACCGTGTAGATATCCCCGATACGGATAAATGGCATATCCCCGATCGACCAATCCTACCTGAAACAGCGCTACGGGCCAGATTCGGCGATCTAAGGAGACTTCATGACGATGTGCTGCCGGTATAGAAAGGCCTCATCGCCTCGAAAGATCCAGGATACCCACTCTACGTGGTTAACGTTCCGCAGCAAATGTCGTACGTCAAGGGCTTCCCCGCGGATAAGTTCTTCCTCTGATTCGATTACATATTCGACATGTTTCATGTGAAGAAGCTGGATTTTACTTTCGTCCGCCTTTATGCCTTGCACATGAGCTACATCATTGGGGTTGAGCAGATATCTCATATCTGTGTTGCTGACCCATACTACATACACGAGGGCTTCTTGGGAGTCTGCGCACAGCATCGTGAATACGCGAGGGATTACATCGTCAGTTTCATGCTCGCCAATAAGGACAAGGAGGCGATTCTCGTGCCTTATCATCCCGTGTAAGTCATCCGCGCTGCTATCCTTCCTTCGATTTCAATAATTCATTTGCACGGTGGAGGCTAATTAATTTGAGGTGTACTTATTTTGCGCAGCGGCGGGCGCGCCGTCCTCATCATCCTCTACCCCCAATTCTCCCACGCTCTTTACTACTCGTCGAAGAACATTCACAAAAAGGCTTAAACCCACATCAAAGATATTCTCGACAGTGCTATGTTTTACTACCAAGCAAGGGGTGGAGAGGTTAGGGACAAGAAGAGAAGGGGCGGCAGGGCCGCCTTCAGCCATAAGACCGACTTCTGCTGCATCCAGCAACCAAACGATTCTCTTAATGATGGATTCTATGTCCTACACCATATGCTAGAGTACCGACGGGATCACCAGAACCTTCACATGGCACTTAGATCTAGCGATGCCCATATTCTGCAATGGGCAAAGGACATAGGAGATATCGAGGATCATCGACTTCGAGCCGAGTTCTATAACATCCAGCGCGAACTTGCCCAAATCATCATGAATGAGGTCGTCGGAAAAACAAGGATGTTCCATGCAGAAGGACAAATGTCGCGGGAAGACGTCCGAACATGGATAGCCTCTCAGCATCTCGACATGAAGCCTTTCACTAAGCTCGATGACTATCTCCTTGACTTGGATGGATGGCACGACATGATGGAGTGATTGTCGATATATGACAATGTGTCCGTTTAGTCCATACTTTCTTTTATGACAAAACTTTGAGTTATGCACGGTGAAACTTTATTTGTGATGTAATTAAACTGTCCTCCTCCTCGACTAGCGGAAATCACTCTAGTTAGGTCATTTTGGGTATGATGAACTTTGTTATTTATGCTTATGATATGTTGTTTCTATTTTTGCCAAGTCTGTCTCTTTGTGTTGCTCAACTATATATGTTGCATATCATCGACTCATGTGACGATGCAGGTGCATAGATCATAAATGGCGAAGAAGTGCTACGCCAGGAGTATATATACGACAAGTGGCCGGAGTGTCAGGCCCAGGTGTACCGGTTTTCGGTTTCCGAGCGACACGCAGTACTTAGTTTAGGTTCACGCTAATGCGAGAGAGGGATACGAACTCGTGTACTCAAAGTGATAGCTATTCTTGTGTATATCACTGTTTAGATGGATGACGATGTATTTGCAAGTAATCGAGACTTGTATCGCTATTTTCGAGATTGATGACGAGAGACCACTTTGTGTTGGATGATGATTATGATGATGACATGATTTGATGAGACTAATTGTATGTATATGCTATGATTACATTTGTATGTGGATGATATGCTAAATATTATTGTATAAAGCCTATTCAAATGCAAAACAAATAAAAAACAAATTTGCAGGAAAAAAAACTAATAAAACTAGTAGTAGCGAGGGGGGGATTTAGCAGTAGCGCCGACTTACCAGTAGCGCTTCCCCGTAAACGGCGCTGCAGATAATATCAGTAGCGTCCTTTTCTAAAGAGCGTTGCAGCTATTCATGTGTAGCAGTAGCATGGGTCAACACGCGCTACTGCTATACGTTAGCTGTAGCGCCTTATTAGTAGCGCCGGTACCCGCGCTACTGAGAGGGCCAAAACCCGCGCTGCTGCTAGGCTTTTCCCTAGTAGTGAGTGATCGCCCGTCAGGCGGCGGCACTGTTGCCATGACCCCATGACCAAGCCCGCGTCATTAGAAGCACGGCTACAGTAATCTGCAGCCGGCAAGACCCGCCCGTGGCGGACACGGGCTAACGCCCTCATACCAGGCCAGTCGGCGGGGCCCACCAGTCGGCGGGCCCCAGGAGTCGGCGGAGAAGACGGCGCCTGAGAGACAGACGGCTGGGACCCGCACCCAGCCGGTTTTACCATTGTAACCCTGAGGGTAGGCCTATATAAACCCCCCAGGGCACCCATGCAAAGGGTTCGCATCCATTAGCATTAGACAGACCACATAGGAAGGAGAGAGCTAGCCGTGCCCTCTCCTACCTCCAGAAACAGCTCTAGGAGCAAGCTTGTATTCACTTTGCCTTAGTGATCATGTGGAGACCCCGCAGAGCAGCAGTAGGGGTGTTATCTCCTCGGAGAGCCCTGAAGCTGGGTAAGATTCGCCGGCATGCATGTCTTCGCCTCATCCCATTTCCAGGCACCGGCGACGTCCTACTCGCCCCCACCATGATAAGCCATCCTTTGGCATATGTCGCACCCAACCCCCGACACTCCCTTTATGCCCTAGCCGAACTAACGGGAACGTAGGGCACAAGCACAGGAGCCAGGCAACCCAGCTTGGCCAAAACTTAAGTCATATCGATGCATATAATGGCGAGGAAAAGGTACATACGCGAAAAAGACACATATGTGGTGAGCTTGATGCTTCAATAATAATAATAATAATAATAATAATAATAATAATAATAATAATAATAATAATAATAATAATAAGCTTCTGTACAAGAAGCCCCTAGGTATAATTGACGTACATATTTTAGAATGTGTGCGTCGAAGGTGCACGGTTTAACCGCACAAAAAGCTTTAAGGCTTAAAAAGAAAGAAAAATGTGAAAAGAGAGGAAAATAAATGCTAGAAACAAAAAGGGGAAAAGGAGACGAACGAAGAGTCCGGCGCTAGGCATAAAATCTTCGGAGTCTGGCCGCGTTCCATGGGTTCGGCTCTAGGCGATTGTCTGATGCATCACGCAGGCGGTACGCTCCTCCGTTGAGAAATTCGTCAATGATGAAGGGACCCTCCCATTTGGGCTTAAGTTTGTCCTTTTTCTTCTCCGATAAGCGTAGAACAAGTTCACCAACATTATAAGTCTTGGTCCGTACTTCTCTGCTTTGATATCTGCGGGCCTGTTGCTGATAGAATGCAGAACGGGCTTTTGTGACGTCGCGCTCTATCCTGCCGATCAAGCTCGTCCTCTCTCTCTCTTCATACATGCACACTCGAGGTGAGTCATGAATAATGTCGCAGGGTAACACAGCCTCTGCGCCGTACACCGTGAAAAAATGTGTGTATTTGGTAGAACGATTAGGTGTGGTCTGCAGCCCCCAGAGTACGGAGTCCAGTTCCTCCACCCAGTGCTTGTCTGATTCTTTCAAACACCGCACTAATCTGGGTTTAATGCCGCTCATAATAAGACCATTGGCTCGTTCGACTTAACTGTTGGTTTGTGGGTGATAGACGGAGGCATAGTCGAGCTTGATGCCTAGATTTGCACACCAGGCTTTCACCTCATCGGCTGTGAAATTGGAGCCATTGTCGATGATGATGCTATGTGGAACATCATAACGATGCACAACACTGGATATAAAGTCTATTAATGGCCCGGCCTCGTCTGTTTTAACTAGTTTGGCCTCTATCCACATAGTGAATTTATCCACCATGACCAACAGATATTTTTACTTATGGCTTACTCCTTTAAGGGGTCCAACCATATCAAGGCCCCAGACCGCAAAAGGCCAAGTGATGGGGATCACTACAAGAAATCTGTTAATACATGACAGACTAGGTCCGTCATGGATCAATGAAAAACTGTCATGGGTGCGCGTGCATGACGGATCTGATATCCATCATGTATATCGCGTCATAATTTGACATCGCACCTTCCTTGACGGTTCTTGACCGTCATGGATCTGCACCAGGCCCGCCCAAGCCCAAACCTCTGTGATGGGAACAATCCGTCATGGACTGATGCCACGTAGGATTTTCAGTTGACCAAATCGAATGACATGTCTACCTACGTGGATACTATTTTCCTTCACAAAAATCGTCATTGATTTGGGCACAATTTAAATTTAGCCGAACCCATTAGCCCATTTATTTCTGTCTCAGTAGCCTATTTATTTCCGCCTAATTATGACCAAGCACATTTTTAGCATAATGCGTCTCACAAATCCAAATGCCGATATTGGCCCAAGAGGAAGTATTTGCAAAGTGTCAGAATATTACATAATTGATCCAGTTTGTAGAGATCCAAATGTAAATACAACATAGCAGTTTACAAAATCCTCTATGAAATGATAACTTACAGCCTAGATTGACGATATATCACACAACAAGGTTATGAACCAGTACAATCCATTTTACATCAACATAACATATAAACTATTGAGGTTGTTATTCATGTTCTTGCAGTTGGTCCTCTTGTGGCAACTATCATGTCGTGGCCGATTGTGATGGCAGCACCAAGTAGCTCGCTACCTAATCTTACCTGGCACATTTACAAGAACCTTATTAGATATTCATAGATATGAATAGAACATAGAAATAAGAGAATTACAACAAAAATAAAAATGAACCATATGTTGTCCAGAATTCTTAAATCTTACAGTGCCTACGAATGAGAATAACATTGCAGCTACTATAATATGAGAGTAAACATGAGGTTGCTTAAAATTAATCCAAAGAAAAGAATGTCAAATGAAAGCCAAATGACAAAGAAACAAAACATACATCAGAGAACTCAAGTAATATAGTAGTAGTAGTCGAGGCCATATAAACAAGCCAACAAAATGGCATCACTAACAAACAGTATCCTCGCCGTAATGTGTAAACTTGTTAACACATGAACATTTGAAGTTTACGCCAACCAAGTCAGGGAGCAGCGGCATAAAACTCAATGTTTATGCTGCAAGTACATATCAAAGGGCTGACAAATAGTAAACAATATTTGCTGCCCACTTGACAAACATAGTACTATTACTTATAACAGGAAAAAATAATGAAATGAAATGAACCAGTATATATGTATACAAGGCGTCAACGATAGGTTGTAAATTATACAAGCATGCCATCATATATGCATTGTTGCATTTTCGAAAAATAGTATGCTTCACACATTCTGGCCAACAATAACTAGTTCAAATATATAAATAACCTCACTATCAAGTACAAAGAATTGTAATTTGTTCATAAAACAACAATATGAAGAAAGAAAAAAAACCAAAATAGGCACTTGAGGACGAATCAATCAAGTTAGAGGTGGCAGCATAGCAGTAGGCTTAATATGTGAGAGATAATTCATCATCACTGCATGTATATTAATAGTGCAAGCATGTATATGCATCAGCAGCAAAACAACGTATGCTAAGACGTGTATTGTTTTAGTGCCATACTGCATGCATAATAAACAAGGATGCATGAAGCACATGGTATACAGATTAAAAAGTTGATATACCTTCTTAAGACTATTAGATGTTAGATTACAAAGCAGCAAGAACAAGTATTTTTCCAAAGCCTGCAGAATATCAGGTGATGTGAATGCACCTGCAAGCACAAAATTCAGACTATGAGCTACCATATCAAAACATATATGCTATTTTTTACAAGTCTGTTAGATGTTAGATTCACAGTATCATTTACCAAAATTGAGATAGATACTTGTAGTATCAATCTTTTCTTATTAATCTCTATTTCCTTTACTTACTTGGATCCTAGTAACTAGAATATCCTTAAGCTATTAATTTCCAAATTTATGCAAGATGCAAACAGTTCACTAGTAAGCCTTTGATATATTGTATATTTAAATATCACAAAACAAAGTCCTAGCTTATTTCAAAGCAATGATGCAAAATTAAAACATACAGAGAGAACACACTACACACTGTATACCGAACACACTACGCACTGTATACCGAATACACACTGTGGGCTATATCAAGTTGATACTGATCTGGCTGTCCAAAATCCTCTGAAGGCAGAGGTACGACAACGAAAATAAATGTTATCTCTTAACACGTAAAAGACAGAGTTGACGGGATCAATGATTTTCTAAATTGTGGCCAAGCCTCATACAGAACATGAAACAAACATGTTCTGCTTGAACCCCAGAGACAACTAGAATTCCGGTTCACATCCTAGTTATGCTTAATGACATCAACTAGGTTCTTGTTACTTAAACTTATTGTATTAACCCATGTACTAGAACCACAATGGGAGCAATCGTGGCTATAAGATATCTTGATCAACAGATGTATGTATCATTCAAAAATATTGGAATAAAGTATCAAGTGGTCGGTGCATACCATTATTCCCTTGTTAGTGAACACGCATTATTTAAGGCATTTGCTTAATTGGCCTTCAGTTTCAGGCCAACAACATCATCCAGAGTACACTTATGAAACAGGGGTATTCAAATTCAAGACTTGCTGACCTGGCTCGACTTGGACGCTTCCATTAATTGCCTGTTGTCTCGGCATATTTGCTGGTTCAAACCGACAGCCAACAATCGACATCGCCATCATACATTCACTTGTCTGCTATACCTATCAAATCAAACACTAAAAAATTACCACATCTGAACAAGTGAAATATATATGTATAAGTGATATGCACATTAACCCAGAAAATTATGAATACAAAATACTTCCTTCAATTTCCCTCACTGTTCAGGACACAATAGAACAAACTAGAGGTGCAACAGCTCATACAAGAAAAAACAGAATTCCTACTTGCTAAATTACTCGATTCTTCAGACCCATGCAAGCTAGTAGTATATATGAAATAGTGTATGGTTCAGCCACAGGCTCACAGCAGAGGAGATAAGCAGAGGTACAAGTGCTTAACTATAAAGAACCTAATGACTGAATTAGCCCCCACAAAACTTCTCATTTCAAGCCATTTGGATTGCCTCTTTATTAAGCTTGACACCTACTGCACAAAGGTAAACATATATGTTCCATGCTTACAAGAACAAGAACTTGTTTAGATATATATAGATGAATACGCTCAGTCAGTCAAAGTACATCCTAACAAGAAAAGAAGATGGTTGGAGGAGAGGAAAATGGGGTTTGTGAGGTGTTCACCTCGGCAAGGGAGAGCCTCCAGTGGTCCAACGCGGGCGGAGGTTGCCATAGGATGCACCACCACGCCAGAGATGCAGGAGAGGAGGTTCTTGTCGCCGTCGTTCAGCCCAACGCGGGCGAGCGCACTGAACAAGAAGGTGCCATCCAGGAGGAGCAGAGGGCGCGAGGGGGCGCGGTGTGCGGCGGAGCAGAGCCACCGGAGACGCGCCGACGATGGACGCGACGCCGCAGCTGAAACCGTAGCCACAGGCTAGGGGTCGCGGGCGAGCGCGGGAGACGTGAGCGGCGGATCCAACCGGCCTGGGGGACAAAGAGGTCGGAGATCAGTTACTGTGAGTGCTGCGCGGTGGTGGACGTCACCGAAATCAGTGGGCGTCGGCTGCGGTGCAAGGGTCACACCAGAGAGAGATGGATGTTCGTGAGAGGGATGGATGGGTGCTGAATGAGGCAGATCTGGAAGCTACGATGTGAGAGGAGAGGAGGTGTCGGGCCGGCGGCGAGCTGTGGGAGGAGAGAGGCGAGGAGGTGGTGGGTGGCGGCGCTGTGTGGGATCGATGGGGAATAAGGAGGGGGCTGCGGAGGAGGAAGAGAGGAGGAGGGTTAGGGTTAGCATTTTATATACGGGTAAAGGGTATGCGGGCTTTGGCGGGCTTGGGCGGGCTTGCAGGGCTGTACCAGATCATCGATGATAGTTTTCGAAAACGTCACTTGAAATCCGTCATGGATTAATAGGTTTCTTGTAGTGGATTGTTTGTAGAGCGGTGGGTGGCATATGGCTTTGGTTGGCGAAAAGCTGGCATCTGACGCAATGTTGGACAAGGTCCTGTGCGTCTGCTCGGGCCATTGGACAATAGAAACCTGTATGGAAGGCCTTGCTTACAAGGGCCCGAGCTGCGGCGTGATGACTGCCAAGACCGGCATGAATGTCAGCCAAGAGCTACAGCCCTTCTTCCTCGGAGATACATCTTTGGAGTACTCTGGTAGAGTTCTTTTCTGGTAGAGTTCTCCCTCGTGAACCTTGTAGGCTATAGAGCGCCGCACAATGCAGCGTGCCTCATTCTGATCCTCAGGAAGCTCTCGCCTATTAAGGTAGGCCAAGAAGGGTTTGGTCCATGGGGCGATGACTGCCATGATGAGATGGGCCGACGGTGTAATTTGGGTGGCTGAGCCCCCGATGATGTCGATGTGTTCGGAATCTGGGGTTGTATTCGGATCCAGATTGGTGTTGCCGTTCTCCCCTTGCCACACCACAGATGGCTTGAAAATCCTTTCCAGAAAGAAGTTAGGTGGGACGGGGTCGCGCTTGGCACCGATGCGAGCAAGGACATCCGCCACTTGATTACTTTCTCGAGCCACATGGTGAAACCCAAGCCCCTCGAACCGAGCTGACATTTTGATAATGGCGTTACGGTAAGCCGCCATCTCTAGATCTTTCGCATCGAAATCTCCATTTATTTGAGATATTGCGAGGTTTGAATCCCCGCGCATTTCCAGGCGTTTTATGCCCATGGAGACGGCCATCCGAAGACCATGCAATAAGGCTTTGTATTCGGCTGCATTGTTGGAGTCCGTGAATAATATTTGTAGGATGTAATGGACAGTATCTCCAGTAGGGGATGTTAGGACAACGCCTGCCCCGAGGCCTGCCAGCATTTTGGACCCAGTTGGAATATGTGCCATACTCTTTAGGGAGTTTGGCCTCTATCCATTCGGCGACGAAGTCGGCCAGTACTTGAGATTTAATGGCCCGGCGTGGTTTGTATGATATGTCGAATGGGAGGAGCTCAATGGCCCACTTGGCAATCGGGCCTGTAGCGTCGCGGTTGTTTATTATTTCATTGAGTGGTACTTCGGAGGCCACCATTATTGAGCACTCTTGAAAGTAGTGTCGTAGCTTCCGGGATGCCATGAAGACCGCGTATGCTATTTTTTGGTAATGGGGGTACCAGGATTTGCATGGTGTGAGGAATTTGTGTCCGTCCTCCGCTCGTTCAACGACGAGCACGATGCTTACGACTTGGTGTGTGGCCCATATGTATAATAACATGGGTTAGCCGACGTTGGCGCGGCCAGGATTGGGTTGCTTGCTAGAAGAGCCTTTATTTCTTCCAGTCCATCCGTTATCGCATCCGTCCACTCGAAGTGATCGGTGCGTCAGAGAAGGCGATAAAGTGGCAACGACTTTTCTCCTAGCCTGGTGATAAAGCGGCTTAAAGCTACCACACAGCCGGATAGTTTTTGGACTTGTTTAAGGTCTATTGGCGTAGCCAACTGTGACAAAGCTCGGATTTTGGCTGGGTTTGCTTCTATTCCAATATTGGAAATGATGAAGCCGAGAAGTTTTCCCGCGAGAACTCCGAAAACACACTTTTCCGGATTGAGCTTGATGTCATATGTTCGGAGGTTGTCGAATGTTAGACGCAGATCGTCTATTAAGGACTCGACGTGCCTAGTTTTGGTGGCTACGTCACCCACGTATGCTTCAACTGTTTTGCCGATTTGTTTCTCCAGGCATGTTTGAATCATGCGTTGATAGGTGGCACCAGCGTTTTTGAGCCCGAAAGGCATAGTGTTGAAGCAGAAAGGTCCGTATGGGGTTATAAATGTTGTTGCTGCTTGATCGGATTCCTTCATCTTGATTTGATGGTATCCGGAGTATGCGTCGAGGCAGCACAATGAGTCGTGTCCTGTGGTAGCGTCGATAATCTGATCGATGCGGGGAAGGGGGAAGGGATCCTTAGGGCATGCCTTGTTGAGGTCCTTGAAATCGATGCATAGGCGCCAGGATTTGTCCTTCTTTGGTACCATTACCAGGTTTGCTAGCCAATCCGGGTGTTTTATCTCTCTGATGAATCCGGCCTCGAGTAACTTGGCTACCCCTTCCCCCATGGCTTGTAGTTTGGGTTCGGAAAAGCACTGTAGTGTTTGCTTGACCGACTTATATCCCTTCAGTATGTTTACGTTGTGTTCGGCCAGCCTGCGTGTGATCCCTGGCATATCAGAAGGGTGCCAGGCGAATATGTCCCATGTTTTGCATAGGAACGCCCGCAGTGCGGCATCGACCGTGGGGTCCAGCTGTGCCCCGATGGATGCTGTCTTCATGGAGTCCGTTGGGTGGACCTGTAATTTGACTATTTCCTCTGCTGGTTTAAAGGAGTTGGATTTAGATCGCTTATCGAGTATCACGTCGTCCCTATCCACCGTGGAGCGTAATCCGGTTAATTCTTCAGCCGCGAGGGCTTCAGACAATGCCTCGAGGGCCAAGGCGGCGGTTTTGTTTTCGGCGCGGAGTGCTATGTCCGGATCATTGGCAAGAGTGATGATTCCATTGGGCCCGGGCATCTTGAGCTTCATGTACCCGTAATCGGGTATTGCTTGGAAGCTTGCAAATGCATCTAGCCCTAATAGGGCGTGATATCCACTGTTGAAAGGGGCCACTTGAAAGGTTATCTCTTCGGACCGATAATTCTCCGGCGTGCCGAATACCACGTCGAGTGTGATTTTTCCCGCACATCGCGCCTCCCGACTGGGAATAATTCCTCGGAAGGTCGTGCTACTTTGCTCAATGTGGCTCATGTCTATTTCCATTTTGTTGAGAGTTTCCTCATAAATGAGTTTTAGTCCGCTGCCGCCGTCCATGAGCACATTGGTAAGCCGAAAGCCATCCACAATCGGACTGAGGACCAATGCGGCAAGTGCCCGGACTGTTTTGAATTTTGGTTCGTCACTAGCATTGAAAGTTATGGCCGTGTCGTTCCCGGGGTTTATTGCTGCGACTTGGCAGACTTCGGCGAGGCCGCGGAGTGCCCTTTTGTGCCTATTGTTTAAGGGGAAGGTCTCGAAGACTGTCAATACTGTAGGGTGGCTGTATCCCATGGGATGTTGCTCTGCGGTATTCTTGGTGAGGAGATCTTCGCCGCTCTTGGCCACTTGCCGGAGTATCCAACGTGCTCTAAGGCTATGGGTTGGTACGGTATCCAACGTTGTGTGTATTTTGCATGGCCTATCGAGCCATCCCTCCATAATGGTTCCGAGCCCCGTAATGGGCTTCGATTTTTTTGTTATTGGATCAGGCGACCGACGAGGGTGCATCCTTTTGGTCCGGACGAGGGGTTTAGTGGAAACCGGTGGCTCCCAAGAGGTTGCCTGAGTTTGCCAGGCGCTTTCCATTGCGCAGAACTTCTCTACTATGGTTGCCAAGTCAGCGAAGTGTGATACGTGACGGCGGTTGATGGCATTGAGGATTCCCTCGTTCGTGCAATTTTTGCAGAATAATGATATTGTGTCTTCATCGCGACAGTCTTTGATCATGTCCTTGACAAGGAGGAATCTGGCCCAAAAGTGATAGACCGTTTCCTGGGACTGCTGTCTGATGTGGGTAAGATCGCTTATATCAGGGTGGGTGGGTGGATTTAAGTCCGAACCCTGACCCAATCTGGGATCCGGAGCTTGAGAAACTTCTGAGCTTAATAGTCCAGACTCCAGGATATCAACCAATTTTTCAGGCCCACAGTCCGACTCTAGGTTCGGAATACAGGGCATATCTTCCCATGGGAGGGTATCGGGCTCTGTGAGCTCGGAAATCCGAACATAGTTCGTCCTCAATATAGAGGAAGAGTCGTCGCATTGCTCCTCCGCTACCGCTATCTGATGGGTGAGTGACAGAGATTCGATTTCTCTCTGATCGGGTTTAAGCCCAATCCGATCGTAGTCCGTAGCGACTCCCAAGGCGGCGATGCGATCCAAGAGTTCGTTTAAAGACGACAACTCTGTCGGATCCATCTGTTCGGAGTATTCTGAGCTGACGCGGAGGCGATTTTCGATGACCCGAGAAGTCATCGTTGACCCGACGGCCGAACGGGTGGTCATAGTGAAGTCGCCTAGCCGGAGGGTTTGGCCTGAGGCCAAGGCTCCCCCGGAGGTGATGTTGTCCTTGATAACAAGGCGAGCCATCAAGCCTATCTTCGACGTCACAGCGGAACTCTCAACGAAAGCACCAATGTCGGTGTCAAAACTGGCGGATCTCGGGTAGGGGGTCCCGGGCTATGTGCCTAAGGCTAATGGTAACAGGAGGCGGGGGACACAATGTTTACCTAGGTTCGGGCCCTCTCTATGGAGGTAATACCCTACTTCCTGCTTGATTGATCTTGATGAATATGAATATTACAAGAGTTGATCTACCATGAGATCGTAATGGCTAAACCCTGGAAGCCTAGCCTATGAGGTTATGATCGTTAAACCCTCCAGTTTATATAGACACCAGAGAGGGTTAGGGTTACACAAAGTCGATTACAGAGAAGGAATCTACATATCCAAATCGCCAAGCTTGCCTTCTACGCAAAGGAGAGTCCCATCCGGATACGGGGAGAAGTCCTCTATCTTGTATCTTCATAGCTGAACAGTTCGGCCCATGTATATAGTCCGGTTGTCTGAGGACCCCTTAATCCAGGACTCCCTCAATGGGGTTCACTCGCCACAAATGAGGTCCCCCAAATTTTCCCGCGTGATGAAAGTGAGCAGTGGCGGGCACGGCGAAGCACCCGCCACTGGTATGATAGGTATCAGTGGCGGGCAATATTTATACCCGCCAAAGATAAATTGTGAGGGACCGCGCATTTTTTAATATATCTAGAAGTCACCAGAGGCGATCGCTTTAGGCGGACGCAATGGATTCCCGACGAATGGAGTTCGAGCACTGTCGTTGATGGGCCTCCTCCCGAGAGTGGCGGAGCGCAAGCCGGACGACCATCTCCTCCTCGGGGCCGCGTGGGATGAGCTCGGGGTCGACAAATCTAGAGGTGACGAACTCGGATTCGTTGCCCGCCATACCGGAGATGGCCGGACACCACCAGAGATGAGCTTGGGTGGCGGAGGGGGGTTGAGAGGAATGGAGTGAAGTGGTTAGGGTTTGGTCCGATGATCGAATGGGGAGGAATATATATGAGATCGGGTGAGCCGGCATGAACCAGGTGTGACGTGGCGGGCGCCCCCATATCCATCCCATATCTGAGCTGGATATGAAGGGTGCCGGTCAGCACGGGCGTTTGAGGCGCCCGACTGGATCGAAATTTTGTGACCGGTCAGTGACCGGACGACCCGTCCAAATGTTTGGGAAGGGTTTAGGGTGACCGGCTACAGATGCTCTTACCTATCTAATCCGCCGAGCAAAGTAATGCATCCAGGGCAATCAGTGTCATTCGTTAAAAAGCATAATTTGCAGAGGTACCAGATTTTGTAAAGAGGAATCAAACACACTGGTGAGAGTGAAGGTTGGAGGGAGGGAGGGGTGGAAAGAAAGTTGTCTCTTTACATCCCTGGATCGATAGGCGATTAAGGAGCCACCATGATTACTGAGAAGGAAAGGAATGGAGAAGAACCTCAATTCATTGGTACGTGAATGAAAACATGTCGTCATGTACGACACATAATTCCAAATTATTTAATGAATGTGTTTTTTATCATTCCATGGCAACACACGGACATTGACCTAGTAGGAGTAATTGCATATGCATCTCAAGCATTGTCCATGAAATAGAGAATAATTGGATTGCTTTAACATGGGCAATATCTTTTCCATGTGGAACACTAAGAACATACCATGTACATAGTATAGAGTTACCTGTTAGTAATAGTTGTAGTCCACATATAAATTTACATAAAACGACACATGGACACATAATGTGTAAACCATTTTCCTGATGGCTATTGATATATAAAAAAATTCAGCATCCTTCAAAACGGTGAGAAGGCAGCACTCCAATTACATATGGAAAATGCCGTCTCCTCTAAACTTATATTATATATGCCTGGAATCATTGCCTACTTGCTTATTCTGAAATAAGGATTGCATTGTTGAAACTTTAAATTGACGAATACTTGGCAGCAAATTCAACAATATGCTTGTCTGAGGTTCCTCCTTCTCGCATTGCCTTCTTAGCCTTTTGCATCCACTTTGTAGCATTTCTTTTGTACTCATCCTTCTTCTCCCCATCCATTACCTCTCTAATACATCTCTCGACCTCCGCACTCCTTAGAGATCCACTTTCACTCTTCCGCAATCTCACACCCATACCCCACATTCTCCACATACTTTGCGATAGTGGGTTGGTCCGCCCAGTGCGGAACTCCCACAAGAGGTACACCGCAAACAACTGCCTCTAGTGTCGAGTTCCATCCACAGTGGGTAACAAAACAACCTACACATATATTTATGAAAATGAATTAGAATGTTATTGCTATTTTCTCATTTTAGCAAACCTTTTAATTCAATTTCATATGAAGAGGAAAAGAAATATGGTTTATGATATGGTACCAATGGCCTTGTGTGCTAGAACCTCAAGCTGGGGGCACCAAGAAACAATTAACCCATTCTTCTCACATTTCACCTTGAGTTGCTCAGATAACTTGTGTGCCTCGTCGGATCTAACAACCCAGAGAAAAGATTTGCTAGAATTGCATAGACCATTGCCAAGCTCCTCCAACTGAGCCGCGTCATAGTTTGAGTAACTCCCATTTGATACAAGCACAACAGAAGAGGTGCTCTGTTTTTCAAGCCAATCTATGCACGCCGCATCATCAACAAAAACATTGAAACCATAAGACTTGTTGGATGGCAGGCGATCATCGCCGAGATAAAATGATGGCAAGGTGAGACCTATAGTCTTTGCTCTCCATGTTAACTTCATGTAATCCACCTCCAGCTCGATTTCCATAGTGTCGACGATCAAAATTACTTCAAAAACCACTCCTTTCGCTCGGGTCACAAGTCACACACATATTGTAAGACTAATTTTGACCATCAGTTTAAGCAACCAAATAAGACTGTTTTTTTGGGTGGGTAACCAAATATGATTCATATGACACAAAAAACATGCCATTGGATCCACATTCCGAAAAAGTATCCAACTATACAGTTTTGTATGGTACATAACATATTATTGTACTATATAGTATTAGTTTTAGTGATTGTCAAAGTAGATCTTGAATATGTGCATGTCATATAAACTCAATCTGATTGGAGAAAGTAATTAACTTTCTTTATAGTGACTAGCAAAAAGGCCCGTGCGTTGCAACGGGTAAAAATAGAAAAATGCGAGCACCTTTACCTGCGAAAACCGCAATCGATGATTAGTTTTCCACTGTATAAATAGAGTGGAGCAAAAGTTTTTGAGGAATTAATCTAGAAGGTATGTAATTTTATTCACTGTTCAGAAATATGATGCAGCAAAAGCTAAGAATGATGTGGCTGATAAATCACATCTTGTAGAATACATATGACCGTTGATGTGGATATAAACATTAAGGGGCAGCAGAACTACTTGGCTTTTTTTGCGGGTAATAACTCAGAGGTAAGATTTTCTCTATTGATGAAGGTCCTTGATCCAACCACACATTCGTGCTAAGCAATCTGCTACCTCTATTCTGATCTCTATGAATTTTATGAGGAATAAACTCCGTAGGCGGAACAATCCAAGCTATTACCAGAAAGAATGGACAACGCCATCGCTGAATCCGATTGCACGGTGATAGGAATGTCAAAATATTTTATAGCTAGCCCCATGCAAATTATTATCGCATGTATCTCCACTTCGAGAGCTTCGTTGCAATGGAATAACTATCGATATGTAGCGAATATCACCGAGCCATCCTGCATCTGAAGCACCATTCCGGACGTTGCTGGCCGTTAGCTTCCACGAAGACACCATCAACTGGGAGAGCGACCATGTTTGCCGGCAGTGCTGCAGCGGAACTACTATTTTCTAGAATAATACAATATTATTGACCTAATTTGTAGAACAATAGCAAAGAACCCGCTTAAATTTATGTATGTATGTTGATTGAATCCTAATGACATGGAGCCTATGGCTGACATATCTTTTGTAGTCTAATAGTGAAAATCCTAGGCATCAATTTTGAAGTAATGCTATGTTAATCAAAATCAAACTATTAACACTCGGCAAAACACAATAAAGTTTGTGTTGCAAAAAAGATCTCTGGTGCATATATAATATCTGTATAGCACATATGCACGTGCGTTGCAACGGAAGAATTATATAACTATGCTCTCCAATAGCCTGTCTTAATCTCACAAATTATTCCAATTAATATCCACGTATGTTCACGATTAAAGGATTCATCTCCTCCGTTCTGGTTGATTCCCGAGTTCGCTTGTTGTCAGGCCACTCGCAAGTAGTGACTGTATAATAATTGATGTAAAGAGCTGAGGTGGGACTATTAAACTGTGGAAACCTCACATAAAAAAATTTGTGGAAACCTATCCGTCCTCCATCTATAATACATTTTCTAAATCTTTTCATTGTACTTGTGAATAGATGCTTAGCATAGTTGGTAACTGTAATTCTCCTAAATCTTCACCCTGATGATTAATTTTTTCTCCAGTTTGCAGCAGTATGCCCAGTTGCCCGCCCGACGGCCCATAAGGGTAGCGTGCAACAACTACCTGGCCAAGTATGCGAAATCTTATTTGTTTCTTATAGCAGAAAAGGAATTAGTACCACTTCAAACTTTAAAAAAAAATTCTCAAAAATAGAATATGGGTGAACGGATGAAAAAACCTAGAGAAACACACCTAGAAAAAGTGCGCAAGCGTTGCAGCGGGTACAAAATTAATAACAATTAGTACCTCCCTTCTTCCACATTGCTTAAACCGACCAATTTTTCTATTTTTCCAGAATTCGTTTGGGTGTTGTTTTTAAATAATCACTCAAATAATTAGTATGACCTTATTGAAATAATCATTATCACTTTGTTGAAATCATCCTTTTTGAAATAATGAAATCTTTAGTTATTATAGAATTAGTAAAAAACTTGCATATGATTAAAAAGACATACATAAGAATACAGAAAAACTAAATCCCTACCTGCCCGCTTACTCCTTTGGTCTTTGCATGCAGCCTCCTATATTTATGGGGGTATCTTTTTTATATTTCTCCTATAGGCCAATATCCCATCATTTATCATTAATTCCTTTCCTTTATCATGCATGCCTCAGGAAACCAATGATAATTTGACCATGCACTTCACAAATTCCGGATCTCAATTCCTTTCCTTCTTCATGCATGCCTGACGAATCTGTGCGTAAACGGGCCCAACTCTTTACCCTTTCCTCCTTATTAATTCCCAAGGCTGCTTATTGATTTGAACTCACCAACATATATAAATTAGTTGTATTGCCTATAGAAGAGCGAGGTGGTACTATATAAGATAAACACATCCTATTTTCATTACACAAGCGGGCTGCCACATGTGGGCGAGACGTGAAAAAAGGCCACGAGCGACGGCCCAACCTGGCCCATGTGTGAGAGACGTGCCCAATTGAATAGACAACCTTACCTAGATTTCTCAACACAATAGGTCTTGGTTGAGTTGGACGTGACCCTAGTTTGTTATAGACTAAAGGTCTTGAGTTCAATTCTGGGTAGAAGCATTTTTTGGCATGCATTTTTTTGTAAACGGGCTAGTTGGTGGGCCGACTTCATCGGCACAGAGCATGGGCTGCGTGCTTTGGACGGGCCGAGGCCAGTTGTCATTATTATTTTAGACGAGCGTGTGTAGAAAATAGTACCACCTCGGATACAAAAAAAAATCTAAAAAATAATGTAGGTGAACGGATGAAAATTTTGGAGAAACACACCTTGCTTTATTAGTAGGTATATAGATATAGATATAGATATAGATTTTGCTATCGCTATGTCTAAAAATATGTATACATTAATTATTGTGGACCTCACTTGTGGTTTTATCAAAATATCTATCGAGAAAACCAGTTTAACAGACCAAAACCACCCCTAAATAATAAGCAGAACAAACGGTTTGAGTGGCGGGAGCACGCAAGTACGAGTGTACCACTCACCATCGGCTCGAGGTCGCTGAAAGAGTTGACGAGCACGTCGTCGGCGTCCTCCAGCCCGTCGAACTGCTCAATCGACGTCTTAAGGAACACTGCCATCGACTCCGGTGCCGCCACAAAGGGAGGCACGTCCATCGGCCCCAGCTCCACGCCCAGCCCTCCGCGCGCCAGCAGCTCACGCCCGTCCGTCACAGGCAGCGCCAGCCGCCCCGCCCACACCTCCCCGTAGACGATGTTCACCGCGCACGGCTGCGTGAACAAAGCCGCGCCGGGCACGCCGGCCGCGCGCGCCACCCGCCGCGCCCACGGCAGGTGAGAGTCGTACACCAGTACGCACCGCGGCCGCCTCCTCCGACAGCAGGAGCTCGCGCAGCGTCTCGGACCCCACGGCCTCCAGCCGGGAGAAGTACTCGGCGGGGTCCGGGCACGAGGCGAAGCCGCCGGTGTCGAAGCCGTCGGAGATGGCGGCCACGCGGAAGGGCGCGCCGGGGGGCGGGGTGGAGGAGAGCACGTGGCGTGTGGAGACGAACGTGGGGCGGAGGCCGTGGCGCGCCAGGCGGCGGCCCAGCTCTAGCATCGGGTTCGTGTGGCCCTGCGCCCCCGGGAACGGCAGGAGGAGGACGGCCGCGCCCTCACTGATGCCTCCATGGCCGACGCCCGAGCTGGCGGCGGCCGCCCGCGTGCTCTCCATGGTTCGGCTTGGTGGGGATGTTTCTTTCTTTCGGTGGATTTTGTAGGCATGGAAGCAGAGTGACGCGCAAGATTGCTCTTGGAAAGGGATGGTCAGATTCCTGTCCGGTGCCGACGGAAGCAACGAGGAAGTTGTTCCCAGCCGCCCAGCCCAAGGGCAAAGACGGAGTCAATCAGTCGGAAACACTTGAGCAGAAGAATGCGCTCCAGCTCCAGCTCCACCCCATCGCCATCACCATCAGCTGGAGTGCGGTGACTATGCGATGACACTGGTCCTCCTAGGCAAGGAAAAAAAAATAGCATGCTATAGCAAAATAGTGTCGGCCTTAAAAAATACGCTATAAGCATGTGTGCTATTAGCAAGACATTGTACACTAATTTATTTAGCGAGACGATTCTCATGATGCTATAGCACGCTATTAGCGGGGCTATAGGGTGCTATTTTTTTTTCTTGAGTGCTCCCACCCCAACAGCGGCACCCAATTTTGAGATACTACTGGATTAAAATGTAATGTAGCTCACCACTAACTACCGATCCTCCAATTCTACGCCAACAGTTCAGACTATAAGACATTGCTCAGATTTGTTCGGACTTGTTCTTCGGCGGTGGTTGGATTTGTCGGGTGATGTCAAGAGATGGTTAGTGCTGATGTGGTTGTTTTTGTACTCCCTCCGTTTTTAAATATTTGTCTTTCTGGAGATTTTAACAAGTGACTACATACGGAGCAAAATGAGTGAATCTACACTCTGAAATATGTCTATATACGTCCGTATGTGTAAGTCCATTTGAAATCTCTAAAAAGACAAATATTTACAAACGGAGGGAGTAGATTGTTGATCACCGTTGGTCGTTTTTTTTACTTTACCATGGCATAGCTACGATCCTATTTGATTTTGCTAGTTTCTAGTGTGGTTTTCTGCATGTGTGAATTAGTGTTGATTGTGTGCATCTTATCTATGCAGAGGCTAGATGTGTGCTCTTTGTCGGGAAAAAAGTATCCTATCTTCCCATGAAAGGAACATAGAATAGTTGATCATGTCCTCCAGAAATTCAGGGAGATATGGACACACTTGTAGTTTATATGTTACAATTTGTTGCCGGCTGTCTACTATAAGAAGGTCTGTCCGGCTCCGACGAGATAGCGCGACAATGATGATTGCACATCTTTGGTTCGCTCCAGTGCCTATAGTTGTCGCTAGATGGTTACGAACCTGGATCTACCTTGACAATTGATGAATAAATCAGATTCCCACAAAAAAACATCCTCGTCATCTCAACTTGCACAATATACTTGTCTAGAAAATGTGCAATACGATGTAGCAGAACTTACCACAATTTTCGGGCCATTGTTAATCACAGTCTGTTCTCTGCAAACAATTTAGGCCTAGTTTGGCAGCACCGTCTTTTTAAAATTGTGGTAATCCAAAACCTCAGTTTCTCAACGCAAGGGCCATGAATACCTCGGTTTGTCTAAACCATGGTTTTTCTCTGTTTTGACGAAACCACCTGTCCGTTTCGCAAATGTTGTTTTCTCGTAATTTTTGGCTGACTGCAACTAACTTAGCTACACTTAAGGAGCTGATCAACATGTAAGGGCATGTACAATGGTTCTATCTTAGCGATGCCACGTAGGATAAATGATGAGGTGGAGGAGAGAGAATCATAAGAAAAGATTTGTCTTCTCTTATTTAAGAGAACACAAGAGGTGATCTCTTAGCATAATATGTCTCACCATGTTTTAGGAATAGCTAATTTTTGAAGATAAGATTAAAAGATAACCCATTGTACACACCTTTTTTTGTCATCTCTAAATTACATGCAAGACTTAAGATAAAACTACCTTATCAACCATTGTACATGCCCTAAAAGTGGCCGTCAAATGCATGCAGCCATGCCATGCAAGCCGAGTCCTCTCAGGCACTTCTAGATGCTAGCGCGACTCAATTGATGCATGCTAGATCGCTGACGGGATGGAGGAATCGCTGGCAACAACCACCAGAAGAACATGGAAGTTAATCACCTGACTAAAAAAGGCTAATAATCAGGGTATAAATTACACTACGACTAAAGGATAATGATGAGGAGTCGGAGGAGCCGACTTTTCGCTCGGTTTAGTTTTTAAAAAAGAGGCCGGGAGCTCTTTCTTAGATACTGCAAGAAAACCACGGTATGAGCAATACCACAGCATCTTAAACTAAAATATTTCTTTCATCCAAACACCTCAAAGTATTTAATACCAAGATTTTTTCTGAAACCACGGTATTTTCAAAAAACTGCAAAACACTTTGCATCCAAACGCACCCTTATTCCATATTTTTACCCTATTTAACATTGAAGCTTGATTCTGATAAACCTATTCCACGGTTAGACCCATGTGACGATGAAGTCAAACGCTTCACCGCCACTCCCAAAATATTAGTAGAAGTTAACTACCGCAAATTATCTTTGAAAAACCTTAAGTAATTATTTCTACCGTGTTTACCGCCAAATAAGATTGTACAACAGATTAGGTTGTCTTATTAATTTATTCATCTTCTTTTTTGTGAATATAAATATGTCCATCTTTTGAAATATAAAACTGACTACAGCTTGAGAGACAAATACCTTCTCTCCTCCAAGTATTATTTTTTGTGAGCAACCGGCGGGAGGGCCGCCTTCTATCGTCCCAATATCCCTGTCATCTCTCCCAGACTAGACCCATTCCAACAAAATATCAACAAGAGAAACATGACAAAGGAGAGAGAGAAAAAATAACTGCCGCTGGACAGGGAAGTCTTGGAATGTGGAATCTACATGAGCACCTTCCATGTGGCTAGCAAGGAAGCGTGAAAGTGACTTGATAGGTGATAGGCATACACATAGAAGCTTCCCATAACAGGACAAGAAACTTACTCCCTCCGTTCCAAAATATAGTGCTTCCTTTATTCATGTGCTTCAACTTTGACCATAAATTTAACCAACGAGACCAACTGCGGCGGAAGGAAAAAGTTATACCAGTGAATTGTATTCAAACGAAGTTTTCAATTATATATTTTTTTCCCCCGCCGCAGTCAGTCTTGTTGGTTAAATTTATGGTCAAAATTAGATCTCGGGAAGCGCAAGCGCACTATATTTTGGAATGGACGGAGTACCTTTCTTGCGCCCCACTCTGCTGGAATCCTGCATCTAGCTAAATTGCTCGAAGTCCAAGCAAAAAGAGGTACTCTTTGTAGCACTTATTTATTTGCCCATACTTCCATCGTACAGTCACTCCCTCGACTGAAACATCCAAAGCAGAGCAAAACATAGTTTCCTGCCAAGAACATGGCAGATTTTGCAGCCAAGTATTTGTCAAATTAACACCATTTTTTTATTAGAGATAATAATAATTTACTAAGCATATACTGCACTCTTGAGTTTCTTTTGTTTTAAAACTGAGCGGTTCCTAATAACTGCTAGTTGTTGGAGATATGGAAGGAGGAAAATATGATCATATGATTCAGTAACAATATGTTTGCAAGAACTGCCAGTCTAAGATACTTTGGTGAGATCCAGATTTATAAGGCTTGAATTTTGTAGAAGAATCATGCAGGTTGTTCATCCGTAGACACCACAAAAGCGTCAACGGTTTGCTTTGCTTACCACATTGTCTTTTGTCTTAGACGGGAACGGCGACACCATTGGTCCTCCAATCGATGGTCGGCGTTCACGTCCTAAACTCATTGCCCGACCCTTTTTATTCATAGCAACTGGCTTATATCCCGATGTTGGCTGCCTTGAACTCATCATCGGTAACATTGGCGATGTGGTTGGCCAACATCTAGAACTTTTCATTCCCGACGCTCACTGACATCGTTGGCCTTGAAAACCTTCTGCGGGTGTGCTTTCTCTGCAGCATCGATGTACCTCGTGACCATGGACCGATCGCTGGTGTGAGGTTGTGTGCCGCCAACAAAACCCAATGAGTGCCTAGCCGTGGCGGGTGGGGACAGCGGGATCATGTCATTTTCTCTCACTTAGCTTTCAAATGTTTCTTAATTGCTTAGATTTTCTGTCCTAATTTGATTCAATTTGTAAAATGTTATTCAATCATTGGATAGTTGCGTGAATCTTGTCTACAGAATATTTTGGTCTTGGTAGAAATCTCTGATTTGAATGAGAATTGACCGATGTTTTAGTTGCTATACCAGAAGTTTTTTCCTTCCAGTTCTATTGTTGTACTCTTGCTCACTTCCACTTACCTTCCTTAGGGGAACGACACTTTTTCTCCTTGTGATCATGTCTTTTGTGTCGATGCCACTCTCGGTGACGTTGGCGGGGATGAAGGACAGTTGTAAATTTGAACCTCCTAGTCTTGCCATGATCTCCTACCAAGAGTATTTGCAGTCTCCTGCACACTCATGTTGTTGCACAACAGCTGGGCTTGAGAAGGTTGTCTTTGGGAGGGGGTGGCAAAATACAAAATTTGAATATTGAGGGGGGGGGGGGGGGGGCGTGTCCCCCTACTTACTGTAAGCTTTGCCATTATTGTGAAGCTCTCTTGCTTGTGTGGGATTTGGAGTCATAGTTTGAGTTAGGTAGGGGTGCTTCCTGACTATGCAAATTTATGGTGGCATGGGAAATTCATTATGGTCTTCCATTTGTGTATCATTCTTGTAGTCATGAAAAAGATTCTGTCATTGTCACCATACATGAAGGAGTGGAATGGTACGTTCAGATGACATATTTATAAGTGTTTTTCTTCTTGATACCATGCATGCTAATGGTGATTGGTGAAGATTTTAAAGGTGTTTGCTATGAGGGCGACGTCACGTGCAAGCACATGTCCCGCCTGTCCATTTCCTACTGAGCTCCTGCCCTTTGCCAAGGGCAAAAAACAAAGATGTCACCAGGCTGAGGAGCCATTCTTTCAATAATAATTGGAACCATTTTGATTATGCTAGTGCTAATGTGTTGTGTATACTAAAAATATTAATGCGGTAAAGCACAGGAGTCTCTTGTCTTCTAATGATGACCTTCGGGAGGTAATTAGCCAAGTAAAGAATACACATACTATTAAAAAATAGATCACCCCATTTCTAGTTATGTGTATATGTGTACACATGGTGCCCAATCTAAAAGTGCAAACTAACTTATATTATGTATTAGGCACTAATTATCTACCAACTGCTTGCTATTTGAAAATTATTTTCCAGAACTAGCAAAGTGGCCCGCACGACATGCGCGAGCATCACCTTTATCAAGTTTTTAATTTTATTATTTAAATTTTATATAAATATAAACTACATATACTCACGATAGTCGAGATATTCACTTTTTGTCATTTTTGCTATCTTTGCTATAAAATACATGACGTCATTTACCAATGGTGATTAAACTTTGTAGTCATTAATAACTATTAGGTAAAAACTTGTTGAAAATATATTAGATAAAAATTGAGACTTTGCATGATTTTCTCAATACATTTATCCTTTTAGCATATACATATTAAAGTAAGTTACAAGTTTATAATTGTGTAAAACATCATGCATTTTGTAACAAGGGGGTGTACAACTTTAACAGATGTACCTAAAGTAATATATATTCTTTCAAAATTTTCTTTAAAAGATTTTGTGCATATTGTCTTAGTTGGAGTGGTGACAATGCAAATATCTTCTCCATGTTCTTCTTCCAAATATTGCAAGAAAAGATATTTTCTCCATGTGTAGAGAAGAACATGGAGAAGATATTTGGGTTGTCACCACTTTATCCAAAACATTCATGACATTGCAAATAATTTCCCACGTGAATATTGTAGAACATTCATGTGATTTGAAATTTTGTGGTAGTGCTACTAAGTAAAAAAAAATAGATGGTACATCCTCCATTCCAAAATAAGTGCTACCATGCCACTTTTTTAGAATGGAGGGAGTAGAAAAATATTGCATTTCAAGTTGGCATGCATGGCCCATAGACAAATAGAGTGAAAACAAATAGGAGAGATATCAAAATGTGATTGGGTAGGAATGTAAATAGAAAATATAGGAAAGGTAATACAATGTTCATTAATTTAGTCTGAGTTGTACTGAAAATAAAGCATATGACTTTGTAAGTTTCTAAACCAAACCCACATACTTCTGCCCACTACTCTTATATTACATTGCCATTTTTAATTGGATGCTTACCAGCAAGAAATTTAATTTTGATTATATTCTGTTTGTGCACTTGAATTATCAAGGCTTCTAGTAATTGAATCATCAGGTGATTAAGCTAACATCATATCTATCTAACTTAAAGGGGTTGAAGCCAGCATCATGGTCAAGAATGGTGCAATTGTTTATCAATTAATAATTTATGGAATGAATGGTTGAGCTAAATCACCAATATCTATACTATAAATTATTTTTTCTTAACTATCAGAACTGAATTGTTGGGAAAGAAAAAATAGAGACGCACCGGTTAGAACCCTTGCAGCAAGCGTGGCTAACATAATTATCTTTCAGGATAAAGCAAGAACCGGAGTAGGGCTAGCATGTGACAGATGATCATTATTGTTAGGATCATAGAGATACTTAAATAATATATCTATCTACACGCATCCTACAACCATATAATATATATCACACAACAAAATTGAGAAAATATAAACAAATTTAAGTACCACTTTAAAAAACTTAAGTATTGCATTATGTTATACTGGACATAGCTATATCTTAGGTTCATGGTAATATATTGTAATCACCAAAACAAAATCTTGCACTTTAAGCACAGGAGAAAACAACTAATAGAACTTCAAGATGTGCCTCATATTCATCCGCTATGGTGGCTCTAATGGCCTTCAGTAGCTAACTAAACTATTGCATCGCCGATCATCATCTACTATATATTTATCACACAGAGGCGCCATTAAGTTACAAAAAAACATGCAAAAAGAATGTACGCTTAACAAAATATAAAATTACCATTAAAATCACTACTACAACATAGACTAGTAGTGGCGGGCGAAAAAGGCTGATCGATGGCGGGCTGGTCAGTGGAGGGCTCCCATCACTGCTAAAAAGTCAATAGTGGTAGTGAGGGAGTCCTGGACTAGGGGGTGTCCGGACAGCCGGACTATCATCGTCCGTCGGACTCCAAGACTACGAAGATACAAGATTGAAGACTCCGTCCCGTGTCCGGATGGGACTTTCCTTGGCGTGGAAGGCAAGCTTGGCGATACGGATATGTAGATCTCCTACCATTGTAACCGCCTCTGTGTAACCCTAGCCCTCTCCGGTGTCTATATAAACCGGAGGGCTTTAGTCCGTAGGACACAACATCCATTACAACAATCATTCCATAGGCTAGCTTCTAGGGTTTAGCCTCCTTGATCTCGTGGTAGATCCACTCTTGTAATACACATCATCAATATTAATCAAGCAGGACGTAGGGTTTTACCTCCATCAAGAGGGCCCGAACCTGGGTAAAACATCGTATCCCTTGTCTCCTGTTACCATCCGCCTAGACGCACAGTTCGGGACCCCCTACCCGAGATCCGCCGGTTTTGACACCGACATTGGTGCTTTCATTGAGAGTTCCTCTGTGTCGTCACCGATAGGCTCGATGGCTTCTTCAATCAACAACAACGCCGTCCAGGGTGAGACTTTTCTCCCCGGACAGATCTTCGTATTCGGCGGCTTCGCACTGCGGGCTAATTCACTTGGCCATCTGGAGCAGATCGGAAGCTACGCCCCTGGCCGTCAGGTCAGATTTGGAAGCCTAAACTTCACGGCCGACATCCGCGGGGACTTGATCTTCGACGGACTCGAGCCACAGCCGGGCGTGCCGCACTGTCACGATGGGCATGATTTAGCTCTGCCGCCGGACAGTGCCTTGGTGGCCGCACACGAATCCGCTCCGGCCCTCAGTCCGGAGCCGATCGTCCAGATCGAGGACCGGTGGCTGGACACCGCCTCGGGGGCTGCAACTTCCGCGGCGATGGAGCCGAACACTGACCTTGTCCCCTATAAAACTCGTGACTCCGAGGTGCCGGACTCCCTGCCGGACTCCGAACCTCCTGCGCCCCTGCCAATCGAATCCGATTGGGCGCCGATCATGGAGTTCACCGCTGCGGACATCTTTCAATCCGATTGGCGACATCCTAAATTCGCTAAAGCATCTCTCCCTATCCGGAGAGCCATGGCCGGATTATGGCCAGGATGGTTGGGATGCGGACGACGAAGAAATTCAAGACCCACCCACCACCCACTTTGTAGCCACTGTCGACGATCTAACCGACATGCTAGACTATGACTCCGAAGACATCGACGGTATGGACGATGATGCCGGAGACGCACAAGAACCAGCGCCTACAGGGCACTGGAAAACCACCTCATCATACGACATATACATGGTGGATGCCCCAAAAGATGGGGACGGCGAGGAAGCAGCGGAGGCAGATTCCTTAAAGAAACAGCCCAAGCGCCGACGTCAGCGGCGCCGCTCTAAATCCCGCCACAGCAAGAATGGAGATTCCGGCACAGGAGATAATAATACCCCAGATAGTGCCGAAGACAATCCCCTCCTGCAAGATTCAGCGCAGGAGGATGCAGAAGCAAGCCCTCACGAGAGAGCGACAGACGAAGAGGTCGAGGATGATAATTACATACCTCCCTCCAAAGTTGAGTCAAGCCTCAACGACGACGAATTCGTCGTGCCCGAGGATCCCGTCGAAGAGGAGCGTTTCAAACGCAAGCTAATGGCCACAACAAATAGCCTAAAGAAAAAGAAGCAGCAGCTTCAAGCTAATCAAGACCTGCTGGCCGACAGATGGACCGAGGTCCTCGCGGCCGAAGAGTATGAACTCGAGCGCCCCTCCAAAAGCTACCCAAAACGCAAGTTGCTCCCCCGATTAGAGGAGGAAGCATACATACCTTCATCACCAGTGCACAATACGGCCGACCGACCACCCCGTGGTCGTGACAGAGAGGCATCCAGGCCCTCCACAAAGACCGTACCCCGGCATCGCCCCAAAAGTATGAAGCCAAGAGGGAACGCGCCGGACTTGCGAGATATATTGGAGGACAAGGCAAGACAATCCAGATCTATCTATGAATCACGTGGGCACCCCACAACCCACGAAGAATACCGTCGAGCCGGATACAACAACCCCGGCCGGGCCGAACACAGCAGACAACGCTCCCTTGAGCTACGTCGTGATATTGCTCAATACAGAGGCGCCGCACACCCGCTATGCTTCACTGACGAAGTAATGGATCATCAAATCTCTGAAGGGTTTAAACCCGTAAACATTGAATCCTACGATGGCACGACAGACCCCGCGGTTTGGATCGAAGATTATCTCCTTCACATCCATATGGCCCACGGCGATGATCTCCACGCCATCAAATACCTCCCGCTCAAGATTAAAGGACCAGCTCGGCATTGGCTTAACAGCCTGCCCGCAGAGTCAATTGGGTGTTGGGAGGACCTGGAAGCCGCATTCCTCGACAACTTCCAGGGAACATATGTGCGACCACCAGACGCCGATGACCTAAGCCACATAATCCAGCAGCCAGACGAATCGGCCAGGCAATTCTGGACACGGTTCTTAACAAAGAAAAATCAAATCGTCGACTGTCTGGATGCAGAGGCCCTCACAGCCTTCAAACATATCATCCACGACGAGTGGCTAGCCCGGCAGCTAGGACAGGAAAAGCCGAAATCCATGGCAGCCCTCACATCATTAATGACCCTCTTCTGTGCGGGAGAGGATAGCTGGCTAGCTCGCAGCAATAACCTCAGCAAAAATGCTGGCAGTCCGGACACAAAGGACCACAATGGCAGGTCGCGTCGAAGCAAAAACAAACGCCGCGTTAACGGCGACGACAAGGAGGATACGGCAGTTAACGCCAGATTCCGAGGCTCTAAACCCGGTCAGCGGAAGAAGCCATTCAAAAGAACCACTCCGGGTCCGTCCAATTTGGACCGAATACTCGACCGCTCATGCCAGATACATGGCACCCCCGAAAAGCCAGCTAACCACACCAACAGAGATTGTTGGGTATTCAAGCAGGCAGGCAAGTTAATTGCCGAAAACAATGACAAGGGGCTGCACAGCGACGACGAGGAAGAGACCCGACCGCCGAACAGTAGAGGACAGAAGGGTTTCCCCCCACAAGTGCGGACGGTAAACATGATATACGCAACCCATATACCCAAGAGGGAGCGGAAGCGTGCACTAAGGGACGTATATATGATGGAGCCAGTCGCCCCTAAGTTCAATCCATGGTCCTCTTGCCCGATCACTTTGGATCGAAGAGACCATCCGACCAGTATCCGCCATGGCGGATTCGCCGCATTGGTTTTAGACCCAATCGTCGATGGATTTCACCTCACAGGAGTCCTGATGGACGGCGGCAGTAGCCTGAACCTGCTTTATCAGGATACAGTGCGCAAGATGGGCATAGACCCCTCAAGGATTAAACCTACAAAGACGACCTTCAAAGGCGTCATACTAGGTGTTGAGGCCAATTGTACAGGCTCAGTCACACTGGAAGTGGTCTTCGGATCCCCGGACAATTTCCGGAGCGAGGAGTTAATCTTCGACATAGTCCTGTTCCGCAGCGGCTATCATGCTCTGCTCGGACGAACCGCATTCGCAAAGTTCAATGTGGTGCCGCATTACGCATACCTCAAGCTCAAGATGCCAGGCCCTCGTGGAGTCATCACGGTCAACAGAAATACGGAACGCTCCCTCCGAACGGAGGAACACACAGCGGCTCTCGCGGCAGAAGTACAGAGCAGCCTTTTAAGGCAATTTTCGAGTCCGGCCGTTAAACGGCCGGACACGGCCAAACGCGCTCGAAGCAACATCAACCAAGACCACCTGGCACGATCCGAGCACGCGTAGCAATGCGGCCCCAACCCCAGCCCTTGCATAATTGCAAGACCAACCCTCCGCGTACATCATTACGCTCTGAAGATACCATGGGCTTAGGGGGAGGGGCCCGACCACAACAGACCTAGAGTGCGGCTCGACCACACCAGGGGCTCACGAGTGTGTCGCTCTTTTTTATTATTTTCTTTCTTTGTACACACATGACTCGTTCACCAGAGGCCTTGTCCGGCGGTGAACCCGCCGAACTCACGATGCAACAGCCAGGGAGGGAAGAAGGCTGCGACGAACACTCAGGTGGTGTCCATTACGAGCATTAAATTTGATTATATACACCATTCCGCAGCCCACCCCTGGAGGGGGACATGTTTAATTAGTCCAATCCCTTGCTTACCGCACTATTTGTATCATTCCGCACTCATAGCAGAATCCCTTGAATAAATAATGTAGCACTTTTTGCCTGTTATTGCATTACTTTACATATATATGTTCATTAATGACATCGTGCACCCGTATATTTTGGTATGGCCGAATACACCAGGGGCTTATGTTACCCGCATTATGGTGTGATAAGTCCGAACACTTTCACAAGTGCGGCACCCCGAACTTATAGCATTATATGAATCGGCTCCGAATCATGTCTTGGGTAAATAGTTGGGTTTGCCCGGCTCCCACGTTTTGGTAACTTACGTTCCGTTCTGTCGGCTAAGGTGGCACTAGGAGAACCACTGCGATTGCGCCCCGGTTGAGCTGGGCGAGCGCCTCAGTGGAGAAAGCTAAAACTGACTATCATGATAAGGCGAGAGACTGGTCGCTGTTCGAGAGGTTTTTTCGAGTCCTTAAAGACTTATGCCGCGTCAAGAGAAGAACCGGATAATGTCCGGCCAAGGCGTGGATAGCGCCCCAAATTCGGTCTTCCGAATACTAGGGGCTTCACCGAAATTTAAAATTGTAGAATTCTATGGCTAAGTGAGAGTGTTCAAGCATTATAAGTCCAGTTGCCTTGTTCGTTGTGTTGAGCGCCTCCCTAGATGGACCCAAAAATGGGAATAAGAGTGCTCAAATTTATCCCGAACACCCCAGCACTCGTAGCTTGGGGGCTGAAGCCGACGACTTGCCATCTCTCAGATTTTATAAACGGCCGCACAGAAGGTAATATTTTAAATCAAACAAGCGTTGCTTAGCGCATATGAACAAAGTTTTCAGCGCACAGGATAATACATAGCGAGTTTACTCAATGATTACATCTTTGGGGCACTCATCCGCAATCTTGCGGGCACCCTTCAGGACAGTCTTATAGTACATCTCGGGCGTACGATACTCCTTGCCCGCTGGTGGCGCATCAGTATGAGCTTCTCCGCATCCAGCTTGCCCAAGTGCACCTTTGCGCGGGCAAGGGCCCGACGAGCACCTTCAATACAGGCGGAGCGCTTGATGACCTCCACCCAGGGGCACGCATCCACCAGCCGCCGCACGAGGCCGAAGTAGCTCCCAGGCATGGCCCCTGCAGGCCACAGCCGGACTATGAGGCCCTTCATGGCCTCCTCCGCCACCTTGTAGAGCTCGACCAGCTGCTTCAGCTGGTCGCTAGGGGGCACCGGATGGCCGGCCTCAGCATACTGAGACCAGAAGACCTTCTCCGTTGAGCTCCCCTCCTCACCACGGTAGAATGCGGCGGCATCAGATACACTGCGAGGCAGATCTGCAAACGCCCTTGGAGAGCTCCGAATTCGGGTAAGTGTCAGGTAGTTTACATTAACATGCTTGCTTTGCATGAAAAATGCCTTACCCGCCGCTATTTTCTTCATATCTTCAACTTCCTGAAGGGCCTTATGGGCCTCGGCCTTGGCGGACTTGGCACTTTCGAGAGCCGAGGCGAGCTCGGACTCTCGAGTCTTTGAGTCACGCTCCAAACTCTCATGCTTTTCCATGAGAGCCTGGAGCTCTTGCCGCACTTCCGCCACCCGCGCCTCCTGCTTCTCTCGCTCTGCCCGTTCCGCGGCCGCATTGCGTTCGGCCGCGGACATAGCCTCCTTCAGGGTCGCCACCTCGTTCGTGGCCCCTGCAGTACCCGCATTATCCTTGTTATTTTTATTGCAACCTAAATCCTTTTCTGTAAGGTAAATTTTCAAAGTGGTGTTGCTCACCTTCTTTGTCCTCGAGCTGCTTCTTGGCACGGCCGAGCTCTTGCTCGGACCGCTCGAGATCCTGCTTCAATGCACCGACCTCCGCAGTCAGTGCGGCAGAGGTCAGAAGCGCAGCCTGCAAACCCATATTGACATAATTTTTTAGCAACCCTGCGTATATCTTCTTTAGATCCTCAGTCCGGCTTTTCTTTCTGAACACCGAACCGAGCATCAGGGGCTACTGTCTATGCGGTATTACATTACATAATTTTAACTTCTTACCTCAAAGCCTGTTAGAAGGCTGCTGCAGGCTTCGGTCAGCCCGCTCTTGGCGAGCTGAACCTTCTGAATCACCGCACTCATGATAGTGCGGTGTTCTTCCTCGATGGAAGTGCCTTTGAGCGCCTCCAACAAGTTGTCCGGCGCCTCCGGTTGGATGGGGGCCGCCGGTGTCATGGTCTTGCCCTTCTTGCGAAGGGGCCGCCTGCCAGACACTGGAACCACTGTAGGTTCCGGCGTAGAGTCCGGCGCAAAGTCCGGGAGGCTGCCTTGCGGCGCCTCCGAAGCCTCCTCCTGATGGGTCCCCTCCCGGGATCCCACCTCGGTGTCCTCAGCGGCGCGAGGGTTGGAGGCAGTCGGAATGGAATCCACATCCGACGCAGCCAACGACCCGCTCGACGAAGCAGGGAGATCATCGTCGGCCGGACTGCATGCAGTATGCGGCATTAGAAGGACACTATGTGACACAAAAGAAATTGCAGATCATTCAGGAATCTGGATACTTACGATCTCGCCTGAGGCCTGGCCCTTGAGGGCCACTCTTCCTCGCCAACGTTGGTGTTGGCGGAGCTGTCCGGGGGAATAGTTCTTCCCCTCTTGGACCCTTCGGCCTCCCCTGTTGGGGAGGCCTTCCTCTTTCTCTCTCCCTCCTCTGGGAGAGAGTCTTCTTCCTCCTCCTCATCCTCGAGGGAGGAATCCGCCTCGGAGTCGTCGGACACCTAAAAACGGGAACTCTTTCGAGTACCCGTAGCCACCTTCTTGGCCTTCTTCTCCGGCACCACGTGCGGTGCCGGAACCAGCAGCCCCGCTAGACGGGCGTCCACTGGATCTTCTGGCATGGGAGCCGGGCAGATGAGCTGCTCGGCCTTCTTCATCCATTCCTGTCAAAGGAAAAGGGAGATTGAAACCCGCTTAGGGTCGAACTATTAACAACAAGTGTCCCGTAAAGGGGTAGAATCACTTACCTCGTCAGCTGGATGCTGTGAGTGAAATCCGCGATCTTCCGTTGCGGATGTGGGGGCTTCGGCGCCCTTAAACAGCACCCTCCAGGAGCCTTCGTGCGTCGTGTCGAAGAGCCCGCTCAGCGCCTAGTGCTGTGCCGGATCAAACTCCCACAGATTGAATGCCCGTTCTTGGCATGGGAGAATCCGGCGAACGAGCATGACTTGGACCACGTTAACCAGCCTGAGCTTCTTTGATCACCAGCTTCTGGATACAGGCTTGGAGTCCCGTCAGCTCCTTCGAATTATCCCATAGCAAGCCCTTCTCTTTCCAGGAGGTGAGCTGCACAGGGATACCAGATCTGAACTCGGGGGCCGCCGCCCACTTAGGGTCGCGCGGCTCGGTGATGTAGAACCACCCCGACTGCCACCCCTTGACGGATTCCACGAAGGCCCCTTCGAACCAGAGGACATTGGGCATCTTGCCCAACATAGCGCCTCCGCACTCCGCCTGCGTGCCCTTCACTACCTTCGGCTTGACGTTGAAGGTCTTGAGCCACAAGCCGAAGTGGGGCTTGATGCAGAGGAAGGCCTCGCACACGACGATGAACGCCGCGATGTTGAGGATGAAGTTCGGCGCCAGATCATGGAAATCCAGGCCGTAGTAGAACATGAGCCCCCGGACAAAGGAGTGAAGTGGAAAGCCCAGTCCGCGGAGGAAGTGGGGGAGAAATACGACCCTCTCATGGGGCCTGGGGGTGGGGATGAGCTGCCCCTTGTCGGGCGGCCGGTGCGCGATGTCACCGGAAAGGTATCTCGCGCTGCGCAGTTTGGCGATGTGCTCCTCCTTAACGGTGGAGGCCAACCATTTACCTCCCACTCCGGACATGGTCGGAGAAAGTTGAGATGAGATGCGCGAACTTGGGCGCTGGAGCTCGAGTGCGCGGAGATGGATAAGCAAAGGAGGAAGAAGGCATAGGTGAAAAGGTGGATCCTTATCCCCTTATATATAGGCGGACGAAGACTATACGTCCCCACCGGCCTGGTAAAACTCGCTTATCTCCCAAGCGCCACCATCAATGGCGCGGTTGGGTTACCCACGTCCGTATTGATGAGAATCCCGGAATAAGGAGAACACGATCTCTACTTCGACAAGACGTGCCAAGGAAACCGCTTCGCTAAACGCGTTGAGGCGGTATAATAAAAAACGATTCAAGTAAAGGCTTGGTAGTGGTGTGACGTCATGCCACAAAATACGTCAGCAGATTGAACTTGTGTATATATTATTCTCTCTACGGTGGAACGTGGAATTTATTTTGCAGAGCCGGACACTATCCTGGTGTTCACAATCTTCTATGGATTATTGAAAGGAGGAACCCGCCTTGCAATGCCGAACATTATGCGCGCTGGACTCATCGTCATTGAAGGCAGGTTCAGGGGCTACTGAGGGAGTCCTGGACTAGGGGGTGTCCGGACAGCCGGACTATCATATCGTCCGCCGGACTCCAAGACTACGAAGATACAAGATTGAAGACTCCATCCCGTGTCCGGATGGGACTTTCCTTGGCGTGGAAGGCAAGCTTGGCGATACGGATATGTAGATCTCCTACCATTGTAACCGCCTCTGTGTAACCCTAGCCCTCTCCGGTGTCTATATAAACCGGAGGTCTTTAGTCCGTAGGACACAACATCCATTACAACAATCATACCATAGGCTAGCTTCTAGGGTTTAGCCTCCTTGATCTCGTGGTAGATCCACTCTTGTAATACACATCATCAATATTAATCAAGCAGGACTTAGGATTTTACCTCCATCAAGAGGGGCCCGAACCTGGGTAAAATATCGTATCCCTTGTCTCCTGTTACCATCCGCCTAGACGCACAGTTCGGGACCCCCTACCCGAGATCCGCCGGTTTTGACACGGACAGGTAGGCTCATATGCTCCCTCACCACCGGTATCGTCGCCCAGGCCAGAAAAATAATGTAGTAGCGTCTTCAGCCAAATGGCTAAATTTTAAGTTTAACAGTAATAATAATACATATAGGCTAGTATCATGTAGCATAGTTTAATAATAACGGTAACTGTAACTCTTAAGTTTAACAATAATTGTAATATCATATAGCCTAGTACCATATATATACAACACAGTTTAACACTTCAACATAACAATAATACCACATAACATGTTCAACGAAGTACTAATGACATATAGCGAGCATGCCTACAAACTCTGGATCACCACCGAAAACTATGGTGAGCCGCAAGAGTTATAAAACACCATGATGTCGTCATCAGGTTCACCAAAAAACATCAAGACCGTCTTCTCAGCTTCCATCTTAAAGTCTGTTGGTCTCTCCAACGAGGGCATCCAAAAAAGGTTCACTCTGTCTGGTTAGTGAAAAAACATTTAAGTTTGTGCCTATATCTAAATGACTAGGTTGACCTCAAATGTAAGCTCCTCATCGATGGTCACATTCATCTTCTCCAGAAAGTCTCCCCTTGCTCAACAGGGGGTGCACCGAGCAAATTTCTAAAACACAACAATTATTTCTACTCCATTTACCTCCAACTTATAATGTAATGAATATTAAATCATATAAATTTGTTCATCTTCTTTTTTGTCAATATAAATTTACCCACCTTATGAAATTGAAAAATCACTACAGCTCGGAAGGGCGGTGCGTGAGGCCATGGGGCAATCGTGGAACCCGACCTTCGGGGCATATTTGCTCAAAATCATCGAAGCCCAACATGAGTCCACATGTAGGATCTTATGGCGATGTGTAGGGGGCGCTGTTATGGGCACTATGGATGATTTGAAATAAAATTACCATAGATGCAGTCTTCCCATCACACCAAGATGGTTGCCTTTTCAAATATCATTTGTTCTTGCAGCTACGGATGCTGCCGGGAAAACAGCGGGACGCTGAAGCAATGTTGTCTATCATGGACAAGATCAGGAGCATCTGATCTTCGTCGCATTTATCTTCGTGGGATCCGTAGTCCCTTTTGTTGCAGCCGCTGAGCCTGCGTGCTCATTCATATGTATTTCGGCATGAATTTGTTGTCGCTTCCATAGTATGTTTGCCGATAAGGTTGTGAAACTCGCCTCGTTGTGGGCTTTATTAATTTAAAACCGAACGCATCTTGCATCTTTGTTTTAAAAAAAAGAGCAAGCCTTGGCATGGGGAAACAACATGAGCACCTTCCCTGTCAACGTGATTAACTAAGCGTGAAAGTGAGTTGGTAGGTCACAACCATGCTCGGAGAAGCTTCCCATCCCATAATAACAGAACAAAAGAACTAGTCCTACATATCTTACACTCTACTCCAATCCTGCAGCGAGCGCCTCTCTCTCTCTCTCTCTCTCTCTCTCTCTCTCTCTCTCTCTCTATTGCCTTTCTCACTAGAGGTGGCAATCTGAGCCACATGTTCTGCTTGGGATCCGGTCCACTCTCTTTCCCTCTAAACATTTCTTTCATTTCAAGTGTGTGTAGCTTATTTCCTCTTTGAGAAGATTATGGACCACATGCGCATGTGCATAGGCACTAGGCCCAGCCCATAGGCTGGCATGCCTGCACCGCTCCAGACTTCGGGCCGTGAGCGAACGGTTCCCAGCCCACCGAAGGTCCCCGTCGTCGATCGATTCCAATAAAGGTTCCTGATTTTTTTTCCTTCTTTGTCTTCTGCTAGCATCGGCTGCTACCCCCGCCACGTTTGGGCATGAACGCAGCCCGTGGGGTGCCGGTTCGTTCTTTCGAGCGCATATTTTCTTTCTCTCGCTCTCCTTCGAATCCAACCATGGCCGCCCCTCCTCCCGTTACTCACCATCACCCATGGCTTAGCACAAAAGAGAAATTAGGCATGGCAGGAAGCGAGGCAGCAGCGTCCATGTCCCTCCCTTGGCCGAAAAGACCCTAAGCCCCGAGCGCATCGCCGCTGGGCCCCTCTGCAGCACCGTTTCCGGCATCTCGCCAAAGGGTGTGCGGACCTTGCCGGATCCGACCTGCCGCCGCGGATCCAGTATGAGTTCCCTACTTCGAGAACCCCGCGTCTATTAGTTCTCCGTTGCTTGATTTGGCTTGAGAAATTGCTTTTCCTGGGTTGAGATTTGGTCTCCTTGACTGAATCGGAGCTGGTGTGTATCTACTTCTTTGGCAGTTTATTGTGTCGTTTGATGATAGGTCTACTCTATACCATCTTAAATCTTGATACAGGTGAGTTGCTTCTGCTTCAAACTAGCTTTTCATCCCTTCTGTTTGAAAAAACACTATTTGTGTGTACTACTTCTGAATCTGAATTTGAGAACACTAAATGGCATATGCTTCTTTTTTTGCGAAAATATGGCATATGCTTCAGAATTCACACCAGTGACACAAGGCGAGCAATTCTGTACACCTCTTTATTGGAACAAGTGGTCCTCTCCCTTTGTTAGCTAGTAGTACTACGTTTTTTGGCAAAATGTCCCAAATTGTGGAGTTAGAGTTCGGATGATGCCATACGAACTCGTTCGGTAATTAGCTAGTGTCTCGAGTGAATATTTTGCACAAGAATTTGATGCCATGTATATGGTGAATTACTTTTGTCATAATTCCTGTGATTTAATATCACTACCTTGACCAAAAAGTTATGGGATTTAGACCATTCCACACTAGAGGAAAACAAGATAATTCATTATGTTAGCCAATCCAAGTTTTAAGCCTGTTCATCATTGCACTTGGATGAACAAAGGTGAATACAGAATAAAGTTTTTTACTCATGAGTAGTGGAAAGCTTCTTCAGATGCTAAATGATATAACTGTTTTTCCCTTCAGATGGATGATCAAAGGTGAACATTGGTGACTAAATTATTCTTGGTTTGAGATTTGAGAAATCTGGTAGGTGCTACATTATTGTCCATGTTGTGCATCAAATTTGATGGGTGAAATAATTGTATTTGTGTTCTGAAACCAAGTAATCTTATGTACAGACATTCGAGATTTTAATGTTGAGATCTTTTAGCGAGCCTTGCTTTTGTTCATCTGTAGCCATGGAGGAGGAGGACGAGGTCTTGGAGAAGGTGCTCAAGGACTCTAGGCTCGACGAACTGAAGGAGTTGAAAGGCCTGGCGATGCGGCTTGCTTTGTCGGGCGCTGGTCATGTTGCCATTCCCGAGCTAGAGGATGGGGTGATGCTGGAGGATGAGGAGGAGGTGTAGTAGGAGCCAGTCTGGAATCCAGCGCTCGTGGGGCAGTCTTGGTCGTGGACGTCGACAGTGACCTGCACGTCGGACTTTGTTTTGGTCCCGCCCGTGTGGGTCATGTATGTGCACTCTTTTTATTGAAGTGGACACCTTTTATACCATGAAGTCCTGACCTTTCTCTCTTTCCACGTTAGTATCCTCTCTCTCTCTCTCTCTCTCTCCCTCTCTCTCGCTCTCTCTCTCTCTCTCTCTACCTGTGTGTGTATTTGATGGTCAAGATATTTAATATAGGCCCGAACACTTGATGTGGTTAAGGCCATTTGAAATATAAGATGATAGAGTTGACATAAGAGGAAACAATAATATGAACTAACAAGTGTAAGTGAAACATGAAAGATGTATAATGACTTGAGAACCTTGACTTTCCATTGCCCAAACCTTGCACAACCCTATGTGTGCACTCTTTTTATTGGAGCGGGCACCTTTTATACCTTGAACTCCCGTCTCTCTTTCTCTCATCCCTTTGTGCGTGCATGCGTGCGTGCGTGCGTGCGTGCGTGCGTGCGTGTGTGTGTGTGTGTGTGTGTGTGTGTGTGTGTTGGTCTCTAGACTAATTAGGGATTAATTTAGGCGCCAGCACTTGATGTGGTTAAGGCCTTTCAAAATACAAATTGATAGAGTTGGCATAAGAGGAAACAACAATTATGAGTATAAGTGAAACATGCAAATTATACCTCTCATAATGGTCTAGTATCCTTGTATGGTTATAATGACACGAACCTTTATTTTTCATTGTGCAAAACTTTTCACAATTGGATGTGCGCACTCCTTTTATTGTACTGGGCACCTTCAATATTCTAGAAAGTGAGTTAGGGGACCTGGCTCTCGTGTCTCCCCTCGACTGAACCCTAGCCCCGCCAGCACCCCCTCCCAACCGCCACCCGAGGCGCTCACTGGCGCTGCTGCGTGTCTGCCGGTGAAGCTGATGTCGAGGCTTCGTATGCCAGGGCGGCGGCCCTAATTGGTGATGGCGGCATCGATCTCGTCTAACAGATGGCATCTGAGCCGACACTTTTCTCCATGCAGCCCGGTTCCTTAGACGATGAGCATGACAAGTTGATGACAGGTCTGATACAATAATGCCGAGCAAAACTAAGGTACGGTTCTAACTTTCTCTGTACTCATCTTCTTAGAGGAAAGTGTGTAATAGACATTTTTTTAACTTCTATTGGGAAATAAATGAGACTGCCCATGACATGATTTTGTCTTCCACTTGTTTTTGCATATAAAAACAACACGAGCACGTGTCCCTCTACCAGTTAATCATGGGCCAAAAATCCTTTGCTCTATCGGTGCTACTCTCAGAGACCATCTAGCATCTTTTTTCTTTACAGTTACACCATCTTGCTTCTGCGTTACTCAATCTTTGACTTTTTGAAAAAAAATACCAAGTGGGTCTCGGGGCACAATGTATCTGATTTGAAAAAAAAATGAAATTGTAAAAAAAGTCAAAAATTCCACAAACATTTTGAAAATAAACTTAATCTAATTTTATACTTGTATAAAAAGTTTCACAGAAGGAACATCCTTCATCGGCTTTAGGGCCAAAAACACAAAATAACAGTTACAAAATGTGTGAATAGTAACATTTATATCGTGTCGATTTTTTTTTCACCCAGAATACCATGAAAGTCATTTTATCAAGATAATTATCACTAGTATCTTTTACACCTCATGCCCTGTTATTAATCCACCGTGCTATCTGTATTGTTCTCCAAACACAAGAAGTTATCGATGTCATCATTTCATGTGTATTTTTGGGGAGTTGGGGCAGAAAGGATCTTGCAGCATATCACTTACTTGCATACGCACAAGTCAAAGGCTGCTACGCGTCACAGATCAGCTCTGAGTTGAGTGCTGTAATTCTCACCACATTGTATTGATATGCCTTCAGGGCTATAAGTACAGGTTACAAGAGAGAGACTACACAGAGTCAGGTGAGAATACTACGGCATAGCTGGGTTATCCCGAGCATGCAGGACGTGCAAGCGCACGTAAGGCGCACGGAGTGCGCGTGTAGTTGAGCCCCCGAGCGATCCGGTCGTGGGGAGATTAGCCAGGAGTCGTGCCATGCATGCGCATATTCGAACACCCCCCCACAGCTGAAACGTGGTGTCCCCCGACGTTGAGGCTGGACCGGAAGTCGTTGAAGACACTCGTCGGGAGACCCTTAGTGAATATGTCAGCAAATTGCGAGCTCGTAGGTACGTGAAGTACCCGTATCTCGCCAAGCGCGACACGCTCACGCACGAAGTGGAGATCAATCTCGATATGCTTCGTGCGTTGGTGCTGCACAGGGTTGCTCGACATGTACATGGCACTGATGTTGTCGTAGTAGACCACCGTGGCGCGCGTGGGGGGTTGGTGAAGCTCGCCGAGGAGTTGGCGTAGCCAGACCGACTCGGCGACGGCGTTGGCGACCGCCCGGTACTCCGCCTCGGCGCTGGATCGTGAGACGGTAGTCTGTCGCTTGGACGACCACGTGAGGAGGTTGCCCCCGAGGAAGACGCAGAAGCCCGAGGTGGACTTGCGTGTGTCGGGGCATCCAGCCCAGTCGGCGTCGGAGTAGGCAACAAGCTCCGTAGAGGCGTCTCGATGGATCCAGAGGCCAAGATGTGTCGTCCCACGCAGATACCGAAGGATGCGCTTCACGAGCTGGAAGTGGCAATCCCGGTGCATGCATGAAGAGACAACACTGCTGAACAGCGTAGGAGAGGTCGGGACGAGTCAGCGTGATGTACTGGAGCGCGCCAGCCAGGCTGCGGTACAACGACGGGTCGTGGAAGAGCGGTCCTGTGTCGGTGGAGAGCTTGGCGAGCGTGTCGACGGGCGTGGAGATGGGCTTGCAGTTCAGCATCCCTGCGCGATCGAGGATCTCCAACGCGTACTGTTCTTGAGAAAGAAACAGCCCACGTGCGGTCGTGGTGACGTTGATGCCGAGGAAGTGATGCAGGGCGCCGAGATCCGACATTGAAAACTCACGATGGAGCGCCCGGATGACAGAGTCGAGGACGGTGGGGGAGCTCGCGGTGAGGATGATGTCGTCCACGTAGAGCAGCAAGTAAGCGAGGTGGTCGCCACGCCGAAGGATGAAGAGAGACGTATCCGCCCGGGACGCGCGGAAGACAAGCGTCCGGAGGTAGGTGGTGAAGCGCGAGAACCACGCCCGTGGCGCCTGCTTGAGACCGTAAAGAAAACGGTTCAGCCGGCACACGTGGGAGGGCGAGGTAGCGTCGACGAAGCCGGACGGCTGCGTGCTGTAGACCGTCTCCGCAAGATGCCCGTGTAGAAAAGCGTTCTTGACATCCAGCTGATGGATGGGCCAAGACCGCCCGGCAGCGATGCTCAACACCGTGCGGATAGTCGCCGGTTTCACGACCGGGCTGAAACTCTCGCCGTAGTCGACGCCGGCCTGCTGCGTGAAGCCGCGGAGAACCCACCGCGCCTTGTACCGGGAGAGAGAGCCATCAGGGTTGAACTTGTGCCGGAAAATCCACTTCCCGGTGACCACGTTAGCACCTGCAGGACGAGACACTAAACACCAGATGTTATTCTGCATCAGTGCATCATACTCTTCGCGCATCGCGTTGTGCCAGTTTGGGTCTTGCAGGGCTACGCGATAAGAAGATGGGATGGGGCTAATGGAGGAAGGCGGCAAGTGAGCAGTAGCAAACGCTTTGGGCTGGGCAAAGCCAGCTTTGCCTCGCGTCCGCATGGCGTGCATGTTGCGGGTGGGTTGGATGGCCACGGCGCGAGCAGGTAAGGGCGGCGCGGGCGCTGCATGCATGGGGGAAGGCGTGGGCCCGTGGGGTGCAGGAGTTGCATGCGCGGATGGGGAGGGCGAGGGAGACGGTGCCGCCCGGCTGGAGGCGGGTGTTGCATGCGCAACAGGAGGAGATGGCGCGGTCTCGTGGGAAGCAGGTTCGTGATTGGCTGGCGTGGCGGGTACGGTATCTACGGAAACTGGCGGTGTGGTTGGGCTGGCGGGCGATCCGAGGTGCGGGGATTCCGTAGGGGATCGGTACGAGGTAGGTAAGGGGCGCCGCTCAGGGAGGATTTCCAGCCCAGGATTGTTTGTGCTTGCTTTATTTGGAGGGTTAGCGATGGGGGAAGGAAAATAGGGGAACCGCGTCTCGTCGAACGTGACATGACGGGAGATGATAACTTTGCGAGTCTGCAGGTCGAGGCATCGATAACCTTTATGTTCCAGAGGATACCCTAAGAAGACGCAACGGGAAGAGCGTGGGGCAAGTTTATGTGGGCTGGTGGCAAGGGAATTAGGAAAACAGAGGCATCCAAACACTCGCATGTGATCATACGTTGGATGGTGACCTAAGAGGCGAAAGAATGGTGTATGAGACGCGATGGCAGTAGAGGGTCGCCGGTTGAGAAGGTATGTGGCAGTATGTAGAGCCTCGACCCAGAATTGGGGAGGAAGGTTGGCGTGGATAAGGAGGACGCGGACGACGTCGTTCGTGGTGCGTAAGTGGCGTTCGGCCTTGCCGTTCTGAGCGGATGTGTATGGGCAGGAGAGGCGGAAGGAGGCACCATAACGCGAGAAGAGATCACGGAGGGAGGTGGCGAGAAACTCGCCCCCGTTGTCGCATTGCACGCACTTGATGGATACGTGAAACTGGGTACGTACGTATGTATGAAAACGATGTATAGTGTCCGCGGTGTCAGATTTGTGGCGCAAGGGAAAAGTCCAGGAAAAGTGAGAGAAGTCATCAAGGATTACTAGGTAATATTGAAAACCAGTAAAACTACACACAGGTGATGTCCAAATATCGCAATGAATTAATTCAAATGGTGCAGTAGTAAAGGAGTTGGAACTAGAAAATGGCAGCCGTGGCTGCTTGCCTAGTTGGCACGACGAGCATACATGAGGTTTTGGCGTGCCATTATTACATGCTGGAAGAAGATCACGAGCTAAAACGAAAGTGGTTTTATTGCTAGGGTGCCCAAGGCGTTGATGCCATACGTCGCCGACGACGGAGAACGCTGCTTGGACCGTGGAGTTGGTGAAGAAGGGGTAAAGCTCGCCGTGGCTACTGGACCTCATGATGATCCGTCGAGTTGCTAGGTCCTTCACGGTGAAACCAAAAGGGTCAAATTCAATACTGCAAGAATTATCTATAGTAAAACGACGAACGGAGATTAAGTTTTTGATGATGGTAGGAGAGATGAGGACATCATTAAGGGAGAAGGAAGAGAGAGAGGTAGAGCCGACAGCAGTGACGGGGAGGCGAGACCCGTCGCCAACGACGATACCGCGAGAGTGATGCCATGATGGAGAACAAAACTTAGTGAGAAGGTCTGTCTTACCAGCCACATGCGAGGTCGCCCCGGTGTCCAAGAACCACTCCTGGCCGCCGCCTGCTTGCTGCTGCTGCATGGAGAGGCTCTGCAGGGCGGCGTAGAAGTGGTTGTATTGTTCCCAGGTGGGGGCGCTGCCGGGTGTAGGTGGGGCGACGTGGAAAGCCTGCTGTGGCGGAGGAGGCCTGGGCCCGAGGACACCAGCAGCGTTGGGAGCGGCCTAGCCCACGCGAGGGCCGGAAGGCGCCGGGATCAGGGCCCCGTAGGGGGCAAAGTAGCCGGCGGTCGGTGCGGTAGGGGGTGGAGCAGCACCGCGATCCGACGAGCCGGTGGCAGGCGCGCCACGCCCACGGCCGCGCCCACGCCCGCTGCGGTCACCGGTGGGCGAGGCGACTGGGCTCTTGCCCTTGTCGATGCTGCTGTTGCCGCGGTCCGGCGCGGATCCGCGGTCGCCAGGCTGCCTGATGGAGAGAGCGGTTGGAGAAGACTCGGGGCGGCCATCGATGCGGGAGCGCTCGTTGGCGGAGATCTCCTCTAACAGGAGCCGCGAGCGCGCTTGGACGAAGGTTGGGAACGGCTCCTGCATGGGCAGCAGGGTTGCCATGACCTGGAAGCGCCGATTCAGCCCCCGAATGAGCTGCAGGGTCAGTCTCTGATCGGTGACGCGTTCGCCGACGTCGCCAAGGGCATCGGCGAGACCCTTGAGCCGGCGTGAGTATTCGGCAATGGAGAGATCGCCCTGCACGGTGTTGCGGAATTCCGCGCCCAGTATGATCGCCCGCCCGGGCTGGTTATCGCGGAACAGCAGGTGAAGTTGCGTCCAAACGCCGTAGGCCGTGCTCGTGGGCGAGACGACCACCTCCTGGAGCTCCTCGGAGATCACGCCATACATCCATAAGACGATCGTCAGATCGTCATTGCGCCAGACGGCGCTCTCATGGAGGGGCTCGGCGGCGGCGTCAAGGTGATGCTGGACGTCATACTTGCAGCAGATAAAATAAAAGAGCTGACGCCACTTGGAATACGAACCGGATTCGAGCTCGAGCTTGGAGGCGAAGTAGTGCGCGATGGAAGGAGGCAGCCCAGTCGAGGAGGACCGCCCGGCGTCGGCGCCGAGGCGAGGGATCATGGGGCCGCCACCACCTCCCAAGCGGAGAGGAGGAACCGGCGTGCTGCCGGCGGTGCGCAGGATGGACGTGGCCGGCGGGGCGGTTGGGGCGGCCGGTGCCGCGATAGGCGCGGCGGTGGGGCGCATGGGGCCGGCCTGAGATGAGGAAGGGCCAGTCGGCGCAGGAACGTGGAGAGGCTCCTTGCCGCGGGCAGCGGCCGTCGCGACGCGGGCCACGGGGGTGGCGGCGAGCGGACGGCGAGGGGAGATCGGCGAGTCGAGGTCGGCCGAGCGGGAGCGCCGGAGAATGCGATCCATGGCGGAAGCAGAAGGATCGAGGAAGAAAACTGATACCAAGTTGAGTGCTGTAATTCTCACCACATTGTATTGATATGCCTTCAGGGCTATAAGTACAGGTTACAAGAGAGAGACTACACAGAGTCAGGTGAGAATACTACGGCATAGCTGGGTTATCCCGAGCATGCAGGACGTGCAAGCGCACGTAAGGCGCACGGAGTGCGCGTGTAGTTGAGCCCCCGAGCGATCCGGTCGTGGGGAGATTAGCCAGGAGTCGTGCCATGCATGCGCATATTCGAACACTCTGGCGCTGCTCGTCTTCCCATTTCACGCACAAGCTCAAAGCCTACAGGCTTCATGTAGCTCCTCTCCTTTTTAGTACGTTTCCTGCGCATTATCTTTCAAAACCAATCATAAATCCATTGATTGTTAGTATCTTATATCTTATCTTATATATATATATTTACTAATTGGAGGCACCATACGAGCTTCCACGTTAATCCACATCAACAAGATTAGTTTAGCCGTTGGATTATAAATTTAATGGTGATGATCTATTAGAACACCATTCCTTTTTTTGTAAGAAAATCACCACGTGCATACATAGATTAAAAGCCGCTGGATTATAAATTTAATGGTGATGATCTATTAGAACACCATTCCTTTTTTTGTAAGAAAATCACCACGTGCATACATAGATTAAAAGGAATTAGACCTACACGTATCAACTAGGAGTCCATGACGTCCACGTCCAAGTTCCAGGAAAAAAAATGATATCTGTCACGTACCCAAAAAAAGTCCTCGGCAGCCATGTATGTCTGTACATAAAATCATCATGTGTGTGCAAAAAAAAGGAGTCCTCCACACCTACGATCGAGGTTTTAGCGCAAAAAAACATCATGGTTAGAAACAAAAGCCTTTAGCTCCCACGTCCAACCATTGAAGTAAAAAACACATCACATACATCCACAAAAATAGAGTCCTTCACACCCGTGTCCAAGTTCTAACAAGAAAAAAAAAACATCACGTACAAAAAGGAAGTTCCCAGCCCGGTGTCAAACCATTGAATAGAAAACACATCCAAATTGAAGTTCCAACTTCCTCGATGACATTCAGCTTTGAAACTGGTCGCTATTATGCCTACTCCCGGAGCAGTATTTTTGGATTTCTCTGCTCCCAACAAATTACACGTACATATATTCAAAGTATGTGATTTATTCAATAATGTTCGATTTAGCTGATACTATCCAATCAATCACGTGTAACAGTCCAGCTCCAGGTCTCCTGATGGTGTTCCTCTCTAGCCTTGAATCTCAGTTTCAGGTAGGATCCAATAAATCATGTCCAGATCACCTGATTGTATTCTCTCTAGCCTTTGAATCTCTATTTTTTAATACTTAGATTTGTTCAGATGCTATTAATTCATTGCTTTTACCCAGTTTGTTGTTGAGTGGGTACATACCACTTCATGAAAGAAAAGTAAGTAAATAACTGAATATCACATTATCATGGTTTACATGTTTATAGTACTGTAAAGGAAAAAAGAATAATGCCAGAACATTCATGGTGTGCCAGAACTTAAAAGGAAACTCTGAATCCTTTTCATTGGGCCTGTGAGAGGAGTAGCCTCACAGAAAATGAAGGGAATTAATTTGTATAAACATTTCAAAATTCTTTGCCTGGTATGGATTTTCTTCTTGGTATAGTTCCTACGCAGGACATTTTATTCAGCTATATATTAAGAAGACACCGGACTGCAATATTTCCACATGTGCTGCATATGTATCATGTGTCTAATTTACCGATAAGTTACAAAATCATAGCTTGGAGTTCAGATAGTTTGACTGAAGGCAGTAATGAGTTCCACTGGTGTTTATAAATCCATCATGTACAAAAAGGAAGTTCCCAGCCCTGTGTCAAACCATTAAATAAAAATCACATCTAAATTGAAGTTCCAACTTCCTCGATGACATTCAGCTTTGAAACTGGTCGCTATTACGCCTACTCCCGGGGGAGTATTTTTACAGTCTTAGATTTCTCTGCTCCCACAAATTACGCGTACATATATTCAAAGTATGTGATTTATTCAATAATGTTCGATTTAGCAGATACAATCCAATCGATCATGTGTGACAGTCCAGCTCCAGGTCTCCTGATGGTGTTCCTCTCTAGCCTTGAATCTCAGTTTCAGGTAGGATCCAATAAATCATGTCCAGATCACCTGATTGTATTCTCTCTAGCCTTCGAGTCTCTATTTTTCAATACTTAGATTTGTTCAGATGCTATTGCTAAACTATATTTTTTCTGATAGATTATGATTAAAATTCATTGCTTTTACCCAGTTTATGGTTGAGTGGATACATACCACTTCGTGAAAGAAAAGTAAGTAAATAACTGAATACCACATTATCATGGTTTACATGTTTATAGTACTGTAAAGGAAAAAACAATAATGCAAGGACATTCATGGTGTGCCAGAACTTAAAAGGAAACTCTGAATCCTTTTCATTGGGCCTGTGAGAGGAGTAGCCTCGCAGAAAATGAAGGGAATTAATTTGTATAAATCCTTCTTGGTATAGTTCCTACACAGGACATTTTGTTCAGCTATGTATTAAAAGGACACCGGACCGCAATATTTCCAAGTGTGTCGCATATGTATCATGTGTCTAATTTACCGACAAGTTACAAAATCATAGCTTGGAGTTCAGATAGTTTGACTGAAGGCAGTAATGAGTTCCTCTTGTGTTTATAATTTTTTCACATCAAGAACTTTGGTAGATGATACATGTTTAATCTATTAATATTTTCTTTTCAGGGAACATCCATCAATATTTTCCCGAACAACAAGAAAGTGTTGGTACATATTGACAGAACCGTGAACTTCTGGAATTGGAAAACATTAAGAAGAGTTACTGTGTTCCCGCAAATAAATTACACATGGCAATGTATGTTGTAAAGTCTGCATATTCATGTCTCTTGGTTTTCTACTGCCTCAGCCATAAGTCTCTGAATTAAGTACGCATATAAATTAAATAAATAATATAGTTACTATTCCCCACTTTTCTTAACATGTATTATCAGGAACATATAGCGAAGGAACACTACTGATAGTTTCTATATACATGAAAAAAGAATAGTACATGTTACTAAATATTTTTCAGTACTATTTTGCTTTTTTCAATATTTCCAATTGCCAAAATAAATGTGCAAAACCAGTTTTCTTACACATTTCTTGAGTTTAAATATGGATTCTATGTTTCTAGCCCGTGCAGTTGCACGGGTTGATGACTAGTGTTTATAACCCGATTAATACTTAGTGAGGTGTGACAATATTTGTTAGTAGGAATAAAAAATATAGTGTTTTGTCGTTTATGCTTTTCCTCTAATCGGTCTAGTGGCAGGTGATGGGTACGTACTTGAACATGCATGGATGAATCAATCTTTAAACGGGCCAATCAGGGGCCAGTGCATGGATCATATGTGTTGTGCATGTGTATGTCTCGTCTGCTAGTCAATCATGACTCCTGTTGCCACCCTCCAGCCCCGGCACCTCCTCTGCCGCCCTTTCTCTCAGATCTACCACCAGCCCCGGCGCCTCAGATCCCCACCACGGAGCAGTTCCCATGCAAGTCTCCCCCGTGCTACTGCAGGTCGACTATGCCATTGCGCGAAGTTCACCGATCAGAGCTCCGGTCGGATCTATCGCCAGTGCATCGCCTTGGTCAGTCTCCAACGTTGCCCTGCATCTCCTCCTGTTCCGGCTGTCCATGGCCACCTCTCGTGTGCCTCCTCCTCCCAGGTCACTCCTGTTGGGTCGGGATAGGATCCTCGTGCGAACTGCACCCAGCCGTCACTGTGGACTGCTCCAAATCGTCACCGTGAAGAGCTTCCGAAGCTTTCCTACATGTTGATGTATCCCGCATGCACATCTTCAACCTCCTTCATGTATCTTCTGTGTTTAGGAAAAGTGCTCAATGCAATTTATATTCCGAGAAGTTCATATATTATTGTGTGGAAAGGTCATGTATTAGAATTACCTAGTAAGTGAAAAAATGGCAGTGTGTTCATCTTCTTTCAGTCAGTGTTCAAATGTGTTCAGTACATGTTCATACGTGTTCTGTTTGTTTCCGCAACTCTTATGTGAAATGGCTCTACGTAAGCACGTCTGCAGGGCTGTGGCCTACTGCCGCTGGTGAGTTCGTGTCCTAGCGATGTGTGCATGTGCTGATGGTGTGAGTGCGTACTGTATGTCTATGCACACGAACTGGAAAAGTTTCAGATCCTGCTCGTGTGCACTACAAGTGTTTGTGTTTATGCCCCAAAGGAAGAAAACATGTTATTTTTAACGGAGAACATAATTTAAAACACACACTTGGGCAACCAAGCTATGTATGTTTTTCTATCACAAAATAAATCATGCCAAGGCAGATTCAATACTTCATATATGGATTACAAAAAGATTTTGCATGGGGTTCCAGTTTGTTTGTTTGTCGATTCAAAACTTCATGAAGTTCGATGTCTGCAAAAAAGGATTTGAGCAAAGAATGATTTACCCATTAAAAAAATATAGAAGTTCAAATTAAAATAACAGTGTAGTTCAAAGTTAAAAAAAAACTCAAAATTTTGCTTAAAAAATAAAATCCAAGAAGTTCAATTTAGGAAAAACAATCATTTGATTTTCAACGTCTCAAAAAAAACCCGAGAAGTTCAGTTGAAGGAACCTAAGAAGTGCGAATTTAAAAACTCAAATTTTCCTTTGTGCTAAACAAATAAAAATTGAGAAGTTCAAAATAAAAAACAGAGTAGTTCGATGTATACAGAAAAAACAAAGTATTTTCGTTTCTAGGAAAAATAGAAGTACGAAAGTTCAATTTTAAAAAAATTGTTTGATGCTTATTTGAAAACATATTTTTTTCTAAGAATAAGACTAAGAAGTTCAAATTAAGAAAAACAGAGAAGTTCAACGTATATAAAAAGCTCATATTTTTTCTCTTTACTAAAGAATAAAATGAAGAACTTCAAATTAAAATAAAAGAAACAAATAAAAAAAAGTTTACAAAGTGTTGATCTTTATTAAAAAATCTAGGATTTTCATAGATATCCGTTTTTGTTAAATTATCAATGATGAAGTTCATATTGAGAAGGTAGTCAAATTTGGTGTTTATTTAAAAATCAAAAATAATTCTTTACTCAAAAAATATAAAAAATTGAAGTTCAAATTGAAATAACACAGAATTTCGGAGTTTATTAAATCCTAGCATTTACCTGTTCGAAAAATAAAAAACACAACGCCATTTTTTGCACTTTTAAAAACAACTCATAAATGGAAAAAATAGTTGTTAGAAGTTCAAGTGCTCGGTCCGAGAAAGTTCAAAAATCCTTATGAGAGAGGTTGAACAAAAATATGTGACAGAAGTTCAAGATGAAAACAGCGGGAAGTTCAAAAATGCTCTCAAAATGCAAAAAAGCTTAAAAGGTTTGTTGCAAGAAGATCATGTGCTCCTCCCGGTGAAGTTCAAGATTTCTGGTGCAAGACGTCCGACCTTCAATTACATGTAAAAAACAGGCAAAAAACGATGTTGTTTTTGCCTTTTTTAAAACTGCTCTCAAACGACAAAAAATTGTAACGTATGTCTACATGAAAAAGATGCTCCTATTCCTAAGATTTCCGACAGTATATTGTATATTGTATGCTATATTCCGATGAATGGTTTAAAACTTTTCTGTATACCGTTAATAACACTTTTTTACGCATTCAAAAAAATATTTTGAACCATCGCGAGTATGAAAAACTGATCAACACGAAAAAGTTGCGTGTTTTAAACCACTTTCCATCGGTATATTAATTTCTCAATTCCGGTAAGTGGTTTGAGAGTTACGGCCAAAAAACAATACGTTAAAAACAGAGTGAAGTTCAAACAAACATGCCTAAGAAGTTCAGCTACTTCACACAATGCATTTCCATTCACGATGAAGGCAGAAATCATGATCTCGCCATTTTCTAAGTTACTTCAAAACGGTAGGAATATCATTTGTGTAAGTTCAAGTCCTCGGTCAGAGGAAGTTAAAAAAACTATTGTGAGAGGTTTGTATGAAAGGAAAATCATTTGTGTAACACTAACGAATGGATGAGAAAATTACAATCAAAAATACGTCACAGAAGTTCAACGTGAAAACAACACGAAGTTCAACTACTACACTGAATGAATTTAAGATGAAAAACTTTTCAAACCATCGTGAGTACAAAAAAATGATCAACATGGGAAAGTTGCGTGTTTACAGCAGCTTTCCATCGGTATATCACTTGCTTAATTCCGGTGAGTGGATGGAGAGCTACAAGAAAAAACAATGCGTGAAAAAACAGAGTGAAGTTCAAGTAGACATGCTGAGAAGTTCAAGTTGTTCACGCCATGCATTTTCGAAGAATCTGTTTCGCGATAAAGGCAGAATAAATGATCTTGCCTTTTTGAAATTACTTGAAAACAGAAGGAATCAGAGAAAATCATCAACATAAAAAAGTTTCACATTTTCCCTAGCTTTTCAAGGGTATATTATTCGCCTCATTCCGATAAAGTTTGTAGAAACTACGACCAAAAAACATTTTTAGATATTTTCAAAATTGACTTAAAACCGTAAAGAATTGGGTGAACAATATATACCAAATTTATTTACATTTCCTTAAGCTTTCCAACGCCATATCATTTGCTGCATTCGGACATACGGTTCAAAAATAGCTCGAAAATACAAATTCGCTAGAACATGTATCGTTTTCTAAATTTTTTTAAACAGTTCCAAATTAGAAAAAACTTTCATCATGAAAAAATAGCATATTTTCATAAGCTTTGCAACGCCATATCATTTGCCTCAATTGGATTAGCCTTTAGAAATGACATCGAAAATACGAACTCGGTTGTTCGGTTTGCGAAATTTTACGATTTTCCAAATTACTCTTTATCCATAGAGAATTAGAGAAAACTTTCAATATGTGGAAGGAGCGGTTTTGCAACAGCTTTCCAGCGTCATATTATTTGCCTCATTCCGATAATCAGTTTAGAAATGCGATCAAAAATACGATTCATGTTTTTTGTATGAAGAAAAAACGGTTTTCAAAAGTGCTCGTAAACCGCTTACATTTTGCCAAAAAATCTACTTGGGTGATGATAGTCGTGTCCATAACTTTCCAACCATATATCGCACGCCCCATTTGGACACTTTTTACCTGAAGTTCAACCTTGTACTCTGTAAAGGTCAGGCGCGTTACTCGAGAAGTTCATGTTGTGATGAGAATATTATTCTGATCCCGTGATCAGAATAGTGTTTATGTGTGTGTGTGTGTGTGTGTGTATTTGCCAACACATTCATCGTACACTCACTCCCTTGACTGCAACATACAGAGCAAATCAGAGTTTCATCTGAGAAAACAGAGACATGGAGAGCACCCCTTCCACATCTTCGCCTTCTCCGACGGCTTCGACGCCGGTGGCATGGCCTCCTGCCCAGACCCCATCGAGTACTGCCGGAGGGCCGAGGCCGTGGGGTCCCAGAAGCTGGCGCAGGTCACCGCCACCGAGGCGCGTGCCAGGAGGATGCCGTCAGTCATGCTCTATGACCCGCACATGTCCTGGGCGCCTTAGGGAGTCCTGGACTAGGGGGTGTCCGGACAGCCGGACTATTATCGTCCGCCGGACTCCAAGACTACGAAGATACAAGATTGAAGACTCCGTCCCGTGTCCGGATGGGACTTTCCTTGGCGTGGAAGGCAAGCTTGGCGATACGGATATGTAGATCTCCTACCATTGTAACCGACTCTGTGTAACCCTAGCTTTCTTCGGTGTCTATAAACCGGAGGGCTTTAGTCCGTAGGACATAACCTCCATTACAACAATCATACCATAGGCTAGCTTCTAGGGTTTAGCCTCCTTGATCCCGTGGTAGATCCACTCTTGTACTACCCGTATCATCAATATTAATCAAGCAGGACGTAGGGTTTTACCTCCATTAAGAGGGCCCGAACCTGGGTAAAACATCGTGTCCCTTGTCTCCTGTTACCATCTGCCTAGACGCACAGTACGGGACCCCCTACCCGAGATCCGCCGGTTTTGACACCGACATTGGTGCTTTCATTGAGAGTTCCTCTATGCCATCGCCGATAAGAAGGATGCCTCCACCCGTCTTCAAGTACGGTATTTTCGCCAAAGGGGCCTTGGCCGCCGGCCAAACTATCCGGCTAGGCGGTTTTCTTATGACCGCCTGTCCGGCCACTGCTTCGACAATGACTTCTCAAGTCATCAAAAGCAATCTTCAGGTTAGCTCGGAATTTGCCGAGCAGATGGATCCAATAGAGCTCTCGTCTGTCAACGAGCTCTTGGATCGCATCGCCGCCCTGGGAGTCACTACAGACTACAATCAGATTGGGCCTAAATCCGATCTGAGAGAGATTAACTCTCCCCAGGTCACCCACCACGTCGCAGTGGTAGAGGAACAATGCGGCGACTCTTCTCCTATATTGAAAACTAGTCATGTTCGGGCTCCCGAACCCTCCATGCCGGATTTCCGCGGAGGGACGGACTTCGATCGAGCACTGAACTTAAAATCAGGCATCGTTTCGGACTCGTTGGACAACGTCCAGCAATCCAAGCTTCCAAATTTGGAAACTTCCCGGCCTTCGATCCTCGAGATGGGCAGGGCTCCGGACTTAATTCCACCCACCCGCCCAGATATATGTGATCTATCTCTAATCCGGCAAGATTCCTCCTGGTTATGGACAGGATAAAGGACTGCCGAGAGGAAAACGCAATCTCAATTTTTTGCAATAATTGCACGGATGAGGGAATCTTGAACGCCGTCAGCCGTCGTGAAATTACACGCTTCGCCGACCTGGCGTCCATAGTACGAAAGTACTGTGCGATGGAGAGTTTCCAGAAAACCGAAAATAAGTTTTGGGACAATCCGGCCCCGAATACAACCCTAGTCCGCAACAAAAGGGTGCATCACACTCAGGCACCTGACACAAAAACCAAAAAGCAAAAACCCCATAGAGGGCACGGAACCGTACTGGAGGGATGGCTTAGCGGACCCTGTAAAATTCACAGTACGGAAGGCGCTGTCCCAACACATAGCCTTCGAGCATGTTGGATATTACAGCAGGTGGCCAAAAGTGGCGAGGAGCTTCTAGCCCCGGAAAACCACACCAACAATACCGGTACGGTATCAACAGTCTTTGAGACTTTCGCATCAAATAATATGCGAAAACGAACAATCCGCGGCCTCGCCGAAGTCTACCAAGTAGCAACAACAAATCCATGGAGCGACACAGCCATCACCTTCAACGCCAGCGACGAACCTAAATTCCGAACAGCCCGAGCACCAGCCGCACTGGTACTCAGTCCAATAGTGGACGACTTTCGACTTACAAAGGTCCTCATGGATGGCGGCAGCGGATTAAACCTCATCTACGAGGAAACTCTTCAAAAAATGGAAATAGACTGGAGCCGTATTGAGCGAAGCAGCACAACCTTCAGAGGAATAATCCCTAGCCGGAAGCGCGCTGCACCGGAAAAATCACACTCGATGTGGTGTTCTGCTCGCCGGACAATTACAGATCCGAAGAAGTCACGTTCCAAGTGGCCCCGTTCAGCAGCGGATATCACGCTATATTAGGACGAGAGGCATTCACAATTTTTCAAGCCGTACCCCATTACGGGTACATGAAGCTCAAAATGCCTGGCCCCGGCGGAATAATCACTCTTGTTAGTGATCCGGACATAGCACTCCACGCCGAAAACAAGACAGCCGCACTAGCCCTGGAGGCACTATCCGAAGCCCTAGCGGCAAAAGAACTCACCGCGTTGCGCTCTACGGTGAATAGGGACGATGTGATACTCGATAAGAGATCCAAGTCCACCTCCTTCAAACCAGCAGATGAAATAGTAAAATTCCAGGTCCATCCAACGGACCCAACAAAGACGGCCTCCATCGGGGCACAATCGAACCCTGATGTAGACACCGCACTGCGAGAATTCCTTCGGGAAAATTGGGACATTTTCGCCTGGCACCCCTCGGATATGCCCGGAATCCCACGCAGATTGGCAGAACACAGCCTAAACATCCTAAAAGGATTCAAGCCAGTCAAACAGACTCTTCGACGATTTTCCGAACCCAAAAGACAGGCAATGGGAGAAGAGCTAGCCAAACTATTGGAAGCCGGATTCATCAGAGATATTAAACAACCGGATTGGCTAGCAAACCTGGTTATGGTACCAAAGAAGGACAAATCCTGGCGCCTATGCGTCGATTTTAAAGACCTCAATAAGGCTTGCCCAAAGGATCCCTTCCCCCTCCCCCGCATCGACCAAATAATCGATGCTACTGCAGGGCAAGATTCATTGTGCTTCCTCGACGCATACTCTGGCTACCATCAAATCAAGATGGCGGAAGCAGACCAAGCCGCAACGGCATTCATCACTCCATATGGACCATTCTGCTTCAACACGATGCCCTTCGGACTTAAAAACGCCGGCGCAACATATCAACGCATGATTCAAACATGTCTGGCCACCCAGATCGGCAAAACAGTTGAGGCATACGTAGACGACGTAGTCGTCAAAATCAAACACGTCGAAACTCTAGTAGACGACTTGAGGCTCACATTCGACAACCTCAGAGCATATGACATCAAGCTGAATCCGAAAAAACGCATTTTCGGCGTACCAGCCGGAAAGCTACTGGGCTTCATTGTATCCAGTAGAGGAATTGAAGCAAACCCAGCCAAGATCCGAGCTCTGTAACGGCTGGATATCCCAAAAGACCTCAAGCAAATACAAAAATTGACTGGATGCGTGGCGGATCTAATACGCTTTATCTCCCGCCTAGGAGAAAAGGCATTGCCCCTCTATCGCCTCCTTAGAAGCACCGAACACTTCGAGTGGACGGATGCTGCCACTGTCGGACTCGAAGAAATAAAAGCCATATTGGCAACAAATCCGGACCTGGCTGCGCCCAACCTGGTCGAACCAATGTTGTTATACATCACAGTAACACGTCAAGTTGTAAGCGCGGTACTCGTCGTCGAACGAGAGACAGAAGGGCATAAATTCCCTCTTCAAAAACCAGTGTACTACGTATCCACTGTGTTAACCCCTTGCAAGTCCCGTTACCCGCACTATCAAAAGATAGCGCATGCGGTGTTCATGGCATCCCGGAAGCGCCGACACTACTTTCAAGAGTGTTCGATAACAGTGGCCTCCGAAGTACCACTCAACGGCATTATAAACAACCGCGACGCGACGGGCAGGATTGCAAAATGGGCCATTGAGCTCTTACCATTCGATATAACTTATAAACCTCGGCGAGCTATAAAGTCACAAGTTTTGGCTGACTTTGTCGCTGAATGGACTGAAGCCGAACACCCTAAAGAGTACGGCGCATACTCCAATTGGACTATGCACTTAGACGGCTCTAAAATGTTAGCCGGACTGGGGGCTGGCGTCGTATTGATGTCCCCGACCGGGGACACAATCCAATACGTACTTCAAATAATGTACACGGACTCCAACAACGCAGCCGAATACGAGGCCCTTTTACATGGTCTCCGGATGGCAATCTCCATGGGCATTCAACGCCTAGAGGTGCGCGGGGATTCAAACCTTGCAATATCCCAAATAAATGGAGACTTTGACGCCAAGGATCTGAAAATGGCAGCATATCGCAATGCTGTCCTAAATATGTCAGCTCGGTTTGAAGGACTCGAATTCCATCACGTAGCCCGAGATAATAACCAAGCAGCCGACGTAATGGCACGCATCGGCGCAAAACGTGACGCTGTCCCTCCAAACATCTTCCTGGAACAGCTCTTCAAGCCATCCGTACTATGGGAAGAGGAGTCCGGAAACGACAAACCGGAAAAAACCACGCCAACCGGCGATTTAGCCGATGACACAACACCTTCAGCCCATGAAATAATGGCAGTAATCGCCCCGTGGACAGAACCATTCCTAGCCTACTTGCTTAGGCAGGAACTTCCCGAAAACCAAAATGAGGCCCGCTGCACAGTCCGGCGATCTAAAGCCTACAAGGTCCATGAGGGAGAACTTTATAAGAAAAGCACAACCGGAGTCCTTCAAAGGCGAAACCTCCTGGCTGAAATTCATGCCGGACTAGGCGGACACCACGCAGCAGCTCGGGCCCTTGTAGGAAAGGCATTCCGTACAGGATTTTATTGGCTGACGGCCCAGGCAGATGCTCAGGACTTAGTCCAAAGATGCGTCGGTTGTCAGCTCTTTGCTAATCAGAGCCATATGCCACCCACCGCCCTCAAAACTATACCCATTACCTGGCCGTTCGCGGTCTGGGGGCTTGACATGGTTGGACCCCTTAAAGGGGGAACCCACAAGCAAAGATACCTATTGGTCATGGTGGACAAATTCACCAAATGGATAGAGGCCAAACCAGTAAAAACGGCAAAGTCCGGACCAGTGATAGACTTTATCTCCGGGGTAGTACACCATTTTGGTGTCCCCCACAGCATCATCACCGATAATGGCACGAATTTTACGGCCGACGAGGTTAAATCATGGTGCAAAAACATGGGCATTAAGCTCGATTACACTTCAGTCTATCATCCTCAAACCAACGGTCAAGTGGAACGAGCAAATGGTCTAATAATGAGCGGCATTAAACCCAGACTAGTGCGGTCACTTACGAAATCTGACACGCACTGGGTAGAGGAGCTCGACTCCGTACTCTGGGGGCTGCGGACAACGCCCAACCGTACTATCGGATTCACTCCATTTTTTATGGTATACGGCGCAGAGGCAGTTCTGCCCTGCGACATTATTCATGACTCACCTCGAGTGCGCATGTACGAAGAAAGAGAAGCCGAGCTGGATCGGCAGGACAGCTTGGACGCATTGGAGGAAGAACGCGACGTCGCCAAGGCTCGCTCAGCATTCTATCAGCAGCAGGCTCGAAGATATCAAAGCAGAGAAGTACGGGCCAAGACTTACGACGTTGGCGAACTAGTTCTACGCCTGCCGGACAAGAAAAAGGACAAGCTCAAGCCCAAATGGGAGGGCCCCTTCATTATTGATTAAGTCCTGACCGGCGGAGCGTACCGTCTACGAAATGCATCGGACAACCGACTCGAGCCGAACCCATGGAACGCAGCCCGCCTCCAAAGATTCTATGCCTAGCGCTGGACTATGAGTTCGTCCCCTTCCCCCGTCCAAATTTTTACACTTCAGCCGTCTTTTGTTTCTCTTTCTTCTCTTAACCCTTCTACTAAAAAGCCCTTAGGGGCCTACTTGCGCATTATTCGCATACACTTGATGTGCCATCCGCACTCATTATACCTGGGGGCTTCTTTACCAGAAGCTTAATTATAAGGGCTTCATGCCCAGCACATGTGTCAAGCTTCCACATGTACCTTTTATTCACCATTATATGCATCGATATGACTTAAGTTTTGGCCAAGCTGGGTTGCCTGGCTCCTGTGCTTACCCCTACGTTCCCGATTGTTCGGCTAGGAGGTAAAGGGAGCACCTCTGCGATTGTTACTGCCGGGTCAGCCGGATGTGTACCTCAGACTGGGTGAAGCCGAAAGCTAGCGTTCTTAAGGGAATATTCGGTCGGTGACTTGAAAAATGATTTTTTTACCTAGTTATTTATCTGCCCCCAGATGTTTTTCTGCTTTTTTCGCAGTTCGGACATGCACTTTAGGGCATGCCTCCGAGGGAAAGGAACCCTTAACGGAACTATTCTCCCTGGAAGATGTTTCTTACTAACCATGTAATATAACATAACTAGTTGGGCACTTGTCTGATAAAGCACTAATGACCCCTACGCCTGGTCTCCATGCATACCCTGGTTGTTTCTTAACCGAGAAGGTATTCGGACACACTCCGGACTCTAGGGTCCCGAGGTTGATGCGAAATGGTCGGCAAAGACAAACGATCTACAATCCGGCTAGAAGGCATTTCACATGGCATTTTAAAATACATTGTCAAATCTAATGACTGTATTCCTCCTCAATCCCGTCTAATAGGCTGTCTAATTTACAGTCCCGTTGCGAAAATTTAGCGGCCAACTCTACTTGGCCGTATACTAAACTCGCAGGGATCTCCTTGCCATCAGGCCCCAAAGGTCCGACCTTGGCCATGTGGTTGGGATCCGCCTTCTTGTACTGCGTCTTCACCATGTCCCAAACCTCCCTGGCACCTTGGCGGCAGGCCGAAATCTTCCACAAACGGAAGCGCTACCGCACTCCCTGAAGCTTCTCCGCAAGCTCCCCAATGCCTTCGGGTAGGCGAGAGGGTGCTGAATAGTGTGCAGCAAGAAAGGAACAAGCTCCAGGATGCCCACGCCCAGCTCGGGAAAGAGCTGAAAGGTGTTCGGGCCGAGCTGTCTGGCTCCGTTAAGGAGAATCAGCGGCTTCGTCGCGGCATCTATAGTAAGTGCTTAAGCGAACTCCTTTGAAAAGAAGAGTTCGGTGAGGAAGTCAATTGACAAAATATGTCTTGTAGGTATACTCACAGGTCGCCCTGCGGAGGAGATGCCCGTATCGACAGGTGATCAACTTCCCAAACTGTTGCAGCTGCTCGAACGAGTTCGGCAGGCAATGAGCGGCGTCGTCCAGGCGTCGTCCGGCAGCACCTGCAATGTCATTATTAGACTTGCACGCACGCCGCACAGCGCTTATATTTTTCAAAAAAAATGTGTTACCAGGAGGGGTCTCTGTGTTTCCTCCTGCGGCAGCAAGTGCAGCCTCAAGCTGGGTCTTGCACTCTTGCAGCTCCTGAGACAGTTGGGTATTCTTCTCAGTAAGATCCTGCATTTCAAATGATCCTTAAATCAGTTAACATAGCTACTTTATGTCTCGGGGTCTACTGGCATATATTGTTGGGGAACGTTGCAGAAAATTAAAAATTTTCCTACGGCTTCACCAAGATCCATCTATGAGTTCATCTAAGCAACGAGTCATGGGAGAGAGTTTGCATCTACATACCACTTGTAGATCGCGTGCGGAAGCTTGCAAGGTGATGATGGAGTCGTACTCGAACGTGATTCAGATCACTGATGCCAAGTGCTGAACGGACAGCACCTCCGTGTTCAACACACGTACGGGACGAGCGACGTCTCCTCCTTCTTGATCCAGCAAGGGGGAAGGAGAGGTTGAGGAAGACAGCTCCACCGGCAGCACGACGGCGTGGTGATGGTGGAGAAGCAGTACTCCGACAGGGCTTCGCCGAGCACACAACGGAGGAGGAGAGGTGTTGGGGAGGGAGAAGGAGGCAACCAAAGGCCAAGGACTCAAGGTCTGAAGTCCCTCCTCTCCCCCACTATATATAGGAGGGCCAAGGGGGGGGGTGGCCGGCCCTAGGAGATCCAATCTCCTAGGGGGGCGGCGGCCAAGGGGGGTTTCCCTCCCCCCCAAGGCACCTAGGAGGTGCCTTCCCCTCCTAGGACTCTTGCCCCCTTGAACCCTAGGCGCATGGGCCTATGTGGGGCTGGTGCCCTTGGCCCATGCAGGCCAAGGCGCACCCCCTACAGCCCATGTGGCCCCCCGGGGCAGGTGGCCCCACCCGGTGGGCCCCCGGGACCCCTCCGGTGGTCCCGGTACAATACCGATAACCCCGAAACTTGTCCCGATGCCCGAAACAGGACTTCCCATATATAAATCTTTACCTCCGGACCATTCCGGAACTCCTCGTGACGTCCGGGATCTCATCCGGGACTCCGAACATCATTCGGTAGTCACATACTTGACTTCCTACTAACCCTAGCGTCACCGAACCTTAAGTGTGTAGACCCTACGGGTTCGGGAGACACGCAGACATGACCGAGACGACTCTCGGGCAATAACCAACAGCGGGGTCTGGATATCCATGTTGGCTCCCACATGCTCCTCGATGATTTCATCGGTTGAACCACGATGTCGAGGATTCGATCAAACCCTGTATACAATTCCCTTTGTCAATCGGTACGTTACTTGCCCGAGACTCGATCGTCGGTATCCCAATACCTTGTTCAGTCTCGTTACCCGGCAAGTCACTTTACTCGTACCGTAATTCATGATCCCGTGGCCAACACCTTGGTCACATTGAGCTCATTATGATGATGCATTACCGAGTGGGCCCAGAGATACCTCTCCGTTATACGAAGTGACAAATCCCAGTCTCGATCCGTGTCAACCCAACAGATACTTTCGGAGATACCTGTAATGCACCTTTATAGTCACCCAGTTACGTTGTGACGTTTGATACACCCAAGGCACTCCTACGGTAACCGGGAGTTACACGATCTCATGGTCGAAGGAATAGATACTTGACATTGGCAAAGCTTCTAGCAAACGAACTATACGATCTTTTATGCTATGCTTATGATTGGGTCTTGTCCATCACATCATTCTCCTAATGATGTGATCCCGTTATCAACGACATCCTATGTCCATAGTCAGGAAACCATGACTATCTATTGATCATAACGAGCTAGTCAACTAGAGGCTCACTAGGGACTCATTGGGTCTAAGTGTTCACACGTGTATTACGATTTCCGGATAATACAGTTATAGCATGAACAAAAGACAATTATCATGAACATTGAAATATAATAATCCTTTTATTATTGCCTCTAGGGCATATTTCCAACAGTCTCCCACTTGCACTAGAGTCACCAATCTAGTTACATTGTGATGAATCGAACACCCATAGAGTTCTGGTGTTGATCATGTTTTGCACGCGAGAGAGGTTTAGTCAACGGATCTGCGACATTCAGATCCGTGTGCACTTTGCAAATCTCTATGTCTCCATCTTGAACATTTTCACGGATGGAGTTGAAACGACGCTTGATGTGCCTGGTCTTCTTGTGAAACCTGGGCTCCTTGGCAAGGGCAATAGCTCCAGTGTTGTCACAGAAGAGTTTGATCGGCCCCGACGCATTGGGTATGACTCCTAGGTCGGTGATGAACTCCTTCATCCAAATCGCTTCATGCGCTGCCTCCGAGGCTGCCATGTACTCCGCTTCACATGTAGATCCCGCCACGACGCTCTGCTTGCAGCTGCACCAGCTTACTGCTCCACCATTCAACATATACACGTATCCGGTTTGTGACTTAGAGTCATCCAGATCTGAGTCGAAGCTAGCGTCGACGTAACCCTTTACGACGAGCTCTTCATCTCCTCCATAAACGAGAAACATGTCCTTTGTCCTTTTCAGGTACTTCAGGATATTCTTGACCGCTGTCCAGTGTTCCTTGCCGGGGTTACTTTGGTATCTTGCAACCAAACTTACGGCAAGGTTTACATCGGGTCTGGTACACAGCATGGCATACATAATAGACCCTATGGCTGAAGCATAGGGGATGACACTCATCTCTTCTTTATCTTTTGCCGTGGTCGGTGACTGAGCCAAGCTCAATCTCACACCTTGTAACATAGGCAAGAACCCCTTCTTGGACTGATCCATTTTGAACCTCTTCAAAATCTTATCAAGGTATGTGCTTTGTGAAAGACCTATGAGGCGTCTCGATCTATCTCTATAGATCTTGATGCCTAATATATAAGCAGCTTCTCCAAGGTCCTTCATTGAAAAACACTTGTTCAAGTAGGCCTTAATGCTGTCCAGGAGTTTCGTATCATTTCCCATCAAGAGTATGTCATCTACATATAATAGGAGAAATGCTACAGAGCTCCCACTCACTTTCTTGTAAACGCAGGCTTCTCCATAAGTCTGCGTAAACCCAAACGCTTTGATCATCTCATCAAAGCGAATGTTCCAACTCCGAGATGCTTGCACCAGTCCATAAATGGATCGCTGGAGCTTGCATACTTTGTTAGCGTTCTGAGGAACGACAAAACCTTCCGGCTGCATCATATACAGCTCTTCCTTAAGATGCCGTTTTGACGTCCATCTGCCATATCTCATAATCATAGTATGCGGCAATTGCTAACATGATTCGGACGGACTTAAGCTTCGCCACGGGAGAGAATGTCTCGTCGTAGTCAATCCCTTGAACTTGTCGATAACCCTTAGCGACAAGTCGAGCTTTATAGATGGTAACATTACCATCCGCGTCCGTCTTCTTCTTAAAAATCCATTTATTTTCTATCGCTCGCCGATCATCGGGCAAGTCTGTCAAAGTCCATACTTTGTTTTCATACATGGATCCTATCTCGGATTTCATGGCCTCAAGCCATTTGTTGGAATCCGGGCCCGCCATTGCTTCTTCATAGTTCGAAGGTTCATTGTTGTCCAGCAACATGATTTCCATGACAGGGTTGCCGTACCACTCTGGTGCAGAACGTGTCCTTGTGGACCTTCGAAATTCAGTAGCAACTAGATCTGAAGTACCTTGATCATCATCAACATTTTCCTCTTCAGTTGGTGTGGGCATTACAGGAATGGTTTCCTGCGCTGCACCACTTTCCCGTTCGAGAGGTAGTACTTCATCGAGTTCTACTTTCCTCCCACTTACTTCTTTCGAGAGAAACTCTTTCTCCAGAAAGCATCCGTTCTTGGCAACAAAGATCTTGCCTTCGGATCTTAAGTAGAAGGTATACCCGACAGTTTCCTTAGGGTATCCTATGAATACGCATTTTTCCGACTTGGGTTCGAGCTTTTCAGGTTGAAGTTTCTTGACATAAGCATCGCATCCCCAAACTTTTAGAAACGACAGCTTAGGTTTCTTCCCAAACCATAATTCATACGGTGTCGTCTCAACGGATTTAGACGGTGCCCTATTTAAAGTGAATGTAGCTGTCTCTAGAGCGTATCCCCAAAATGATAGCGGTAAATCGGTAAGAGACATCATAGACCGCACCATGTCCAATAGAGTGCGATTACGACGTTCGGACACACCGTTTCGCTGAGGTGTTCCAGGCGGCGTGAGTTGTGAAACGATTCCACATTTTCTTAAGTGTGTACCAAATTCGTGACTTAAGTATTCGCCCCCACGATCTGATCGTAGGAACTTTATCTTACGGTCACGTTGATTCTCTACCTCACTCTGAAATTCCTTGAACTTTTCAAAGGTCTCAGACTTGTGTTTCATTAAGTAGACATACCCATATCTACTCAAGTCATCAGTGAGAGTGAGAACATAACGATATCCTCCGCGAGCCTCAACGCTCATTGGACCGCACACATCGGTATGTATGATTTCCAACAAGTTGGTTGCTCGCTCCATTGTTCCGGAGAACGGAGTCTTGGTCATTTTGCCTAAGAGGCAAGGTTCGCATGTGTCAAATGATTCATAATCAAGAGACTCTAAAAGTCCATCAGCATGGAGCTTCTTCATGCGCTTGACACCAATGTGACCAAGGCGGCAGTGCCACAAGTATGTGGGACTATCGTTATCAACTTTACATCTTTTGGCATCCACACTATGAACATGTGTAATATTACGCTCGAGATTCATCAAGAATAAACCATTGACCATCGGAGCATGACCATAAAACATATCTCTCATATAAATCGAACAACCATTATTCTCAGACTTAAATGAGTAGCCATCTCGTATTAAACGAGATCCAGATACAATGTTCATGCTCAAACTTGGCACTAAATAACAATTATTGAGGTTTAATACTAATCCCATAGGTAAATGTAGAGGCAGCGTGCCGACGGCGATCACATCGACCCTGGAACCATTCCCGACGCGCATCGTCACCTCGTCCTTCGCCAGTCTCCGTTTATTCCGCAGCTCCTGCTGTGAGTTACATATGTGAGCAACGGCACCGGTATCAAATACCCAGGAGTTACTTCGAGTACTGGTAAGGTACACATCAATTACATGTATATCAAATATACCTTTGGTGTTGCCGGCCTTCTTATCCGCTAAGTATTTGGGGCAGTTCCGCTTCCAGTGCCCCTTCCCCTTGCAATAAAAGCACTCAGTCTCAGGCTTGGGTCCATTCTTTGACTTCTTCCCGGCAACAGGCTTACCGGGCGCGGCAACATCTTTGCCGTCCTTCTTGAAGTTCTTCTTACCCTTGCCCTTCTTGAACTTAGTGGTCTTATTGACCATCAACACTTGATGTTCTTTCTTGATTTCAGCCTCTGCTGACTTCAGCATCGAGAACACTTCAGGAATGGTCTTTACCATCCCCTGCATGTTGTAGTTCATCACAAAGCTCTTGTAGCTTGGTGGGAGCGACTGGAGGATTCTGTCAATGACCGCCTCATCTGGGAGGTTAATGTTCAACTGGGTCATACGTGCGTGCAACCCAGACATCTTCAGGATGTGTTCACTGACAGAACTGTTCTCCTCCATCTTACAACTGTAGAACTTGTCGGAGACATCATATCTCTCGACCCGGGCATGAGCTTGGAAAACTAGTTTCAGCTCTTCGAACATCTCATATGCTCCGTGATGCTCAAAACGCTTTTGGAGCCCCGGTTCTAAGCTGTAAAGCATGCCGCACTGAACGAGGGAGTAATCATCAGCACGAGTTTGCCAAGCGTTCATAACGTCTTGGTTCTCTGGGACGGGAGCGGCACCTAGCGGTCCTTCTAGGACATATTGCTTCCTGGCAGCTATGAGGATGATCCTCAGGTTTCGGACCCAGTCCGTATAGTTGCTGCCATCATCTTTCAGCTTGGTTTTCTCTAGGAACGCGTTGAAGTTCATGTTGACATGAGCGTTGGCCATTGATCTACAATACATATTTGCAAAGGTTTTAGACTAAGTTCATGATAATAAAGTTCTTAATCAAAATTATGAACTCCCACTTAGATTAGACATCCCTCTAGTCATCTAAGTGTTACACGATCCGAGTCGACTAGCCCGTGTCCGATCATCACGTGAGACGGACTAGTCATCGTCGGTGAACATCTTTATGTTGATCGTATCTTCCATACGACTCGTGTTCGACCTTTCGGTCTCCGTGTTCCGAGGCCATGTCTGCACATGCTAGGCTCGTCAAGTTAACCCTAAGTGTTTTCGCTGTGTAAAACTGTCTTACACCCGTTGTATGTGAACGTAAGGATCCATCACACCCGATCATCACGTGGTGCTTAGAAACGACGAACTGTAGCAACGGTGCACAGTTAGGGGAGAACACTTCTTGAAATTTTGTAAGGGATCATCTTATTTACTACCGTCGTCCTAAGTAAACAAGATGCATAAACATAATAAACATCACATGCAATTATATGGTTGTGACATGATATGGCCAATATCATCAAGCTCCATTGATCTCCATCTTCGGGGCTCCATGATCATCTTGTCACCGGCTTGACACCATGATCTCCATCATCATGATCTCCATCATCGTGTCTTCATGAAGTTGTCACGCCAACGACTACTTCTACTTCTATGACTAACGCGTTTAGTAATGAAGTAAAGTAGTTTACATGGCGTTCTTCAATGACACGCAGGTCATACAAAAAATAAAGACAACTCCTATGGCTCCTGCCGGTTGTCATACTCATCGACATGCAAGTCGTGAATCCTATTACAAGAACATGATCTCATACATCACAATTCAACATTCATCACAACTTCTGGCCATATCACATCACATGATCAATCGCTGCAAAAACAAGTTAGACGTCCTCTAGTTGTTGTTGCATCTTTTACGTGGCTGCGATTGGGTTCTAGCAAGAACGTTTTCTTACCTACGAATCACCACAACGTGATTTTGTCAACTTCTATTTACCCTTCATAAGGGCCCTGTTCATCGATTCCGCTCCAACTAAAGTGGGAGAGACAGACACCCGCCAGCCACCTTATGCAACTAGTGCATGTCAGTCGGTGGAACCGGTCTCACGTAAGCGTACGTGTAAGGTTGGTCCGGGCCGCTTCATCCCACAATACCGTTGAGCAAGAAAAGACTAGTAGAGGCAAGTAAGATGACAAGATCAACGCCCACAACAAATTGTGTTCTACTCGTGCATTAGAGAACTACGCATAGACCTAGCTCTGATACCACTGTTGGGGAACGTTGCAGAAAATTAAAAATTTTCCTACGGCTTCACCAAGATCCATCTATGAGTTCATCTAAGCAACGAGTCATGGGAGAGAGTTTGCATCTACATACCACTTGTAGATCGCGTGCGGAAGCTTGCAAGGTGATGATGGAGTCGTACTCGAACGTGATTCAGATCACTGATGCCAAGTGCTGAACGGACAGCACCTCCGTGTTCAACACACGTACGGGACGAGCGACGTCTCCTCCTTCTTGATCCAGCAAGGGGGAAGGAGAGGTTGAGGAAGACAGCTCCACCGGCAGCACGACGGCGTGGTGATGGTGGAGAAGCAGTACTCCGACAGGGCTTCGCCGAGCACACAACGGAGGAGGAGAGGTGTTGGGGAGGGAGAAGGAGGCAACCAAAGGCCAAGGACTCAAGGTCTGAAGTCCCTCCTCTCCCCCACTATATATAGGAGGGCCAAGGGGGGGGTGGCCGGCCCTAGGAGATCCAATCTCCTAGGGGGGCGGCGGCCAAGGGGGGTTTCCCTCCCCCCCAAGGCACCTAGGAGGTGCCTTCCCCTCCTAGGACTCTTGCCCCCTTGAACCCTAGGCGCATGGGCCTATGTGGGGCTGGTGCCCTTGGCCCATGCAGGCCAAGGCGCACCCCCTACAGCCCATGTGGCCCCCCGGGGCAGGTGGCCCCACCCGGTGGGCCCCCGGGACCCCTCCGGTGGTCCCGGTACAATACCGATAACCCCGAAACTTGTCCCGATGCCCGAAACAGGACTTCCCATATATAAATCTTTACCTCCGGACCATTCCGGAACTCCTCGTGACGTCCGGGATCTCATCCGGGACTCCGAACATCATTCGGTAGTCACATACTTGACTTCCTACTAACCCTAGCGTCACCGAACCTTAAGTGTGTAGACCCTACGGGTTCGGGAGACACGCAGACATGACCGAGACGACTCTCGGGCAATAACCAACAGCGGGGTCTGGATATCCATGTTGGCTCCCACATGCTCCTCGATGATTTCATCGGTTGAACCACGATGTCGAGGATTCGATCAAACCCTGTATACAATTCCCTTTGTCAATCGGTACGTTACTTGCCCGAGACTCGATCGTCGGTATCCCAATACCTTGTTCAGTCTCGTTACCCGGCAAGTCACTTTACTCGTACCGTAATGCATGATCCCGTGGCCAACACCTTGGTCACATTGAGCTCATTATGATGATGCATTACCGAGTGGGCCCAGAGATACCTCTCCGTTATACGAAGTGACAAATCCCAGTCTCGATCCGTGTCAACCCAACAGATACTTTCGGAGATACCTGTAATGCACCTTTATAGTCACCCAGTTACGTTGTGACGTTTGATACACCCAAGGCACTCCTACGGTAACCGGGAGTTACACGATCTCATGGTCGAAGGAATAGATACTTGACATTGGCAAAGCTTCTAGCAAACGAACTATACGATCTTTTATGCTATGCTTATGATTGGGTCTTGTCCATCACATCATTCTCCTAATGATGTGATCCCGTTATCAACGACATCCTATGTCCATAGTCAGGAAACCATGACTATCTATTGATCATAACGAGCTAGTCAACTAGAGGCTCACTAGGGACTCATTGGGTCTAAGTGTTCACACGTGTATTACGATTTCCGGATAATACAGTTATAGCATGAACAAAAGACAATTATCATGAACATTGAAATATAATAATCCTTTTATTATTGCCTCTAGGGCATATTTCCAACATATATAGCTATCAAATTCTCTTACCCGTATGTCTTTTACATATTGCTCCGTGGCTCTGGTAAAACCATCTTGAGCAGCACGGAGGTGCGCGTCCCCCGCGTTAAAGGCATTCAACGCCTCAGGGGAGAAGCACGCGTCACGAAATACTGTCCGGCGGCGCCTATGGTTCATGGCGCTCTCCACCTCAGACTTGGTGGCGGACAGTCTATCGGTATCTTCCGTTGGAGGAGTGTCTGGCTCGCGCCTTATGCTCGCCTCCCCCTCCAGACCAGGTGCTGGAGCCCGGCTGGTAGAGGTTGGATTGGCAACTTCCACGCTCGCAGTTCGGCGGGCGCTTTTTCTCCTACAAAAGTCATGAGCACTCAAACGCTTCCTAGGGACGTTGCTCCGAATAATGAACTGTGAGCTATACCTTTGCGGCGACGTTTCAGTCCACGCAGCGCTCCTTTTCCGCCTGCTGGTCCGGACTGGCCTTTGTTGGTCAGCCGCCGCGGGCTCGGCTTCCCGCCCCGGAGGCGCTTCCTGCAAAACACCATCGTATGCGAAGGTCAGAGATGAGCGAGGAAGAAACAATGGTGTCGGGACTTCGGTCACAATCACCTGGGAAGCCGGATATAATCCGGGGTAGTCAGCCGTAATGGCGACTAAAGCATTATCCATGCTGAGCTGGTGGAACATCCCGTCGATTAGCTCCACCTTTATGTCCGAATCCTCTTCGGAGGCCGGATCCTGGGATCTCTCTAGATCCTCGGATTGCGGAGATGGACTTACCATGTACTCCACGATCCGACGCAGTTCCTGCGTCGAAGACATAATATAAGAAGCTTATACTTTGAAAACATGGGTCGGCCCCTTAATGTGTACGCTTACCCAACGCCGAAGGCTATTCATGGAGAACCCGTTCAATGGGTTCGTCTGGAGAAAGTCCTCCTTCTCCCCCTTGTACAGGCCGGACAGGATCGTCACCAGATCCTCGGCCGAATCCGGTCCTTTGCGGCCATGACGGGTGGCGTCGTCTTCCCCGTTGAAATCCCACATGGGGTGGCCCCTGTATTGCAGTGGCTGCACCCCCCGCGTAATGCATGTTGCCATGACTCCGATCATGGTCAACCCGGAATGGGCCAGTAATCTTATTCGGCCCATCAGATAATGGACGCTCTTGTCTTCCTCCAGTTGGGGGCTCCGCGGGCGCCAACTAAGGCGTTTCTTCAGAGGAGCAGTGCTGAACTCCGGGAGGCCGATCCGAACAGGGTCCGGCAGCGGAGCGTCTTCTATGTAAAACCATTCCGAAGGCCAGTCTTCGGACGCCTTCTTAGGGGTTACGGATGGATATCCGGTCCCGGCAATGCGCCATATTTCGGCGCCGCCCACTTGGTATACGGACCCCTCGTGAGAACGAGGTACGAGGCAGAACAGCCTCTTCCACAATGCAAAATGGGGCTCGATGCCCAGAAATAGCTCGCAAAGAGCTACGTAACCCGTGATATGCAGGATAGAGGCGGGCGTAAGGTGATGGAGCTGGAGTTCGTAGAACTCTAGGAGCCCACGGAGGAACGGATGTATAGGAAATCCGAGTCCCCTTATCTGATAGGGGACGAAGCATACCCGCTCCCCTTTGTTGGGACTTGGGGTAGCCTCCGCTTGCTTCCCACCTTGGTAGGTGGCCAACCCGGCTCGAACCGGGACCATGAAGGCCGGAGGGACATATCCCTTTACTTGAAGCGCCACCAGCTCGTTGTGCGGGACGGAACATCTCCTCCAGTCTCCTGGCAGAGGGCTAGGAGCGCGAGAAGAGGAGCCGCGTCGACGGTCCATGGTGGAATGGATTTTTGGTCAGAGGCGCTCTGATGAGTACTCGCGGAAGGAAGATGGTGTGATCTGGATCTAGATTCTTGCCTCTCTTATAGGCAGATTATTTGTGCAGCTAGGAGGTAAAACATTAAAGATACCCTGGCTTTTTCGCATTCATGCGACGCGTGGAAGAAAGCCATTATTGGGCGTGGAAGCCAAGAAGCGCAACCTTGATAAGGAAGCCGGACACTATTTGGCAGGTGCATGGAACTTGAAGGAGAACCCGCCATGCAACGCCGAAGACTATATACGCACTGGATTTATCGTCATTGAAGCCTGGTTCGGGGGCTACTGAGGGAGTCCTGGACTAGGGGGTGTCCGGACAGCTGGACTATTATCGTCTGCCGGACTCCAAGACTACGAAGATACAAGATTGAAGACTCCGTCCCGTGTCCGTATGGGACTTTCCTTGGCGTGAAAGGCAACCTTGGCGATACGGATATGTAGATCTCCTACCATTGTAACCGACTCTGTGTAACCCTAGCTTTCTCCGGTGTCTATATAAACCGGAGGGCTTTAGTCCGTAGGACATAACCTCCATTACAACAATCATACCATAGGCTAGCTTCTAGGGTTTAGCCTCCTTGATCTCGTGGTAGATCCACTCTTGTACTACCCATATCATCAATATTAATCAAGCATGACGTAGGGTTTTGCCTCCATTAAGAGGGCCCGAACCTGGGTAAAACATCGTGTCCCTTGTCTCTTGTTACCATCCGCCTAGACGCACAGTTCGGGACCCCCTACCCGAGATCCACCGGTTTTGACACCGATAGCGCCCCTGGTGGCCAAGGCTGTGGGCGTGCCGACTGCCGTGTTCATCTTGCAGTAGTGCGCCGTGGACCTCCTCTAAGGCAAGGCGTGGGCGGGGGGGCGCGCCGCTGCCCATGGCCAACGGGAGCGCGCTGCGCCGCAGTGCTGCCGTGAGCGTGGACCTCGGGCCGGAGGACCTGTCGCCGTTCGTGGTGTCACCGGAGCTGTACCCGAAGTACCTGGGCGTGTCAATCCGGTAGTTCGAGGGCCTGGAGGACACCAGCGACGTGCTTGTCAACGCTTTCTGTGACCTCTAGCCGCAGGAGGCCGAGTACATGGAGTCCAGGTGGTGCACCAAGACTGTTGGCCCGACGCTGGCGTCCTTCTTCCTTGACGACGGCCGCCTGCCGGCAAACAAGGCCTACGGCGTCAACTTCTTCAGCGGTGTAAGCACAAACTACTCGCTTAATTCGGCTATGGTGATAATCTCCTATCTCAGTCGATTACAGAGGAATTCAAATTGGAGAGGGGGGAAGGAGGAGAGAGTTCCAACTAGCCAATCACTCACACATATCCTATCCTCAGCCGAAGCCGCCATCCACCGTTATCGAGTACATGTATTGCCTTATATACATTGTAGGATTATCGGGTACACTCCGTCCCACGCAGCCTGGCCGGTGCTTGGGTTCCTCTCTTCGGCCTGGCCTGCTCAGCGCTTGTCGGCTCTTCGTGTAGCGCTTCAGGTGTTGCCAGTGCTTCATCGTCAATACTGTTGACAAGCCCCCTGGAGAGAAAACGGCTTGCTCCCAAGCCGGAGCTCGAGGAAACAGCTGCTTGAGCATCTCTTGATCTTCCCATGTAACCATTGACGCCGGAGAATGGTTCCATTTGACCAGCACCCGAGTGACCATTTTGTTGCCCCGCGGTACCAGGCTGCGATCGAGGAAACGAGCAGGGACCTGCAGTTGAGTTGCTGAAGAAGGAAGAGTGGAGGTACCTGTTGTTCTGGCTTAACATGACACTTGAGGAGAGATACATGGAAGACTGGTTGCACTCTGCAGTTTTCTGGACGCCAGTCTATATGCCACTGCACCAATTTTCGCTGGAATCTCAAAGGGACCAAAGTACTTGAAAGCAAGTTTGTGGTTTGCCCGTGGAGCGATAGACGACTGTATATAAGGTTGCATCTTTAGGAAAATTGTGTCCCCTACCTCAAAATATCTTTCTGTCCTATGCTTGTCAACTTGGGCCTTCATACATTGCTGAGCACGCAGAAAATGTTGCTTGACTGATTCCATGACCACATGCCGATCATTCAACCATTTCTGGATTATTTGAATTTCTAATGGCATCAACTGGAGACAGACCAAAGTAAAGAGGAGCATGCCCACACACCAGCTCAAAAGGAGTCCGGCCTGTTGATGAGTGCCAGTTCGTGCTATACCATAGCTCACAGAGAGGCAACCAGCTAAACCAACGATGGGGATGAGCACTTATAAAGCAACAGAGATACCCTTCCACTTGCTGATTTACACGTTCTGTTTGTCCATCGATTTGCGGGTGCTGACCTGAACTCATGCGTAGTTCAATACCAATTTTGTTGCACACCTCCTTCTAAAATGCACCGGTGAAGATAGGATCTCTATATGAAACTAGAGATACAGGAAGACCATGAAGGCGATACACGCGATCCAAAAATGACTCGGCTACTGTGGCTGGTGTGTAAGGATGTTTGAGAAAAATGAAGTGACCATATTTAGTTAGCTTGTCGATAACCACCATAATGCAATTGTAGTGTTGTGAAACTGGCAACCCTTCGATGAAATCCATCGTCATCATTTCGCACGGCTATGAGGGCACTGGCAATGGCTGTAACAGACCTGGATAGGGAACTCGGCCAGGTTTAGCCAGCTGACAAACTTGACACTGTTGTAAAGCAAATTTAATCATTTTCTTCATTCTTCCAATGAAACAGCTGTGAAATCCTGCGATATGTACTGGGAACCCAGAGCGACCACCAGCTGAACTAGCATGCAAGCTGTCGATGATTTTGCGTTGCAGTAGTTCATCTGATCCAATCCAAACTTTTTTCTTGAAGCGGAGCAGCCCTCCATGCAATGTAAAGTTGGGGTCAGCCGTTGGATCAATAGTTAGCTTCTGCAGAATTGTTGTAGCACTAGGGTCTGCAATATAGCTATCCATGATTTCCTGCACCCAAGCTGATTGAACTTCAGAAATCACATAACAGTTCCCAGGTTCCTGTGGCCGTCTTGATATGGCATCAGCAACCTTGTTATCTGCCCCCTTTCTGTACACAATCTTGTAATCTAATCCCAATAACTTGGTGAGAGCTTTTTGCTTCCAAGCAGTATGTAAACGTTGTTCTGTTAGGCTGACCACGCTTTCTGATCAGTAATGATGATGAATTCCTTCAGTTGCAGATAAGAGCGCCATTGCTCCACTGCAAGGAGTATAGCTAGGAATTCCTTTTCATACACTGACAGTGTTTGATTCTTGGGGCCCAAGGCCTTACCGACAAAAGCTAGTGGATGCCCATCTTGTGTCAATATAGCACCTATACCACAGTCACTAGCATCAGTTTCTATAGTAAAGGGTTTCCGAAAATTTGGAAGGGCCAACACAGGGGCAGTAACCAAAGCTTGCTTCAGAGTCTGGAAAGCTATGTCTTCAATAATGGTCCACACAAACACAAATCCTTTGCGCAAAAGGTTAGTCATGGGCTTGGCAATAATTCCAAAAATGATGAATGAATTTCCTATAATAGCCAGCTAAACCCAGGAAACTTCTCACTTCTTTGATAGAAACTGGAGTTGGCCACTGCTCAATAGTGCTAATCATTTCAAGGTTAGTTGAAACCCCATCCTTGCTGATAATATGGCCCAAGTATAGAAGTTTTTGAGAGGAAAACTCACGTTTGGAAAACTTTACATACCACTTATCTCTTCTCAAAACTTGCAACACTCTTCTGACATGCTCCAAATGCTATTTCAGTGTTTTGCTGAAAACTAAAATGTCATCAAAGAATGCCAGCACAAAGTGCCTAAGCATTTCAGGCTCCTCTAATAGTGACACGTTTATAGCCCCTTGGAAAGTATTAGGTGATCCTGTCAGGCCAAAACCCACAACCAGAAATTCAAAATGCCCATGATGGGTTTGAAAAGTTGTCTTGTATTCTTCACCAGGAGCTAGTCTTATTTGATGATATCTAGCCCTGAGGTCCAGCTTGATAAACCACTATGCACCATGTAACTCATCCAGGAGCTCATCAATCACAGGCATAGGATAATTTCCCTTGATTGTAAGAGCATTTAAGTGCCTATAATCCACCACTAGCCTCCAGGTGTGGTCCTTATTTTTGACTAAGAGAATTGGTGAAGAGAAGGGACTATTACTCCTTCTGATCTTTCAATTCCACTTGATCCAACATTTCCTGAATTTTCCTTTCCACTTGATCTTTCAATTCTGGAGCCAGTCTGTATGGCCTGTGAGAAAAAGGTCTGGCACCAGGAATAAGCAGAATGGAGTGATCACAAGCTCTCTCTGGGGGTAAACCAACTAGAACAGCAAAAACATCTTTATACTCTTCAAGGAGTTCCTGAATCTCTGGCAAAATAGTTGGTGCATTCTCATCAGTAACCATAGAAAGTTCTATGATAGTGTATGCAAACTCCACAGGTGTTGCTCCCTAAATTGCTATCGATTCCCTTGAAGTGGGAAAGACATCCATTGTTGTTCCCAGTCTACAGTCATTGGACTATGCAAAGCCAGCTAGTCCATACCCAAAATTCCATCATAACAGCTGAGAGGCAATATTCTAAGATCATGTTCAAATTGCACTCCTTGCACTGACCACTAGCACTTGGGCACAAAGATAGAGCAGTTCATAATCCCACCATGTGCCACCTTGACCTTCATTGAAGTACACTCCCGCACTCCTGTCAGTGTAGCAGCTGCCATTGTGTCTACAAAAGAATGAGTGCTACTAGTGTCCACCAAAAATGTCCTCTGTTGTCCTTGAAGATGAACAACCAATTGGAAAGCCTTGCTGTGAGCTGACTTTACTTCAACTGCTTCTAATATGGCCATGAGATTTACCTCCTCATCTTCATCTATAAGCAACTCCTCTGTGGATGTGCATTGGAAAAATTCTACCATTTCCTACACCACGTGAAGTGACACATTTTGTTTACATTGGTGGTCTCGACTCCATTTCTCACCACAAATGAAGCACAACCCCTTGGCCTTGTGATAAGCTCGCAGAGCCTCCCATTTGTCCTCCCCTGTTTTCTGCCTCTGCACATCAGAGTTGTTTCTCCTATCATCATTGGTTTTTGTTGTAGCTGGTTTAACTGAAGCTGTTGACTGTGAGTAATGTTGTTGCCTGACAGCATGGTTATGCTGAGGAGTTGAATTAGTAAGGGACTCATGTAACAGTGCCAATTCATAAGCTGCGTCCGGATCCGGTGGTTGCTGTAATGCCATCATTACTCTAACAGATGGATTCAGGCCATCGATGAACTTGGTGACGTAATGCACAGACTCTGGAACCGCTTCATATGCAGACAGCTGGTCGTATAGTTCCACAAATTGTTCCACATAATCTTCCACTGAACCCGTTTGAGAGATGCTGTGAAGTTTGCGCACTAGCGCCTGATGCTGATTTCGACCAAATTGGCACTGAAGCAGCTTGCAGAAATCCTCCCATGGCACATTTGGCGCTCGCCTCTGAACTAACTCCAACCATCGTGCCGCTGGCCCTTCGAACAGAGTTGATGCAAACTGAACCCAGAGCTGCCACGGTGTACCAGACATGCTGAAATAATCTTTGCATCTCGTTTGCCAGAGCCTCGGATTGGTGCCGTCGAAATGTGGCAAGTCGATGCAAGGTGCAAATCCATAAAAATCAGTATTATCTCGTTGCAATTCAGCCAGTATCGAATTGAGAACAGAGTTTTGGTCGGATCTCGTACCTCTCGATGGAGGCGGGATGTATGGAACGTGATCCTTCCCCTTGGCTGATGTTCCCGAATGGCTGCCCTCCTGATCTGCGTTGTCGTTGCTGACCGTGCTCCGGGTAGTCGGAGGAGGTCGTCCGCCTGGGTTCATGATGGTGGTGGTCGACGGCCGCTACAGGCCTGCGCGGAGCTCGTCCATGTCGACGTCGATCGACATCTTGAGGTCGTCGATGCACGTCATCAGGTCGCCCATGATGGAGCGCATCGACTTGGCTGCCTCCTCATCTTGGCACTTGAAGCGAGCGTCGAGGGACTCCTCCAGGCCGACCCTGAGGAACTCGTACACCGCCTTCGTCGTCGGCGACAAGCTCTCCATCACTTCACGACGGTGTCTCTCCGCGAATCTCGTCACGTGCGGGTGGTGGATTGGTACTGGTGGCGCCAGGATCTATGGCTCTGATGCCAATTGTAAGCACGAACTACTCACTTAATTCGGCTATGGCGATAATCTCAGATCTCAGTCGATTACAGAGGAATTCAAATTGGAGAGGGGGAAAGGAGGAGAGAGTTCCAGCTAGCCAATCACTCACACCTATCCTATCCTCGGCCGAAGCCGCCGTCCACCGTTATCAAGTACATGTATTGCCTTATATACATTGTAGGATTATCAGGTCCACTCCGGCCCACGCAGCCTGGCCAGTGCTTGGGTTCCTCTCTTGGGCCTGGCCTGCTCAGCACTTGCCGGCTCTTCCTGTAGCGCTTTAGGTCTTGCCAGTGCTTCATCGTCAGTGCTGCTGACAAGCAGTGACACGCCGTGCACGGCATGGCTGGATCGGCAGCCCCCTTGCTCGGTAGTCATCGCGTCCTATGGGACGGTCTACAGCCTCGACGCCGGCGAGCTTGACGAGCTTGGAAATGGGCTCTGCGGTTCCGGTAAGCCATTTCTATGGGTTGTGAGGTCCAACGAGGCACAGAAGATATCTCAAGAGCTCCATGGCAGGTGCAAGGATAATGGATTGATTGTGCCTTGGTGTCCCCAGCTTCAGGTTCTCGCGCATATGGCCATAGGTATGAAAAATTTGTCAATCTTTGATAAATACGTACTACCTCCGTCCGATAATGTAATATGTTTTTTAACATTAGTGTAATGTCAAAAACATCTTACTTTATGGGACCGAGTAGTAGGTTCTAAACAAATACAGTACTAGTTATCTGATTCATTTGTCTACTTTGGATGTGCAGTTTGCTTTTTGACTCATTGTGGATGGAACTCAATGACAGAAGCACTTGTTGTCGGCGTGCCGATGGTGGCGATGCCGAGGTCGGCTGACCAGCCAACCACGGCAAAGTACGTGGAGAGCACATGGCGCATCGGTGTGCAGATCCGGACAGGTGAGAAAGGCATGGTGAGGAGGGGTGGAGAGGTGCATCAGGAAGGTGATGGATGGGGAGGGAAAGGTTGAGTACCGCAAAAATGCGACAAAATGAATGAAGATGACCAAGGAGGCAGTGCAGGAAGGAGGGAGTTCCGACAAGAATATTGCTGAATTTGCAGCTAAGTATTTAGCAAGGTAAATTTAGGTCCAATTATTCACAACCACTCAATAGTCATCGCATACTATGTATGCACGTGTTGATAGGGTAATATTCCTCTTCACTTTAGACAACAATGTCAAGGCATTCATCGAGAAGCATATAAAAAACCTAGAATTTTCTTGTACCAGTGACCTTTGCACAAATTCGTTTTATATTGAGTTACCAATGAATTGACTATACCTCGGCATGTCGTCGATGTAAGGTCGTGGAGAGTTAGATATGCTTGGTTTTATGCACATAGGTATAAGCATTAGATAACAGAGGATCACATGCTACCGCCATAACTTGATGCGGGAGTATTGAAAGTTTGAGTAAATTTCCTCTCTTTACACCATATTTATGCTCATGTTTTACCTCATTTGACGTCGGATCCTCCTAAGACCATTGTCACACCCATTCCAACTAGAAAAGGGTGTTATTTATTCTCCAACTCTTCTATACTATATTCTATCACTCGGAGTCATAAAACTTGTGCTATGTTCACTTTGGTGCTAGAACTTTACAAATACGAATTTATGGTCATCTCACTTGTTGTATGGTGCAAATACAGTGTGTGTTTTTGCGGGGCAAATACGGTGCTTTCTACCATATCTCGATGTGGCAGTGGCCCGCATGTCAATGGTTGGGAGTAGAATTATTTTCAGTGTGGCAGTGTATAAGAGAAAAATAATATATATCGCTATGCAAAGAGAGTTCGAACACCTGGACCCTGCTAAATGACAGTTGATACTATCTCTCACATCCTTTTATTTAAAACACGTGGGCCCATCTCCATGGTCAGTGCAGCCCAATTTGCACCTTTGTTTTATTTATAAATTTGCAGATAGCATTTAAATTATGATCTCGGTAAGAAAAATAACGTTTAAATATTCATATGTTATAAATATTGTAAATACCAAAGAAATTACTTACTTTTAAAATTGTTATGTATTATTTTAGAAATATTTAAATAGTACAAAAATGTTTTTACAATTTAAAATAGTACAAATATTTGTAGATTTTCAATTCAAAAAATATCATTTTAATTAAAACACTCTTCAATAATTATACTAACACTTGTGTAGTTCAATGTTCGTATAATTAAAAGTTACATGGTCATGCAGTTCAAAGATACATGTATGACCACTTCAATGCATACCAAAACCATAGAGTGCTCTGATTATAATAAACTTTGCCAACTCAATCAGGTTGAGAAGATGCAACTCTGCATGATGCAATGGGACATGCTCCCAGATGGGACAAACATTTGCAGGGCCAAAACTTATGAAAACTACTGATAGCACAGAGTATTACACAGAAAGCAAAATACCAGTTCATCGTATTTCTGTTTCCCGCAACAAGATATCAATCAGGCCACAGATTTAACGCAAAGTTTGCGATGTAAGGCCACCAAAGTCAGGGGCGGCTATCAAAAGAAGCAGATACCATGCCTGGTTCATAGTTCAGCACATCCAAAAAACTTCCACTCGCCACAGGCATTGTGCAACAGATGTCATGCCTGGTTCCTACTTCATCAAATCCAATAAACTTCGACTGCTCCGGAGTGAATAAGCTGCTCTGCACTGTTGAAAAAGGGTCCTCGCATGAAAAATCACTTCCTTGTTTAAAACTACATGCTTTGCCTCCTTCGGGGCCTCTACTCCCAAGAAGCAGCACTTGGCAGCATCTTATGACCTCACAAGCCTCCTTCAGTTTGGAGAACGCCACAGCTACTGAAAATGGTGTGAAGCTTGGATTTGCCATTATAATCGCCGTGGTCTCCAGCACCTTTGGGAAGATCGACTTGAGGAAGGCAACCTCGCCTTGCTCCCCTCGGAATTCACGGAAATACATCTCTTTGATGTGCAACATAGCACTTTCAGTAGGACCCTCCTGGAAATTGAGGCTGAGCTTACCAGCGGGCCGATTACATTTTCTGGACTACAAAGGAAGAGCAGATCGGTCAGTAGTTGGAGAGCAACTGAGGGAGGTGCACACATTTGGTGAATGAACAAAGCCTCAACATGTGTCGCTTGAATAACTACATACAGGATTCACTTTTCACAGCAGAAGAAAACAGAAAGACAGTAAATAGCTCTCAGGGTAATTGACTTCACAGGTCCATGCAAATCAATTAGAACAAGCAATATACAAATAACAATGTTTTCAGCATGAAGGAACAAGTATTACATGTAATATCTAGAGGAAATTGGTAGGAATGTAAGTAAAACATTTTTTTTTGAAAGATCCAGCATGTCGCTGGCGTTTCATTGATAAGCAGGAAGCAGTGGAAAAAGACATAAGGTGGTTCGTGGATCTGGTGGATCTGAGGGCTTGCCACAGACTGGCAGTCCTCGAGTGACAAGGAAACTAAGGTTTACATCTCATGGTGGTTCCCGGAAGGGGCTCTCGATGCAGGTGGCACCCGCGGTTCTCCATAGCTCGATGCAGTCCCTGACCCTTCTGATGATGTTGGATGCCACTGGGGTGCGCTTCCTGAAGGTGGCATCGTTCCTCTCCAGCCAAATCTCCCAGCAGGCTAGCAGTAGAATCGTGTTGATGCCTTCTCGCCATCTAGGTGCGGCCTTGTCCAGGGCGTCGAGCACTATGGTTGAGTGCTGGAGATGTGGCCATCTTGTTTCTCGGGCTAGCGGGGTGCAGCCCGTCCATGAACTGATGTTCTCCCAGACGTACTTTGCCATTGGGCACTCCCAGAACAGATGCTTGGAGGATTCTAAGTTTCGAGTGCACAGCTGGCAGAAGTACTCGTTCTTCCATCCCCGGCGTTGGAGCCTGTCGTTGCACCATAGCTTGTCTTGCATCATGAGCCATGCAAACATCTTGATCTTCCCGGGTGCCCATGCGCTCCAAATGATCTTGCCGAACACCGAGTACGTCATGCCCTGGAATTGCATCCGATAGGCTGACCTAGCTGAGTATTCGCCCGTCCGCTCTAGGATCCATCTGATGGAGTCGGGGGTGCCCTGAAGCAGTGGGCTGACAGTGCCATGCAGCCGTCTATGCAGGGCAAGAACGTCGGCGATAAGATGCTCAGTGCAGCCATGGGCCAGGTCCTTGATCCAAGTGCACGGAGAACAGGACAGTGAAAGTAAGTAAAACATGAATTAGCTCCTCAGATACATTGGTCCACAGTTGCTATTAGCTGGTTCGGACGAAGAAGAAACTATGTAAGGCAACAGTATTACGAAAGTACATCTTTTCTGAACAAAGGAGATTTACTTTTGGCAGCTGAGGTTCATATATTACATGCAGTGCTCAACTCTAAAAACTGGATGCTATACGCACACATAACTAAATGCTTTCATGTGCATGATGAAACTAGCAGAGGGTGCCAACAATCAAGTAGCAGCTAGTAGAGCAGAAATATTTTTTTTTTACAAAAAACAAAGATGGTGCGTGCATTATTCAGCCTCTCATGATTATCATCCACGCATAAAAGAAAAAAGAAATGAGGATGCAAACTTTCAATATTAAAAAAAATTAGATATACATTCCTGAGCTGATGCAACTAGTATTATGCAAAGATTAAAACCGCCCGCAAAAGTGCAGCTATTGCGGCGCAATCGGTGTCTAGGATGCTTCCCGCGATGCTATGGCCAAAATTACGTGATCTGCCGCAAGGCCCGCGATCGCGTTAAAGTTTTCATTTGGAACCAGAACATGGCAGGCTCTTGGTTCCCTTGTTTGTGAACAACTTGTGATGCTTGCTTGTAAGTTGTAATTGGTGATGCTTGTTTCAGTTTATGTCTAAATATATACTGCAACCCTCTATTTTCCTGCTGAAAATGCCCTGTTTTCCTGCCGAAAATGTCCATGTACTAGCTGCCACTAAATGGCTTAGCGGCTGCTATTGCGGGCGTTTCAGATAAGCTGCCGCGAAATGGAATTGCACGCGATTTAAAACTTTGGTATTATGTTATATCATACAGACCACTAAGAAACTATAGACAGCAATGTGCAAGATTACCATATGTATCTGTCATCAGTGTGAAATAAGCATAGCAGGATTGCTATGTTGCTACTAGCTTGCAACATCTCAGATGCATCAGTGTGAAATAAGCAAACGAGCATTTAGATGCTGTGTTACAGAAAAAGATCCGGACATGCCAGAATTCAAGAAACAAAGCAATAGAAACAAAAACAGATATAATAGAAATTGTACCACCAGAAAAAAAATGTCATAGCATAAGCAGATGAGCATGCAATCCCTGGAATTATAGTTGTGTACTCTAGTCAACGTATAAAGAAGACATGATCGCTGACGATGAATGGCACCTTAACATGTGGTAAAATTGCATAATTATCAGCATAAAGAGTTGTGATGAATAAATGACTTGAAAGACCTATGGAAACACTAACGCCCACACGTGTGGGCGTTCTTCAACTCGCCCACACGTCTGGATGGTCGTTGATTGTCTTTTGCACGAATCTTGACGCGAAAAGGTGGATTTGGTGTGCCACGTAGGACGGGGCTGGTGTGTGGGCGTTGGAGAGTTTGCCCACACGCCCCGCATCATGCTGTTGCCAGCTGCACTGTGTGGGCGAACTAGTTTCTGCCCACACAGCCACCACCTAGTCCATGCGCGTGTGGGCGAACTGATTTTCGCCCACATGACACTCCTACGTTGTGGATGGCAACTGCAGTTACGCGAACGTGGCAACTAGGTAAACAAACATGGCAACTGCGATTCTTTTGCTAGACGGCAACTGCAGTTGCGCATATGTGGCAACAAGATAAACAGACATGGCAACTGCGATTAAACATGGCAACTATGGTTGGACCACACGTAGCAACTAGGGAAACACACATGGCAACTACTGTTTGACCATGTGTGGCAAGTAGTTAATCACGCACGGCAACTACGGTTTGATTACACGCGGCAACTACCATAAATTAGACACGGCAACTATAGTTAATCAAAACAGATAGAGTTGCCATGCTTTTACAACTACACTTGCCATCCCGGATAACTACATCTGCCAACCAGGATGGCAACTAAATCGTCGTCCCGCAGGTACCTAACATAGCTACGCTAGGACGTGTGGGCATTTTTGCTTCGTGCCACATGCGCAGGGTGGAGACGAGCATTGGCGTACCCAGCGTGTGTGCAAGGTGTGCCGTGGCACACCCAGATATTTGTGAAATTATTTTTTACTATATAGTAGTATTTTTGGCCCAAATCAAACAACACAGGCCCAACCCGCTTCATGTGAGCCGTTGAGCGAGCCAGAGCCCAGAAGAGGCAGCAGTTAGGGGCAGCGCAGCAGAGCAACCTAATCCATCCCGCTGCGCCCGGGCGCTCGGCTCCTTCCATCAGCCGCGCCGCCGCCAGCAGGCAGGACGCACCGGCGCCTCCGCCAGTCCACTCCACCAGCCACCCGGACGTCCCGCCGCCAGCCGCTCCTGGCCTCCTTCCAACAGGACACAGCGACGCGCCTCCGTTCGCCTTCTCGGTCGGAGCAAGCACGGGACGGCGCCCGCCTCCCATCTTGATTCCTGACCGTTGTCGCCATTCTGGGTCCGGCCTCCCGAGCAGGAGGAGCTACATGCTGCAGCTACTACCGGCCTACGCCTCCGACCCTTTGCCTCATCCCCACAGCCGACCGACGCCCTCGTCCCAGTAGCCAGTTCTCAGTCAGTGGGTGAGCTCTTTTGAATGATTTTGTAGCTAATTTCTAATTTGCTTACAGTCAGATGTATGCACTACTTACTGGATGTTAGGATGTATGAAGTAATGAACATTGTGTGCATATTTTTTAGTCAACTACTCAATTTGCTTACAGGATGAAGTATGAACTGATGAACATGAAGTACACTAGTACAGATTGTTTGCTTTGTGTGTAGCCAACTTGTTTACAGCTGAAACATTTTGTATTCAATTTGACATTGTGTATAGATGTATGAACATGAATGTATACGATTTTTGCTTGCCTGTACTGTATACAATCAATACATTGTGTATGGATGCTTTTTTTTGTGATGTTTGTTGTAATTGTAGAACCGAAGATGAAGAGGAATGAGCTCGTCCATGTCGACGTCGATCGACATCTTGAGGTCGTCGATGCACGTCATCAGGTCGCCCATGATGGAGCGCATCGACTTGGCTGCCTCCTCATCTTGGCACTTGAAGCGAGCGTCGAGGGACTCCTCCAGGCCGACCCTGAGGAACTCGTACACCGCCTTCGTCGTCGGCGACAAGCTCTCCATCACTTCACGACGGTGTCTCTCCGCGAATCTCGTCACGTGCGGGTGGTGGATTGGTACTGGTGGCGCCAGGATCTATGGCTCTGATGCCAATTGTAAGCACGAACTACTCACTTAATTCGGCTATGGCGATAATCTCAGATCTCAGTCGATTACAGAGGAATTCAAATTGGAGAGGGGGAAAGGAGGAGAGAGTTCCAGCTAGCCAATCACTCACACCTATCCTATCCTCGGCCGAAGCCGCCGTCCACCGTTATCAAGTACATGTATTGCCTTATATACATTGTAGGATTATCAGGTCCACTCCGGCCCACGCAGCCTGGCCGGTGCTTGGGTTCCTCTCTTGGGCCTGGCCTGCTCAGCACTTGCCGGCTCTTCCTGTAGCGCTTTAGGTCTTGCCAGTGCTTCATCGTCAGTGCTGCTGACAAGCAGTGACACGCCGTGCACGGCATGGCTGGATCGGCAGCCCCCTTGCTCGGTAGTCATCGCGTCCTATGGGACGGTCTACAGCCTCGACGCCGGCGAGCTTGACGAGCTTGGAAATGGGCTCTGCGGTTCCGGTAAGCCATTTCTATGGGTTGTGAGGTCCAACGAGGCACAGAAGATATCTCAAGAGCTCCATGGCAGGTGCAAGGATAATGGATTGATTGTGCCTTGGTGTCCCCAGCTTCAGGTTCTCGCGCATATGGCCATAGGTATGAAAAATTTGTCAATCTTTGATAAATACGTACTACCTCCGTCCGATAATGTAATATGTTTTTTAACATTAGTGTAATGTCAAAAACATCTTACTTTATGGGACCGAGTAGTAGGTTCTAAACAAATACAGTACTAGTTATCTGATTCATTTGTCTACTTTGGATGTGCAGTTTGCTTTTTGACTCATTGTGGATGGAACTCAACGACAGAAGCACTTGTTGTCGGCGTGCCGATGGTGGCGATGCCGAGGTCGGCTGACCAGCCAACCATGGCAAAGTACGTGGAGAGCACATGGCGCATCGGTGTGCAGATCCGGACAGGTGAGAAAGGCATGGTGAGGAGGGGTGGAGAGGTGCATCAGGAAGGTGATGGATGGGGAGGGAAAGGTTGAGTACCGCAAAAATGCGACAAAATGAATGAAGATGACCAAGGAGGCAGTGCAGGAAGGAGGGAGTTCCGACAAGAATATTGCTGAATTTGCAGCTAAGTATTTAGCAAGGTAAATTTAGGTCCAATTATTCACAACCACTCAATAGTCATCGCATACTATGTATGCACGTGTTGATAGGGTAATATTCCTCTTCACTTTAGACAACAATGTCAAGGCATTCATCGAGAAGCATATAAAAAACCTAGAATTTTCTTGTACCAGTGACCTTTGCACAAATTCGTTTTATATTGAGTTACCAATGAATTGACTATACCTCGGCATGTCGTCGATGTAAGGTCGTGGAGAGTTAGATATGCTTGGTTTTATGCACATAGGTATAAGCATTAGATAACAGAGGATCACATGCTACCGCCATAACTTGATGCGGGAGTATTGAAAGTTTGAGTAAATTTCCTCTCTTTACACCATATTTATGCTCATGTTTTACCTCATTTGACGTCGGATCCTCCTAAGACCATTGTCACACCCATTCCAACTAGAAAAGGGTGTTATTTATTCTCCAACTCTTCTATACTATATTCTATCACTCGGAGTCATAAAACTTGTGCTATGTTCACTTTGGTGCTAGAACTTTACAAATACGAATTTATGGTCATCTCACTTGTTGTATGGTGCAAATACAGTGTGTGTTTTTGCGGGGCAAATACGGTGCTTTCTACCATATCTCGATGTGGCAGTGGCCCGCATGTCAATGGTTGGGAGTAGAATTATTTTCAGTGTGGCAGTGTATAAGAGAAAAATAATATATATCGCTATGCAAAGAGAGTTCGAACACCTGGACCCTGCTAAATGACAGTTGATACTATCTCTCACATCCTTTTATTTAAAACACGTGGGCCCATCTCCATGGTCAGTGCAGCCCAATTTGCACCTTTGTTTTATTTATAAATTTGCAGATAGCATTTAAATTATGATCTCGGTAAGAAAAATAACGTTTAAATATTCATATGTTATAAATATTGTAAATACCAAAGAAATTACTTACTTTTAAAATTGTTATGTATTATTTTAGAAATATTTAAATAGTACAAAAATGTTTTTACAATTTAAAATAGTACAAATATTTGTAGATTTTCAATTCAAAAAATATCATTTTAATTAAAACACTCTTCAATAATTATACTAACACTTGTGTAGTTCAATGTTCGTATAATTAAAAGTTACATGGTCATGCAGTTCAAAGATACATGTATGACCACTTCAATGCATACCAAAACCATAGAGTGCTCTGATTATAATAAACTTTGCCAACTCAATCAGGTTGAGAAGATGCAACTCTGCATGATGCAATGGGACATGCTCCCAGATGGGACAAACATTTGCAGGGCCAAAACTTATGAAAACTACTGATAGCACAGAGTATTACACAGAAAGCAAAATACCAGTTCATCGTATTTCTGTTTCCCGCAACAAGATATCAATCAGGCCACAGATTTAACGCAAAGTTTGCGATGTAAGGCCACCAAAGTCAGGGGCGGCTATCAAAAGAAGCAGATACCATGCCTGGTTCATAGTTCAGCACATCCAAAAAACTTCCACTCGCCACAGGCATTGTGCAACAGATGTCATGCCTGGTTCCTACTTCATCAAATCCAATAAACTTCGACTGCTCCGGAGTGAATAAGCTGCTCTGCACTGTTGAAAAAGGGTCCTCGCATGAAAAATCACTTCCTTGTTTAAAACTACATGCTTTGCCTCCTTCGGGGCCTCTACTCCCAAGAAGCAGCACTTGGCAGCATCTTATGACCTCACAAGCCTCCTTCAGTTTGGAGAACGCCACAGCTACTGAAAATGGTGTGAAGCTTGGATTTGCCATTATAATCGCCGTGGTCTCCAGCACCTTTGGGAAGATCGACTTGAGGAAGGCAACCTCGCCTTGCTCCCCTCGGAATTCACGGAAATACATCTCTTTGATGTGCAACATAGCACTTTCAGTAGGACCCTCCTGGAAATTGAGGCTGAGCTTACCAGCGGGCCGATTACATTTTCTGGACTACAAAGGAAGAGCAGATCGGTCAGTAGTTGGAGAGCAACTGAGGGAGGTGCACACATTTGGTGAATGAACAAAGCCTCAACATGTGTCGCTTGAATAACTACATACAGGATTCACTTTTCACAGCAGAAGAAAACAGAAAGACAGTAAATAGCTCTCAGGGTAATTGACTTCACAGGTCCATGCAAATCAATTAGAACAAGCAATATACAAATAACAATGTTTTCAGCATGAAGGAACAAGTATTACATGTAATATCTAGAGGAAATTGGTAGGAATGTAAGTAAAACATTTTTTTTTGAAAGATCCAGCATGTCGCTGGCGTTTCATTGATAAGCAGGAAGCAGTGGAAAAAGACATAAGGTGGTTCGTGGATCTGGTGGATCTGAGGGCTTGCCACAGACTGGCAGTCCTCGAGTGACAAGGAAACTAAGGTTTACATCTCATGGTGGTTCCCGGAAGGGGCTCTCGATGCAGGTGGCACCCGCGGTTCTCCATAGCTCGATGCAGTCCCTGACCCTTCTGATGATGTTGGATGCCACTGGGGTGCGCTTCCTGAAGGTGGCATCGTTCCTCTCCAGCCAAATCTCCCAGCAGGCTAGCAGTAGAATCGTGTTGATGCCTTCTCGCCATCTAGGTGCGGCCTTGTCCAGGGCGTCGAGCACTATGGTTGAGTGCTGGAGATGTGGCCATCTTGTTTCTGGGGCTAGCGGGGTGCAGCCCGTCCATGAACTGATGTTCTCCCAGACGTACTTTGCCATTGGGCACTCCCAGAACAGATGCTTGGAGGATTCTAAGTTTCGAGTGCACAGCTGGCAGAAGTACTCGTTCTTCCATCCCCGGCGTTGGAGCCTGTCGTTGCACCATAGCTTGTCTTGCATCATGAGCCATGCAAACATCTTGATCTTCCCGGGTGCCCATGCGCTCCAAATGATCTTGCCGAACACCGAGTACGTCATGCCCTGGAATTGCATCCGATAGGCTGACCTAGCTGAGTATTCGCCCGTCCGCTCTAGGATCCATCTGATGGAGTCGGGGGTGCCCTGAAGCAGTGGGCTGACAGTGCCATGCAGCCGTCTATGCAGGGCAAGAACGTCGGCGATAAGATGCTCAGTGCAGCCATGGGCCAGGTCCTTGATCCAAGTGCACGGAGAACAGGACAGTGAAAGTAAGTAAAACATGAATTAGCTCCTCAGATACATTGGTCCACAGTTGCTATTAGCTGGTTCGGACGAAGAAGAAACTATGTAAGGCAACAGTATTACGAAAGTACACCTTTTCTGAACAAAGGAGATTTACTTTTGGCAGCTGAGGTTCATATATTACATGCAGTGCTCAACTCTAAAAACTGGATGCTATACGCACACATAACTAAATGCTTTCATGTGCATGATGAAACTAGCAGAGGGTGCCAACAATCAAGTAGCAGCTAGTAGAGCAGAAATATTTTTTTTTTACAAAAAACAAAGATGGTGCGTGCATTATTCAGCCTCTCATGATTATCATCCACGCATAAAAGAAAAAAGAAATGAGGATGCAAACTTTCAATATTAAAAAAAATTAGATATACATTCCTGAGCTGATGCAACTAGTATTATGCAAAGATTAAAACCGCCCGCAAAAGTGCAGCTATTGCGGCGCAATCGGTGTCTAGGATGCTTCCCGCGATGCTATGGCCAAAATTAATTGATCTGCCGCAAGGCCCGCGATCGCGTTAAAGTTTTCATTTGGAACCAGAACATGGCAGGCTCTTGGTTCCCTTGTTTGTGAACAACTTGTGATGCTTGCTTGTAAGTTGTAATTGGTGATGCTTGTTTCAGTTTATGTCTAAATATATACTGCAACCCTCTATTTTCCTGCTGAAAATGCCCTGTTTTCCTGCCGAAAATGTCCATGTACTAGCTGCCACTAAATGGCTTAGCGGCTGCTATTGCGGGCGTTTCAGATAAGCTGCCGCGAAATGGAATTGCACGCGATTTAAAACTTTGGTATTATGTTATATCATACAGACCACTAAGAAACTATAGACAGCAATGTGCAAGATTACCATATGTATCTGTCATCAGTGTGAAATAAGCATAGCAGGATTGCTATGTTGCTACTAGCTTGCAACATCTCAGATGCATCAGTGTGAAATAAGCAAACGAGCATTTAGATGCTGTGTTACAGAAAAAGATCCGGACATGCCAGAATTCAAGAAACAAAGCAATAGAAACAAAAACATATATAATAGAAATTGTACCACCAGAAAAAAAATGTCATAGCATAAGCAGATGAGCATGCAATCCCTGGAATTATAGTTGTGTACTCTAGTCAACGTATAAAGAAGACATGATCGCTGACGATGAATGGCACCTTAACATGTGGTAAAATTGCGTAATTATCAGCATAAAGAGTTGTGATGAATAAATGACTTGAAAGACCTATGGAAACACTAACGCCCACACGTGTGGGCGTTCTTCAACTCGCCCACACGTCTGGATGGTCGTTGATTGTCTTTTGCACGAATCTTGACGCGAAAAGGTGGATTTGGTGTGCCACGTAGGACGGGGCTGGTGTGTGGGCGTTGGAGAGTTTGCCCACACGCCCCGCATCATGCTGTTGCCAGCTGCACTGTGTGGGCGAACTAGTTTCTGCCCACACAGCCACCACCTAGTCCATGCGCGTGTGGGCGAACTGATTTTCGCCCACATGACACTCCTACGTTGTGGATGGCAACTGCAGTTACGCGAACGTGGCAACTAGGTAAACAAACATGGCAACTGCGATTCTTTTGCTAGACGGCAACTGCAGTTGCGCATATGTGGCAACAAGATAAACAGACATGGCAACTGCGATTAAACATGGCAACTATGGTTGGACCACACGTAGCAACTAGGGAAACACACATGGCAACTACTGTTTGACCATGTGTGGCAAGTAGTTAATCACGCACGGCAACTACGGTTTGATTACACGCGGCAACTACCATAAATTAGACACGGCAACTATAGTTAATCAAAACAGATAGAGTTGCCATGCTTTTACAACTACACTTGCCATCCCGGATAACTACATCTGCCAACCAGGATGGCAACTAAATCGTCGTCCCGCAGGTACCTAACATAGCTACGCTAGGACGTGTGGGCATTTTTGCTTCGTGCCACATGCGCAGGGTGGAGACGAGCATTGGCGTACCCAGCGTGTGTGCAAGGTGTGCCGTGGCACACCCAGATATTTGTGAAATTATTTTTTACTATATAGTAGTATTTTTGGCCCAAATCAAACAACACAGGCCCAACCTGCTTCATGTGAGCCGTTGAGCGAGCCAGAGCCCAGAAGAGGCAGCAGTTAGGGGCAGCGCAGCAGAGCAACCTAATCCATCCCGCTGCGCCCGGGCGCTCGGCTCCTTCCATCAGCCGCGCCGCCGCCAGCAGGCAGGACGCACCGGCGCCTCCGCCAGTCCACTCCACCAGCCACCCGGACGTCCCGCCGCCAGCCGCTCCTGGCCTCCTTCCAACAGGACACAGCGACGCGCCTCCGTTCGCCTTCTCGGTCGGAGCAAGCACGGGACGGCGCCCGCCTCCCATCTTGATTCCTGACCGTTGTCGCCATTCTGGGTCCGGCCTCCCGAGCAGGAGGAGCTACATGCTGCAGCTACTACCGGCCTACGCCTCCGACCCTTTGCCTCATCCCCACAGCCGACCGACGCCCTCGTCCCAGTAGCCAGTTCTCAGTCAGTGGGTGAGCTCTTTTGAATGATTTTGTAGCTAATTTCTAATTTGCTTACAGTCAGATGTATGCACTACTTACTGGATGTTAGGATGTATGAAGTAATGAACATTGTGTGCATATTTTTTAGTCAACTACTCAATTTGCTTACAGGATGAAGTATGAACTGATGAACATGAAGTACACTAGTACAGATTGTTTGCTTTGTGTGTAGCCAACTTGTTTACAGCTGAAACATTTTGTATTCAATTTGACATTGTGTATAGATGTATGAACATGAATGTATACGATTTTTGCTTGCCTGTACTGTATACAATCAATACATTGTGTATGGATGCTTTTTTTTGTGATGTTTGTTGTAATTGTAGAACCGAAGATGAAGAGGAATGAGCTCGTCCATGTCGACGTCGATCGACATCTTGAGGTCGTCGATGCACGTCATCAGGTCGCCCATGATGGAGCGCATCGACTTGGCTGCCTCCTCATCTTGGCACTTGAAGCGAGCGTCGAGGGACTCCTCCAGGCCGACCCTGAGGAACTCGTACACCGCCTTCGTCGTCGGCGACAAGCTCTCCATCACTTCACGACGGTGTCTCTCCGCGAATCTCGTCACGTGCGGGTGGTGGATTGGTACTGGTGGCGCCAGGATCTATGGCTCTGATGCCAATTGTAAGCACGAACTACTCACTTAATTCGGCTATGGCGATAATCTCAGATCTCAGTCGATTACAGAGGAATTCAAATTGGAGAGGGGGAAAGGAGGAGAGAGTTCCAGCTAGCCAATCACTCACACCTATCCTATCCTCGGCCGAAGCCGCCGTCCACCGTTATCAAGTACATGTATTGCCTTATATACATTGTAGGATTATCAGGTCCACTCCGGCCCACGCAGCCTGGCCGGTGCTTGGGTTCCTCTCTTGGGCCTGGCCTGCTCAGCACTTGCCGGCTCTTCCTGTAGCGCTTTAGGTCTTGCCAGTGCTTCATCGTCAGTGCTGCTGACAAGCAGTGACACGCCGTGCACGGCATGGCTGGATCGGCAGCCCCCTTGCTCGGTAGTCATCGCGTCCTATGGGACGGTCTACAGCCTCGACGCCGGCGAGCTTGACGAGCTTGGAAATGGGCTCTGCGGTTCCGGTAAGCCATTTCTATGGGTTGTGAGGTCCAACGAGGCACAGAAGATATCTCAAGAGCTCCATGGCAGGTGCAAGGATAATGGATTGATTGTGCCTTGGTGTCCCCAGCTTCAGGTTCTCGCGCATATGGCCATAGGTATGAAAAATTTGTCAATCTTTGATAAATACGTACTACCTCCGTCCGATAATGTAATATGTTTTTTAACATTAGTGTAATGTCAAAAACATCTTACTTTATGGGACCGAGTAGTAGGTTCTAAACAAATACAGTACTAGTTATCTGATTCATTTGTCTACTTTGGATGTGCAGTTTGCTTTTTGACTCATTGTGGATGGAACTCAACGACAGAAGCACTTGTTGTCGGCGTGCCGATGGTGGCGATGCCGAGGTCGGCTGACCAGCCAACCATGGCAAAGTACGTGGAGAGCACATGGCGCATCGGTGTGCAGATCCGGACAGGTGAGAAAGGCATGGTGAGGAGGGGTGGAGAGGTGCATCAGGAAGGTGATGGATGGGGAGGGAAAGGTTGAGTACCGCAAAAATGCGACAAAATGAATGAAGATGACCAAGGAGGCAGTGCAGGAAGGAGGGAGTTCCGACAAGAATATTGCTGAATTTGCAGCTAAGTATTTAGCAAGGTAAATTTAGGTCCAATTATTCACAACCACTCAATAGTCATCGCATACTATGTATGCACGTGTTGATAGGGTAATATTCCTCTTCACTTTAGACAACAATGTCAAGGCATTCATCGAGAAGCATATAAAAAACCTAGAATTTTCTTGTACCAGTGACCTTTGCACAAATTCGTTTTATATTGAGTTACCAATGAATTGACTATACCTCGGCATGTCGTCGATGTAAGGTCGTGGAGAGTTAGATATGCTTGGTTTTATGCACATAGGTATAAGCATTAGATAACAGAGGATCACATGCTACCGCCATAACTTGATGCGGGAGTATTGAAAGTTTGAGTAAATTTCCTCTCTTTACACCATATTTATGCTCATGTTTTACCTCATTTGACGTCGGATCCTCCTAAGACCATTGTCACACCCATTCCAACTAGAAAAGGGTGTTATTTATTCTCCAACTCTTCTATACTATATTCTATCACTCGGAGTCATAAAACTTGTGCTATGTTCACTTTGGTGCTAGAACTTTACAAATACGAATTTATGGTCATCTCACTTGTTGTATGGTGCAAATACAGTGTGTGTTTTTGCGGGGCAAATACGGTGCTTTCTACCATATCTCGATGTGGCAGTGGCCCGCATGTCAATGGTTGGGAGTAGAATTATTTTCAGTGTGGCAGTGTATAAGAGAAAAATAATATATATCGCTATGCAAAGAGAGTTCGAACACCTGGACCCTGCTAAATGACAGTTGATACTATCTCTCACATCCTTTTATTTAAAACACGTGGGCCCATCTCCATGGTCAGTGCAGCCCAATTTGCACCTTTGTTTTATTTATAAATTTGCAGATAGCATTTAAATTATGATCTCGGTAAGAAAAATAACGTTTAAATATTCATATGTTATAAATATTGTAAATACCAAAGAAATTACTTACTTTTAAAATTGTTATGTATTATTTTAGAAATATTTAAATAGTACAAAAATGTTTTTACAATTTAAAATAGTACAAATATTTGTAGATTTTCAATTCAAAAAATATCATTTTAATTAAAACACTCTTCAATAATTATACTAACACTTGTGTAGTTCAATGTTCGTATAATTAAAAGTTACATGGTCATGCAGTTCAAAGATACATGTATGACCACTTCAATGCATACCAAAACCATAGAGTGCTCTGATTATAATAAACTTTGCCAACTCAATCAGGTTGAGAAGATGCAACTCTGCATGATGCAATGGGACATGCTCCCAGATGGGACAAACATTTGCAGGGCCAAAACTTATGAAAACTACTGATAGCACAGAGTATTACACAGAAAGCAAAATACCAGTTCATCGTATTTCTGTTTCCCGCAACAAGATATCAATCAGGCCACAGATTTAACGCAAAGTTTGCGATGTAAGGCCACCAAAGTCAGGGGCGGCTATCAAAAGAAGCAGATACCATGCCTGGTTCATAGTTCAGCACATCCAAAAAACTTCCACTCGCCACAGGCATTGTGCAACAGATGTCATGCCTGGTTCCTACTTCATCAAATCCAATAAACTTCGACTGCTCCGGAGTGAATAAGCTGCTCTGCACTGTTGAAAAAGGGTCCTCGCATGAAAAATCACTTCCTTGTTTAAAACTACATGCTTTGCCTCCTTCGGGGCCTCTACTCCCAAGAAGCAGCACTTGGCAGCATCTTATGACCTCACAAGCCTCCTTCAGTTTGGAGAACGCCACAGCTACTGAAAATGGTGTGAAGCTTGGATTTGCCATTATAATCGCCGTGGTCTCCAGCACCTTTGGGAAGATCGACTTGAGGAAGGCAACCTCGCCTTGCTCCCCTCGGAATTCACGGAAATACATCTCTTTGATGTGCAACATAGCACTTTCAGTAGGACCCTCCTGGAAATTGAGGCTGAGCTTACCAGCGGGCCGATTACATTTTCTGGACTACAAAGGAAGAGCAGATCGGTCAGTAGTTGGAGAGCAACTGAGGGAGGTGCACACATTTGGTGAATGAACAAAGCCTCAACATGTGTCGCTTGAATAACTACATACAGGATTCACTTTTCACAGCAGAAGAAAACAGAAAGACAGTAAATAGCTCTCAGGGTAATTGACTTCACAGGTCCATGCAAATCAATTAGAACAAGCAATATACAAATAACAATGTTTTCAGCATGAAGGAACAAGTATTACATGTAATATCTAGAGGAAATTGGTAGGAATGTAAGTAAAACATTTTTTTTTGAAAGATCCAGCATGTCGCTGGCGTTTCATTGATAAGCAGGAAGCAGTGGAAAAAGACATAAGGTGGTTCGTGGATCTGGTGGATCTGAGGGCTTGCCACAGACTGGCAGTCCTCGAGTGACAAGGAAACTAAGGTTTACATCTCATGGTGGTTCCCGGAAGGGGCTCTCGATGCAGGTGGCACCCGCGGTTCTCCATAGCTCGATGCAGTCCCTGACCCTTCTGATGATGTTGGATGCCACTGGGGTGCGCTTCCTGAAGGTGGCATCGTTCCTCTCCAGCCAAATCTCCCAGCAGGCTAGCAGTAGAATCGTGTTGATGCCTTCTCGCCATCTAGGTGCGGCCTTGTCCAGGGCGTCGAGCACTATGGTTGAGTGCTGGAGATGTGGCCATCTTGTTTCTGGGGCTAGCGGGGTGCAGCCCGTCCATGAACTGATGTTCTCCCAGACGTACTTTGCCATTGGGCACTCCCAGAACAGATGCTTGGAGGATTCTAAGTTTCGAGTGCACAGCTGGCAGAAGTACTCGTTCTTCCATCCCCGGCGTTGGAGCCTGTCGTTGCACCATAGCTTGTCTTGCATCATGAGCCATGCAAACATCTTGATCTTCCCGGGTGCCCATGCGCTCCAAATGATCTTGCCGAACACCGAGTACGTCATGCCCTGGAATTGCATCCGATAGGCTGACCTAGCTGAGTATTCGCCCGTCCGCTCTAGGATCCATCTGATGGAGTCGGGGGTGCCCTGAAGCAGTGGGCTGACAGTGCCATGCAGCCGTCTATGCAGGGCAAGAACGTCGGCGATAAGATGCTCAGTGCAGCCATGGGCCAGGTCCTTGATCCAAGTGCACGGAGAACAGGACAGTGAAAGTAAGTAAAACATGAATTAGCTCCTCAGATACATTGGTCCACAGTTGCTATTAGCTGGTTCGGACGAAGAAGAAACTATGTAAGGCAACAGTATTACGAAAGTACACCTTTTCTGAACAAAGGAGATTTACTTTTGGCAGCTGAGGTTCATATATTACATGCAGTGCTCAACTCTAAAAACTGGATGCTATACGCACACATAACTAAATGCTTTCATGTGCATGATGAAACTAGCAGAGGGTGCCAACAATCAAGTAGCAGCTAGTAGAGCAGAAATATTTTTTTTTTACAAAAAACAAAGATGGTGCGTGCATTATTCAGCCTCTCATGATTATCATCCACGCATAAAAGAAAAAAGAAATGAGGATGCAAACTTTCAATATTAAAAAAAATTAGATATACATTCCTGAGCTGATGCAACTAGTATTATGCAAAGATTAAAACCGCCCGCAAAAGTGCAGCTATTGCGGCGCAATCGGTGTCTAGGATGCTTCCCGCGATGCTATGGCCAAAATTAATTGATCTGCCGCAAGGCCCGCGATCGCGTTAAAGTTTTCATTTGGAACCAGAACATGGCAGGCTCTTGGTTCCCTTGTTTGTGAACAACTTGTGATGCTTGCTTGTAAGTTGTAATTGGTGATGCTTGTTTCAGTTTATGTCTAAATATATACTGCAACCCTCTATTTTCCTGCTGAAAATGCCCTGTTTTCCTGCCGAAAATGTCCATGTACTAGCTGCCACTAAATGGCTTAGCGGCTGCTATTGCGGGCGTTTCAGATAAGCTGCCGCGAAATGGAATTGCACGCGATTTAAAACTTTGGTATTATGTTATATCATACAGACCACTAAGAAACTATAGACAGCAATGTGCAAGATTACCATATGTATCTGTCATCAGTGTGAAATAAGCATAGCAGGATTGCTATGTTGCTACTAGCTTGCAACATCTCAGATGCATCAGTGTGAAATAAGCAAACGAGCATTTAGATGCTGTGTTACAGAAAAAGATCCGGACATGCCAGAATTCAAGAAACAAAGCAATAGAAACAAAAACATATATAATAGAAATTGTACCACCAGAAAAAAAATGTCATAGCATAAGCAGATGAGCATGCAATCCCTGGAATTATAGTTGTGTACTCTAGTCAACGTATAAAGAAGACATGATCGCTGACGATGAATGGCACCTTAACATGTGGTAAAATTGCGTAATTATCAGCATAAAGAGTTGTGATGAATAAATGACTTGAAAGACCTATGGAAACACTAACGCCCACACGTGTGGGCGTTCTTCAACTCGCCCACACGTCTGGATGGTCGTTGATTGTCTTTTGCACGAATCTTGACGCGAAAAGGTGGATTTGGTGTGCCACGTAGGACGGGGCTGGTGTGTGGGCGTTGGAGAGTTTGCCCACACGCCCCGCATCATGCTGTTGCCAGCTGCACTGTGTGGGCGAACTAGTTTCTGCCCACACAGCCACCACCTAGTCCATGCGCGTGTGGGCGAACTGATTTTCGCCCACATGACACTCCTACGTTGTGGATGGCAACTGCAGTTACGCGAACGTGGCAACTAGGTAAACAAACATGGCAACTGCGATTCTTTTGCTAGACGGCAACTGCAGTTGCGCATATGTGGCAACAAGATAAACAGACATGGCAACTGCGATTAAACATGGCAACTATGGTTGGACCACACGTAGCAACTAGGGAAACACACATGGCAACTACTGTTTGACCATGTGTGGCAAGTAGTTAATCACGCACGGCAACTACGGTTTGATTACACGCGGCAACTACCATAAATTAGACACGGCAACTATAGTTAATCAAAACAGATAGAGTTGCCATGCTTTTACAACTACACTTGCCATCCCGGATAACTACATCTGCCAACCAGGATGGCAACTAAATCGTCGTCCCGCAGGTACCTAACATAGCTACGCTAGGACGTGTGGGCATTTTTGCTTCGTGCCACATGCGCAGGGTGGAGACGAGCATTGGCGTACCCAGCGTGTGTGCAAGGTGTGCCGTGGCACACCCAGATATTTGTGAAATTATTTTTTACTATATAGTAGTATTTTTGGCCCAAATCAAACAACACAGGCCCAACCCGCTTCATGTGAGCCGTTGAGCGAGCCAGAGCCCAGAAGAGGCAGCAGTTAGGGGCAGCGCAGCAGAACAACCTAATCCATCCCGCTGCGCCCGGGCGCTCGGCTCCTTCCATCAGCCGCGCCGCCGCCAGCAGGCAGGACGCACCGGCGCCTCCGCCAGTCCACTCCACCAGCCACCCGGACGTCCCGCCGCCAGCCGCTCCTGGCCTCCTTCCAACAGGACACAGCGACGCGCCTCCGTTCGCCTTCTCGGTCGGAGCAAGCACGGGACGGCGCCCGCCTTCCATCTTGATTCCTGACCGTTGTCGCCATTCTGGGTCCGGCCTCCCGAGCAGGAGGAGCTACATGCTGCAGCTACTACCAGCCGACGCCTCCGACCCTTTGCCTCATCCCCACAGCCGACCGACGCCCTCGTCCCAGTAGCCAGTTCTCAGTCAGTGGGTGAGCTCTTTTGAATGATTTTGTAGCTAATTTCTAATTTGCTTACAGTCAGATGTATGCACTACTTACTGGATGTTAGGATGTATGAAGTAATGAACATTGTGTGCATATTTTTTAGTCAACTACTCAATTTGCTTACAGGATGAAGTATGAACTGATGAACATGAAGTACACTAGTACAGATTGTTTGCTTTGTGTGTAGCCAACTTGTTTACAGCTGAAACATTTTGTATTCAATTTGACATTGTGTATAGATGTATGAACATGAATGTATACGATTTTTGCTTGCCTGTACTGTATACAATCAATACATTGTGTATGGATGCTTTTTTTTGTGATGTTTGTTGTAATTGTAGAACCGAAGATGAAGAGGAATGGTGACATTAAGTCCTTTTTCCGGAATTATGAGGCTGCTAAAAGAAAGAAGGTTGCAGCCGAAGAGCAACCTGAATATGAAGATATAGTGTCAAATATTGAAGATGAAGCAGTCCTTCCTCCACCTCTAGTCCATTCTGCAGAGAATGTAGTTGATATTGAAGATGAAGCTAAATCAAGCGATGGGACTAGCTAGACCCGGCGACACTCGTTGGGGTTCTCATTTCAAAACCATTATGCACATTGTTAGCATGTATTCCACAATCCTTAAAGTACTTGATGCTATTGGAAAAGATCCTTCACAAAAAAGTGAGTGGACAAGAATACGTGGAGTTGCTCAAGCCTTTGAATCATTTGACTTTGTTTTCAATCTTCACTTGATGCTTGTTATTCTTGGCTATACAAATGAGTTGTCCAAATCTTTGCAAAAGAGAGATCAAGATATTGTTAATGCAATGACACTTGTTAGTTTGGCAAAGAGTAGAATGCAACACATGAGGTCTTATGGCTGGGAAGATTTTCTTGCAAAGCTAACCTTATTTTGCAACAAACATGACATTCAAGTTCCTTTGTGGGAGGATAATTATGAGCCTAATCGAAGATCACGTCGGTATTATGAAGTACAAACAAATGATGATCGTTATAGAAGAGAAGTATATCTTCGTGTCATTGATCAAACCATTCAAGAGCTTGACAATCGGTTTGATGAGGTTAATACGGAGTTCCTTATTTGCATGTCGGCTTTGAATCCCCTCAATTCATTTGCTTCTTATGATGCACTCAACGTAATGAGACTTGCTGAATTCTATCCCATGGACATTTAAAGCACATATTTGAAAAGGCTAGAATTTCAACTTACTAATTTTATTGATGATACGAGACAAGATGGTAGGTTTAGAAATGCAAGTAATATTGGTGAGCTCTCTATTATGCTTGTTGCTACAAATAAGCATGTTCTTTATGATTTGATCTACTTGCTCATCAAATTGATATTGATTTTACCGGTGGCGACGGCGAGTGTTGAAAGAGTGTTTTCAGCAATGAATCTAGTGAAAAAGAATTTGAGGACTACTATGAGTGATGATCGCTTGAATGATTGCTTGGTGACATTTATTGAACGGGATGTGTTCATGGAAGTAAGCGAAGATGACATAGTTGATGCTTTCATGGCAATGCAAAAACGTAGAGTTACCTAGTGATGTAATTTTCTACTTGTGCTTCTTTCATGTAAGACTACTTGTATTGTAATTGAGCACATTTGAGATATATTTTGTAAACTAAATTGTTGTGAGATTTACATTAAGCTACTCATGTTATTATTTTGCCATATTTTGTCTGACACATGGATCAGGTGGGAATTTTTTTTAGAGTGTGCACACCTTTCATTTTTTCCTGGGTCCGCCACTGGAGACGAGTAGTACTTATTGGGCGTGTGGCACGAAGTAGCCGCGCCCACACGTGTGGGCAATTCTAATGTCCGCCCACACACAACCCGTGTGGGCTGTCTTCTGCTCACACCATACATGGTGTGTGGCCAGACCCTGTAACGCCCACACGTGTGGGCGTTATCGGCGTCCAAGACCTATGCACTCAATCAGAACACACCACATTTAAAAGTAATAGTAACCTGTAAAATTGAAACTTAAATTGGTGGAAATTATCATGATATGCAGTCGCACGACATTGGGAAAGCATTTAAGGAACATGGGCACCATCCTTGCCTCGTTGGGAACTCCAAAACGCATATGTAAGCTCAGGATCATAACGCTTGCGACAATGGTGGCCGCACTCTCCTTTATCCCAGCCTGAAATTCACCCAATTTAAGAACAAAGATAGCACATTAAAGTCATGGACCTCCCACAGTGACGACTGCACAAATGGATACTCACCATTATGACGTTTTCTCCGATCTCTAGGACATGATATCCTGTCTCCAAGAATCCAAATGAATGTAGCTTGGGGGCATCACGAATGCTGACCCGGGTACACAGGCCACTAGCAGCGTGCCGACCTCCCTGCAGGGTGAGCCGCTCGAGGCGTGGAGCTTTCACCACCGTGACATTCTCCACAACAGAGCTGCAGATTTGCACGCACCGGAGGCTCTGGCTCATGACGCGGATGCGCAGCCCCTTGGGGCTTCCCTGGATGCTCAGGACCTCGAGGACGGGGCTGCTGGCGACGAGTGAGTCGACGTCCCCCTGCTCCATCACGACCGTGCAGATGCCGAGCTCGCGGAGGTTGGGGAAGGAGGCGCCACTCAGGCCGGCCGTGTCCGGGAACTTCCAGAGGCCGATGTAGAGGCGGACGAGGGAGCTGATGCTGAAGAGCATGGCAGGGAGCGGCACATCGCACGGCCACGGTCGGTTGACGAGGACGAGCTCGTGGACGCCCTTGGTAGCGAGGAGCTTGAGCCAGCGCGCGAGCCGGGCCTGCTGTGCGCCCATGTGGCTGCGCGTGAGGTGGACGCGGCGGAAGGGTCCCGGGTGCGCTTCGAGGATGCCGGAGACGGCGGCGGTGACGGCCGAAGCGTTGGGCCAGAGGAAGGCGTCGATGAGGACAGGCTCCGTGGAGAGCCAGACCCAGCGCCAGCGCGAGGTGAGGACGGCGGTACGCGCGGCGTCGGCGACGGGGAGGCGGGAGACGATGTTGCGGAGGAGGGCGTCGGGGAGGATGCTGATACGGTCGGCGCTGGTGGGGAGGGAGGGGTCGTGCGCGGCCTCCGTGATGAGGAGGCGGGAGAAGATGCTGCGCGGTGGGGCGTCTGAGACGGGCGGGGCGGGGAGGAGCTCGGCGCGGATGTAGGTGCGCAGCTGCTCCGTGGCGCGGTCCACCTCGTGAGGGTCGAAGCCCAGGCGTTGGAGGCCGGCCGCCGTCACCGGGTCCAGGTTGGTGAACGGTGTCCGGACGGCTATGGTGGTCGGCGGTGAGGGTTCGGATATTTTGGGGTTTGTGAGCGAGTGGCGAGTTTTTTTTTTTGAGATAAACTCGCAAAAGCTTTATTATCCCATCACGATGTTTACAGGGATGAAAGAAAGATTTCCCGGTTGACCTAACCAAACATGACGGCCAACCTGGAGAGTAAGTGCATGCTTTGCGAGGTTGTGAGCTTCAAAATTGAAGCTCCTAAATTCATGAACTACGTTACAAAAATGAAACTCTGAAGATCTATCTATAATTTCTTCGACCCATATACCGCGGATGTGCCTTTGCTCACGTCATCTACCACCGTCTTGCAATCCGATGCCACATGGATATCTTGGACATAAAGATCTGCCGCGAGGGACAAAGCTTCCCTTATTGCCATTGCTTCAAGTGTTGCTGGATCGATGATATGCTTCACCACAATGGCCGACGCACCGAGAAATCCCCCCTGCTGATCTCTACATACTGAAGCAATAGCGCCATTCCTGCTACGCACTAGGATAGTAGCATCTGCATTTAACTTTGCACAACCCTGAGGAGGAGGAAGCCAGGTTGACGGTCCTGAAACATGCACTGTCATAGGCCGTTGAGTCCGACAGCTCACTTGCTTTAATTCTGACAAGTATTTAGTTATGAAGCTGTTGGTGGCGAAAGGTGATTGGAAAATATCCCGATACACGGCTTTCCTCCAGGCTCCCCATATGGCCCAAGCCGTAACCACCAAACGAGTAAACTCCTCCTGATCCAATATTTCATGTAAAGCAAACAGCCATGCCTTCGGATCCTCCTCTTGGCTAGCAACGACTTTCTGCACAAACTCCTCCGGTGCAAGGGCCCATATGCTTCTCGACATAGAGCATGTCATAAGCGCATGTCTCCAAGTATCTCGAGCCCCACAGATTCTGCATGTATCATGATCAGTCATGTTCCTATGATGTAGCTGTTTGACGTATTTTTGTACCGAAGTTCATAATACCAGGACAGCACTCCATGACGTGTGGGTCCCGCGTGCAAAAAAAATTATGAAAGAAATAGTACATCAAATATTGTACTCTATTTGTAGAGTTCATCATGTAGAATGCAGTGGTGCAAATAGTTTGAAGTTTTACCTTTTGGTTTAAGAGGAATAATTATGAGAAGAAAGAAATACTCATGTACAAAGCTAGCCAGGTTGCTAGTTAATGTGTACCCCGTCACCTGTTGCATGCATGCAACCTTTAATTTTCCTTTTCTACTCCTAAGACTGGTCACAATGGGCAAGAACATAAACTAGTAACCTACACACTTCCCTAGACTATGTTACTACCTCCATAGTGGGTAGGAACATTTATGTAGTGTCATGCAACAATGTATTTATTAGGTTATAGACTCATTGTTTCTTGGAGTGTGTGATGTTCCGGTAACTTAGCTAGTTACCACAAGCACCTCTCTCTTCATTAAATATATGCCACATAAGCAAAGTTGTATTGGAGTGTGTGATGTTACTCCTAAGTTTCTTCCCATTGTGACCAGCCTAATAACACGATCAGCCAAGGTACACAGATTTCCTTGATTACAACGTAACAGAGCAAGGCCCGCATGGCAGGGCTATCTTTATTGGCGTTCAAAAAATAACAAATTAGAGGAAACAGACACGGCACGCAATCTCTGGATAGATTTCCTTGCTGTTTAAGCGCACGCTTTTTGCACCGCCTTGAGCCACGGCGAGCGCCTATATAAAGCGAGAGGCCAGCCCTCGTTCAAGGGAGGAGGACGCACGTACAAAACACATCCACGCCGACAGGCTCCACGCACACCAGCCAAAGCTCTCGCCCTCAAGCACGCCGCCAACTCCACGCCCCTTTTCCCCCCTTCTCAATCTTTACCGTAAAAGTTTCGTCGACTGCGGGCGACGCCGAAGCTTCATTATGCTGATCTTTGCCAAAACCGTTGGCCTTGATGGTAAGTTATAAGATCTGACCGCATCAATGAGCTTTGTGTGATCGAAGAAGAATGATGTCTACTTGGCTATTCCATAAATCTTTATCATGGCACGACCGCCTCATAAAAGTCGTCCATGTAAAAATATACAACCATGGCACGACCGCCTCACCAACGTCGCCCATGTAAAATATACAACCATGGCACGACCGCCTTATAAACGTCGCCCATGCGAAGATTTACATCCATGGCACGACTGCCTCATCAAAGTCGCCCATGTAAAAATATACAACAATGGCACGACCGCCTCATCAATGTCGCCCATGCGGAAACCTACGACCATGGCACGATCGCTTCATCAACGTCGCCCATGCGGAGTAGATGAAAATCCACACAAAAATACATCGTCGATTGCTTCATCTATATCGGCGATGTGCAACCCCTGATTCTTAAAGGCATGCTCTATCAATGATCTATCTCAAATCTATGGCCTAATCTCCATGAGGTTATGGTCAAATCCATCATACCCATCTCATGTCTAGTGCCGACAAGGCTAGACAAAATCATGTCCAAGTGCCAACACGGCCCGGTCACTATATTCCAGTAACATGTCACAATCCCAACCGGGATCAGACACTTCGTTGCTGGGCACCGACGAGGCGAAAGCAACATATACATGTCCATGTTCGATGAATTCTTGGGTACATGACTGGGCACCGACAAGGCAAAGGTCACCATCTTCATCAACAAATTCCGTGCTAAATACCGACATGGCGATGGCGTATCGTGACTGGGTTCAGGCAAAACAAAGCCACCCGCACCTACGTATCACCATCATCTACATCTTTTCTCCAAACATCACGCATGCTTCATAGATGAGCGAATTTCACGACGACGACCACACGCAGCTTAATCGGAGGTTTTCTGTAGGCTTGACCTACAGATGTAATTAACCGGACACTTTGCAAAAGCACCGGGAATCAGCGGACTACGCGCAATCTTCCAAGTCAGATACTCCTTAAGCATAGTCGCAGAAGGCAAAATAGGCAAACTCCAATGGGAGCATGTAACATTCATGTACTTGTAATCGTACGATGATGAATAAAACACAGAGTTCCCATAATCTATTTCCGCGTTTGTCATGTATTTTTGTTTTCGAAACAAAATGGCACGCCCAGTGGGACCTGATTCTCCTCCCATCTTCGCTGCGCTCTGATCGTCGTCCAACTTCTCTTGCTCTCTTTTGCTGTCCGGAAGCAAAATTTGGTTTGATGCATGAACCTATCTGCAAGTTCTCTTTGATGTGATAAAAAATAGAGAAATTCAGAAAGTATTTTGTGAGGGATCTGCTACAAGTTCTATTTGATGAAGCAAGGAACAGTAAAGAGAAATCCTAGAAGTACTATGAGTAGTCCTTTCGACGATTCCTGATGACTAAGCCCTTTGGTTGCCTTTTCTGATGTCACGATTATAGCTAGCGTTAAACGGGAAAGCCAACATTCCAAAACAAAAAAAAACCTTTTTTTTGCCTTGTTTTAATTTTGGCTAGTTTTTTGAGGTTGCTTTTTTCTCCTAATGACCTTGTGTAGCTATCATCAAGCATCCCGTCATGGGGGCAAATTTTCCTCAAACAAGAATCGTTGATGGCATTTTGACGATCTATACCGATATGTGCATCACCACTCGGGGCATCATCTCCCCAACAGTCGCAAAAATGACACTGGGGGCAACATTACCTCCTAGCCATTCACATAGTCGATGATATTCCGACTCAACATTCTAGTAGTGAGCTACTAATGTCTTTCTAGTGCATCAACACTTCAATTTTCGGGAGCAGTGAAGCACGCCAATGCAGTCAGTATTGATCTGTGAAACCCTTCAAGTGTGATGGCTGGCACCTTTTAGCTTTAAGGTCGCATCAAACTTGATAAATATTTTTTGGCCGGCGGCAATTTCTACAAGAAGAAAACGCCAAAGGTTTCAACCATTGGCTGGCACCATATATCTGGTCGCAGTGGAAGATTCTTTTTCTCTCTCTCTAGCATATGGTATGGTCATTTCATCATATTCTAGTCTATTTGTTTTCATTTACTCGGAAGTGTTGTTGAATGATAGCACGGGTATTCGCTACCATCCACCCCCCCTCTTTTTCATGTCATAATATGGGACGGTTTGTCCGCCCCGTCGACATATCTTGAGCAGGCAAATGTCATATGTTATTTCATAGCTGCCTTACATGTTTTTCCAAAGTCGAGTTCCTGCCATATTGCGTCTAACCCATAGCATGAAACTCTACTTTGTGGGGGCATTCCTAAGTATTTACTTGTATACAAAATATATATACATACACGTGGGTCACATAGGCTAACTGAAAAGGAAGGCAGATGTGTGTCCACGGCAACGACGACTAAAAATATGTAGAAAAAAACGGGAGGCACCCGAATCTGGGTCCAGACTCCAGACCAATTCCCCACCTACATAGAAAAAAAGAAAAAAAAAGGGATCGACGCAGCTCTTTCTCTCCCTGTCTCCTTCCCCAATCCAGCACCGCCGCTGCACACTGCCGCCGCCGCTCGCCGCCGTCCACCGTCGCTGCCCACCGGCAGCTCCAGTCGGCGCTCCTCCTTATTCCCCGTCCCTACCAAGCATACCCCAAGTCCCCAACCGTTCTCCGGGCCGCCTTCACTGGCCGCCTCAGGAGCCAGATCCCAGCCCACTCGACTAAGGCGACTGCGCGGGCGAGAGGAACTGCGCGGCTCCCCAATGCACGCAGGGGAGAGTGCGAGCTGGAGGAAGTGTACTGCCCGCCGGGAGCGGCGGCGACCGCCGCGTCCTTGCCGGCACATACCCAACAGGCAGGGTAAGTTCCCTCGTTGGTCTACTGTTAGTACTGTTTGCATATTCCCCACTAGCAGTTTCTTCTTGTTACAAAGTCAGTCTAATATTCACAAATTTCCTGGGAGAATTGAATAGCTTCTTTAGTTGCTTTGAGATACAATGTTTACTTCGTGTACTGAAGAAGTCAAGGAACACGTATTGAATTTCTCTACCAAGAACATTCAGAATTCCTCTTGGTGATGTACATGTTTTCTTCAGTTGTGGATTTGACATACATAGGACTTCTATGTGACTCTACCCACAAGCTAGAAGTGCCAACTTAGTTTTACCCTGGGATACCAATTTCCAAAATCAAGTGCCAACTTAGTTTTACCCTGTGACACCAATTTCCAAAATCAAGGAACACCGTCAGCCGTTCCATGCCTGTTCAAGGATCCCCTGCCTGTACTTCTAAATTCTCCTTATAAAGGAAAGCATAAATCCTCCACACACACACACAGGGGGTAACCCTGCACGTGCAGCAGATTTGGGCGGACTGCCGATGATGTCCATGTCCAGCCAAAGGAAAAAGTACGAGTGTAAAAAAATTAAATTCAGCTTGAGCCACCCCGCTCGCACACTTAGGTGTATAAGTACTGATGAAGAATGTCTCAGTTCATGGCAATAATCCATAGTACAATATTTCCTAAGAAGTTTATGAACTAAGTAGGAGATAATTCCATAAACTGTTTCGAGCTATAAAAAAAATATATTCCTAAGATGCTCGTTCACTTGTGAAGCGAACAAAGTGTGTCAGGAAGGACTAATCCTCTGAAGCGCACGCTATGAAAAATTCATGCAAAGAATACATGTGTTTTGTAAAGCCCAGCTTGTCCATCTTGAAATCTTCAGTGATTTTGTCAAGCTGTTGCATTTTGTCCTGGTCCTTGGAGAAGCAGTTCTCCAATGCGATTTTGAAACTTTTTACCTTGTCAACACGCCCTTGATGGCTAGACAAGCACAGATCTGTCTGATCCTTGAGCAGTTGCTGTTGGGACGAATTGAGCTGGGAGGAGCTGGGCAGCTTGCCGGAGGCAGCGATTTCCGTGATGCCTTGCCGACCTTGGAATTGGAGAATGAAACAAGTTAAGATGCGTTGCTGGGACCTTGCGAGGTATTCATCTTGGCCCCGCTGGTTACAACCTAAGATGCGTTTTGTTCATAAGAAATTGTGATGCATATCCCCTTTCAGTTATGCTATACGTGATCCTTTCTTTTCCTATGGCTTACGAAGCTAGAAGGGCTAGCTCAGTTTCGCCTTTTAGATGCTAAATTTCAAGTATGGAACATCAGAGTCCTTGTCATGTATTCATGGCTGTTCCATCAGCCCTGTTTATACTCCTTAATTCCACATACAGAGGAGTACCCTGTATAAGGAAACAGCTGTGGGTTGACCAACGACATCCAAGCCAAAGAAAATACAGTGTAAAAAAAAGGAGAAAAAGGGAGGATACAAATTGAGTACTGACGGATAATGTCTCAGTATATGACAATAATTCAAAGTACAATCTTTCCTAGGAAGTGTGTAACCAAAATAAGAGACAATTAAATTAGACGTGCAAGTTTGAAGTAACCTAAGACACTAAGTGGCAAAACTATCAAAACGAACTAGGAACAACTAATCCGCTTGCGAGGCGCACACGATGATAAAATCATGTAAAGAGCGCATGTGTTTGGAAAATCCCAACTCGTCCGTCTCAAAGTCCTCGGTGATTTCATCAAGTTCCTGCAGTTTGTCGTTGTCCTTGGAAAGGCAATTTTGCAATGCATTTCTGAAAACCGTCGCCTGGTCGACGCGCTTTCTATGGTTAGACAAATGATGGCTTGTTTGTTCCTTAAGCAGCCCATTATGTGAACTATTCTCCTCAACTTCCTGAAGCTCTAACTGTAGTCCCGCAATCTGAGCCCTTATTGCTGTGGCACGGGACTGATTACCATGTTGCTCTCTCTCATGCTTCTCTAACTTCCCCTTGAGAGATGTTGTGATAATATCCATAGAGCTACAAGAGGTTTCCACTTTATCAATAAGGGTTTTGACAACGGAGGCCCTTTGCTGGATCTGTTCTTTTTGTAAAACAACCCCAGCAGCAAGATCAGACACGTCTTTCTCGTAAGCCTCTCGCAAAGAAACAAGTCCCTTCATAAGTCGCGCAATCTCTGAAGGTGGATCCTTGAAAAACGTCCCCCAGAGATCTAAACATGTAGTTATCTCTGAGGCCACAGATCCCTTGTTGATAGGGTATTTGACAAGGAGGCGTTTAAGGCTGCTAAGATCCGCCTGGACATAATTCACATAGCGTGCTAAAGGGGTTCCTTTTAGCCCCCTCAAGTCCACAGGATTGTTGCGGCTGAATTCAGTACATGGGGACAACTTTTTGAAATCCTGGGTTGTGTCTGATGCCTTTTGGTTTTCATGTAGCTGCCTCTCAACTCTTTCATAATATTCCCCACATTCTTTAGCAACTGCCTCAAAGATGTACTTTGACTCCTCGTCAAAGCAGTCAACTGTAAAAAAAAAGAGAGAGAGAGAACGCAATATGAGAAAAAAAAATAGAAAAGAAAAATATTTGCAAGAAAGGGAGGCTCACCTGTCTGTGTGGTTTTCATTTTCTTGTTGACACCTTCTGAAGGTTCTCTCTGCTTCCGTTTAGGAGAGTTGGATGCTAAGTGGCTCGGGATGGGTTGGCCCATCCATGGCGCTGATAGGGCATCTTCTTGGGACGTTGAATCCGGGATATTCTGCCGGTTATCAAAGTCAGAACTCCCATACGGCCCAAGAAAGTCCCCCATGTCTCCATTATCATCAAAATTGAATAGACCCTCTGGAAGGTCGCTTAGATTGTCATTGGGTATAGATAGCCCGGAGTCCGATTCCTCAAGTGCTGCATTGGGAATAATCTGTTCTGCATTATTGCAACTTGGTGCTACAGGTGGTCCTTCTGAACATGCCGAGGTCAATAAAGTCTGTGTTTTACCCCCTTGACCGAGGACTGTCTCTTCCGCTACAACGGTCTCCCCAGGCTTCCCTTTCTTCAGTTGCTCCGACTCGCTCTCTTGATTGTCAGGCTTCTCACAGTGAGTCACAGAGTCGAATGAGGCTGCTCCAGGAAAGGCGACAACTATGTCTTGCTGTTCCTCGGGCAGTTTATTGAATGAAGATGGCGTGGTACTTGAGTCGGCCACAAGGGCCTTTCTCACGTCACCTGCACACATAAAAAAAAGACGGGGTTATGGGAGGAGGCAGATTGAAATAATAAACTTAGGCAGCTCAAGGATGCGTACAAATCATACACCCATGTAGCATCCTCAGTAATCAAACAACATAGAGCATATAAGTTAGCATGTTACCTGTTACAGAGACAGGGGCAGCTTTCTTAGTCTGAAGCACTTCCACCTGTGAGCAAAACTTCCCGGGAGCCTGAAGGGAAGGGAAGGATTTATTGCACCAGAGAATATAATCTAAGGTGCGCTTACTTCGCCGTGCGAGGGTCTGTACATAGGTTATGTGTCCCTCTGGTCGCCAATAGGTGAGATGTCGCCGAGCCAACAGATGCATCGACTCCTCCCTCGAATTAGTCAAATAGCTGCTGAAATCTAGACTGTGAGTCTTTTCACTTCCCATCTCCATCATGAAATCTGGAATGTACTGGTCATAATTGAACATGCGAGCAAAGCGATGCGGGCAGTACACCCGATTGTCAAAACGCTCGCCCCGCCTATGAGTGACGGCACCAACTCCACAGCTGATGAGCATATCAACCGCTGCGATTGATATTTCTCTAGGCACGGGTTGTTGGGAGCGATCGTCTGATATACGCACTGGCTTCCCGGAGCTTGGAAAACGTACTGCTGACCTCCCTAAAAAATCTAGTGAAAGCAAGCTAGTTCTAGTACGATCAAACTCCCAGAATAAATTATGTGCATCCAAAAGAGACATGTTTGCTCTGGGTTGACAGTCCACAACGAAGGGTGGCAAGGGATCCGGGAAACTTAGGGTGGCCGACGGCTGCCAATCCTTCATAAAAGAGGCAAACCATCCCATGATAAAATGCCCAGGAATAAATAAAGTACACTCACTCACAGGGGCTGCACCAGAAATAATGTCGTGATGGATTTCATCCAAACAACGATATAAAAAGGCCAAGCTCGCCACGCCTATGGCTCGGCGACTGCCCTTTGCAAGTTTTACTGCCATGATAAAAACTTCAGGACGGATGTAGTGTCCGCCGTCAGCTGGGACACAGTACGTGCATAACCAGGCTGCAATGAAGGTCGCCCGATACACAACAGAAGGGTATGGAGTCTTGTACTTCATCGTATGATTGCCCATGATAATAACAGAGTGGCCATCTTGAACTTCAACCCGGAATTTCTTCTTTTGCCATAGAGGGTCCACTGGGTCCGCAAAGAAATTAGTCAGTGATGATTCCAAAGAATTGTCGTGGTCCTTGAAGAAGCTATCAACCCAAGTTGAGATGGTAACAAGCCCTTGCTCTCCTTCCATGTTCATGGGGCACAAGCCAGCATATATGCTGTGGAGTGTGCGGACATGGCCTTGTGCTACTAATGGAATATATTCTTCATATAGTCGTCCAGAAAAGGGTATTCCCATAGCATCATATACGGTATGAAGGGGATAGCCCATCTCCCCTTGACTGGTGATTAAGGTGTGTCCATCAACATTCGAGTAAGTCATGAATGCGGCCACCAAGGAAGGATCAATGTGGCACTGGTAGAGTGAAGCCATGATACCTCGGAGAATATCTGCCCGCTTCAGGAGCTCACAATCCTCAGGGCTCACCAGCATCATACGGGCCCAAATAAACAGTTTGTTACACACAGGGACTCATGTAGATAGGCGAGGGTGGCGATCACTGATCCATCTTGCTCCAGGTGATTGAATGAATTTTTGAGCCAATGTGGACGTCTTCTGGGGCACTTGCTCCAAAAGATTGAGAGGTTCCCCAGAACTGCACATCAAAGGTTGTAGTGCAACAATTGTGGTATTACCACCGTTTGTGGGATGGCCCCCAGGTCCTTCTTGCTCACCGGAAATTTGGTTGTGAAACGAACGGGATAACAGGAAGGGTGGTGTTGGGATGAGCATCCTATAATCTGGATGAGAGCGATTATGGACTCTCCTAACAAAATTGTTCTGAGGCTCGAGGATTAGCTGATCACCGCGGCCTAGCCTTAGACAATCTGCTATTTGAGTCATGAAATCATCTAACCCTTCCTCAGTCTCGATTGGTTCATCATCATCATATGGAAAGCTGTTCTTGACCCAGTCAGCAAAAAGTTCAAATTCTTCACGCCAGAGGATCACTTCTCCGTTTTCCTCTTTGGGCATGTCCGCCGCTTTAGCCGAGCCATTGAATAAAGTGTAGAGCTTGGGCATTACCTCCGTGCTCTTCTTAAAAAAAGAGGGAAGATTAGATCATTAGATGCCCCTGTTTAGGATTAAAAAAAAGCGGTAGAAAGAAGCAACTGCAAATACCTGGTAGTTCTGCTGATGCCTTTTGTCGGAGATGTCTCTCCCAGGTGATTGTAGTTGATAGCTGACAATACCTTTGTCCTGAGAGTTGTTCGTCTCAGCGCTACCAGAACGAGGTGCTTTAGGCCGAGCATCAGGAGCCTTTGGTCTGGTGCCCGCGCCAACAATAGAGCTGTTCTGGCTATAGACTTGTTCGCCTCCATCGCCTGACTTCTGCGTACTTTGATCTTTGCGTGAGGGTTGGTGGCGCTGCTTTTCCTTTGGTGGCCCGGCCATCGCGTGTCAACAGTATACTAGAAACAATCACGATGTTTGAGAAACAATCAAGCAGGGGGCGTCTCTATATAAAGAGAGTATACGCAACAAGGCTTCTTGTCCTTGTTTGAGTCCAATACTAATGCGTCTTTTCCCGGCAGAGGACTCTCCTGCGGGTTTTAAACAATTCTTGCTCGGGTTAAACTCTAATTACAGGCGTACAGGTTGCAAGCTGCGGTACATATGCCTATAACTCAGATTTTTTTCACCGAGTTTATTCCCTGCTGCTTCGCGCATGAAATATACTCGGCGGGGGGCATTTGTTTGACGTATTTTTGTACCGAAGTTCATAATACCAGGATAGCACTCCATGACGTGTGGGTCCCGCGTGCAAAAAAAAATTATGAAAGAAATAGTACATCAAATATTGTACTCTATTTGTAGAGTTCATCATGTAGAATGCAGTGGTGCAAATAGTTTGAAGTTTTACCTTTTGGTTTAAGAGGAATAATTATGAGAAGAAAGAAATACTCATGTACAAAGCTAGCCAGGTTGCTAGTTAATGTGTACCCCGTCACCTGTTGCATGCATGCAACCTTTAATTTTCCTTTTCTACTGCTAATACAGTTCTGACACGATCAGCCAAGGTACACAGATTTCCTTGATTACAACGTAACAGAGCAAGGCCCGCATGGCAGGGCTATCTTTATTGGCGTTCAAAAAATAACAAATTAGAGGAAACGCACACGGCACGCAATCTCTGGATAGATTTCCTTACTGTTTAAGCGCACGCTTTTTGCACCGCCTTGAGCCACGGCGAGCGCCTATATAAAGCGAGAGGCCAGCCCTCGTTCAAGGGAGGAGGACGCACGTACAAAACACATCCACGCCGACAGGCTCCACGCACACCAGCCAAAGCTCTCGCCCTCGAGCACGCCGCCAACTCCACGCCCCTTTTCCCCCCTTCTCAATCTTTACCGTAAAAATTTCGTCGACTGCGGACGACGCCAAAGCTTCATCATGCTGATCTTTGCCAAAACCGTTGGCCTTGATGGTAAGTTATAAGATCTGACCGCATCAATGAGCTTTGTGTGATGGAAGAAGAATGATGTCTACTTGGCTATTCCATAAATCTTTATCATGGCACGACCGTCTCATCAAAGTCGTCCATGTAAAAATATACAACCATGGCATGACCCCTCACCAAGGTCGCCCATGTAAAATATACAACCATGGCACGACCGCCTCATCAACGTCGCCCATGCGGAGATTTACATCCATGGCACGACTGCCTCATTAAAGTCGCCCATGTAAAAATATACAACCATGGCACGACCGCCTCACCAACGTCGCCCATGTGGAAACCTACGACCATGGCACGATCGCTTCATCAACGTCGCCCATGCGGAGTAGATGAAAATCCACACAAAAATACATCGTCGATTGCTTCATCTATATCGGCGGTGTGCAACCCTTGATTCTTAAAGGCATGCTCTATCAATGATCTATCTCAAATCTATGGCCTAATCTCCATGAGGTTATGGTCAAATCCATCATACCCATCTCATGTCTAGTGCCGATAAGGCTAGACAAAATCATGTCCAAGTGCCAACACGGCCAGGTCACTATATTCCATTAACATGTCACAATCCCAACCGGGATCGGACACTTCGTTGCTGGGCACCGACGAGGCGAAAGCAACATATACATGTCCATGTTTGATGAATTCTTGGGTACATGACTGGGCACCGACAAGGCAAAGGTCACCATCTTCATCAAACAAATTCCGTGCTAAATACCGACATGGCGATGGCGTATCGTGACTGGGTTCAGGCAAAACAAAGCCACCCGCACCTACGTATCACCACCATCTACATCTTTTCTCCAAACATCACACATGCTTCATAGATGAGCGAATTTCACGACGACGACCGCGCGCAGCTTAATCGGAGGTTTTCTGTAGGCTTGACCTACAGATGTAATTAATCGGACGCTTTGCAAAAGCACCGGGAATCAGCGGACTACACGCAATCTTCCAAGTCAGACACTCCTTAAGCATAGTCGCAGAAGGCAAAATAGGCAAACTCCAATGGGAGCATGTAACATTCATGTACTTGTAATCGTACGATGATGAATAAAACACAGAGTTCCCATAATTTATTTCTGCGTTTTCATGTATTTTTGTTTTTGAAACAGTAGGACGTTGCCGGTCGGCATCGACTGTCTAGCTAGCCTCCAAACAAACATCCGAAGCTTTGAAGGGACCTGTATATGCCAAATCGCAGACCACTTCTCACTCTCCTTGCTGATGGACCTTCCTATTGATATAGCCACCGTTCCCTACTCATCTTGGTCCTCAAGATCGTCTGATATGCCGACCGGACGGTAAAGACACCTCGGTCCTCCTCATGGCACGGCCAAAAATCTGTCACGTTCCTCGTGCACAAAGGTATTTTCAGAATCTCCTCGGCATCAAAATGGGTAAAGACCGCCCGCAATAATCCCTCATTCCATTCAGCAGTTGATGACTCGATGTAGTCTGAAACTTTAGTCGGCGGGTTAGGAACTAAGGATGTAATCGGGCATTTGAAGTTGTCTCTCGGTATCCAATTGTGTGTCCATACGTCAGGCTCCTCTCCATTGCCAATCCTCCTTATAATACCTTGGGCCAAGATATCCCTTCCGTCCAACACCGCACGCCAAATCTGAGAAGGGTGAGCTTCCAGTAAGGTACATTGTGGGTAGTAAACAACTTTCAACAATCTAGCACTCAAAGATGTCTCGTCTGTCATTAGCCGCCAAGATTGTCTGGCCAAGAGTGCTAAGTTGAATATCTCCAGGTCACGGAACCCCATTCCTCCCAAGTGTTTTGGCCTAGTCATCATATCCCACGCGACCCAGCTAGGCTTCCTCTTTCTGTTTTTGCTTCCCCACCAAAACTGCCGTATGATAGATGTAATATTCTCACACAAGCCCCTTGGCAAGCGGAAACATGACATGGAGAACACTGGAATAGCCTGTGCAATAGACTTGATCAACACTTCTTTACCAGCAGCTGACAGCAGCTTCTCCATCGACCCTTTAATTTTTTCCCACATCCGATCTCTCAAATACTTGAAGGTGCCATTTTTTGACTGTCCTACATCAGTAGACATTCCCAAGTAACGTTCACTCAAAGACTCATTGTGCACATGCAAAGAATTTTTGATCTCTTCCTTCAGAATTGTGGGGCAACACTTGCTAAAGAAGATTGAAGATTTGTCATGGTTTATCCTCTGTCCTGATGCACTACAATATGTATCTAGCAGGTTTGACACTGCAACTGATCCCTCCACAGTAGCCTTGAACAACAGCAGGCTGTCATCTGCAAATAAAAGGTGGTTTATGGTGGGTGCCGTTGGGGCCACCTTAATACCTGCAATTGAAGACTCAGAACTGGATTTCAGGAGGCACGAAAGGCCCTCTGCTGCAATCAAGAATGAGTAAGGGGATATTGGGTCTCCCTGCCGAATACCTCTCATCAGCTTAAAAGATTCAAGTTTCTCTCCATTGAAAAGAACTAAGAAAGATACTGAAGAAACAAAGCTCATAACTGTGTTGATCCACTGTTGTGAGAAACCCAGCTTAGCCATAATACCCTTCAGATATGGCCATTTCAGTCTATCATATGCTTTCATCATATCTAATTTCAAAGCACAAAAACTGTTTGACTTTGATTTTGACTTTTTCATGAAATGCAAACATTCATAAGCACATATGATATTGTCTGTGATAAGTCTACCAGGCACAAAAGAAGATTGCTCGTCAGAGATTATGTGAGGCAGCACTAACTTCAGTCTGTTGGCCGCAACCTTAGAAGCAATTTTATATAGTACATTGCAAAGGCTTATGGGACGAAACTATGATAACAGAGAGGGGCTGATTACCGTTGGTATTAAAACCAGAATTGTGTCATTGATTCCCTCCGGGCTTTCCTCTCCCCGTACTATACGAAGCACAATTCTCGTGACATCCTCACCACAGATATCCCAGTTGCGTTGATAGAAATGAGAAGGAAAACCATCAGGCCCCGGTGCCTTTGTAGGGAACATCTGGAATATCGCTGTTTTTACCTCCTGGGCAGCATAATCAGCGTTCAGACTTGCGTTCATCTCATCTATCACCCTCCTTGGAACATGACTCAACACAGCCTCCATATCGCGCACCCCCTCTGAGGTGTATAAATTTTGATAAAAACTACTGGCCATTTCTTTAAGTTCATTAGGATCAACCACAATTAATCCCAAGGAGTTTTGCAAAACTTTTATCATGTTCCTTTTTTGGCGCAGGCTTGCTCTTAGATGAAAGAACTTTGTATTTTTGTCTCCAGATGCCAGCCACTCAATCCTTGCCCTCTGGCGCCACATTATTTCCTCTCGGTGATACATCTCTATCAATCGTTCATTGATCTTTAACTCCATATGGGACGGTCCCAGCCGCAAAGGATCAGTCCGCAGCTCCTCCAGTTTTTCCTTGAGTGTTTTGATTTCTTTCCGGACGCTACCAAAAGTGTCAGTGCTCCAGCGCGCCATACCCCCTGCTAGAACAACAAGCTTTTGGCGTAGCTCTCCCACCGTGGTACAAGGCGGTCCGGAGTCCCATCCGTCCGTCACCACATCATGAAATCCTTCATGTGACTCCCTCATACTTGAAATCACGTGGCTTCGGTCGTTCCTTTCTACCACCCCAGTCAACCATGATCGCTGCATGATCAGATGTCGCCGCTTCTTCATGCGTTACCACTGCCAAAGGAAACCTTGCCATCCAATCTGTGTTGACCAAGGCACGATCAAGTCTACATCGCGTGAACGACCCTCTAGTGACCTTCTTCTCAAACGTCCAAAAACGGCCTTGATAGCCCAAGTCTAGCAGCATGCAAACATCAATCATGTCTCTAAAAGCTTGGATCTGTGCATTGCTACGTTGTCCAACTCCTTCATGTTCATCTGGACGTAAAACCTCGTTGAAATCTCCCATGCACATCCATGGCAAGTCACTTAAAGTGCTAATATTTTTCAGTATGGTCCAAGTTTGATGGCGCAAGTGGGTTTGAGCTTCTCCATACACACAAGTTAGCCTCCACTTTTCCTCCCCTTGTTCTTCCATAGACACATCTAGGTGATACCCAGAGTAACCGAGAACTTCAATTTTTATTTCATTATTCCGAAAAAGGCCAATTCCTCCACTCCTACCTTGACTATCAATGGCAAAAGAATTATCATAGCCAATCGAACTTGCTAATGACTCTACCCTAGATCCTGCGATCTGTGTTTCAACAATACAAAGCAGGGTAGGGGCAAACTTCCTCGCGAACTCGCGAAGCTCTCGGACTGCCGCAGGTTTGCCCGCTCCACGGCAGTTCCAGCACATGGCACTCATTGGGCCCGGCGACACTCCTCAAAGGAGCCCGCCAAGTTCCTAACTGCTGAGTTTGATCGTTCATTCCCTTCTTCAAACGTCTTTGATCTCATCAATTCTCTCGTCGGTGGTGGACTGACAACAGAGCTGCCCAAAGGCACCAACGCTAGATTATTGTCAGCTATAGTCATTCCCTGCCCTGGTCAAATCTTCCATGTCAACATCCTCAGCCCCCGGCGCTGCTGCCGTCCCTGTTCTTCCCATGTTCTTGATCCCAGAATATCTAGTATTGCCCTCTTCATACTTGGTGCTGTTCCTACCTCCAGTGAGCGAGTGGCGAGTGAAATGGGAGGATTGGTCCGTGTCCGTCTGTGACTGGGGACGCTCGTAGTTAGTTGGGCCATACTAAAATAACATTAGTTGGGCCAAATTCAGGGCCCACTAGTTTGTGATTATGGCTGGTCACTAATTTTTTCCTTTTTTTCTAAAAAAATAATTTGTTTCTTGGCCGGTACTGGGCGCCGGTCGAACCCTGCGCGTCCGATTTGGCATCTCTCAGCCATCAGATCTTCAACTAAAAAAAAAGCCATCAGATCTGGTCAATGCCAGTGTCCCCCGTCCTCTCTTCATCCCTAACCTCTCGCATCCTGATTATTTTTTCTCAAATCATATAAACGAGCGGGGGAGAGAAAAAGGACTGGAGTCACTAGACCCAGCACGCCTCCATCGGGTGTTCCCTTGTTTGGCGCGGCAGCCACATTCGTCATCGGCGGCGGCCCCGGGAGCACCGGCTTGTAGTGCCCTCTCTCGTTTGCCATCGTGGATTCCAGCATTGCTGCGTTCCAATCCGGCCCAAAAAAATGTTACAAAACTAGATGCTGGAACCGGCAGCTGCATTTGCTGGAACCGGCGACTAGGGATGTTATGTCCAGCGACACAATTTACTGGAGACGGCCACATTTGCTAGAGCCGGTGACCGCATATGTTGGCACCGGCGAAATTAAAAGCTGAAACGTCGTTCTCAAAAGCTACTACCGGCGAAATAAAATGCTACAAGCGACGAATCGGAAACTGCTACTATCAAAAAGGGAATTGTTTTGACTGGCAAAGCCAAAAGCTGGAACCAGCAAAGGGAAAAGCTACAAGCAGCGGAAAAAAAATGCTGGAACCGGTGAATCAAAATTTAGTGTTAGAGGATGAAATTGCTGCGACCCGCAAAATAAAAAGCTGGAACCGACAAATCAAAAAGTTGCATCCGGCTAACTTGGAAAAAACGTAGCAGGAGGATAGCATCATGGCAAAAAGATGGTGTTGCAGCTGCATGGATGTGCGAGCGTCGTCGCCTCGAGCTCGCAGGGGAGCGCGCGGAGAAGACAGGAGGTCCGACACCATGGCAGCGAGGCAAAAATGCTGGGAGAGGAGGGAGTGAGAGACATTACAAAAAAGGAAACAAAATCCATGGTGTGGTGAAATGCAGCGCCGACTAGCAGCAAGAGCATCAGATGGACAGAGGAAGGAGACGCCTTGTGTGGCTAAGAATGAAGAGCTGGTCTGATTGAGAAGATAAGACTTGGAAAGCGCGTGCGTTGGGTGGGCCTGACGAAACACTCGTGGCTTCGTGGTGCAATGCGGAGTGTCTGATCTTGGTCGATCTAATGACGCGTGCGGCCCAACGCTCGGCCGGTCGGCCGCCGTAAAACGTTTCCCTTGTTTCTTTTTTACAAATAACTCTTTGTATATTAGTTAACCACTACTCCAATCCTAAAAAACCACTACTTCAAGAGAGCGAGGTGTCGTCCATTTGGGATCATTTCTCTTGTGCTTATATTTTTCGGTGCTTGTACCTTACTCATCCAGTACTATCTATGCACCTAAGTCAAAATGTAATCCCTAACAATAAACTTCATTACATGTTAGATGGCAGCCCACGACGCCGGTCTCATTGAGGTTTTCGACGGTCGGCCCCTCTCTCTGATGGAGCTATCGGTTTTAGAGGGTCGGCGGACTCCGATCCCTCCTCGGCATTAGCGTTCTCATTTTTATTTAGTTTTGATTTGTCCCGTGCTTGAGGCGGTTGCATCCCAAGTTGGAATAATGACATATCCGCCTTGCCACCGCTCCGGCGGTGTACCTAACGTCGACTGAGGGTACGTGAAGGTGCGTGGTCCCAATAGATCTATTTGGAACTAGTTGGCATTGGTTTCTGGCGGATCATGGATCCATAAGGTGTTAGTGGTTGTTGGCGTGTTTGCGGGTCTGGTCCTTCTTATCTTTGCTTCTCTTTGTTGGCCACGGTTCATGTTCTTGTGTGTTGGCAAATTGAGGCCGTAGCTCAAAGACTCACTGATTGTCAGCTACAACAATGTTTACATGCCTCTGACAAGGGATGGCAATGTTAGTGGCACACCTTCAGCTCGTTTCGGTGCTAATAGATGTCGCTACGTGGTCCATGGACTTTGTTGTAATTTTTGTTACTTCTGTGATACTTGGTACCGTTGTTGTTGAATATATTCTTAATAGATCAAAGGAGCTTTTGCACACACAAAAGACACCCTGCGGCTCTTGGAACAGTTACTTTACTCGATTGTTCATGAATAGGCAATGTTTTTCGAGGAGAGAAAACTAAAACAGCACTCTAGAGATCAAGTAAATACCCAATAACTTAACAACTTAGTAAGTATAGAGAGTAACCCATAAACAAATTTTCTGCTCACAAATTGGGAAACAGTTCATTAATAAATAGTGATTCAGAAAAATCGATGAGAGAATTCTAAAAGTCAGAGAAACCACCAAGACTATAACAAAAAAATCATTTACTACCAAATTTGGTATGTTGATCTTCTCGTCATCCATCGCCTAAGACTTATGAGTATGCATGCACCATTAGAGCCCCACGCCGTATGGACCAAGTCTATGTAAGATCAATTTTCTTCCTTTTCTAGAGAATTTTTCAAAATGTTGTACTAGCTAAGTAGGAATGCAGGTTAGGACATTACTGTTTGTAGATAATATATGTGCCCCGAATTGTTATATGAAATCAATTTCCCCAGTATATATAGGAAATAATGCATGCAAAAGCTCTGTGACACAAGTATATATAACTAGAGAAGGCCTAAAAAGAGTCGTTAAGGTTTGTAGTTTCCAAGTTCACAGTTGATCAAGTGATGCAGACGACCGATATTAACATCACCAAATCACAACCAGCAACTGCAAGCGATCGACAAGGCAAGTTTCCCGCCAACAAGAAACATTACAGGCAAGTCAAAATATCAGCTGCTTACCAGGCACCAAGCCACAAATTTGAAAGACCGTCGCAAGTGCAGCACAGCGAGCAACAAATACCACCACATGTCATAGTTTGCATCAAAAAGCGAGTCCACTTCTCCATAGAAACTATATAAGCTCAGTTGTCCTGCTCCCTCACCGACCTCACCGTGAACGGGTCCTCGAAGGAGAAATCTGCCCCGACTCTGACGCTCCAAGGATCGCCGCCTTCAGGACGGCTACTCCAGATGATGCACTTTTTGTAGGATTTACTTGCCAGGTTTCTAGCGCTGTATTGCGCCTTGACAAGTGCCTCGTCCGTCGAGAACGGCGTGAAGCTTGGATTGGCCATGAAAATAGCTACCATCTCCAGCGCCCGCGCAGTCTGGAAGACGAACTCCAGGAAGCCAACCTCACCTCGGTCCCCTTTGAACTCACGGAAAGTCACCAGGTTGATGCGCGAGAGGACGTTCTCAATGGGACCAGACTCCTCCCAGAACTTGATGGTGAGGGGCTCACCAGTGGGTTGATCACATTTTTTACTCTGCACAAAATTAGATTAAATCAGTCAACAGCTGGGAAAGCATCTGAGGAAGGTAGGCTGCCTACATGGCGAATAAAGGAAGCCTCAAATTAGTTATGTTGTTGGGAGAAATGACACATCAATACTGCCATGCATTAAACTAGCACCACCAAGTAGCCTACTGAACCCCCCTTGGTGCATCCACGCAAGAAAATCTACCTAAACATTTCAAAAGAATCTGAAACTTTGTGATAATGATCATCAACAAATGTTAGAGAGGCTTTCCAAGTTTGGTCATCAAACGACATCCGAGGAAAACTGTACGAAAAAAAACAAAATTATAAGTTTGGGTGAAACAGTGCACGTATATTTTGAGAATTTTTCCAGTAATTTTGTCTTTTTTGTATAGAGCTCCTCGGATGTCATTTGACCACCAAAGTTTGCAAGCCTCTCTAACATTTGTTGATGATCATTCTAACAAAGTTTTAGATTTTTTTGAAATGTTTTGTAATGTTTTCTTGCGTGGGTGCACCAAGAGTGGGGGTAGAAAAACCACTCCCCACTATATATATACAGCCTCTCATGTATATAACATATTAAAAAGTGGGGCAGCAGATTTCAGTAGTCTTAAACAGGTTAACGACGGTTTACCAGAAATATTCTTCAACGCAAACTTCCAGATGTGAGCCATGAAAACCAGTTAATATTTATTACTTAATCAAAGACATGTGCCAGATATTGTGCAGTTAATATTTCTTAGTTAATCAAAGACAAATGCCATATATTGTGCAGTCAATATTTCTTACTTAATTGAAGACAAATACTGCTAGCTGGTAGGAAGACAATGAGAAAAACTAGAACAAAAAAAATCTAGAAGTACCAGAAAATGAAGCAGCAGGGCAACAGAAATTAAAATATGAGCATTATAAACGGTGGCACAACAATACTTCATTAAGAAATATCTTAACAAATCTACTATGTGTGCGTAGAGACGGCCTGATGGCTGAGAATAAATGGCAATACTTGACTATTTCAGCTCTACTTGTCATTGGTCAAGTATGCCTAGTCATATTGATGATTTCATCATCGTCTTATTCCAATATTCATGGGCAAATTACTTAGCCTAGCATGAGTACCTACATATATGGCTCGCATTTCACAGCAGAAGAAAATAAAAGGACCATAAAGAACTCGAATGATAATTGACTAAACAGATCTACGCAAATAGGTGAGAACACTGCAAACAACAAAATCTGCATCTGCCGCGAGAAGGGATTTTGTTTTTCAAGTGACGTGTAGAGAAATTATTAGTAATGTAAGAAGAGCATGAATAAGCTGAGATAAATTGGTACGTACGTAGTTCCATTAGTTGTCTGGAAAGGAAAGGTTTATAAAGGAAAGTGTATTATACTATTGTGAAAGCCCTTTCTGTGAGCAAATAGAGCATTTTTTTTTTGCAGGCTAAGACTTCAGAGTGTACACCAAAATGTGGGTTCAGATTTGTAGGAGATGTGACAACTAGGACCCTTAACGACAACTCTATACTTAACTGCATGAAAGTAGAAGAATGTACTAACAACTAATTACCCTAGTACATAGTAAAAAGTCCACTTTACTACCCTGAAGAAACTTGGTGGTTCACATAACCCCTTATTTTTGTTTCTGCTCCTTTAAGCCCCTAAACAATCCCATACCAGCTAAAAATCGCCCTTGGCAGGTCTGCATTGGCTGACAACTCTCTCTCTCTCTCTCTCTCTCTCTCATTCTCTCTCTCTCTCTCCGTCCGATGAACAACTCACTTATAGCTCCGTGTTGTGTGTTTCCTCTCTTCTGGCCGAGTGTTTTGTTTTGGGACCTGTTTATCCCTCTATTCTTACTCATCCAATTTATGCTGTCCGTCATAAGCATGCAAGTTGACCTCAAGGAAATTTCTGTCCGACGTCCTTGGTCGCGAAAGTAATCAACTTCGAATGTTTACATCATTTTTGGCGTTTGCCCTCCATCAAACCTTTCGGCCTCCCGCTCTCTTCCCGAGTTTCTCGCAAAAAACGGGTGCCATGTGGCCACGATCTCCACGATCGTGATCGTGTCCGTCGAATGCGGAATGTCCCGCAAGTGCGGACCATATGATATACCGGACTTCCGCATATATGTATTGATCGCACAACACATTCTCGACAAACTTCTCGTGTTCTAACAAAACTAGACAATTTGCATTCACATTTACCACGAAAAAACTAGACCAACTAGGAACATTGTATAGCAATTACAAGGAACCTGGAATAAATGTATGTTTACTTATGGGACATGGAATGTGGATTTCATGCCTTATTGGGTCGAGCATACATGTGACTGAATAATTCAACCACTGTTACGGCTTAAGATCAAGACATGCAGTGAGAGTACATTATCTTTACCGATGAAAGGAAGCATTGATCAAATAGTAATGCATATACAAATCTTTCCAGCTACCCAAAAGTTCATATACATATGCTTTTACAGAAAATTATGATAGAATTGGTAGTTTTGATCTTGACTTTATCTTGTCTACGAGTCTGAATGTTTATATCTCCTATGGATATATTTAGGTGTGGCGTTCCATGTTGGCCACATTCTACCAGGAGATATGTAATGTTGGTGTAGCTTCAGCTAGAAACATGCACATTGCGAGGAGCCAACATGTCGAGTGGAATGGTGGGGCGTACGAGCTGATTAAGAAGGGCAACGACTGCATGCACTAATAGAAAAACTACTTTACGTGAGACACGTTAGTTCCGGTTTATAAAAAGAACCGGCACTAATGGTATCGTTAGACCCGGTTCGAACGTGTATGCATTAGTCCCGGTTTATTTGTGACATTTAGTACGGGTTGGTGGCTCCAACCGGTACTAAAGGGGTCATGGCCTTTAGTACGGGTTGGAGGCTCTAACCGGTACTAAAGACCCCCCCCCCCCCCTTAGTACCGGTTGGAGCCACCAACCGGTACTAAAGGTGGTGCGCTGCCACCCGCAATGCATAATATTTATTCCCACCTCGCTAGTTGAGAGGAGCTCGCACCGGTTTATAAGCACCGCCGCGGCTACCGTGTCGAGCTCCTCTCTAAGCAGGCTTTTGTAGGCCTATTGCAAGTCTTCTGCCCTGTGGGGCCTACTGGGCCGTACGGGCCTGCATCCTGGCCCAACTAAAGGTTGGATTTCTTGTCGTATGCAGGCTGTGCCGGCCCAGTAGGCGAGCTGTTTTTCCTTTATTTCAAAAAAAATAATCCTTTAGTCCCCATACCACGGCACGCCTCGTGCCACGTGGTGGGCCTTTTGTCCTGGTTCGTGTTGAATCGGGACTAAAGGGGGGACCTTTAGTCTCCAACCTTTAGTGCCGATACGAACCGGTACTAAAAGTCGTTTTTCTACTAGTGATGATCTAGTAGATGTTGAAAGTAGCTATGATATGGGAGTTATGTGTGAGTCATCATTCTCACAGAGCGCTTTGCTTCTGCTGCCATCAAGATGTACCTCATGGTGAGCGTCCAGCCTATATATATTGATCCTGCAGTGAGCTGAAATGCTTGCCACAGAACTAGTTAAGGTTTTCGACGGTGTAAAAGTTCTAAAAAATCCTGAAAACAATACTGAACCAACACACCTATAATAAAATATGATCCCACGGATGGATTGAAAAAATACGACTGCATATGTCCTGGACAAAAAGAACAAATGTTTCAATATATATTGATCCTGCAGTGAGTTGAAATGCTTATTTTTTCCGCTAAGGACACATAAAAATGCATATTTTCATAATCACACTCTTGGATAATCTTATTATACTAGAGTGAGGCTCCCCTATTTATTTCATATTTTTACTTACTTTTATACTGTTAAATGCTTAGCAAGCCTTAACTAGTTCTGCGACAAGCTATGATAGACACAGTTTTACCTATATGGGTCAACCGTTCATCCAGTGAGGTCTCACCCTCTTTCCCACGTCCACATCAATCAATCTATACCTCTCTATATAGGATTAACATATCTAGCTAATACACCCACATTAATTATATACCCAATGTCCCTCTCTCATCATCCATGCCTTCCGCTTCATCTCTCAGACACGCACACAATGGCGAAGACAGGGGGCAGCAAGCCCCCCCCCCCCCCTAACATCACTATATATTGAGGATAATATGAATGTGATCATTAGACAATTGCTGCTAAAAATGGTTAAAATTCATGAATTGATGCTCCTCATAAATGATTAGCAATGCTTGTCCCCCTAGCTCATTTATTTTTCATGGCTCCGCCACTGCGCGCAACAGCGCACGTTCTCGCCCCCTCTCTCTAAATATCGATCTCGCACTTGTGCACTCCTTCATAGTTTCCCTCCACTCGGCCCCTCGCACCATCTTCTAGCCCCCCACCGTATTTTGCCACATGTACAATCTAGCAGACTCCATGGTTGAACTTAAGCATAATGCACAAACCTCAAAACAACAGTGCTTCTCCTTTGTTCTAGAATCTTCCGTATCATAACTGCCGAAACTTTTTTTCTAGTTGAATTGCCATTATTTGTTTTTACTTTATGCTTTACAACGCACAATTCCATGAATCATAAAATAGAATAAGGGCTTCTTTGATTCAAAGAATTCTCAAAGGAATTTTGGAGGATTCTAATCCTTAGGAATTTTTCCTATCTTGGTTGTTTGATTCATAGGATTGTAAACCATAGGAATTTTTCCATATGATTCATTTGCACTAGATTTCATAGGAAACATCCCATCCACTCAAACCTCTTTGAAAGAATTCTGCGTTTTTCTATGCACAATCAAACACTCATACAATCATGTAGGATTCAAGACGACATTCCACTATAATCCCATGTTTTTCCTATTCCCGCCTTTTGGAAATCCTACGAATCCAAGAGGCCCTAGCTTTTTTATAAAAACTAATTGATTTTGAATAAGATGAACTATAAGAATTAAACGAAGGTCTACATCAGGCATATATCACTCAGAGCTTACATGGGTTTTTTAGGGGAACTTGCCGCATTTATTCATAATTGGGTTGCAAAATCTGATGCGTACAATGCACGTGTACCTTACTAGTACTTCGAGTATGTGCAAAACACATAAATTAGAATTCCAATGGCACGCTGCATAGTGTCTCTCTTACAGTTCATGAAGCCACATGGCACATGTGGAGGCGCTGTCGCAACCTCCTTGTGTGGATTTATCACATTGACGTGCTGCTGGTCCAGAAGAATGTACTCATCCTCCCTGAGCCATACTGTTGGTACATGCACGAAGCAAAGATGTGCATACACGTCATGCACGCACTCATTCCCTCACACGCACACGCGGGTACACGGGCGGATGCAATTTTATACCAAGATCCACCCCATGTGATAATTTGATGCGTGTAAAGTCGTTTACTTCATTGATGGTCAATTAATACAACGCATGCAAATTGAGTGGACGTGAGGGCGGAAGAAAGACATTACTACTCCATTGCGCGCATGCGAGTAGTTAAATCATGGTTTGCTAGTAGTACTTCCATTGGTCTCCTTCGTATTTTGTGCCAATTTTTGGCAGTAACATAATATTTACGCATTTGAGCAGTGTAGTCTACTTGAAATTTATGTTCCACTAAACTCATCTGGAACCGTTTCGGTCCTCGAAACCAAAACCATCAATTAATCTTTACCTTGTTCCCATACCATTCGAAAGCATGCTCACGCCTACTAGTACATACCAAACCTGAACGTGTTCCCACTATGCAGGTATTAGTACCAGTGCTAGTATTTAGGTTATAAAAGGGGAACTACCTAACCGAAAATTACTCTACCTTTCCTCCTCATAAGTGCTTCTTCTTCGTCCGTCCTTGCCATGGCCGATGAGCAGAGCTCTAGGTCTAGAACTACTCGTAACAAGGGAGCGGCAACCAAGGCTGCGGAAAAAAAGAGGGCTCGCCGCCACGCAGAGACCTCAAAATATCTCTCACGGGCAGGCGATGGCTCCCAGGAGCGCCCTAGCCGCGGAGGCGAACATGCTGAGCCGGCAGCGCTGGAGTCGTTATCCCTCGACGGCATGCTTGATCAGCTCAATAAGCACCTCAATAAGCAGAAGGAGTTCATCCAAGGCTTGGTGGAGCTGCTGAAGGAGAGCCTCGACGACATGCCCGCTGAGCTCAATAAGCAGGGGGAGTTGACCGCCGGCTTGGTGATGCTGCTGAAGAAGAGCATTGCCTCGGAGAAGAAGGCGACCGGCGAAATCCTGCAACTTCAGGAGGACAAGGCGAAGCTCTGCCACGAGCTCGACCTGTTGAAGGAGAAGAACGCCGACTGGAAGAAGCTGCATGAGAATAGTAGTTCCTCGATGAAGATGCTGCAGGCCCTAGTCATGGAACAGAAGGAGGAGTTGGCGAAGCTCCGCATCGAGCACCCGGCTGCTCTCAAGGTACGTAATGCGGCCGTGGAACAGATGATGAAGGCTCGCGTCGAGAAATCCCACGTCATGGACAAAATAAAGTAGATGGCGGAGGAGACGCGCAAGGAGATGGAGGTCGTGGAGGCGATGAAGAAGCAGTTACGACTCTGCGGAGAATTAGATCATTTGGGGTTATAATCTTCCTTCTTCTTTTGCTCCTGTGTTTCATCTTTTGCTTCGGGTGTTTCACCGCACGTGTCACGTTCTCTGTGAGGCATGAATAGACCAATGCTAACAATGAGATGACTAGCAAATTAGACATTTTTTATCGCCATATGGCACTGGGCTACCGTGTTTCGTGCTCCTCCGTCGTAGTACTAAAACTTGAGTATACCGCACGGTTCTTTGCTCCTCCTCAGGTCGTCGTCACATTTATACGAGCAGTCAAATCACAAGGCCCCGCCTTCCAGCAGTAATGAGCCGTCAAATCACAAAGGCCCTCGCCTCGCGTGAAACCGACCAAGCTATACTTCCCCGCCCTCTAGCCTTTAAAAAAATGTTTACTTTTGTGTAGTAGTATCGATGGATTGCGCCAGGGAGCAAAACTTTAAATTAAAAAAAAGGTGGTACATATAGAGAGCGCTCATCGCCAAATTATGCATATAATACTATTAAAAAGGCTAGTCACAATAATGGTGTCCAGCACAACCCACCCCTCAAATAAAACTAAGCACCCTGGAATTCTTTGAGAAAACTAAGCACCCTGAAATTCTTTGATAACTAAACTGATGGCTATATGATGTTGGCCATATATATTGTACGTATATAATGTGAAGAAATGATTGGTAGTACTATACCAACTACAAGATGAAATGTAAGAAATACTAGTATGTACGTACTGAAGAGTTAATGTAACGAGAATAAACATAACATAGTTCTGCTGGGGGCTCAGCACAACACACCCCTCAAATTAAACTACGCACACCTAAAATTAAACTATGCAACTAATCTGGTAGACACTGCATTAGAACCACCATGAGCAATGACACTGCCACCTTACTCAGAGTCCTCATCCATGTCCTCGACTTCGTTCTTGTCCCTCTTCCTCAGGGCCGATACTTCTTTGCTTGAACTGCACACTTGGCTCTTGCTCTTCATCCAACCCTTGTAGATATTGAAACAAAGATAGCCATCCATTGCAGCTAGTGGATGTGGTATATATCTAGTACATTCCGCAGCCATGCATGACAAAGAAACGTGTGATGAGGTTTCTCCAGTTTACCGTACGAAGGATGAACCATGGCTCCTGTCAGGGTCAGCATTGAAGGTTGGACACTGGAGGGCAGCAACCTATTCTTCTGGAGGTCGAAGGGGTTGCCTACAACAAGGCCTATCTGACCCAGGATTCTTTTGTCGTTCGTAAAGTCTACAGTAACGAATTTCACTAGGTTGCTCTCGAGGAAGTTCTTAAAATCCAGGCATTCAACATCGGCATGGCATATATGGTAGACCAAGCATTAGTAATGCACGCAAACCTGGATCACGGCGGGCTTCTTCCTCTCTTCCTTCTTTAGATCCTTCTCTCGTCCCAGGACTGTGGTGTACTCAGCATCTAGACCAGCGACCCACTCATCATCTGAGTTTTCGAACATGTGTCTGAAGCGAGAAAGGCATCCTTTCACCATTGCAGAAGAACGGGTGTAGATGACTTCGAACTCATCGCCGGTGATGGTTCTAACCTTGTACTAACCGCCAATCATGGAGATTTAGGACACCATGGATTTGAGAGGAGGGTTAGAATTAATGGAACTGCGTAATGTGAAATGACGAGATGACTAGGAGCGAACCGCCATAATATTAAAGGACGTACGGGGACGAGTAGGAGCGAACTGCCAGCGTGCGAACGGCAGGGTAGTGACTTTTCCATTCTCCCATGATACGGGCTTCCGAGAGGCCTTGGATCTGAGATCGAACGGTTGCATGGCGTGACTCTATACCTATGGGTGAATATCCTATCCTGGAGGGTTATTCTGCAAATTTTCAGCAACTTAGCATGCGACCGTTCGATCTCAAATCCAAGGGCTGCCAGCAGCCCGTATCATGGTCGCGCCTACCACGACCGTCGCGTCGCTCGCGCGGTCGCGCCCTTGGAGATTTAACAGGGTGCGTTAGGCTATCTGATGTTGGCATGTCATCACTTAGTCACTCATACTACAACAGGGTTAGCTATAAGGTTGGCTATAAGTGTATTTATTTTTTTACTTCTCTCTATCTCTTTCTTCGTACTCCGTCCGTCCCATAATATAAGAACGTTTTTGACAGTAGTGTAGTGCCAAAAATGTTCTTATATTATGGGACAGAGGGAGTAGTATTTATTGCATTTGCCAAGGAGTGACATCTTCCAATGAAATTGTGCTTTAGATGAGGTGCTAAGGGCATTAAATGGCTTAGCAATTAAGTCCCCAATGCATAGGTGCTTATTAGTTTTTTCTGCTAAGTTTGCTTCATTTAATTAGCTATAGACTCAAAATTTTCTTTTCACCTAGGTACACGCGCTTAGTACCATTTCTTCCTTGGGTCACCAAACTTGCCACATCAGACTTTATGCCTATGTGGCAAGCTTAGCACCTGTAGGAGCAAGTAGGTACTACAATAGTGGGCTATAAGCCAGCTTTACATGGCATTTTTTTATATGTGGTGGAAAGAGGTAAGGAAAAAGTGGAGAAGCGGGCTCTCATGCAAGAGCCAGCCTCTACTACATGGTGGAGCATTGGGAGAGGCACCTGTATGGAGGTGGTCAGGAATCGGGAGACTCGCGCCGGTCGTAGCGCCGCAGTTAAAATGATATCGGCAAGTCAAATCACGGGGCCCCAGCTGTCCAGCAGTAACTCGCTGTCAAATCACACAACCCTACGTTTGCAGCAGCCTACACCCTTGTCTTGTCGCGCCTCTGTCAAACCGACTAGGCGGAACTACCCCGCCTACCGCACAGGAAAAGCCCCACCCTCGATTTTAAATAGTACATTATACTAATTTTGTATCCATGGATTGCGCCATGGAGCAAAGCCTCTAGAAAACGGCGGTATACATGTACGGAGTATACAACACGCCCGTCGCATTCGCGTCGCACCCCAGATGGTCGGTCAGTCTGGCACGCTACTCTCCGAATGTAATGCGCGTCATATTGCATTTGCACACACATGTGGGACCGCAATTGAGAACCGACCATAGGCACACTCCCCGGCCCCACAAGTCGGGTGACTTAATAGAAGAGCGAGACGAGCGGTAGTACTAGAGAAGTGTTGTACTATGTTGGTGCTTGGACAATCCCTGCAAGACACGGAAGATCAGTTCGTCCATGCATGTGACCAGACTCCAGCAGACACGCCTGGATTGGCTATCGTCTACATATCGTGCAGGCTATGCTATACAGGGCTGCAGTTCTGGTGAGAAATCTAAAAAATGTTTCTTGTCATCTCGCAAATTAGGTGTCATGTGCCTTGGATCACTGCGAGGGTTAAACAACGACAACTGAGTTGGGCTAGTCATTGGGGGCACATGCACGAAGACTACTCGGCTGCCATCTAGGTCAAGCCGGCTGTGTTAATTAGGACATCTATCGACAGACTCCTTTTCTATGAGTTTATCTTTAATTTGAGCTTTGTTCCTCATCTAGTTTGTCTGTCTGGATTCATGTTATCTCCGTCGGGATTCATGTTGTCTCCTTTGGGCAGTGAGCTTTTTTCGTGTTATATGTTATAATCCGGTGCTTCAGATCAAAATGACGACAACTGCGGCTCCTCGCCACGTGCATGAAGACTTCTCAACAGTCATTGACGAGGTCAAGCCGGCTCCGGTAGACAAAAGAAAACTAGTACTCCACTATATAGGCAGGAGCCTCCGCGCTTGCTTGCTAGTGTTTCTCTCTTCACACTGTCTCGTCCTCTCCAGATCTAAACACGACAGCGTTGGCCACACTTTCTCTCTCTCTCTCTGCTCACCGCTGGTCACAGATCCAGGCAGATCCTCTCCGTGGGGGAAGGTGAGAAGGTGCAACGTTCAGGCGGTCGTCCTCGGCGATGGCTCTTACCCACTGCTGGCACGTCCCGACTAGAGTGCCTTGCCGTTCTCTCCCAAGCACCGCTGGCGAGGGAGGGCCTCCGACCCCTTCTTCCTCGCTGTCATAGTGTGTGCAGATCCGGCCTCCCATCGCCCACCTAGCGATATCCTAGCGACCATCAGGTATAACTTCCTTCGAAACCGGCCTTGCTGTAATTCCCGAGCTCCTGACGTCGCTGCATTTTTATCTTTTACTATTTCTCAAGCCCCCTCGTAGATAGGATCGATCGGCTGTTCGAAAACCACCTAATTTTTTACAGTTAAGAGGTAAAACTAGTTCATGCACACGAATCTAGTACTACTTGGTTCAAACAAGAAAGAAAGAGGGTGGGGGTGGGGGAAGATTTGTTACCCGAATCTAGGACTTGGTCGAAAGAGGAAATAATAAGGGCGAAAAGTAGCAGAGACTGACTATCCAATTGGTCTCTAGGCCTAATAAGGAAATAAAGGGAAACACAGTACAAACTCAATATAAACCCGATCTATTGGTTGAAAAAGGAAAGAAAGTGGGGACTAGGAGACAAGTCAACAGAGTAAGTCCATCACTAGATTTGCTAGCCTCACACAGTATAAGGTGGCTATACCAAACAAAAATTGGACCAACCCAGATATCCTGTTCTGATGTTTGTTGCCCCGAGCCACTCTTACGTAATGCCACTGGTAAAATGTAGCAGTCGCACTGTTAAAAGTAAGGACACGTTAAACCAATGTTGTTTTCAATGTAATGCCTCCAGTAATATGAATCAACTAGCGGAGTGACCCGCGCATTTGCGCGGCTAGACGTGATGTATATATTTATCTATTGGTGTTTCTTTCTACATATATTCTTTCATTTTTTTTCAATATTTATGCAAAAGACTTGGAAGTTATGAAAGCTTTATTAAACTTTGGTCCAAATATTTCCACCATATACGTACATTTGTTCTTGAAGACATGGAAGGCCAAGAGAATCAGCGTATGTTTGCGCCATGCAAACTATTTTAGTAGTATTGTTCCCTCTTTTGTCATTCTTGCACATTTATCTTTGTACCTAGCTACTATATATTGAAGAAATTTCACTGATAAGATATAAACACTGATTACTTGTACCACTATATTGTTATATGTTTCATTATCTACCTCGTCATTGGCCAAACTATGCTTGTGGTTTTATTGACATATACATGCTTTCACGTCTTCTCTTATTAAGGTATTTTCTATACCAGTGTAGACCATTTATCTTTGATTGGTGTGTAAAATGTTGAACTCTTCTCTCATTGGCCCTCTTTTGAGCATGTTACATTTGATGACGCCTATTTCCTGTGCACTTAAGAAAAGTAAAACTATCCATTACATACTCATCATGAGTTCGTGCTTACTTATTTGATAAAAATATTCACTCACTCATGGCTAATTGTGTGATAGTTTTTATTGTGTCCATCAGTATCCACCCTTGTAGCCGAATGTTATATAATTTATTTATTTTGACATGTTTGCATTGATGTAGTATTTAAGTTATATGGAAATATAACAGCCAAAATGTACACCTGATCAATGATATAAATAAGACTTTGATTGGAAACCTATTTTAATTACATTATTGTTGGCAAACACATCCGTATAATTTCATATTGATCTTTGTATTTCTCTATTCTACTTATCACCATCAGTAATTATTTGCACTCTCAAAAAAATGTTACAGGGCATGCAAAGTTCCCATTGATACAATTTACAGTAAAAAATGTTGTTTGGAATATGCACCCTATGGAAACATGATCAAGACTTAGCAAAAATATATATTGTTGTTGAAGACATCGCCATGTGACTAATGAATTGAGGCACACAAAATTATATCACCACTAATAAAATGCATTATTTATGCCATCTTCCCGGATCTGTATATCTATTATTTTTGTTGCGGTTGCAGTTTCATGGCAGTACAATATATTGTTTTTGTGTCCATTTTGATGTTCATCAACTTACGGTTTAATAAGACCGGAATCAAATCAAATTATCCATTTTTATTTTCATGCTTAGATATACTGGTCAGTGTTTTTATCTATGATGATAGTCATAGCTTAACCTTTATACTCCCTCCGTTCCTTTATATAAGGTGTATTTGTTTTTTGATAAATTTTCACAATATAAGGTGCAGTTCTTCTAATTCCTCATAATCCCTTTTTTATGCCTGTAGAAAAAGGAAAGTATCTCTCTCCCGATTTTCTGTATCTCTCTTTATAGAAAAAGAAGGAAAGTATATCTTTCCTGATTTCCTGTATCTCTTTCTTTCAAAGCCTAACTGATTTACTTGCCAGTTATCAACAAATTTGACAAGGGTAATTTCGTACTAATGTATCTATAATTCGTTGCCTTGGTCACCGTGCCTAAAAATATACACCTTAGATAAAGTAACGGAGGGAGTATAACAGAAGCTGACAATTTATTATTTATTTATTTTGAACTTCATATAAAAATCGCGGTGTATTGTTTGTACATCCAATAAGAGATTTATCAAGTACGACTTGAAATTCATATCAGACGTGAGATGTGATTGGAGGCAAGACTTTTTAGTATATTTCCCACTGCTGATTTAGGCGTGTGCCTTTTTTATCCCAAGGACCTGCCCGTTTTTTTTTCTTTTTTTCTTTTTGAGGGAAATCCCACGTTCTTTTAAGAGTTAATTATAATTACAGTACATAAATTTGCACGGTGGGTACAATTTCATACATAAACTTGAAAAATGACACAAATTGACCCTATAACTTGTGTTTGAGGTATATTTTGATACATTTTCGTTTATTGTCGTCAACTCACTGTTAGTAAGTCTTACTAAGTGTATGGCTCGTGTGCATGGGTTCCACCTGTATGTAAGACTTTGTAAGTGCATAGGGAAAACAAAAAAATTACGCTGGTGCGGCTGACAGGAGCTAGAGGCTCTAGCCAGTCAATCAAGTTGCACGTCAAGATATATAACGTTCAAAATTGTTGGTGATGTTAACCAACTTTTTGGTCACAGTTTCTAAATTACACTGCTTCCGTAATACACACACTTTGTTTGTTATAAATATAAAAACACAACGGCTTGAAGATGGTAAAAATAAAGAAAAATATTTCTCTATTGGTCCACATGGAAACGCTACGCTGGGCGTCATTGCAGGCGGGACAATATTTTTGTCGATCGTGCATGCAGTGCATATATTTAGCTTCAAATCAATCCTCCTTATGCAAGATATATATAAGATTATCTACAGCCGGGCACCGCAAACCCGCTCATACGTCCGGGCGGGCCGCCCGATCACTAATCGGTCACGATTTTTCAACCTAGACGGCCCCTTCAACCGAGCCTCAAATGCTCGGGACGAGCCGGAGCCCTCCTACCCGCCCGTCCAGTCGGCGCTTGGCACTATCGTCGTGGATATCTCCGACGACGAAGATTAGCTAGGGTAGTACGTAGGATTTCTTTTGCATGCTTTGTATGAATCTATGAGTAGAAATATGAGATCCTTAGATGCAGAGTGGCTAATTTGAGGCATGACCGGTCATTGTCCGCGGACAAAGCCCGGTCGCGTCCACAGGCGTTTGAGGGTCCAGATTTGCAAAGTCCAACTGTAGATGCTCTAAATTGGCTAGCTAATCTCACGCGAGCCATGAGCTCCTAAGTTTGAATCCCCATGAAGACAACCCCTTTTAATTTGTCTTACATTTTTCCTTTTAATTTGTCTTTCCCCACTTACAGGTGGGACCCATACCACTCTGGCGAGCCACATAGCAAGAGTTAATAGTGAGTTGACGGCAATAGACGGAAATGTACCTAAATGTACGTCATACACAAGTTACAGGGTCAGTTTGTGTCATTTTTCAAGTTTGTGTATGAAATTGTACCCACCATGCAAGTTTATGTACCATAAGTGTAATTAACTGTTCTTTTAAAGTGTGTAGGGGAGCTGATTTCCAGTTTTTTGCCTAATAGATTGAATTACTTAGGCATGTTTTTTTTTCTCTCAGAAAGACATGCCCACCTTTTTTTAACGTCTATAGGTAACCTGGTTTTGTACAGGCCACATATATGCATGCCTGCCTTTTACGTGCATATTTCTTTTCCAAGAAGAGGTCTCCATTCCATGTACGTGTCCACGTACGAGAGACAATTACTTAGGCATGTCTTTTTTCTTGGAAGGACATGTCCATGTTTTTCTAACGTGTATAGGTAACAGGGTTTTGTACGGCCCCATATTTGCATGCCTGCTTTTCCTGCATGTTTTGCCTGGAAAGAGTTGTACAGCCCATGTACGTGTCCACGCTGGATTTTTTTTCTTTTTCCCATAAGATTTGGTTATCTTTGTGCTGGCCTTTTTATTTTAGACCAACGTGTCAATAATAGACCTGTTTGTACATGGTTCATGTTGTACGTAAATTTTTCATCTTTTAATCTCATTCGTTATTATTTAGATCAACGGCGCATATTTTTCAAGCTTATGTGGATTAACGTGATGGCTTGTTTGTCTTCTGTCTTAAGTATATAATAGAAGATAGATGGCACTTTTTAACATGTCCTGCTAAATTTCCCTTTAAGACAAGTTGGTTCTTTTCGTTAGAAACGCAACTGTCTTGGTCCGCCTACTCTCCCATGCCCAAAGTAATGTCGTATTTAACGGTTGTCATAGTTAATCCTAATGCCCACACTAATATCTAGCAATGCAATTGCTTTAGGTAAGTGGTGAGAGCGTGTGTGAAGAAGTACACCCCTGCAGGGTTATCAATGATCTATTCGAATAGCCGCATCCTCGAATATGGACTGCTTGAAAAACTTATGTGGTACATAGATAACTTGAAGTGGATACTCTAAAATGCGCAAGATGAGCGTGAGTGCTATGGATGGCCTTCTCGTAGGGAGACGGGAGAGGATCCATAGTGGTGTATTTGAGATGATGAATATGTGGATTCATGTGCACTTTCTCACCTCAAAGAAATACTGGTAGACGTAGTATAGGATAGCCACTGAGTCAAAGCTGGCTTGCTGCAGTTAAACCCCAAAACCCCTTTTGTTGATACTAATGCATATGTAGATAGTTCTGATGTAAGTCTTGCTGAGTACTTTTGTACTCACGAGTGCCTATTTATGTTTTGCAGAGGAAATGTCAGTCTCACTAGTGAATACTACGATGAGTTCGATGTTAACCGATTAGCTTGGGAATCCCAGACAGAGGTCTGGTTCCTATGGAGGGTCTTCTAGATAGTCAGACTTCTCAGCTAGCAACATAATTATATATGTGAGATAATAAACGCAAACGGTCCTGGCAACGGCAAGGCTACAGCCGTGGGTTACCGTGCGTGAGGCCACAAAGTGATATGATGTGTTACATGCTAGATCTGTGTGACTTAGGATCGGGGTCCTGACAAGAACATTCCTTTTTATTGTTGTTTTTATGAGTGAACTTTGTAATTATATATAATGAACTTCAAAATTTGTGAGATTTCACTTTGGGAAAAAATTCTCAACCTTTTCGGCAGTCGGATCTCACACGTAGAATCTTCGTCCCAATAAAACAAAGCACTTGAACTGCTTTGAACATGGTTGCGAACTTCTACAAACATGTTACTGAACTTCTAGGCGTCGCCCACGGTTTCGTCAGGGTGGGACTTCCACGCCAGCCGTATCCGGTCCGCGGGGCCGGTGATCTCCCACACCGGGTGGGAGCACTTCTGCAATGGTGCGATGCGGCGACGGAGGAACTCCTCGACGACCATACCCGCCGTAAGCTTAGCCTTGCGCAGCTTCTTCTGCCTCGTCAGGATTGGCTTTAGCGCGGCGTCGCCTAAATTTTTATGCTCCAGCAGGGGGACTTCTCGGCCGGGTCGGTAGGGACCACCAGGAGTGGGCTAGCTCGCTGGGCGTCGACATAGACCCAACGCGACTTGAAGTTCTCCACCTTCTCAAGATCTTCATGTTGATAAGGAACTTGCCCATCTCGTGGTCAACACGGAAGGAGGCACCTCTAGCGCAGGGGCTCCCGCCGGAGGTCGAAAAGAGCGCCACGAATGGCACCACACCCAGGAAGGCCTCGCAGAGGTACATGAAGACCGCAAGGACAAGGACGAACCTAGGATAGAGGTGGAGGAGACAAATCCCATAATAGTTGAGGATGGCGTAGAGTAAAGTCTGAGAAGGGCGGAAACAGCTCGGGGAAGAACAAATGGAAGAAGACAAGGAATAGCAGGGGGCCAAGGTCGCGCCACAGAGTGGTGCCCAACCAGATCTGGGTAGCGCCCCTCTCGAAGTGCTCCGTGGCCATCATGGGGCAAGCCCTGGCTAGTCCGCCCGCATTGACAGAGGACTGTAGCAAGGTCGGGCCACGCTGCATCGGGATACTCTTGCTGGAGGAGGCTTCGGCAGCCGCTGTTTTCTTGCCTAGCGCCATGGCAGCAACGAGATTAAAGGTGGAGGAGTAGCAGGGAAGCGGTTCACGCGAGGCGAAGGGAAAGGTGGGAGGATTAATGATGTGCTAGTGTCAGAACAGTGGGAACCAGGGTACCACGACCCGTCTGCTTCCGGCCTAGAGGACAGCGTGTGAAGCGGCCCAGCAGAGTAGCCTCTCCTTGGTTTCTCTATAGGAAGCCGCCTCACGAGGGGTGAGCCTCCTGAGGCCCCTCGTCATGAGTCCAGACCCTGCCTCTGCAAAGGCCCCCCTCGTGAGGCTCCCCTCGTGGGTTCTTCTTGAGGAACGAGTTGTGCGGAGCGAGCTGCAGGGCTCCGCGCCCAGCACTGGGTGGTGCCCCGCTATCAGGATAAGGGCTGTGGGGCGCGGTCTAGCCCAGCTCCCATTTTGGTTTTCCTCTTTGGTGATAGAAGATCAAAACGGATCAACGCGCCAGGAGAGAGGCCTCTGCCAAGACCGTCTATGCGTCATGAGGAGCTCATTTAGCAGGCGGCGACCACCTTTAGTCAAGATAGGTGTGTGCTCTTATCCCCCTTCAAATTGCCACTCTGTGGCTACCCATTCCCGCTCATATTTTGGGATTGAGGACTGAGGCACTACAAGAAGGGGAGGAGCACCTCCATGCAAAGGAATCGGCTCATTTGCCCACTCCCACATCTCTTGTACTCAGAGCTCTAGCTCTCCACAAGAAAATTCAACACAAGTAGAGTAGGGTATTGCACCACACGGTGGCCCGAACTTGGGTAGCTCGAGCGTCCCCTTCAAGTTTGGCGAGGGACAGAACTCGAGGTGTCCCAGTCATGTCGTAGGCTGCCAAACTAAGCCCCCCAGTTTTTGAAACTCTTGTTTTTGGAGAGATCTCTAGGACGCAAATCCCCTACACTGATAGTAACCTGTTATTTTCCTTATTATCTTTCATCAATGAAATTGTTCATACCATAATTAAATTTGGGTGTAAAATTACAACAACAAAAAAGGTAGAACTCATAAATGCGTCATGCAGATAGGGCGACGTCTTTGAGATAGAATATCTACACCCTATCACACATATCTTGAAGACATGAGATATATCATATCTATGGCAATTTATTTTTCTTCAAGTCTCCTCGTCCATTGCTATAAGAGGTGGCATAGACCATTTGGATTTGCATCTTTTGTGTGCTCTCTTACTTCCCTTCTGACAGTATATTACTTGAGACATGGGAACCCTCAATGTGAAAATCCTGCTATGTTTGCTACTCCTCATTGCACACCATTTGGTTCCCGGTAAATATTTCGTAGAATAGTCACCCTAAAAAACAATGCACTCATTCAATGTATATATGGCCTATATGTTTGATTGTCATATGTGCAATTTATACTCCTTCACATACATTCTTTTCTTTTTACACTACAGAGTATTGTAGGATCTGAGTTTTCATGCACCATATTTTGATTGTTGTTTTGTAGGTTTCGGGGGCGCAACATGCAAAGAGCCCAGTAGGACATATACCAATCCACGCTGTGATAACGATGAATGTGTTGAGGCCTGCCACAAGGAGGGCTTTACCCGAGGGGCGTGTGGAGGTATTATCAAAAGGAAAAAACTTATGATACTTTGTTTTTGCAAAAAAGAGTGTTAAAGAAAAAAAATGTGTTAAGGCTGTGGAGGATGTGTTGTAGCAGTTAATAAGATTGTGTATCAAGAAGAACTAATAATGATGAGTGATAAATTGTGTGACTCTGCCAAGTTGTCCTTATTTTTGGCTCAAAACACACACATGCATATCTAACTCATGCAAATGTTCTAAAAAGACACATGCTGGAAATACTAGATTCATGTGACCATGAAACATAACTTATCTCCCTGGTAAAGTGTGTGTTGCAAAAATGATGTGTTCTTAGTGACTCGTTGGATATATATCTGCAACAAAAGGAATTTCTTAGATCGTCAGACTTGCTACCTGATTTGCATAATTAACACCAAGTGAATAAAAAAGATGTGTGAGTTTATATGAACCGCACACTTGGCTCTTGCTCTTCATCCAACCCTTGTAGATATTGAAACAAAGGTAGCCAACCATTCCAGCGTAGTGGATGTGGTCTATATCTCGTACATTCCGCTGCCATGCATGAAGATGAAACGTGTGATGAGGTTTCTCCAGTTTACCGTACGAAGGATGAACCATGGCTCTTGCCAGGGTCAACATTGAAGGCTGGACACTGGAGGGCAGCAGCCGATTCTTCTAGAGGTCGAAGGGGTTGCCTACAACGAGGCCTATCTGACCCAGGACTCTTTTGTCGTTTGTAAAGTCTACAATAACAAATTTGACTAGGTTGCTCTCGAGGAAGTTCTTAAAATCCAGGCATTCACTGTCGGCATGGCATATGTGGTAGACCAAGCATAAGTCATGCATGCAAACCTGGATCACAGCGGGCTTCTTCCTCTCTTCCTCCTTTAGATCCTTCTCTCGTCCCAGGACTGTGGTGTACTCAACATCTAGCCCAGCGACCCACTCATCATCTGAGTTTTCAAACATGCGTCTGCAGAGAGAAAGGCATCCTTTCGCCGTCGCGGAAGAACGGGTGTATATGATGTCGAACTCATCACCGGTTATGGTTCTAACCTTGTACTCACCGCCGATCATGGAGATTTGGGACGCCATGGATTAGGAGCGAACCGCCGTAATATTAAAGGACGTGCGGGGACGAGTAGGAGCGAACTGCCAGCGTGCGAATGGCAGGGTAGTGGCTTTTCCATTCTCCCATGATACGGGCTTCCGAGAGCCCTTGAATATGAGATCGAACGGTTGCATGGCGTGATTCTAGACCTATGGGTGAATATCCTATCCTGGAGGGTTATTCTGCAAATTTTCAGCAACTTAGCATGCGACCGTTCGATCTCAGATCCAAGGGCTGCCGGCAGCCCATATCATGGTCGCGCCTACCACGACCGTCGCGTCGCTCACGCGGTCGTGCCCTTGGAGATTTAACACAGTGCGTTAGGCTATCTGATGTTGGCATGTCATCACTTAGTCACTCATACTACAACAAGGTCTGCTATAAGGTTGGCTATAAGTGTATTTTTTTACTTCTCTCTATCTCTTTCTTCGTACTCCCTCCGTCCCATAATATAAGAACGTTTTTGACACTAGTGTAGTGCTAAAAACATTCTTATATTATGGGACAGAGGGTGTAGTATTTATTGCATTTGCCAAGGAGTGACCTCTTCCAATGAAATGATGCTTTAGATGAGGTGCTAAGGGCATTAAATGGCTTAGCAATCAAGTCCCCAATGCATAGGTGCTCATTAGTTTTTTGTTGCTAAGTTTGCTTCTTTTAATTAGCTATAGACTCAAAATTGCCTTTTCACCTAGGTACATGCGCTTAGCACCGTTTCTTCCTTGGGTCACCAAACTTGCCACATCAGACTTTATGCCTATGTGGCAAGCTTAGCATCTGTAGGAGCAAGTAAGTACTACAATAGTGGTCTATAAGCCCGCTTTACATGGCATTTTTGCATATGTGGAGGAAAGAGGCAAGGAAAAAGTGGAGAAGTGGGCTCTCATGCAAGAGCCAGCCTCTACTGCATGGTGGAGCATTGGGAGAGGCACCTGTATGGAGGTGGTCAGGAATCGGGAGACTCATGCCGGTCGTAGCGCCGCAGTTAAAATGATAATGGCAAGTCAAAACACGGGGCCCCACCTGTCCAGCAGTAACTCGCTCTCAAATCGCATAGCCCTACGTTTGTAGCAGCCTACTCCCTCATCTTCTTGCATCTCTGTCGAACCGACTAGGCGGAACTGCCCCGCCTACCGCACAGGAAAAGCCCCGCCCTCGACTTTTAAATAGTACATTATACTAATTTTGTATCCATGGATTGCGCCATGGAGCAAAGCCTCTAGAAAACGGCGGTACACATGTACGGAGTATACAGCATGCCCGTCGCATTCGCGTCGCACCCCAGACGGTCGGTCGGTCTGGCATGCCGCTCTCCGAATGGAACGCGCATCATATTGCATTTGCACACACATGTGGGACCGCAATTGAGAACCGACCATAGGCACACTCCCGGCCCCGCAAGTCGGGTGACTTAATAGAAGAGGGAGACGAGCTATAGTAATGGAGAAGTGTTGTACTACGTTGGTGCCTCGACGATCCCTGCAAGACATGGAAGATCAATTCGTCAATGCATGTGACCAGACTCCAGCAGACACGCCTGGATTGGCTATCGTCTACATATCGTGCAGGCTGTGTTGTACAGGGCTGTAGTTCTGGTGAGAAATCTAAAAAATGGTTTCTTGTCATCTCGCAAAATTAGGTGTCATGTGCTTCGGATCACTGCGAGGCTTAAACAGCGACAACTGAGTTGGGCTAGTCATTGGGGGCACATGCATGAAGACTACTCGGTTGCCATCTAGGTCAAGCCGACTATGTTAATTAGGACATCTATCGACGGACCCCTTTTCTACGAGTTTATCTTTAATTTGAGCTTTGTTCCTCGTCTAGTTTGTCTATCGGGATATATGTTGTCTCCTTTGGGCAGTGAGGTTATGATTTCTTGTAATGTGGCATTTTTTCATGTTATATGTTATAATATGGTGCTTCATATCAAAATGACGACAACTGCACCATCGGGCCACGTGCATAAAGACTTCTTGACAGTCATTGACGAGGTCAAGCCGGCTCCGGTAGACAAAAGAAAACTAGTACTCCACTATATAGGCAGGAGCCTCCGCGCTTGCTTGCTAGTGTTGCTCTCTTCACACTGTCTCGTCCTCTCCAGATCTAAACACGACATCATTGTCCACACACACTCTCTCTCCATGCTCACAGCTAGTCACAGATCCAGCCGGATCCTCTCCGCAGGGGAAGGTGAGAAGGTGCAACGTTCACGTGGCCGTCCTCGGTGACGGCTCTTACCCACTACTGGCGCGTCCCGATCAGCCTACCTTGCCGTTCTCTCCCAAGCACCGATGGCGAGGGAGGGCCTCCAACCCCTTCTTCCACGCTGCCGTAGTGTGGGCTGATCCGGCCTCCCGCCGCCCACCTACCGACATCCCGGCGACCATCAGGTATAACTTCCTTCGAAATCGGCCTTGCTCTACTTCCCGAGCTCCCGACGTTGCTGCATTTGTATCTTTTACTATTTCTCAGGCCCCCTCGTAGATAGGATCGATCAGCTGTTCGAAAACAACCTAATTTTTTACGGTTAAGATGTAAAACTAGTTCATGCACCCGAATCTAGTACTACTTGGTTCAAACAAGGAAGAAAGGGGGTGGGGGTGGGGGAAGATTTGTTACCTGAATCTAGGACTTGGTCGAAAGAGGAAATAATGGGGGCAAAAAGTAGCAGAGACTGGCTATCCAACTGGTCTCTAGGTCTAATAGGGAAATAAAGGGAAACCCAGTACAAGCTCAATATAAACCCGATCTATTGGTTGAAAAAGGAAAGATAGTGGGGACTGGGGGACAAGTCAACAGAGTAAGTCTAGCACTATATTTGCTAGCCTCACGCAGTATAAGGTGGCTATACCGAACAAAAATGGGACCAACCCATATATCCTTTTCTGATGTTTGTTGCCCCGAGCCACTCTTCCATAATGCCACTAGTAAAATGTAGCAGTCGCACTGTTAAAAGTAAGGACACATTAAACCAATGTTGTTTCCAATGTAATGCCTCTAGTAATATGAATCAATGGCACTTTTTTACATGTCCTGCTAAATTTCCCATTAAGATAAGTTGGTTCTTTTCGTTAGACATGCAACTGTCCTGGTCCGCCTACTCTCCCGTGCCCAAAGTAATGTCGTATTTAACGGTTGTCATAGTTAATCCTAATGCCCACACTAATATCTAGCAATGCCACTGCTTTAGAAATTGCAACTATCCTTGTAGGATTCCCATTCAGATAAGGTACATGCTTCTTTTCATTTGATGCATGTTTCATCACTTGTTAGTCACCCTCCTTTCCACCTTTTTTGTGCAAATAGAGATACACATTTCACGCTCGATCTTAGTTGAACACACAAATGATATCCAAATTATAGTTGAACATTCCGGGAGCTTCACAACCAACCTTGATGTTGCTCAATTTTATTGCAACTAATTATTAAGAAGCTCTGTGGGTTTCGTTTTCTGATGGAAATGGAACCGGGGCTGGAGCCCTTTTCATAAAAAATGAAGAAGTTGCTAGCTCACGGGACATTGCTTCATTTTAGGTGAACTGCACCAAAAGGTCCCATGAATTGAATCATTGATGTTGGTGACTGAAAGCGCAAGCTTCAGCATCCCAGTCTAAGCACCCCCGGCCTCCATCCTTGCGACACACGGTACACCTCGTTTGCCTCCTGCTCGACCCTAGTGTCACTGATAAAATGAAGTAATAATACAGTTAAAATAGAGCGAGTGTTATCTCTATCATTTCATTTCCAATGTAGATAAAGAAAGTGCTTCTCTTTGTTAATGTATGTTTCATCAACAAGTCCCATTGTTAATGTTTAAGCGTTTCTACAAACTGGGGTGCTTAATTTTAGTTGATCTGTACAAAAATAGAGATTTGAATGTCTCGATGCGCCTCCTTGTACTACTGCCGTACACTGATGTTCATCATTGGCAGAAGGTGTATCTGGGAGACTTGGGACGATTTCCAGTATGAGGCGTACCGTATGAGGCGTCGCAGGGCCCATCCCGCCCTCGCAGCATGGCATACTATGATACTATCGCAATATTTTCTTCTATTTATTTTGTGTGTTTCATCAACTAGTGCCACTATAATGTAATCACACCTTTTCATTATCTGTGCAAATAGGGTTATTCAGCTGCATTTTGGTGGAACTGCACAAATGTACGTATGGAACCGACATATATGCAGAGTGCGGGGTGTGCCAAGTAAAAATTACCGACACCAACCATGCTGCATGCACGCATTGGCATCCACCACCACAAGTGGGATGTGCGGCGCTCTCTGTGGATGGATTTTTCTTGGCAGCAAATCCTCTAACCAAATACTAGTTGCTTATATTGGCAGTTTTCTAGGGAGTACTCTTTTCTGAAAGAAGCACCAATCTATTTTTCTTTATTTGTACACTGTGTCACAACTTTGATCCAAAGGTGCAGAGATATTTTAGGGTGATTGGCGTAGTACTCGGAGATTGATTGTAAGCATGATTTTCATTAGTTGTCACACTAATTGTAAGCATGAGCAGGTGGAAGATTAGGTTAGTGCGAATCTTACCTTAAACCCTACCGCCGACGTTGAAATGAGGCGAGCATCGAGGGAACCATGGAGAACGGCGGGGAAGCGACATCGCGCCATCCGTCCTCCTCTTGCGGTGGGAGAACGAATACTCCTGTGGCTCCGGCTGGCTCTGCACCCTCACGAATGGCACACCATACTTGATCGATTCGTTATCCTCTGGGTGCTCGACCTTCGACCTGGGCGCCCACCACCTCCGCTTGACTGTCGCCTCGGGCGAATCTGTCTGCTCCATCACCCAGGGGAGATACTCGATGAACTCGGAGGACTGCGGCGTGACTGTTGCCGAGGAGTACATGTACATCACCGCCCTCATCGCCGCTGTCTCGCTCTTTCGCATACATTGCCACATGGCCCTCACCGTCCTCGAAATATCCCACTCATTGTCAAACCAAGTAAGGATCTCCTTCAACCTGGCTAACTTTGCCTGGTCGCCGCTGGCGATCTGCCTGATTCGATGTTGCATCCACTCCATAGATGTCCTTCTGAGTGGTCCGGTGCTAGCTTTGGAAGATGGGAGGAGAGATGGTGGTCTTGCAATAGAGAAGAGGGAGAGGAGAGACGGTGGTTTTGGAATGGAGATGATGGAGAGGAGACGAGGTGGTTTTGCAATGGAAAAGATCAGAAGAGGGAGAGGCGAGACGGTGGTTTTGGAAGGAGATGATGGAGAGGAGAGGAGGTGGTTTTGCAATGGAGAAGAGGGAGAGGAGCGTGCGGTAGCGATTTAGGATTGGACGAGAGGGCCGGCGCACTGTGACTGGATCAAAATCAAAATCAATTTGCCCGTCAATTAAAAAAGCGACCCCACATTAACTAGTCTCCCTTTTATTCTGGGTCATAATTGACCATGATTTTCGCACATAAAATATATGTTATATGTTGCAAAAATAATATAATTTGAAAGTACATTCAGATACGAACCAAACGATACAATTTTTGGTGACATGCATTCACATTGTGCTTGTCAAATAGAGTACATGGTCAAACTTTGACCCAAAATACGCAAAACAACAAAAAATAACTTCCAAGACAAGCGCCGCTCTTCCGCTCTTCTCCTCTTAAACCACCGCCGCTCCTCTACTGTTCCAATCTAAATCCAGCGCTGCACCTCTCCTCTTCCATTTCAAAAGTACCGCCCCTCCTCTCCTGTTCCAGTCCAAAACCAGCGTTGCTCCTCTCCCGTTCTAATCCAAAACCAGCACTGCTCCTCTCCACTTCCATTCAAAAACCACCTCCGACGAGTGAAGGTGCTGTGGAGAAGTAGATCGATGGAGGAGTACAACCGATAGTGAGGATCGTAGACGGCGACCCTGTGAAGCTAGCTAGGATGTTGGAGATACATTCTTGGTTTGACAACAAGGACCAACTAGCAGCGACAGCGACATCCACGGCCAAATATCTGCAACAGAGCGAAAAGGCGGCGATACTCCTAGAGGGAGTCACACGGGAGTACATAGAGCTGCTCCTCTGGGCCGTGGAGCAAACAGATTCACCGAATCCGATCGTGAGGGAGCGGTGGTGGGAGTATCGATCCCAGATGGAGCATCCATCAGAGATTGAAGGATCGAGCATCTACATTGTGCCATTTGTGAGGGTTTCCTGCCAAAGCGAGCCGGTGGAGTCTTCATCGACCGAACCCAAATGCAAGAGGAGAAAAGCGGTTGGCCCGACAATGCTTCCCCGCCATCCTCTCCCTCGCCGTTCACATCGTCTCACGCGGCGGTTGTCTGCCGCCGAGGAATAGGAGGGGACTGCCCCCACAGCCGAATAGTCAGGCAGGTTGTGAATTTTCAGGAGGAGCTTAGGGTTGTCATTATTTGCAGGTTGTGAATTGTGTTTTGGTGTTGTGTATTTTGAGAGTACTTTTAGATATGAATGTCTTTTGAATTTCAAATTCGCAGTATTGAGCATATGAAGGATTTTGTGAATTCTAGAGATCTAATTTTAGCACTGAAAAAAATGTAGTTTCATAGGAGTATAAAAGTGCAGACAATGTGATTCTCAGAAAAGAAACTGCAAGTTTCAGTTTCAGATAAGAAACTGCAAGTTCAGTTTCAGATAAGAAACTGCAACTTTCAGAGGCAGAGCATTTATGTTAACACGGCCTTTTCAAACAGGGTTAACATCATGTTGGAAGTTTTATTCATGGTCAAAAATGGAACTACCAGCCAGTTAACATCATGCTGATCAACATTCATGCATAGCACAACTTCATATGATGCAGAGTCAAAAAGATATGCTATTTTCAAAATGCCCACACAATGTCGAATGTGCGAAACACAGAGAAAACGAGGGACAAAGTTTTGGCAAGTGTTGGACGTGGTGTGCGTAGATGACAATGGGGACCCGCATGTCAACAAAGGCAAAAAATTAGGAGATATTTTCCCTGCACAGGTGGAATCGAACCCGGGCGGAACAGCTGTCGGGTAGTGTCACTTGGCCACTAGGCTAATTCAGTAGTTTCGTAAATAATAAGGCAATTCCTCAGGTGGTCGGATCCCCTCCTGCGCCTTTGTGCGCTCACCGCGACGCCGCTGTCTGCCGTTGTGAACATGCTGAACAAACGAGAGGAATCTGGGGAGGACTGTACGTGGAGAGGCGGACAGTCGGGACCCACCAGGTCTATGGCCGTACGCAAGCAAGTGCCTCATCGAAAAAATACTTCCTCCTAATGCTATACTGACGTTGGGGCCCACGGGTTTGTCAACATAGTTACATTTTTAGGTGCTTCAACGTAGTTACTATAGGAGATAAATTCACAACGAAGTCGGGGAGCTGGTAGGTATCATTTATTATCACTGGGGCAGGAAGTATCAGCTGGGTTTTGTGCTGCCCCGTCTAGGCTTTCTTTTTTAACATGCGCAGCCCACGACCTCGGATGGGAGGTCCATAGGCCTGTTTGTATTTTCTTGAAGGCCGTCATGTATCGACCGGCCTATGGACCTCCCGTCCAAGGTTTTATTTTTCTTGAAACATCGGCAGCCCAATTTTTTTTTTGAAGAAAACGGAGGGGTCTGTTCTATTTTTCTATATAAGAATAGGAACCCCAGATTCAACTTATGTTTCCCTTCTAACTATATTATATATATTTAAACTAGCGTTGTGACCCGCGCATTTGCGCGGCTAGATTTACTATGTGTCAGTGTATACATTGTTGTACTATGCTTTAATTTAGTTATCCACAACATTAGCACCAAAATGTCTAGCAAAACCATGATGAGAATTCTTTTTTGGTAGAAATCTCTCCAGGAAGTGGGCTAATATTTTATAAGGATTTTCGTATGATGCTCATACTAATATCCTGCTTTCCCTTCTTTTACTTTTCCTCGTCCCTTATTATTCATATTTTACTGAATTGGTTTTATCATCTTGTCATTAAGAATAAATCTAATCGACGACTCATACATAAATCTTGTGTTGTTTCGTGCGTCTTACCGTATTTTCCTTCTTAACTTACACATATATGGTGTATCCAATTGGTGCAATATCATGCTTCTAGGTGTTTCAATCATGACCCATCTTACTTTAGTTACCCATATCACTTGATCGCCGACGTAAGGAAATAAGATTACTATTCAAAATTTCTAAAACTTCCTCTCTTTCACTTGGATCCATCATAGAATTTATTCTGGTCATTGCTACATTTCTTTAGATGAACTCATACAATATTTCTGCACTACTAAGATCTGTTATTACAGACTTGACATGATTTTTATGGGTTTTTTTCTAAAATATTTCTCACACCAACTCTATTATTCTCATGCCCTATATTTCTTCTGAATCAGTCTCAATCACCAACATGTTTTTGAAAGTTATTTTTTTGTGAATCATCATATTAATTCTCGCCTTCGTCTATTCTTTTTATCAGTCTTGTGTGTTTTTCCTAATTTTGTCTGGTCGATGAACTTAAACTTGGCTATATCTAATATATGTCACATTCCCTTCTCTCTCCTTGTCGACTTGTTCTTTGTGATTGTAGCCGTCCTGTTTTGCTATGCCATAATATATATCACAAATCAAACAACTTAAATATATCTGGACATGGTTCCTTACTTTGAACGCGCACTATGGTTGCTACAGCGTCAATTTATTTCTTTTGTATGATAAATTCCTCAAACACATAGAACATTGGAATGTATTGCATACCTGATACCATATCCATTGTGCATTTTGAATCTTCCAAAGAAACAGTTTTATTTTTGGTTCCGATTGTACATCGTCGGCCGAAAATTTAAACATATTTCTTGCTCATCTTCCTTGTCAAAATGATAATTTTTTTGCGGGTTGTCAAAATGATAATTTGAATATAATAAATCTAAAGTTTACCTATTTATGGAGTATATGAGTGTTTTTTTGAACTTTTAATCCAAAAACATGTGTATGAAATTTTATTTTAACAACTGATTGCACAAAGTATGCTAACTTAATTACTACTATGAGCAAAAGCAGCCAAATAAAATATTAGTAGTTGATAGATGACATCAGCGATGATGTGATAGTTTGCACTGGGATTGCAATACAAAACGGATTGCATCTTGCTTACGCTGGTGGCTATGTACGTGTGTCAACCGGACTGCTCCTTTTTTCCTGTTATATATAATTCGTGTTTGGCTCGGGTCGGACTACTCCTTTTTTTTTCCTTGTTATTAATTGTGTTTGGCTTGGTCTAAACATATATCTATTTGTACGCCACAAATTATTTGTGCGTGACATACTGACCTTTTTGTACGTATGAATATTATTTGTATGTAACATTTCTATCTTTAAATCTCAGCCCTTAATTTTTCAAATTAATGGTCGAAATAATTTAATCTATGTGCTACATTAGTTATCCTTTGAGGTATTTTTCTTTATGTTTAGTTATTGGTATGCTTAGATAGAAACTTTAAATCGTAGAAAGTAGGAAGCAAATAACATCGGGCGGGGACCTGATTTGAAACTCGCTCCATATTACAAATAAGAGACATTTTAGTTATGCCTCGTGTCAAACTTTTAAAAATTTGACATGTATATTAATTTTAATTATTTATATGGGAAGGAATCCTATGTATAGGTCTGTCTCATAAAAAAATGTTGAATCTTCAAAATTTCATGATTTATACATAAATTATAATATAAATTAATGATATAAAATATCATTTATCAATTATATGGAGCGAGGGTTTTCCTATTCAATGATTCTTTTATTTCTATGTGAACTGCTATTCATTTTAGTTCTGCTACGTGCTTGTAATTTGGCAAAATATTGTTTAGTAAATTTCAATATTTGAAAATTTTTGAGTGTGACAGTAGAAGACGCATGGTCCATGGCTTTCTATGCAAAATTTTAGATGTCTATATTTCGCCAATTCCGAAATATTTTTTCAACAAAAATTAAAAATATATTGGTGACACTTAGACCTTGTGTTATATTCATCCATCATCATCAGTTCGCTGCCAGTGGTAATGAATATTTTTATTTGCATCACCATGTCTCTAGATGCTTTGGCACATGATTGACTTATCCATGAAAAATACTAAACATTGATGTCTTGCACACTCTCATCAGTGTTGTTTCGGAACATAACAATTTCGTTTTGCATTGTCTTGTACTCCCTCCGTCCCAAAATAAGTGACTCAACTTTTGCACTTCCTTGTTGTGTGGTTTCTTGTTACAATAGCCCACTCAGGCAACATACTATCATATGTATGTCCTTAATTTTTTACTCGATGTCATGCATGTCATGTGTGGGATTCTTGTACATGCACATGTTATCTGATGCTTCCCTATCTAGAACTTCTCCACGCTGCTAACTGAAAGCCTTGAGTGGTCTCTGCTTTAGCTGCCACCTCTCCCTTATGTTTTATCTACCCCTTTTCATAACACCGAAGATAAACATTTTGATACGTTTAGAGAAAACTAAACATTTATTTCTATTTTTTATTCGTCAAGTTCACATGTACAATTTTCAATTTTTGCCTATTTGTTGACCAATTTTCAACCGACGATATGCATACAGATCCATTTGGAGAAATTTGCATATTTCCTTTTACTATTATTCCACAGTTTCGCACATGTAAACTTCAAAATTTGACTCTTTGTTGACTAATTTTACTCGGTTTCTTATCACGGGTTTCATCTGTACAAAGAGTTGTGCTCTTAAATACATTTTTAATTTCCATGGTAAAATTTATTCCAAAATTGAGATTTTGTATACTATGTGTCGAATCAAACTCGTAATATTGCTTTATTTGTAACTTCTAATTCTGTACATAATAAAGAGTTGTATTATCTCTATTTTTAGGTTCAACCAAATTAGGAAGAGTAAGGCTAATGGCTGAAAGGTCAATAAATTTGTGGGTTGTATTTAGTGAGTAATTGCTGCCACTTTTTCCCTAAAAAGAGAGTAATCGCTATCGCTTTAAATGTGCATATCACTTATTATGCAAGAAATAGGTAAGTTATTGGTACACTGGACAAGCATGTCAGTTGGCCCGACTGTAGCATATGTCGGACATACATTCAAATTAGAATAGAGCTCGGCTAGTAGCCTGCGCTGCTGCAGAGGACGTGCCTTCTTTTATGAATCTGTACGCGTTCTGCTTGTATGCACGGTGCAGCTCAGTCTTGCCGGATATCCTACTACATATGCTCTCGTATACTACTATCTCCAATTACTATGTGAACTAATTGTCGTGCTTCTTCCAGCAAAGCTTTCAGGATCGTTATTTTTTTTATTAATCCTTCTTCCTTTCTACGCAGGTCTTTAAGTCTCTACCTAATAATAAAGCAAATTGGGTTTCGGCGGTCCGTCATGCACTTTTGCAGAAACCCCCTGCGTTTTTTATGAATTAACCTGCAGTACACACTTAAGTCAAACCGAACCGTTATTTTACATTTTTACGAACCCCCCCCCCCCCCCCCCCGGACGTATTAGATAATTCACCCGCCGATTATATATAAGTCAAACACATGTTTTTTAATTATCCATATCTTTTAAACCGTAACTCCGATTTTAACATGTTATATATAAAAATAGATTAGAAAAATGTGTAGAATCTGAATATGACGTTATTTTGTTTGTTAAATATTTTTAAAATATTATTTTGGAAGATATTTAAGTCAAACAAATATTTTTCTTAATTATCCATATCTATTAAACCGTAACTCTGATTTTAACATGTTATATATGAAATTTGAATAGAAAAATATGTAGAATTTGAATATGATGTTATTTTTACCTATTAAATATTTTAAAAGCAAACTTGTAACCTATAGGGCACATCCGTTTTTCTTTCATACCGCGACGATCTGGATTGCAAATAAACAACCACTAAAATCATAAAGAGACGAAAAAAAACATCGATAATCACACATGAGCACCTCTGAACAAACTGGCAGGGGAAAAGCAACATTCAAACACACTTTGATTTGTGTGAACTCTGAGGCCACTGAAGGTGAGAAGGAGGATAAGCGGCAACACAAAAATGATGCCTCGCTAAAATAAAGGGCATGAACATATTATGGTTATTGGGTTAAGAGTGTCTGCTATTTTTTTCTCCCGATGCAACGCACGGGCTCTTTTGCTAGTATATTTTAATCCTGCTTCCTTCTATGCAGGTCTCTTATTCTTTTACTTCTCACATTGGGTTATCAAATCTTTTCAAAGGCAGAGTCCATGTTCCCTTATTGAAGAGAAGTATAGTCCGAGTGCGTCATCTTCTTACGATTCCTTTTCTAAACCGATGCTTCCTTTTTTTAAAGTTGAACCGCTGCTTCCTTTGATAATCCCGTTGATGTACCTTACGTGTGTGCACAAACATATGTACACGTGACAGTCCAATATCTTGACACGTACATGATATTGTGTTACGCAAAATCTTTTAAATCTCAGCCATTGTTATTCTGATCAGACGGTGCAAATAATATTAGTACATGTGGATAAATATAATGGCTTGTTCGTCTCTTGTTTTAATTATATGTTATTATATATTATTTTTATTGTCATCATATATTTAAGAGATACTTACATATGTAAGAAAACAATATCCCACATCTTATTAACTTATAAAAATAATTTCTTAACAATAAAATCCTGGATTGTTTTGGCACGACAATCCTAGTAATTGTGTACAAAACCTTGGTAAGATTTAAGGAAGAATGTAATAATATCACTTATTATTTAAATATATTTATAACAAAATGCTCAGCCCCTTTTTATTTTTTGATAACATTGCTGGCCAAACCCAACATTATAATTAGAATCAGCCCAGCAAAATCGTGTATTTCGAGAAAGTGCAAATGGCCTGTAATTTTTTAGGAAAAAAATAAATGGGCCGTATGGACGCTACATTATTTGTTCACCCAGCCCAGCTAATGGACTGTAATTCAAAAAAAAGATCAAATTGACTATAAATTCTGCCGCGAAAGAAAAAGACTATAAATTCTGAAAAAATGGGTTGAATACGTGCCACATTTTTGGAGGCTGAAATGTGGGCCAATAGGTCGAAGCCAACGCAAGTCGTTGTCAATTTAGACAACAAATGATTCTGACATGTTAGCCGTTGGATTTACATCCAACGGTCGACATCCATCTTCAATCTCTCGTCTTCTTCCTCCAGCGCCGCCGGGACCACCTCCCGCTGAGGGAGTCCTGGATTAGGGGGTCCTCGGACAGCCAGACTATATACTTTGGCCAAACTGTTGGACTATGAAGATACAAGATTGAAGACTTCGTCCCGTGTCCTGGTGGGACACTCCTTTGCGTGGAAGGCAAGCTTGACAATTCAGATATGTAGATCTCCTTCTCTGTAACCGACTTTGTGTAACCCTATCCCCCTTCGGTGTCTATATAAACAGGAGGGTTTAGTCCGTAGGACAAGAACAATCATAATCATAGGCTAGCTTCTAGGGTTTAGCCTCTATGATCTCGTGGTAGATCAACTCTTGTAATACTCATATCATCAAGATCAATCAAGCAGGAAGTAGGTATTACCTCCATCGAGAGGGCCCGAACCAGGGTAAACATCGTGTCCCCCGCCTCCTGTTACGATTAGCCTTAGACGCACAGTTCGGGACCCCCTACCCGAGATCCGCCGGTTTTGACACCGACATTGGTGCTTTCATTGAGAGTTCCATTGTGTCGTTACGATAAGGCTTGATGGCTCCTTCAATCATCTTCAACGATGTGGTCCAAGGTGAGGTTTTCCTCCCCGGACAAATCTTCGTATTCGGTGGCTTCGTACTGCGGGCCAACTCGCTTGGCCATCTGGAGCAGATCGATAGCTACGCCCCTGGCCATTAGGTCAGGTTTGGAAGCTTGAACTATAGTGTCGACATCCGCGGAGACTTGATCTTCGATGAATTCGAGCCCATGTCAGGTGCCCCGAATAGTCATGAAGAGCATGACTCAGATCTGCCATTGGACAGTGTTCGGCAAATCACACCTGCAGCTGCCCCGGCCCTCAATCCGGAGCAGATCATGCCATCCGAGGACGGGCGGATGGACCCCGCCACGGAGGCCGCACACTCAGCAGCGATAGAGCCGAACACTGACTTCACCTCCTATGAGGCTGGTGTCATCAGACCCTCGGACTCGTCTCCGTTCATAGTCTCCAAACCGTGTGCGGTCGTGCCTATCGAATCTGATTGGGCACCGATCATGGAGTTTACCTCTACGGATATCTTTCAGCACTCGCCCTTGGGCGACGTGCTAAATTCATTGAGGTCTCTCTCCTTGTGAGGAGACTCTTGGTTGAACTATGTTCGGCTGGAGTGGAAAGCTGACGACGAAGAAATTTGTTCCCCACCCACCACCCACTTAATAGCGACTATCGATGACTTAACCGACATGCGTGACTTCAACTCCGAAGACATCGATGGTATGGACGATGATGCAGGAGAAGAATAGGAAATGGCAATGGATGGAGGATCAGAGGATGACAATTACATGCCCCTCTCCGAAGACGAGGCGAGCCTCGGAGACGAAGAATTCATCATGCCTGAGGATCCCGTCGAGCAGGAGCGCTTCAAGCGCCGGCTTATAGCCACTGCAAAAAGCCTGAAGAAAAAACAGCAGCAGCTTCAAGCTGATCAAGATCTGCTAACTGATAGATGGACTGTGGTCCTGGCAGCCGAGGAATACGGACTCGAGCGTCCTAGCAAAAGTTACCCAAAGCGCAGGTTGCTACCTCAACTAGAGGAGGAGGCATCAAAGCCTCCACTACCAACACATGATGCGGCTGACCGGCCACATCGTGGCCGAGACAAAGCGGCATTTCAGCCCGAAGTCCAGCCCGCACCCCGATGCCAAACAAGCAAAAACACGAAGTCCCGGGGCTCCACGCAAGACCTGTAGGAAAAATTGAAAAAAGCAGGACCGCCAAGATCGATCTACGGATCACGGGGGCACGCCCCAATGTGTGACGATGATCGCCACGCCGGATATACTAAAAACAAATCCGGCCGGGCCGAATACAATAGACCAGACCTATTTGAACTGCTTCGTGATGTAGCCCGACAAAGAGGCGCCGCACACCCCCTATGCTTCACTGATGAAGTAATGGATCATGAATTCCCAGAAGGGTTTAAACCCGTAAACATTGAATCATATGATGGTACTACAGACCCCGCGGTATGGATAGAAGATTTCTTCCTCCACATTCACATGGCCCACGGAGATGATCTACACGCCATCAAGTACCTCCCACTAAAACTCAAGGGACCAGCTCGGCATTGGCTGAAAAGCTTGCCGGCAAACTCCATCGGGAGTTGGGAGAACCTGGTGGACGCATTCCTGGACAACTTCCAGGGCACTTATGTGTGACCACCGGATGCTGATGATCTAAGTCACATAACCCAACAGCCCGGAGAGTCAGACAGGAAATTTTGGACTCGGTTCCTAAAAAAAAAGAACCAAATTGTCGACTGTCCGGATGCCGAAGCCCTAGCGGCCTTTAAGCATAACATCCGTGATGAGTGGCTCGCCTGACATCTCGGCCAAGAAAAGCCAAAGTCCATGGCAGCCCTCACGACACTCATGGCCCACTTTTGTGTGAGCGAGGATAGCTCGTTGGCTCGTAGCAACAACACAACAAGGAATCCTGGCACATCAAAAGCCAGAGATAGCAACGACAAACCGAAGACACGACAGTCAATGCTGGATTCAGTGGCTCTAGTCCGGTCAGCGAAAAAATCCATTCAAAAATAACAATTCGGGCCCGTCCAGTTTGGACCGCATACTCGACCGTCCATGCCAAATTCATGGCACCCCAGGAACACCAGCCAATCATACCAATAGAGAATGTTGGGTCTTTAGACAAGCCGGCAGGACAGGTGCCGAAAACAAGGGGAAGGGGTCTAAAAGCGATGATGACGACGAGGAGCCCTGATCACCGAATATAGGAGGGCAGAAGAAACTTTCCCCGCAAATCAAAATGGTGAACATGATAAACACCACCCACATTTCCAAGCTGGAACGGACGTGCACTCTGAGGGATGTCGACTTAACGGAGCCAGTCGCCCTACAATATAAACTATGGCCGATCACTTTCGATCATACAGATCGTCCGGTCAATACCAATCAGGGCAATTCAGCCGCACTCGTCCTTGACGCAATAATTGATGAGTTTCACCTCACACGAGTCCTTATGGACGGAGGCAGCAGTTTAAACCTGCTGTATTAGGACACAGTGCGCAAGATGGGTATCGATAATTCGATGATCGTGCCCATTAAAACTACCTTTAAAGGTGTTATACCAGGTGTGGAGGCCAGTTGTACAGGCTCCATCATCCTGGAGGTAGTCTTTGGATCACGAAACAATTACCGTACCGAAGAGTTAGTCTTCAACATCGTCCCCTTTCAAAGTGATTATCAGGCACTGCTCGGATGAACCGCGTTCGCTCGATTCAACGCGGTGCCACATTATGCCTACCGGAAACTCAAGATGCCCGGTCCGTGCAGCGTCATCATGGTTAATGGCAGGGCCGAACTCTCCCTCGGTGCCGAAGAGTATACCGCTGCTTTGACAACATAAGCAACGAGTAGCATCTTTCAATCAAACCTCGAGTCAACGGCCAAGCTCCCGGACGCCGTCAAAGGAGTCCGAACTACTTCGCGGCAGGATATCCCGGCTCATCCGGAGCTCAATTAAACACTCCGGCAAAAGCTAGGACAGGCCACGTACTGCAGCTCAACCGCTCTGTGGCACACACACATTTCTTGCATTTTCTTTGCAGGCTCACCTTTGCGTAGTCCAGGACTGGCGACATGGAAACAGCTTGAACGCGTAAGGGAATCTTCGGATATTCCCCTCGATGACCTTCCGACTACACTCCGGATTAGCACACAGCTTCCCCCCTCCTTGTCCCAGTAGGTTCCGCAGTCATATTCCTTTTTATCACATTACCTGTATTCATATGCATCAGCGTACTATTCAAATACAACATGTGGATTTATATGATGCTCATCTGCTGTTATTTCTTATTGAAATTATTTTGTCAAAAGGCATCTGCACATCGTGATATGCCTTAATATGCAAGGGGCTTCATTGTACCCATAATACGGCAATAAAGTCCGAACACCTTCACGGTAGTTCGGCACCCCAAACTTATAGCATTATATGCATCAGCTCGGAATCATGTCTGGGGTCAATAGATGGGTTTGCCCGGCTCCCATGTTTTGGTACCTTACGTTCCGCTATATCGGCTAAGGTAGCACAGGGAGAACTACTGCGATTGTGTCCCGGTTCTTCCGGACGTGCACCTCAGTAGAGAAAGCCAAAAACTGTCTGTCATGATATGGCAAGAGCTGGTCAGCTGTTCGAGAGCTTGTAAAATCTTTAAGGATTTCTTCCGCATAATGCCATAACTAATGCAGCGTGTGATGGATCGGCTTTTCTTCCGACGAGGCGCTTATAAAGCCCCTCGTGCAGTCTTCCGAACACCAGGGGCTGCGCCTACCTTCCTTTTGTCAACCTCCTATGGCTAAGTGAGAGTGATAAAGCCCTATAGTCGGATTGCCTGGTTTGTTGTGGTGAACACCTCCTTCAAGGACCCAAAACTGGGATAAAGAGTGCTCAGGTTTATCCCGAACACCCCCGTACTTCGTACATGGGGGCAGAAGCCGACGACTGGCCAACTCTCAGGGTTAATATATAAAACGGCCGCATAGGAGGAAAAACTTTCAAATAACAGGCAATAAATAATAGAAATGACCTTGTTCAACATCACAAAGGACAACATGACTGTATTCATGGAAATATAATTTCCTTGGTGCATTGCTCCGCTGCAAGGCGGGCTCCTTTCAGGACACTATCGTAATACAAATCGGGCTTGCAGTGCTCCTTCCCCTTCGGCGGTCCCTCGGTCATTAGCTTTTTCGCATCCATATTCCCCCAGTGCACCTTTGCGCGGGCGAAGTCCATTCACGCACCCTCCATACAGACCGACCGCTAGATGACTTCGAGTCGAGGGCAGGCACTCACAAGCCGCTTCATGAGCCCGAAGTAACTGCTTGGAATCGGCTCGGCGGGCCATAGCCGGATAATTAAATCCTTCATGGCTAGTTTGGCCGCCTTATGCAGTTCGATCAGCTGCTTCAGCTGATCGGCAAATGGCACCGGATAATTCGGCGCCAAATACTGCAACCAGAAGAGCTTCTCCGCAGCACCCTTTTCCTCGGCTCGGTTGAATTGGGCGGCATAAGATATTCTGCGTGGCAGCTCCACAAACACCACTGGAGAAATCAGAATTCAAATTATCAACTTGATTTTCTCCTTTCAAATACCTGCTTTGTATAGAAAAAGCCTTACCAGCCGCAATCTTCCTTGCCTCCTGGATTTCTTTCAGGGCACCTTGGGCTTCCCCCTGGCATCACTTGCGGCTTGGCGAGCTTCGGAGAGTTCGAATTCTTTCCCTGATAGACAATGCTCCAAGGTCTCGCATTTCTTCACGGCCTCTTGAAGCTCTCGCTTAGCCTCAATAACCCTGGCCTCGTGCTTTTCGTGAAGGGCCTGCTCCGAGGTGGCCTTCCTCTTGGCTTCGGCCACAGCCTTCTTAAGAGCCTCAGTTTCGGCCATCGCCCCTAGAGCACATCATAAAAATATTTTCATCATGCACACTTATTCATTGGTGCTAAATGAACAAGGTTTCTGAATACCTTGGTTATCCTCCAACTGCTTCTTCACTCAGCCAAGTTCTCCTTCGCCCCGCTCCAGACTCTGCCTCAGTCCGGATACTTCCGCAGTATGAGAGGCGGCAGTCACTACAGACGCCTGTTTATAAAAAAAGAGAGATAGATGTCATCAAGTAAGTCTCCAGCGAACGTAAATTTGATCCTCTATTCGGTTCTTTCTTTCACCGAACAGTGTATCAGGGGCTACTATCTATACTATGACACTCTTAGAAACCTCATAAAACATACCATAGAGCCTATTATAAGGCTGATATAGGATTCATTAAGTCCACTCTCAGCGAACTGAATCTTCTCAATCACCGCCCCCATAAGGGCACGGTGTTCATCGACGATGGAGGCGCTTTTCACCGCCGCCGATAAAGTATCCGGCACCTCAGGTTGGACAGAGGTTGCCGATGGAACATGCACACCCCCTCTAGCCTAGGGAGGCCGCCTACCTAATTTTGGAGCTGTATTGGTCTCCGGAATTGTGTCCGGCCGGCAGCTGAATTCAACATAGCCCCCGCCGTCGACGTCCATGGGAGCCTCCTCTCCCATGTGTCCGGCCGTTGAAGTTTGGCCTGCTGGCGCTACCTTTACAATCTTTCCCCCCTCCTTGGCCTAAGTCCTTCTAGGACGAAACCTCGGTGTTATTCACATGTTTGGGGGAAGGGGCCTTAGGGGGTGTCCCGCTCTCCATAGCATCCGAACCAGCAAATCCTCCGACGAGGATTGTTCGGTGCGGGACCTTGCCGGACTGCAAAAAAGTATTGTTCAAATTAAAATACTATGCCATGACGAGCCTGGACGCATATGCGTGTTCAGATTTTATATACTCACGAGTTCACCAGGGGCTGGGCTCTGGGATCCTACTCCGGGCTGCTATTGGCGGCGAGGGTGGACTCCTCAAGAAGAGGAGTTTTTCCCCTCTTAGGCGACTCGGCCTCCAAGGATGTGGAGGCCATCCTTTTCTTTCTTCCCCCTGCTGGGGAGCCGTCTTCCTCCTCCTCCTCCTCCCCCTCTTCGGAGGAACAATGGGCATTGGGCTCTTCGGATTTTGTGTCTGAGGCGCCGCGGTGACGGTGGCCGCCCCTGGTCTTCTTGACCTCCTTCTCAGTCTTCTTCTTCGGCGCCTTGTAAGGCGTCGGGACCACCATCTTCGTCAGAAGTGGGCCGGCCGGTTCTTCTAGCAGTGGGGCCGGAAAGTAGATCCGCCCGCCTTCTTCGTCCAGCCCTAGGAGAGTTGTGGAAAACACATTAAGCATTTTCCTTAGGATATGCGAATAAAACATACGAATTGCCAACATAACAGTGACTTACCGAACTTGCAGGGCGGGACAGCTGGTACCCACGGTCCTCAGCGGAGTCCGGCCACGATTTGCTAGACTTAAAAAGCATCATATGTCCTTGTGCGAGGAGCCAAAGAGCTCCAGTAGGGTCTGGTGCTTGGCCGGGTAGAATTCCCATAAATTGCAAGCCCGGTGTTGGCAAGGGAGAATCCGGCGCGCTAACATCACCTGGACTACATTAAGAAGTTTGATATTCTTGTCTTCCATATCTTTGACACGCGTCTAGAGCAACGATAGTCTGTCGGATGAAGACCAGTTCAGGCCCTTCTTGGGTTAGGATGTAAGCCGTAGGAGGGCTCCAGATAGCAATTCGGGAGCAGCGGCCCATTCTGTGCCGTGCGGCTCAGTGATGTAAAACCACTGCTGCTGCCACTCCTTGACGGAATCATTGAAAGTACCTGTTGGCCATGTGACATTGGGCATCTTGCTCTCCATGGCGCCTCCGCACTCGGCGTGCTTGCCGCTCACTACCTTGGGCTTCACTTTAAAAATCTTCAGCCATAAGCCGAAGTGTGGCGAGATACGGAGAAAGGCCTCGCACATGACGATGAATGTCGAGATGTTGAGGAAGGAATTGGGGGATAGATCATGAAAATCGATCCCATAATAATACATGATGCCACGAACAAACGGGTGGAGGGGAAACCCTGGCCCGTGGACAAAATGAGGGAGGAATACAGCCCTCTCGTGGGGTTCCAGAGTAGGGATGATCTGTCCCGCCGTCGAAGATGGTGGCCGATTTTGTTGGCCAAATACCCGGTCTCCCGAAGCTTCTTGATATCCTTCTCCCGGATGGCAGAGGCCATCCACTTGCCTCCTGCTCCGGATCCAAATATTTTCGGAAGAACTTTTGGGGTGGAGAAGATGAACGCTTGGGCGCAAGGGCTCCAGCGAGGGGGAATGGATGAGCAGAGGAAGAAGAAGGCATGGGTAAAAAAAGGGATTCCTTATCTCCTTATAAAGGCGGCAAGGATCCTGCGCCTCCCCACATGCCCGGTAAACTCGCTTATTCCCCAAGCGTCGTGTTGATGGCGTGGCTGGGTTACCCACACCCGTATTGATGAGAATTCCGTGATAAGGGGACAAGATCTCTGCTTCGACAAGACGTGTCAATAAAACCGCCTCGCGATATGTGCGGTGGCAGGTTGAGAAAAACGGTTCGCATAATGGCCGGGCCGCGGCGTGATGTCACGCTATGAAAAGTTGTCAGCAGATTAGATTTTTGGAATATTGTGCTCTCTACGATGGTATGTGGAATTTGTTTTGCAGAGCCGGACACGATCCTTGTGTTCAAAGTCTTCTATGGAGTATTCGGAGAAGGAACCCGCCTTGCAATGCCGAAGACAATCTGCGTGCCATACTCATCGTCATTGAATCCTAGTTCAGGGGCTACAGAGCGAGTCCTGGATTAGGGGGTCCTCGGACAGCCGGACTATATACTTTGGTCGAACTTTTGGACCATGAAGATACAAGATTGAAGACTTCGTCCCGTGTCCGGGTGGGACTCTCCTTTGCATGGAAGGCAAGCTTGGCAATTCGGATATGTAGATCTCCTTCTCTGTAACCGACTCTGTGTAACCCTAGCCCCCTTCGGTGTCTATATGCACCGGAGGGTTTAGTCCGTAGAACAAGAACAATCATAATCATAGGCTAGCTTCTAGGTTTTAGCCTCCACAATCTCGTGGTAGATCAACTCCTGTAATACTCATATCATCAATATCAATCAAGCATGAAGTAGGGCATTACCTCCATCGAGAGGGCCCGAACCTAGGTAAACATCGTGTCCCCCGCCTCCTGTTACCATTAGCCTTAGATGCACAGTTCGGGACCCCCTACCCGAGATCCTCCGGTTTTGACACTGACACCCGCCTCCTACTGCTAGCAGCTCTGCTTAGCACGCTTTGCTGTGAAGCGCTACTCCATAGTTGGCCAGGCCATCCCTCCACCCCTCCACTCCTCCTGTTCTTCTCCACCGACTGCCGAACCACACCGCACTAGAACAAGTTAACCCTCGTATACCTCTCCGTCTGTGACTCTACTCCCGCATCTTCCCATCTCTGGCTCGTTGCAGTCCGGGGCCTCGCCGTCGTCCACCACCTTGGATGCGCTTGGCGCGGCGTGGTCAACATGGTCAACGAACGACACCATCGGAAGTAGATTGTGCAGGGAGAGGCTGACAGCTGGGTCCACGGCCGCACACAAGGAAATGCCTCCTTATTATGCGCAAAATATTGATTCCTCCACCTGACATCTGGGACCCACCGGAAGGGCCTCTGTATTTCACGAAAAAACATGCCCCCCGCTGACAGGTCGGACCCACCAGCTATCTTCGCATGCAAGGAAGTGCCTCCTTATTATGCACAAAAAACTGAATACTCCCCCTGTCAGCTGGAACCCAGCATAGTGGGAGGTTGACTTGTGGGCCTACCAAGTTGACGGGCACGGAGGGCTTTGTAAACTTAGTCAATATGAATGATTCTAGCTCCTGCTACCGTACGATGTTCATCCAACGGCCGTAGTGCTTCTTCAACCTCTGGTCTTCTTGCTCCAGCCGCCCAAACCAACTCCGATCGTGCCGCGTGCTCCTGCCTCCCGTGACCGACTGTGATGCCGTGAAGGCCTCACCGCCCCCTACTACTCCCGCCGCTGGCCAGGCCATCCCTCTACTCACCCACACCCCATGTTATTCTGCGGCGACGGCAGCCTCACACCGCAGCCGAACCAGTGAACCCTCGTACTCCTCTCCGCGTGGGCATCCACTGCCGCGTCTTCCCCGGCTCCGCGTCGTCCCCTTCCTAGGCCTCGCCGTCGTCCACCGCCCTGGTGCTCTCGGCGTGGCGTGGTCAACATGGTCAAGGAATTACTTCCATCGGACGTGGACTGTACGTGGAGAGGCTGACGGCTGGGTCCACGGCCACAGTAAGGAAGTTCCTCCTTATTACGTGCAAAATAATGATTCCTGCACCTGACAGCAGGGACCCACCAGATGGGCGAACGTATTTCGTGAAAAAAAGTTTCCCCCCTGACTGCTGGGACCCACCAGCTACATCTTCGCACGCAAGGAAGTGCACCCGGGCAAAAAAAAGCCATTCGCCCCCCGACTGCTGGGACCCACCAGCTACATCTTCACACCCAAGGAAGTGCGTCTGGGAAAAAAATGATTCGCCCTCCTGACTGCTGGGACCCACCAGCTACATCTTCGCACTCAAGGAAGTGCCTGACAGTCGGGACCCACCTGATCGAAGTGTACGTAGCATTGTCATTCTGGTCGCGAACGTGTATGTGCATACTGGTCGATGTAGAGGCGCGCACATGTCGTAGTAGAGGCGCGCACGTACGTACATACGGGCGGGGTCTCGAACACCTACTCATGCATACATACGGCCAGGGCTCGTGTACATGGCTGGGTCAGAATGGAGAAATGGCATCGTCGTCGTGTTCATGGGGAGCCAACCGACTGGGTCGGAACGGAATGCGTCGTCGTGTTCATCGGGGGGGGCTTGGATGGAACAGGCGATGGAAACGAGGCTGGTCAATGCAGAACGAAGGAAATGGCCTTGTGTTCGGCCGGCCACATTCATCGGGAGGGGTCTGGCATACCGCAAAACGGAGGAAACGAACTTGTGTTGGACCTCCTATGTTAGAAACAGGGTCCTGTTGATCGGGAGGGGTGTGGCGTACCGCAAAGCAGATGAAACGGACTTGTGTTGGAGCGCTACGGTCGAAATGGGGGTCCTGTTCATTAGGAGGGGTGTGGCGTACCGCAAAATGGGACTCCACGGGATGCTGTTCATCTCCACCATGGACCTCCTCCAGCCTCCACGAGCTACTGTTCATCCACCGTCGACCTCCTCCAGCCTCCACCTGCGACTGTTCATCCACGGGCTCCTGTTCATCCATCCTCCACCGCGTGCTACTCCACCGGCTACTGTTCAACCACCCCTCTCCACGGGCTCCTGTTCAACCACCCCTCCACGAGCTACTGTTCATCCACCCCTCCACCGTCTACTATGGATCCAGCCCACCACGGGGTCGTCCTGTTCATCCAGCCCTCCACGAGGTCCTGTTCATCCAGCCCCAACCGGCTTGATTGATCGGGGTCCTGTTCATCCAGAGGCAACACCACGGGGTCCTATTCATCCACCCCCACCGCTCACTGTTCATCCACCCCCCTCGCAACGCTCACTGTTCATCCAGAGGCAGCATCGATTGGCTTCAGTTAGCAGCTATAGCAAAGGAATCGCTCGATCGGGTTCAGTTAATAGCAATCGATCGATCGCTCGGGTTCAGTAACGTGTAGCCTGCAGTGCAATCGCTCGGGTTCAGTTACTGCCCAACGCCTCACTCGTCTTCACTTAGAGCCAACGCCTCGCACACACGCGCGTACGTGTACGAGAGAAACGCGCATCGCTCGTCCCCTGACCACCCACCGTAACCGGGAACTCGCCGAAATTTTCCTCGCCCTCGCTTCTACCACGGTTTTTTCCATCATGGACGGCCCAAAGAATGTCATGCAGTTGCGTCTCTGGCCCGCCCAGGACGAAAAGCCCATTTTCTATCATGATTTTTTGTCATAGAAGTAGGAGCCCACCACATCTATGATGATACCGGGTTTTGTCGCAATTATAGTCATAGAAGTGTCATAAGTATGACAGAAAAAATTTCGTTCTGCCCAAAATGTCACGGATGTGTCTTTTTTTGTAGTGAATAGCATAATTCATATTGGCATCTTGGCCACAAGCATAGCAAGCATCATCAAAAAAGGGATATTTCAAATGAAAGAACGGGATCATAGCAATTATCATAGCATTCATCCTTCTATAAGAACGAAGTGACATTAAACAATGTATGAGTTGAAGAGTTACTCTCATTAGAAGGTGGGCACGGGTAGCTAATCCGCTCTTCCTCCTTTTGTTCTTCACTCTCCTCATCATCTTTTTCATCCAATGAGCTCACAGTTTCATAAATTCCTTCTTACATAGACTCCTGCAAAACAATAATATCTTCTTGGAGAGCGGAGACTTTGTCAACAAATGGATTATTATCGGAATTGTATTTATAATTATCATAGCAATATTTAAGGATAGCAAAACTTCCAGGTCTATAAACCGAATCATCAAAATCTTCAAACGTTATAAACATAGATTCAATTTCATAAGCACCCTTAAAAGCAACAAATTCTTCTATTTGTTCCACATCATAATAATCATATATACCATTAGCATAAGAAGCCAAGGTTTCTTTATCATTAAATTTGCATGAAAAGGGAAGGTGTGGAGCATTCATCCTAGAGAAAAGAAGTATAATCATATCTCAAGCAAAATTGCCTAGCATACCAATGTAACATATGAATTTGATCTCATAACAATTTCCCTTTATGAGTCAAACGATAATCCCTAAAGTATTCACGTTGATCCAATGTTACTCCCATTATAAAGTTGAATGGGGTTTTCTTTGGATTATCAAAGTAGTGCATAATATCTTTCACACAACGAGCATCGAGGGTTTTAGGATGTTCCCCATCTCCATGAGTAGCAAGTACAACTAATTTTTTTGGTGTTTTGTGTTCCATATCCATAACTAAAGATAGAGAAGAACTTTGAACTGAAAATAAAAACTACTTAGTAATAAAGCAAACAAGCACACACGAGAATATTCACTCCACGCTATTGCTCCCCGGTAACGGCACTAAAAAAGATCTTGATAACCCACAAGTGTAGGGGATCGTTTGTAGCCTTGTTTGATAAATAAGAGTGTCGAACCCAATGAGTAGTTAAAGGCAGATCAAATATTCCCTCAAGTTCTATAGACCACCGATACAACTCTACGCACGCTTAACATTCGCTTTACCTAGAACAAGTACGAAACTAGAAGTACTTTTTAGGTGTAGTAGGAAAGGTTTGCAAGATAATAAAGAATGGGAAAATAAAAGTTAGGTGCTGATTAAATAAAAGTGCAAAAACTAAATAAAGCGAGTGTGGAAAAGTGATGGTAGGATTTGCGGAATTGTCCCTAGGCAATCAATAACAAGTACCGATAATCATTATTGTAATTTTATATGAGGGAGAGGCATGAGCTAACATACTATCTCTACTTGGATCATATGCACTTATGATTGGAACTCTAGCAAGCATCCGCAACTACTAAAGATCATTAAGGTTGTGAAACCCAACCATAGCATTAAGTATCAAGTCCTCTTTACTACCATACGCCATGACCCACTTATCTGCGTTTAGGCTGCTGTCACCCCTGCAACACTGAGAATAAGCAAACGAAGAACATATTGCAACACCCTACAGCACGGGCCCCTCACGCTTGCGCTAGGACGGAGGGCACCGTAGGACAGCACCAAAATAAAATATACATCATACCACCAAGATCACGATTAACCCATAGGACAACAAATATCTACTCAAGCATCATAGGATGGCAACACATCATTGGATAATAATATGAAGCATAAAGCACCATGTTGAAGTAGAGGGTACAGCGGGTTGCGGGAGAGTGGACCGCTGAATATAGATGGGGGAAGGTGATGGTGTTGACGGTAGAAAGATTGTTGATGTAGATCCCCGTCCCGATCGTTGCCCTAGTGGCACTTCGGCGCCACCGGAAGTGAGGGGGAGAGAGCCCCTCCTTCTTCTTCTTCCTTGGCCTCCCCCATAGATGGGAGGAGAGTTCCCCCTCTGGTCCTTGGTCTCCATGGCGGCGGAGGGGCAGGAGCACCTTCGAGATTGGAGCTCCCTCTCTGTTCTATTCTGTTTTGCGCTCCCCAGATCTGGCCGAAAAATCGTTTCTTTTATTCTCGGAGATCTGTAACTCCGATTGCGCTGATCTTCTTACATGATTTTTCCCTGATATAATCTTCCTTGCGTTCGAAGTACAGCTCCAACCAACGTACGAGGTGAGCACAACCCACCACCACGTGCTAGGGGCCTGGGGCGCTCCCTAGTGTATCGTGGTCCAAGTGGGCCTCCGTTTGCGGTGATTCCAACTCCCAAAAATCAAAAATATTCCAAAATAATTCTCCGTGGAGTTGCATCACGTTTGGACTTTGTTTGATATGGATTTTCTGCGATACAAAAACAGGCAACAAACAGAACTCACACTAGGCACTGGATAAGTAAGTTAGTCCAAATAAATCATATAAAAAGTTGCCAAAAGTATGTAAAAGTTGAATAATATTTGCATGAAACAATCAAAAATTATAGATACGACGGAGACGTATCACCCTCCGGACTCCGTTTTCTTGCACGATACTTCTTTTGGTCGGTAAAAATTCATTATATAATCTCCCAGAGGTTTTGACCACCGTACAACGACAAAATCCTCTATTTTTTTCGAGCTTTTTTCTGACAAATCTAGATGACCATGACGTCTTCAAGCGCCCCCAATGACAAGGTTTTCGAGAAGGTCATCAATCCTTAGCAAATACATGTGTAGGGGCACTCCCCTTGGCAACTGCCAACCTTTGGGGAGGTGCCCCGGTATCGTATCACCATCACACTTCTATCTTTATCTTTTTCTTAGTTCGACCCTTTTGGTTATATCTTGATCTAGTAGAATAAAGTTTTAGTATGATCTAGCATTGAGTTTTGATTTGATCTCTATGTATGTAACCGAGTCCGTGAGCTATATATAATAAAGATTAGTTTTGAGTTGAGGGCTTTGCTATCTTGCTATGATCTTGAGGGAATAAAAGAAAGAATAAAAAAAAGATCATATTGATCTTATGTAGAGTAATGACCTCACATATAAAGAGTATGATGAATAAAAGTTGTTGAGAGTTGACAAAACTAGTTTTGGTGATCGTTGCAATAAATAGGAAGTAATAAAGAAAGAGAGGTTTTCACACATAAATATACTATCTTGGACATCTTTTGTGATTGTGAGCACTAATTAAAATATGACATGCTAAAAAGTTGATGTTGGACAAGGAAGACAATGTAATGGGTTATGTTTTCTTATATCCGAATAAGTTATATTGTCATGGATCATCCAACATGTTCAGCTTGCCATTCCCCCTCATGCTAGCCAAATTCTTGGCACCAAGTAGAGGTACTACTTGTGCTTCCAAACATCCCAAAACCCAGTTTTGCCATGAGGGTCCACCATACCTACCTATGGATTGAGTAAGATCCTTTAAGTAAGTTGTCATCGGTGCAAGTAATAAAAAATGCTCTCTAAATATGTATGATCTATTAGTGTGAAGAAAATAAGCTTTATACGAGCTTGTGATATGGAAGAAATAAAAGAGACGGACTGCATAATAAAGGTCCCTATCACAAGTGGCAATATAAAGTGATGTTCTTTTGCATTAAGATTTTGTGCATCCAACCATAAATGTGCATGACAACCTCTGCTTCCCTCTGCGAAGGGCCTATCTTTTATTTTTACCTTCTACCCTTATACAAGAGTCATGGTGATCTTCAACTTTTCTTTTTACACGTTATCATTTGGCAAGAACTATGTGTTCGAAAGATCCTGATATGTATATCCACTTGGATGTAGGTTTTCATAAAGTATTATTGTTGACATTACCCTTGAGGTAAAAGGTTGGGGGCGAAACTATAATCCCCTATCTTTCTCTATGTCCGATTGAAACTTCAGACCCATAAGTATCATGTGAGTGTTAGCAATTGTGAAAGACTAATGATAGTTGAGTATGTGGACTTGCTGAAATGCTCTTATATTGACTCTTTCCGAAGTTATGGTAAATTGCAATTGCTTTAATGACTCAGACCATAGGTTGTCAGTTTTCAATGAAGTTTCTGATTCATACTTTACATTGTGAATAAATTGTTGCTTTAACATAAAAAATAATATGACATTGCTGTTCTAAAGATGATCATGATGCCCTCATGTTCGTATTTTATTTTATCGACACCTCTGTCTCTAGACATGTGGACATATTTTTCGATATCGGCTTTCACTTGAGGAAAAGCGAGGTCTAAGCTTGGGGGAGTTGATACGTCCATTTTGCATCTTGCTTTTATATTGATATTTATTGCATTATGGGCTATTAGTACACATTATGTCACAATAGTTATGGCTTTTCCCTCTTATTTTATAAGGTACACATGAAAAGGGAGAATGTCGGCAACTCGAATTCTGTGCTGGAAAAGGAGCAAATATTATAGACCTATTCTGCACAACTCCAAAAGTCCTGAAACTCCACGAAAGTCAGTTTTGGAATATATTAAAAATATTGGGCGAAGAAAGCAGTAGAGGGGGGCCACCCACCAGCCACGAGGGTGGAGGGCACGCCCTAACCCCTGGGCGCACCCCCCCCCCCCCGCCTTGTGGGCCACCTGGCAGGCCCCCGACGTCCATCTTCTCCTATATCGTGTATTTTGCCTGGGGAAAATCATAAGGAAGCTTTCGGGATGAAGCGCCACCGTCTCGAGGCGGAACCTGGGCAGGACCAATCTAGTGCTCGGGGAAACATCCCTCTGGGAGGGGGAAATCGTCGCCATCGTCATTACCATCGATACTCTCATCGAGAGGGGGGCAATCTCCATCAACATATTCACCAACACCATCTCCTCCCAAACCCTAGTTCATCTCTTGTATCCGATCTTTGTCTCAAAACCTTAGATTGGTACCTATGGGTTGCTAGTAGTGTTGATTACTCCTTGTAGTTGATGCTAGTTTGTTTATTCGGTGGAAGATCATATGTTTAGATCCATAATGTAATTCAATACCCCTCTGATTATGAACATGAATATGATTTGTTAGTAGTTACGTTTTTTCCCGAGGACATGATAGAAGTCTTGTTATAAGTAATCATGTCAATTTGGTATTCGTTCGATATTTTGATGAGATGTATGTTGTCTCTCCTCTAGTGGTCTTATGTGAATGTCGACTACATGACACTTCACCATGATTCGGGCATAGGGGAAGGCATTGGGATGTAATAAGTAGATGATGGGTTGCTAGAGTGACATAAGCTTAAACCCTAGCTTATGTGTTGCTTCGTAAGGGGCTGATTTGGATCCATATGTTTCATGCTATGGTTAGGTTTACCTTAATTCTTCTTTCGTAGTTGCGAATACTTGCGAGAGGGGTTAATCATAAGTGGGATGCTTGTTCAAGGAAGGGCAGTACCCAAGCACCGGTCCACCCACATATAAAATTATCAAAGTAACGAACGCGGATCATATGAGCATGATGAAAACTAGCTTAACGATAATTCCCATGTGTCCTCGGGGGTGCTTTGCTTTATATAAGAGTTTGTCCAGGCTTGTCCTTTGCTACAAAAAGGATTGGGCCACCTTGATGCACTTTGTTTACTTTTGTTACTGGTTACCCGTTGCAAATTAACATATCACAAAACTATCTGTTAGCGATAATTTCAGTGCTTGCAGAGAATACCTTACTAAAAACCGCTTGCCATTTCCTTCTGCTCCTTGTTGGGTTCGACACCCTTACTTATCGAATGATATACGATAGATCCCCTATACTTGTGGGTCATCAACAGAGACTCTCCCAAGCATTCTTGTCCTTCTATCTCTCATCTTTCATTTTCAAGTAGTAGGGGTCGATGATGGCCGAGGCATGGTCAACCAGGTAGTTATGTTTGTTGTTGTCACTACCCCAGACCTTGTAGTGGTCCTCGATGTTGACAAGATTCTGGCATTTCAAGCCCGAACCCTTGAGTGGTTTTAGATCATTGGTGGTGTCCACTGTACCAAAACCGTAGTAGGAGCTGTTGATAAACCTGGAGAAATGCTCGCAAGGCCTTATGGCCATGTGGTAGTGGTAGATGAGGACGCCATTGCGCACACACAACTGGGCGATGACAACCTTCTGATCATGCCCGGCACGACCGATGGTGTACTCGACATCGAAGCCGACTACTTGGTACTTGTCCTCGGCAATCAACTTCTCATAGTTTCGATGGAGCTCTCCACCAAGACCAGCTCGTTTGTGTACACCACTAAGAGGGCCTTCCCCCTCACGTGGGTGTCCACTACATGATGCGTGGTGAACTGCCCGCCATTATCTTCGTCGGTCGTTGGGAGTGCCATTGTTGCCACGGGGAGTGCCATTGGAACCGCTGGATGTCCTCTTTATATGTGTCGTGGTGGGTGAACTTACTATGTCGTGTGGCGCAAGAGATGAAGGTAAATGGCCACAGGAATAAATGGGCGCCGGGCGGCCTGCATTCTTGGTGCATCCGCATGGCAGTTTTTGTAGCGGGTAATTGCATCGTGGCGTCACGCCTGGCGCAACTGCATGCACAGGAACATGCATGATCGTGCACCAGCCCCAAACACAGGCAGCACGCCTGGAGGGATGAGGGCAGAGCGCCCGGAGGGATGAGAGAACAGAGCGCGTGCGGCGGGATGCGAGCAGAGCGCGCCGCGGCCGCCTCAATCGCAAGAAACCAGATACATAGAGCAGTTGAACACACAGAAAATGGTCGTCTACAAGCCGACCGACAGTTGTGTCGCTGCATAGAGAGCGGCCGTGCGCTACTACTGCCGTCTTGGTCTACGAGTCCCCTTTATATTCTATGCCATATTTTTGCCTTAAATTTAACCAACAAAATATTAATGCATGTTAGGAAAATTATATAGTTGGAAACTATGTTCAAATATGAATCCAATGATATAATCTCAAGCAACATGCATTTGTATTTTATTAGTTAAATCTCTAGTCAAAATTTGGCACAAAAATACATATACGACTTATAAACCAGGACGGGGGTAGAAGGTAATTTAATCGCAAACGTATTTATTTTATTAGCTGTACGTGTACATGTCCTTTCATCCTCCTCTCGCACGTCTTGTCACCCCGCTATTGTAGATGGCTTAGACCGCAAGCTTGATTAGCGTACGGGGTCGTTCTTTTGGCCAAACAGTGGTGAGCCAATTACCACGCAACCGCATAGGTTCATGCGCAAGCTTCCTGCCCGACTCGGTGAAATCCCCCAAAACTCCAATGCTTACCGTCTTGCTATATAAACCCTCGTGGCCGACGAGTGCTACTTCTTGAGCTTGCATTGGTTTTTCCCTTGAATACGAAAGGGTGATGCATCAAAGTAGAGTAATTACTTCCCTCAGCTTCTGAGAACCAAGGTATCAATCTAGTAGGATACAACGCGCAAGTCACCGAATACCTGCACAAATAAACACCAACATGCACCCAACGCGATAAAGGGGTTGTCAATCCCTTCAAGGTTATTTGCATAGTGAGATCTGATAGAGATGAATAAACGGTAAAGTAGTATTTTTGGTATTTTTGGTTTATAGAACGGAAAGTAAGATTGCAAAGGAAATAAATCGGAAACTAATTTGATGGAAAGTTGAAGATTATATGATGGAAAGTGGACCCAGGGGCCATAGGTTTCACTAGAGGCTTCTATCCAGAAAGAAAATATTATGGTGGGTGAACAAATTACTGTCGAGTAATTGATAGAAACGTGCAAAGTTATGACGATATCTAAGGCAATGATCATGAATACAAGCATCACGTCTGTATCAAGTAGACTGACTCCTGCCTGCATCTACTATTATTACTCCACACATCCACCGACTCCTCCCTACATCTAGAGTATTAAGTTCATAGAACAGAGTAACGCATTAAGTAAGATGACATGATGTAGCGGGATAAACTCAAGCAATATGATGAAAACCCCATGTTGTTATCCTCGATGGCAACAATACAATATGTGTCGGTTCCCCTTTTGTCACTAGGATCGAGCATCGCAAGATTGAACCCAAACCTAAGAACTTCTCCCATTGCAAGAAAAACCAATCTTGTTGGCCAAACCAAATCGATAGTTCGAAGAGACTTGCAAAGATATCAAATCGTGCATATAAGAATTCAGAGAAGATTCAAGTAATATTCATAGATAAGCTGATCATAAATCCACAATTCATCGGATCTCAGCAAACACACCGCAAAAAAGTATTACATCGAATAGATCTCCAAGAACAATGCGGAGAACATGGTATTGAGAATCAAAGAGAGAGAGAGAGAGAAGAAGCCATCTAGCTACTAGCAATGAACCTGTAGGTCTGTGGTAAACTACTCACGCTTCATCGAAGAGGCAATGGTGTTGATGTAGAAGCCCTCTGTGATCAAATCCCCCTCCAGTAGGATGCCGGAAAAGGCCCCTAGATGGGATCTCACGGGTACAGAAGGTTGTGGCGGTGGAACAGTGTTTTTGTGGTTCTCCTGATAAGTTTTGGGGTATATGAGAATATATAGGCGGAAGAAATAGGTCGGTGGAGTCACAAGGGCCCCACAAGGGTGGGGGAGCGCCCTCCGTCCTTGTGGATGCCTCGTGGCTTCTCTGACTTGCACCCCAAGTCCTCTTGATATCTTCTAGTCCAAGAAAAATCATCGCGAAATTTTCATTCCGTTTGGACTCCTTTTGGTATTCCTTTTCTGCGAAACTCTGAAACAAGGAAAAAAAGAAACTGGCACTGGGTTCTAGGTTAATAGTTAAGTCCCAAAAATAATATAAAATATCATATTAATGCATATAAAACATCCAAAACAGATAATATAATAACATGGAACAATCAAAAATTATAAATACGTTGGAGACGTATCAATGAGTCATGCGTCAGATTTTCCCATCCGTCCTATAGCTTACCTCATCTGCTTCTCCCACAATCGCCAATGGCACCATTCTGTTGTCATTGCTCAGCCACTCCACTTGTTCAGGGGACGGCTCCAGCTGGGAGGCTACACCGCGGCATCGGTGCAGTCCTCGGTGTAGTGGGGTGCACGTGGCGTCCCTGTTGGGTGTGCGTGGAACACCCACCACACGCTCCGCCGCCACTACACTTCAGAAGTTGTTGCCGGCTGTCGTTGCCGCCATAGCCTCCACACCACCGTTGAAATCCAGGGTCATCGCCCACTCCGCCGCCGCGGCCCGAAGGCGGGATGTGGTAGTCATGGCTGCCACCCCATCGTCGACCGTCGTGGCCGCCAGCCCACCGTCAACCGCCGAGGTCATCGCCCGCTCCACCACCGCCGCCCGAAGGCGGGAGGCGGAGATGGAGGCCCGCACGTGCGTCAGTGAACTTTCGCGCCACATCGAGTTCCCGCGGGAGGAGGAAGAGCCCCTCGTCGAGCATGCAAGGAGCCATACCGCCGTCGTGGCCGCCGTACACGCTGCCGTAGAGGCGAGGAATCAGGAGATCGAGAAGGAGAACGACCGCTTCGAGAGGGTTCGTCTAGAGCGATAGAGGGTGTTCGAGGTGAGCGTCGATGAAGGCGCAGCAGTGACAGGCACCGTATTGTAGTTGTTCAGCTCGTCGGTAGGCTCCTCCTCCTCTGCCTCTTACTGAGCGCACGCTCGGCAGAGGAGAGGCTGCCGGAAGTAGTACAAAGGCCCTCCATATTTTTAGTATTTAGGGGATATTTTGGTCAGTTTAGCTGACTATTGTTGTGGTAAAACTATACAACGTACTTAAAATTTGCTAGTATATATAGTTAAACTAGCTATTTCAGTACGTGGTTGGCAACAATTGGGGGGTAGTTTGGTCGGTTTAGCTGTCGAGTTGAACTGTTTGTATAAAGAACGACCGCTTAGTCTATGAATGAAATCTATGCTTAATTAATGAATTTTAGTTGCAAAAAATAGATAGTGCTAGGTATTTTTAGCTGCATATTTTGACAAATCATGGTGTTACAAGGTTGACAAATGGCAGTGTTACTAGATCAACAAATGTCACTCTTTCCAGTTTGACAAATGGCAATATACCCAAAATGACAGATGCAAATCTTACCAAATTGTCTGTGCGTGGTCGCACACGGGTCATCCAGAACAACCGTTTGTGTTGAAGGGATGTACAAATCCTGGTCGACACATTTTCTCTTGGTTTAGCGTCAAAGGCTGACTTTTCATACCATACTCAATCTGAACCGTTTGCATCGAAGAGATGCACAAATCCTGCGCTATGAATTTTCCCTTGACTTACCGAGAAGACCATAGCTCTCACTTTGTATACGGGTGTTCTATCTAAAACGTTTGCGATCAAGAGCTGCCTAAATCCCGCTCGGCACATTTTCCCTTCGCTTCCTGGGGAAGTTGTCGGTTTGCATAGGAGTGTTCTAACTAAAACATATCCGATGAGTGTTTTATATTTAAAAATGATTAATGTGTTTAAAAAAAATTGTTTGATAAGTTTGTACATGAAGAGAGAAAAATGCAAGTTTGTTACACTGCGGATTCATGTTCATATGATCGAGATACAGTATTAAACCAAAAAAATATTTTCGGCGGCGGCGGCGTGCCGCACCGGCGTTGTCGTTGTCGTCCTCCAGGACGCCATTGTTGAAGACTTCAAGGCAGCACAAAATGTTCTTCACTTGAAAATCAGACATCATGTCGTCGCGCGATCGACGGGCGGGGCGCGGGAGGACGGCAACTTCCGGTGCTGCAAGGTAGCGATCGACAGCGGTGTCCCATGCCGCCGAGGGGGGCGCTCACACGAGCATGACAGGTGGAGGCAAACGCACGGGGACCGGTGCCACGGTGGGTGCAGGGGCATGCACGGGCACGGGCACTGGCATGTACACGAGCTCGCGCGGGTCTGCGGAGACCTCGCTAACGCCCGCGGCTTCCAGCTCTGCGATAGTGCTTGGCGACCATCCCGTCAATGCTATGGGGATGGTAGTTGGCGCGGGCGCGGGGATTGGAGATGGGACGGGCGCGGGGGCAGCAACCGCCGCGGCCAGCTCGTTCAGGTCCATGTCCATGAGGCCCCATTCCCCCTTATTTTCTATCTCCTCTAGCTCGGAGTCGACTTCACCAAACATGGAGACTAGTGGTAGATGATCCTTCTGCGTCACGGCGTTGGTGGAAGTCTGGGGGAGGCAGGGGAATGGGAGGCGAACAGTAAGGCCGCCTGTATTAAACTGTGCACGGGCAGTCAGAGCCACGACCACGGCCACACTTGGCAGCGCAGGTTAAGGAAGCCGAAGCCACAAGACGATCAAACCAACGCCAAGATAGAAACACAAAGAGCAAGAGGGCGAGATTGACTCCCCGGCATGACCCTTGCCGGGGCGGCCTCCACGGCCCCGGCAAGGACCTTGCCGGGGCGACTTGCCCAACACCAGCGGAGCGCGCCACCCTTGAGCCCAAGGTTTCCAACACCATCAACCACATTGGAACCAAGGCTCGGGAGGTACCTCCATGGTGGCATGCAGGTCTTTGTGAAGATCATTAACACACAAGGTCAGGTGAGGACCAATAGACGAGACCTCCGGCAACATCCTTGCCGGGGACGACTGCGGTGCCGTTCCCATGCAGCTGCCAGTCCAGCCAGCCAGGAGCACTTGCATGGTGACGTGCAGTCCTGACACCAACTCAGCAAGCACCTGCGTGGTGGCATGCAAATCTTTGGGAAGATGCTGCCACCATGCCACCACAGCAGCATGCCAGCCTACATGGCGCTGACCGCCTCGCTGGCCTTAGCGCGTGTCGAAGCGGGGAGAGGCGGCAATAAAGCAAGGGGGACACCTCAGGGGAGCATTTAATGTGCCTTGTCCCGTTGTAACAAGTGATAAGATTGTACACTGCACCGTTTCCACCTCCTGTGTGCCACTGTAGAACCTCCTTCAACTATAAAAGGAGGCCTGATGCGTACTGGGGGGGGGGGGGTTTGGCTCTTTGAGCAAGTCACGCTCGATAGCTAGCTCAAGAACATTCATATACACATCCAAAGCAGGACTAGGGTATTACGGGATCCCCACGGCCCGAACCTGGGTAAACGACCTTTGTGCCGGCTCTTAAACCCGCTCTTCTCACAACCCCGCGCCCGACAACCACAGTAGGGATTCTTGTGATCCCATAGGTGTCGTTCCCACCAACATCCTTAGCGCGCCAGGTAGGGGGCCGCAATTGTGAAATTCTGGTCTAGCAGCTAGTCTATCACCTCTTCATCGCCATGGCTCCCAAGAGGAAGACGACCATGGCGATCGGTTCATCCGGAGCCGGACTGCCCGTACCGGTGCAGGCTAGTAGCGGGTTGGTCGCGGACAGAACACGAGGCGTGACCCGTGAACACCCACATCGCCCCAAATTCCAGAGACGGGGTTGGGCCCCCCGCAGGTGGGGCGGGCCCTCTAGGGCAGCGTCATGCCACCCGCCGGTGGCGCGGAGACCAACAAGGCACCTACGCCGGCGCCCACGACGCGCTCTTCCCAAGTCGTGCGCAACGAGCAGCGTCGCCACGCTAGTGAACCCGGACGCCGGCCTAGGAAGAGTCCAATGCACCCTTCACAGGACAGAGGAGGTCAGCATGTGCACCGGAGTACTGGCGCAAATGGCGTACTGCCGCAGGGCCGTGATAGAGCTCCTTCTAACGTGGTTAGAAGTCGAAGCGCATCACGGTCCATGAAGCTCTTGCCACCGCCCACGCTAGCAGAAGCTTTGGCGCGCGCGCAGCTGCTCCTTGACTTTCCGCCTGCTGTGGAGAAGCTCGACGAGTGGAGAGCCATCGTCCAGAGCCTCGTTGGCATCGCCAAGAAAGATGAGCTGCGACCAGCGGGGCCCGTAGGCCGCCGCTCTGTCGAGCCAATGCATGCCAGTAGTGGAAGGGTCGTGGGTGATGCAGTCACGGTGCACTCTCCTCCCCCACGCCAGTTACCCACTACTAGGGAAAAGCCTACCAGCAGCGCGGGTTCTAGGTATATCAGTAGCTCGGGACACGACACTACTAATAAGGCGCTACAGCTAACCCATAGTAGCAGCGCGTGCGAGCCCGCACTACTGCTATACAAGTGTAGCAGCAACATTCTTCCTGGGAGCTCGCTACTACTAGTAGCTATAGCGCGCTTCTCCGGTGCGCGCTACTGCTACTGTCGCGCTGCTACTAACTTTTCTCCACTCGCTACTGCTAATTTTAGTAGTTTTGTAATCATAGCATATACATACAAATAGTCTCATCATAATCATCATCCAATACAAAGTGGTATCTTGTCATCATCTCAAAAATAGCGATACATGCAAGTCTCGAATACTTGCAACTACAATGTCATCCATCTAAACAAAGGAATACGCGAGAAGAGCTATCACTATGAGTTAGAGCGGAACTATGTAGTACATAAGGCGTGGGTTATGAGTCCTCTCTCGCACTAGTGTGAACCTCAAGTAACTAGCTTCTCCTTCTTGTCTGCTTTTGAAGCCTTTATGGCTGGCGCCCGAGAACCCATTCACTTGCGCCTGACACTCAGGCCACTCGTTGTACACCCCCGGAACCTCCCCTTTGTACACGACATAGCACTGCCATCTCGCCATCAAGAAGCTAGGTACCTGTTAGAGATGCATCTTCATCAAGAGGATGTACAATCATATGCAACAAAATATACTAGAGCAACACAAAAAAGAAAGGGTTAGCAACTAGATGCAACATACAATACGCAAACTAATTAACTAAAGTTACGCATGTCATCATACCCAAACTAACAAACTAGCGTTATGCAAGTTCGGCAGGGACCGTGGACATCACAAAGTTTCATCACTATAGAAAGTATACAAGTTAAACCGACACATATCATCATCATCGGCATCGTAAATCACTAGAAGTTCCATCCTTCCATATCATCTAGGATGGACCCTGGCATCTTGGATGTCGTGAGGTCATGACGTTGCATGTCTATGCGAGTTTGGACGTCAGCTCGCGATATAGGGCCGTGGTGGAACATCCCCTTCTCATCGATGACTTCTTTCATGATGATCGTCGCAATGTCCCTTTGGATGCGAAAGAAGTCATGTCTTCTGAGTATATAATCCGCTTGTCCATGAGAATATACCCACTTGTGGATATGATCATCATTACTGCCTGTCATGCGATGCTTTTCGTGATCTGTGCTGAACTCAATCATGAGATGGAGGATGTAGAATCCATATTTATTGCTTGGTTTTGGGACTTGGATGCAGCAGAAGTTAGTTTTATGCGTGAAACCCATCTTCTTGTTCCTTTGTTTCCTGATCTGCATGTGCCCACCTCTAATGCTGAAGCCTTGGAGAGCATCATCTAGAATATTAGTTATGGGGGTGTAGTCCTTCTTCTCGTAGTCTCTGGAAGGGTCGAAATACACAGCGTGGGAGACTCGCGGGTAAAGAACGATAAGGACGGCATGCCCGTTGCTGCGGGAAAAAGACACCTCAAATTATTCTCCATATGAGCGAGAAGGAATGATTGAAATGTATGAAAGGGTTGTCCGGAATTGACTTACTTTGGATGATAAGGCAGGAGGACAATTTCCTGGTCCTTATTCTGTACCATGAAGTTTTGGAGGTAGTCCGTAGCAGTTTCACGCTCAAAGTCGTGGAGACTCAAGAAAGACTCGTGCATGTAGTACAGATCCACCACACAGATTTGCGAGACTTCTTCTCTCTTCATGACGGAGCTCATATGTAGCGCAAAAAGGCGGACGATTGTATAATCGAGCCACCTTGTCAAAAACATCTCAAAGATATGGTCAAACCGCAGGAAGAACCCCTCCGCAGGCCGTGTGTCAACGTAGCACTTCCCCTTAGGCACATGAGCCGCTTATGTCGCATATCCTGGATCCTTCGAGGCTTGTAGGATTTTCTCAGTCGACAGCAGATGGTCGTGCAGTTTGCTGACATCCCCTGATAGTGCCTCCAGCGGTTTCAGTGGTAGCATCGGCTCGCTCGTGAGATGGAACATGGTCGCACCATTCACGAGTACATGCTCTTAAGAATCTATCGTCTGGCTGCTATGTGCTCTGGCTTGTTTGGAGGCAGTTATCTTCCCCGATCTCTTCCTCTCCTTTTTCTTGGGCACACCTTTCAGACCCTTCCTTAACCCCTGCCCCAGTGTTCCCGGGCTAAGCACTGTACGACCCCTGGCTAGTTGAGCCTGTGTTGAGGCGGCATCTTCAGGCGTGTCTTGTGAGGATTTCATGAAGAGAGACTTCTTGCAATCCCTGCTACGACCTTCCTGCCCAGGCAGATCATCCATATCCTCATTAGCATGTTGATAGCCCGATTCGTCATATGGTTGACTCATCATATCTATGTCACAATCATACGGATTTGTATTGAGGAAACCCATTGGGTCGACCTCCGTGTCATCATCCATTCCCTGTTCCGCAGGACCGATTACATCAGCCAGTACTATTGCACCCCCTTCATCACGTCGTCCAACCCTCTCACCCGGCACTACAGGAGCTGGTAATTGCGTAGGCGGGGTGGTGGTCTCCACACATGCTTGTTGATGTGTGGTTATTGGTGTGCTCTCGGCCGGCTCTAGACGAATAAGATTCTTCGACCATAGCAGCACCCAACCCTTGCAGCTTCCAATCCGCGGCGGGGTCTCGTCGTCCTCTCCCACATGCTGTACTGGAGGAGGCAAACCTCCTGCCCTGATTTCACACTGGACAAGTTAACCCTGAAGTGCCCAACGGGGATCGATTGGTTGTGGAACGTGGGTTGCAAGGGGTTCATTATCATCCCCTTTCCCACGTCCACCTTCTGTTCTTTGATCAAGTAGAGTATGGTGCACGGGGGTTTCTTCGGCCTGCAAACACATGTCTGTGGCGTAAAACATCCGAAAGGCAACAAAAATGGAACATTATATATATATATATATATGTGTGTATATATATATATATATATATATATGTTGGTGCGACATGTAATTACCGTGAGGGCGTCGAGCTTAGCCAAAGACGAAGGCCCACCTAGCGCGCTAGAGACTGAGGATGGGCTGCTATGAGCGGGAGCTAGTGCGAGATGAGGCCCAGTTGCATGAGCAAGTGATGGTGCGGTGGAGTTGATGTTCACGGAGTTGCTCCCGATGAAACTGAGCAACGGGAAATCATGTACCGTCTTGTCTGGATTTTCCTTCGTCCAGTTGATGATAGCTGGAACCAAGTTAGTAGCAAAATCATTTCTGCAGACAGTTACAGCTGCATTGACTGCCTGCTGTAGCAACTCATTTTTCTCCTCGGCTATTTTCTTCACGTCCTCAGCTGATTTTTTCTCGACCGCGAGCTTCACCTTCTCGTCGATGTCTGCCTGGCTAAACTTCTTTTTCTTCTTCTCGTTGTAAAACACCTTCCGTGTGGCACAGTCTCCAGCGCCGTGCACACGACCATATTGCGGCCGCTGGTCCAAAGGGAGTACCTTAAGTTCGTTGAAGGCCCGGTTGAGAGGGGTGTCCTACTTGGGCCTTATCGGAGCAGTAGGGCTTTTGGCTGCAAGCTCGTGTTGCTTCTCCTGCAGAAGGAGTGTGAACCATTTAGGAATGTGTAGTCGATTAGATCTGGAGCTAAATGTAAGGTGGTAAAAGAATAATTACCAGTAGTCTGATCAATTTCCTTGTGATCTGGTCCGTGTAAAAAACCTTCTTTTCCTTGTCCCACTTGTAGCGGACCCTGATGAAGTCACGCTCCAAGGGGTTGGTGAACTTTGCGAAAGGGTCTGGGAGACCCGCGGTTTCACGTTCCGCGTCCTCCTTATCCCATATGGGCCTTTTACCGAGGTAGCCATAGCTTCAGAGGCGATGCCTCCTCGTGTTCCTTTGCTGAAGGCTCTTGAATTTCGCAGCCTTAGCCTTGGCTGCCTCGGTAGTGCAAGTGTCCTTGAACTTTTTGAACTCCTCTTCCGTAAGTGTCGGATTTTCCTCCAGAATCTTGGACAGGGGTTCCTCAGCCTCAATAGCTCTTTTCACCCTCCCTTTCCAGGAGGCCAGATCATTGCTGAACATGCCCATTGCATTATTGTTAATATTTTTCATCTTCGGATCATCCCACGGTTGTTCTATGTTATCATCCCGGCCGGGGAACTTGAATCTCTTGTGCAACTTCGTCAGGAGCAACTGCGTCAAATGTGCTTTACTCCTTAACACTAGTAGAAAAACACCTATTAGACCCGATTCGTAAGGGCCTTTAGTCCCGGTTCATGAACCGGGACTAATGGGTCGTTACTAATACCTCCACCCATAGTCCCGGTTCAAACACGAACTGGGACAGATGTGCCTCCACGTGGCCGGTCCGCCGAGCCCAGTCAGGGGGGCCTTTTGTCCCGGTTGGTGGCACCAACCGGGACCAAAAGTCCATGTTTTTTAGAAAAGTGGCTGCTTTAGGGGTTTTGGGGGTTATTTTTAGGTTGTTATTATAGCTAGCTAATAGAGAGAAGTGTCCTCTCTTATATCTTCGTCCTTGGTTTACTCGTTGATATAATAACTCATGCATGCTTGCATCATACATCATCATATATAATAACAAGTCCTACTAATCATGCATCATCATACAACTTCTACTCGTTATTAATAATAAGTCATACGATGATCATCCTCATAGTTATCGAACTCAACCCTACATAATTGTTCTTACACTACTAGGAAAAGGCCTACTAATGGCGCCCTGGTTTTGCCTACTAATGGCGCATTACCAGTGCGCCATCTGGTATACTAATGGCGCGCCAAGCAGTGCACCATTAGTATGTAACACCATGCGCCATTAGTGTGCCTCCCGGGGGCCATACGTAAGCATGTGCTTTGTCATACTAATGGCGCATTCTGTGTTGATGCGCCATTAGTATCCTTTGGCATACTAATGGCACACCTGGTGGTGATGCGCCATTAGTATGAATATTTGTTTTTTTTTACTTTTCTGATTTTTGCACAGGTTACAAAATATATTATTGGATAGAATATAGACAACAGCACACATCAACATCAGATTCATCGAATACAATAGAAGATTAGTCTCCGAATACAATTCATCATATTAGTCTCCGAATTCAAAAGACTGAACAAAGATAAAACATTACAAGTCTCAAGACCGCGAGTATCGAGTTTGTCTTCACATTACAAGTCGATATCGATCATCTAAACTACCATCACATAGAAGAGAGCTGTGGTCATCACGATGAGCATCATCGCGATCAAACTGGTCTTCATCCGGTTCCTCCAACGCTCCCTCCTCTCTCCCGCTAGATAGCGGGCGTATCTAGATTCGGCCTCCGCCCTAGTGGTGTACCCTTTGTAACTGTTACCGCTAAAACGGTGAACCTGTCTCCGACACTCCTCGCAGTCGTCGTAGACTCCGGGAACCTTACCCTTGTACACGACATACGACGACATCTCTATGCACAAGCCAAACAACGGACAATACATAAGCAATATGTAAGTATGAAACAAAAGGATCGGAAGAGAAAAGCAAGACATTAATAGCATGATTCATGGTGCTACTAATAAATAGCATCGATTACATCTAAGTTGAACGACTGTCCAAACCAAAGAGACATACGAATTCATTAAAGTTTAATTACAACATGAGCCAATCAATGTTTCAGAACTACACATCACTACTTTCGACTCGACTCATCGGACAGGAGCGTGGATGAAGCCGCCTTCTGTCATGATGGTCATGAAATCGCGGTCGTTGTCACCCTGCATTTGTAGCGTTCCATCTATCTCATTGTTGGACGGTTGATATCTGAGGAAGAACTGCCCCGAGGTATGAAGGACATCTTGATGGATGATGTCTGCAAACTCCGACTTGATGCGAAAGAATTCTTGTCTGAGGTCCGCGTCCTGGATTACCGACAAGTTCGCGGCCCAATCTTTGAGATTATATGGTAGCAGAAGGTGATGATGGTCCCTGAGGGAGTCCTGGACTAGGGGGTGTCCGGACAGCTGGACTATCATCGTCCGCCGGACTCCAAGACTACGAAGATACAAGATTGAAGACTCCGTCCCGTGTCCGGATGGGACTTTCCTTGGCGTGGAAGGCAAGCTTGGCGATACGGATATGTAGATCTCCTACCATTGTAACCGACTCTGTGTAACCCTAGCCCTCTCCGGTGTCTATATAAACCGGAGGGCTTTAGTCCGCAGGACACAACATCCATTACAACAATCATACTATAGGCTAGCTTCTAGGGTTTAGCCTCCTTGATCTCGTGGTAGATCCACTCTTGTAATACACATCATCAATATTAATCAAGCAGGACGTAGGGTTTTACCTCCATCAAGAGGGCCCGAACCTGGGTAAAACATCGTGTCCCTCGTCTCCTGTTACCATCCGCCTAGACGCACAGTTCGGGACCCCCTACCCAAGATCCGCCGGTTTTGACACCGACATTGATGCTCTCATTGAGAGTTGCTCTCTGCCGTCACCGATAGGCTCGATGGCTTCTTCAATCAACAACAACGCCGTCCAGGGTGAGACTTTTCTCCCTGGACAGATCTTCGTATTCGGCGGCTTCGCACTGCGGGCTAATTCACTTGGCCATCTGGAGCAGATCGAAAGCTACGCCCCTGGCCGTCAGGACAGATTTGGAAGCCTAAACTTCACGGCGGACATCCGCGGAGACTTGATCTTCGATGGATCCGATCGCAACCAAGCGTGCCGCACTATCGCGATGGGCACGATTTAGCTCTGCTGCCGGATAGTGCCTTGGAGGCCGCACACGAATCCGCTCCGACCCATAGTCTGGAGCCGATCACGCAGATCGAGGACGGATGGCTGGACACCTCCTCGGGAGCTGCGACTCCCACGGCGATGGAGCTGAACTCTGACCTTGTCCCCTATAAAGCTCGTGACTCCGAGGTGCCGGACTCCCTGCCGGACTCTGAACCTCCTGCGCCCCTGCCAACCGAATCCGACTGGGCGCCGATCATGGAGTTCACCGCTGCGGACATCTTTCAGCACTCACCCTTTGGCGACATCCTAAGTTCGCTAAAGCATCTCTCCCTATCCGGAGAGCCCTGGCCGGATTATGGCCAGGATGGTTGGGACGCGGACGACGAAGAAATTCAAAGCCCACCCACCACCCACTTTGTAGCCGCTGTCGACGATCTAACCGACATGCTAGACTACGACTCCGAAGACATCGACGGTATGGACGACGATGCCGGAGACGATCAAGAACCAGCGCTCACAGAGCACTGGAAGGTCACCCCAACCCATGATGTATATATGGTGGATACCCCAAAAGGAAGCGATAACGAGGACCAACGGGGCGCGGCAAAGGATAATCCCACCGATAAACAACCAAAACGGCAACGCAGACGCCGCCCTAAGTCCCGCCTCGACAACAACAGCGCTCCTAATGACCCAGCAATAGAGCAAGGCAAACCAGTGGACGACGAACATGCAGCCAAGCAACCGTCCGAACAGGACGAGTCGGATAATCAATCCATGCCCGGCGAAACCAACAGTCCAGACGACCTCACGCCAGACACACCACCGGAGAATAAGAACCTTCGGAAAAGACTCGTTGCCACTGCAAGAAGTTTGAAGAAGGAAAAATGGAAGCTCAAAACAGCAGAAGGCATACTCAGAATGAGGTGGAGCAATGTGCTCAAAACCGCAGACAAATACGGCAATGGCCATCAATCAAAGAGCTATCCGAAGCGCAAGTTGCTGCCAGAATTCGACGAGGAAGCCATAGAGCCCCCACAGTCAAAAAACAAAGAAGCCGCCTGACCGGATAGACGGCCAGATGATAGGCTAGAAACTGTAAGCGGCGCTGCACACAAGCCGGCCCATGATCCTGGGAAAACAGATGGCCCAGCCAGGTCAATTTATGGACCAAAAAAGAGGGTCCCAGGAAGCAACACAACACGCCAAGTGTCCGAAGACAGCGGCACACCCAAATACAGGGGCGCCGCACACCCACTATGTTTCACCAATGAGGTGCTGGATCATGAATTCCCAGCAGGGTTTAAACCCATAAACATAGAGGCTTACGACAGAACAACAGACCCTGGAGTCTGGATAGAGGATTATATACTACACATACACAAGGCTAGAGGAGATGATCTCCACGCCATAAAATATTTACCCCTCAAGCTCAAAGGGCCAGCCCGTCATTGGCTCAAAAGCCTCCCAGAAAACACTGTTGGAAGTTGGGAAGAGCTTGAGGACGCGTTTAGAGCAAATTTTCAAGGGACTTATGTCCGCCCTCCGGATGCAGACGATCTAAGTCATATAACCCAACAGCCCGGAGAGTCAGCGCACAAATTCTGGAATAGGTTCCTTACTAAAAAGAACCAAATAGTCGACTGTCCGGACGCCGAAGCCTTAGCAGCTTTTAAACACAACGTCCGAGACGAATGGCTCGGCAGACACCTCGGCCAAGAGAAGCCTAGGACAATGTCCGCGCTCACAAGCCTCATGACCCGCTTTTGCGCGGGGGAAGATAGCTAGCTAGCAAGATGCAGCACCAGCGACCCAAGTACTTCCGAGATCAGAGATGGAAACGGAAAAACACGGTGCAGAAAAGATCAGCGCCGGAATAAAGAGAAAAGCCCAAAGAACACGGCGGTCAACGCCGGATTCAAAAGCTCGCGGCCAAACAACAAAACGCTGCCCCTTAAGGATAACAGTGATGAGCTATCCAACTTAAACAAAATTTTGGATCGGATATGTCAAATCCACAGTACCCCCGGAAGGCCTGCAAACCACACCCACCGAGATTGTTGGGTTTTCAAACAGTCCGGCCGACTCAATGCCGAACACAAGGGGCTCGACGCATCAAGTGAGGATGATGATAAACCCCACCAGCAGAGCACCGGAAAACAAAAGACTTTTCCACAAGAAGTCAAAGCAGTAAACTCACTTCATGTGATAATGCGGAAAAACAATGCGGCACCCGCTAAAATGGGTCTCGCATGGTCCACCCCAGCGGAACCTCGAGATTGGATATAAAAACCAATCACTTTCGACCACCTGGATTATTCCAGAAGCGTTCGAAATGCAGGACGGACTGCCCTGATATTGGATCCTATAATCGACGGACTACAATTTATACATGTCCTGATGGATGGAGGCAGCGATTTAAACCTGCTATATCCAAACACAATCCGCAAGTTGGGGATAGACCTTACTAAAATTCGACATAGCTGCACTTCCTTTAAAGGAGTGACGCCAGGCCCTTACGCCAAGTGCACAGGCTCCTTATTACTAGAAGTTGTGTTCGGGTCGCCGAACAACTTCCGACGTGAAAAACTACTCTTTCATGTCGCCCCATTCAAAAGTAGCTATCAAGCACTATTGGGACGCGAAGCTTTTGTCCGCTTTAACGCAATACCACATTACGCGTCTCTTACACTTAAAATTCCCTGTCCACGTGGCATAATTTCATTAAGAGGGTCATCTAAAGACCCCGGACACGGCTAGACGAGTCCGGCATAAATAAGCTAGGGGCTCCCTAGCCGCACACCCCCTCACAAGGGGCTGTGCGTATAAGCAATAATGAGCTAATATAGACTCCGCTTTATTTATTTATTGATATTTTCCATATACCTCTTTTCGCACGATTTCCTTTAAAACTAAGTTCCTCTCTTTTTACAGATGAACACCGTGCACACCCGTCCAGGATAACAGCACAACGGAGACACAGGCGCAGACGTGCAGTAGGGACCCGTTGCAAAGATTCTTTTCAGATTAAGACCCTGTGTAAACCTTTTTTACTCTCTCTTGTTGCTATAATCCCTGGTTTCTCATTATAACCAGAGTGGAGCCTGACGTTTTGGCATCGGCCGCGTCAGAGGACCCTGCCCGTACCTGGACACTAGGGGCTTAGGGCATTGTTCTGCCCATTTTTATAAAGACCGAACACCTTAGGGAGTGTTCGGCGTCTCGAGTTAGGCCTTATATGCATCAGCTCCGAATCATGTCTTTGGTCAAATGTTGGGTTTGCCCAGCTCCTGTGTTTTGCTGCCTTATGTTCCGTATCATCGGCTAATGCGGAACCAGGAGAACTACTGCGATTGTGCCCCAGTTCGGCTGGGCGAGCACCTCAGTAGAGAAAGCCGAAAACTGACTGTCATGATACAGCGAGAGACTGGTCAACCACTCGATCGACCACCGGAATGTTTAGAATTCCTCCGCTTTGATGAAGGACCGTTTCCCGGTCAGGCACACACGCGCCCCGAATTCGGAGAGCGCGGTGCCCCCAGGGGCTATATCGTAGCCCCACCCTCGAACTCCAATGGCTAAGTGAAAGTGATAAAGCATCATAGTCCGGTTTCCTCGTTTGCTACGCTACCACCTCCTCAATAGGACCGAGACGTGGGATTAAGTGTGACAATGCGCTATTTTTGCGAACACCCCCGCACCTTGTGCATGGGGGCTGAAGCCAAAGACTGCCATCTTTCAGGTTATACACACGTATACATAAACGGCCGCATAGGAGATATTTCAATACTTGGAACGCACAAGTATAAAAAGCGATTACATCATAACCATTGTCTTGCAAAATGAAAAGTTCATTTGAACGTGACATTTTTTGAGCACTGCGACTCTATTACACGAGCACCACGCATAACTTCCCCAAAATAGTGCTCGGCGGGTAACCGGCTTTCATCCGAACCCTGGGTTGCAACAGCGGTGGCATCCATCTCTGTCCAATGTGTCTTCACATGGGCAAGGGCCATCCGCGCACCCTCTATGCAGACCGATCGCTTCATCTCCTTGATATGCAGCACCGCCCCAAGAAATTGCTACAATAAGCCAAAATAGCTCGTCGCCTTGGGCCTCTCTAGCCAGACATGAGTCACGATATCCGTCATGGCAAGCCCAGACAACCTATTCAGCTCAGTCCATTCGGCCAACCGATCGGTCAGCGGAAGTGAACGATCCGGACTATGGAATTGAGACCAAAACAGCTCTTCCGTCTTGTGATCCTTCTGACTCCGGAAGTGCACAACGGCATCCGCCGCACTTGCCGCTAAGTCCATATATGGATCCTCCGGACCCCACAGCTGGCCAAGCTGGGCATAATTTGGATCCGTAAACCTGCGGCGCAGCAGAAAAGGCTTGCCAGCCACAATGTCTCCGGCTTGACGCAGCAGAACGGGCATCATTGGCCTCGGTGGTGGCCTTCCCCAGGTCTTCTCGCTCCGATAGGCGCTCCTTTTCAAGAGCCTCATTGCGGTCGGTAGCATCCTTCAATTTAACGGCCAATTCGGCCATCTCTTCCCTGCTTCGGCAGTGTGCAGCCCTTTCGGCTTCTAACTCTTCGGCCGCCCTCGAGGCAGCCGCATCACTCCTTCTGGCTTGCTCCTTGGCTTGAGCAAGCTCTGCCCGAAGGCTCTCCACAGCAGCAGCACCATCTGCATCAAGCATAAATATTGTAAGAGGTGGGCTTTGGCTCCCTTAATAGGTGACTGCGGAGAAACAATTTACCTTGCGACTCGTCAAGTCGCTTGTTGACTAACGCGATGTCCGCATCCGCAACATCGAGTTGCCGCATTAATTCAGCAACTCCATCAGTCCGGCTAGCCCCCGGACTATCCGCCACCTGCATAGGAAAGGCGACACTCAATACCTGCGATTTTGATCCTCGGCATGCTGTCGCTTTCGACAACCTACCGAGTCCCAGGGGCTACTATCTATACAGGGCATACTTCCATGTGCAAAACTGTCAAAAAGGTGCGTCGTTTTTACCTACCTCAAACCCCGCCAGCAAACTCCTGACGGCATTATGCAATCCGCTTTCGGCGGACGAAATCCTTCCAATCACCATGCTCATCAATGCACGGTGATCTTCTGAGATGGACGCCCTCTCAAGCAGATCCTTCAGCTCCCCCGGCCGAACTCTAGTCGGCGCCGAACTCTTCGGCTCTGCCGGGCTCGGGGATACCCTCCGTGACGACACTTCAGGCTCGTCCACCCTATCCGACGGCGCAACAGACGGAGGCGTCTCGCTCTCCATCATCTCCGGACAAAGATCCCCCGAAGATGAGCTCATCTGAGAAGGTCGCAGATCCGAACTACAAGGTAAAAATTTTGGTCATCCTCAGAAGCACAAATGGGGATGTTTCTTATTAGTAAACTCCCCTTTTTCTACTCACGGCTCGCTGGAGGGCTGATTCTTTAGAGAAGATTGCTCGGCCGGGACCTTCCCGGACGCAGGACCCTCTGGTGAAGATTTCTTCCCCCGCTTAGGGGCTTTGGCCTCCGGGTCTTCGGAGGCGGTCCTCTTCTCCCCCTGGAGGGAGGGATTCTCGATCCCCCCTTTTTCAAGCGCCCCCTTGGGCGAGGTAGTAGCTCCTCTATTTTTCCCTTCGCCTTCTTCTGAAGGCGCAACCTCCAACATTCTGACCAGCACGGGCTCCGGCGCGGTCTCTGGGAGGGGGGCCGGACACCGTATCAGCTTTGCTTGCGCTATCCACTCCTGTTGAAGGATAACGGGTTAAAAGGAGAATTGTAGAAAAGCAAACAAATGGTACGTCTGAACACTGGGCTACTTACCTGAGTATCCGGGCGATTGCAGCTTAGGCCTGCATCCTCGGTCAATTTCGGACACGCCACTTGCAGTCCGAAGAACAACTTGTACATCTCCACGGGTGTCGTACCCATGAAGTGTTGGAGAATCCGTGGTCCCTCCGGATTGAACTCCCATAGCCAGAGAGGACGATGTTTGCAGGCAGAAGACGCCTGATTAGCATGACCTGCATCACCACGACCAGATCGATCTCCCTCGCTTGGAGTTCTCGAATCCGGCCCTGCAATAGGGGCACGTCTTTTGACGGCCCCCAATTGAGCCCTTGGTTCACCCACGACATCAACCGTCGTGGAGGTCCCGAGCGGAATGAAGGCGGCGGCTTTTGCCTGCTGCCCTTTGGAGAGGTGATATAGAACCACTCCTGCTGCCACAAGCCGAGCTCCTCTTGGAAGGAGCCCTCGGGCCACGGGGCATCGGCCCTCCTGCTTATGGCCGCCCCGCCGCACTCTGCCTGACGCCCCCCGATCATCTTCGGCTCCACATTGAAGGTCTTGAGCCACAGGCCGAAGTGGGGGGTGACGCGGAGGAAGGCTTCGCAGACGACGATGAATGCGGAGACATGGAGGATGGACTCCGGAGCCAAGTCGTGGAATTCCAACCCATAGTAGAACATGAGCCCTCTCACAAAAGGATCCATCAGGAAGCCTAAACCCCGACGGAGGTGGGATACGAAGACGACATGCTCGCCGGGCTCGGGGGTGGGGACGGCCTGCCCTTCGGCGGGCAACCTATGCGAAATCTCGTAGGACAGGTACTTGGCCTCTCGCAGCTTTAGCACGTCCTCCACCGTGAAGGAGGAGGGCATCCACCGACCCTGAAGGTCGGAGCCGGACATTGTTGAAGGTCCGAAGCACTCGAATCTGGGGCTCTGGGTGTTGGAACTTGGAGCAGGGAGAGGATTCGATGGAAGATTGAGGAAAAGAAACGAGCCTTGGTCCTAATATAAAGAGGGAGAATATCAAGACGTGCCAAGGAAACCGCTTTGCTAAACGCGCTGAGGAGGTATAATAAAAAAACGATTCAAGTAAAGGCTTGGTAGTGGTGTGACGTCGTGCCACAAAGTACGTCAGCAGATTGAACTTATGTATATATATTATTCTCTCTACGGTGGAATGTGGACATTATTTTGCAGAGCCGGACACTATCCAGGTGTTCACAATCTTCTATGGATTATTCGGAGGAGGAACCCGCCTTGCAATGCCGAACATTATGCGCGCCGGACTCATCGTCATTGAAGCCAGGTTCAGGGGCTACTGAGGGAGTCCTGGACTAGGGGGTGTCCGGACAGCCGGACTATCATCGTCCGCCGGACTCCAAGACTACGAAGATACAAGATTGAAGACTCCGTCCCGTGTCCGGATGGGACTTTCCTTGGCGTGGAAGGCAAGCTTGGCGATACGGATATGTAGATCTCCTACCATTGTAACCGACTCTGTGTAACCCTAGCCCTCTCCAGTGTCTATATAAAGCGGAGGGCTTTAGTCCGTAGGACACAACATCCATTACAACAATCATACCATAGGCTAGCTTCTAGGGTTTAGCCTCCTTGATCTCGTGGTAGATCCACTCTTGTAATACACATCATCAATATTAATCAAGCAGGACGTAGGGTTTTACCTCCATCAAGAGGGCCCGAACCTGGGTAAAACATCGTGTCCCTCGTCTCCTGTTACCATCCACCTAGACGCACAGTTCGGGACCCCCTACCCGAGATCTGCCGGTTTTGACACCGACAGTCCCTTACGATCGCCCGCATGTGATGGAGGGCGTAGTAGGCATCCTTCTGACCGCCAGGCGGCTGCTTGACGCAGCAGAACTTCGTATTGTGTGAGAACATGTGCTTGCCGTACTTACGAACTGCCCTGGTGAAGGTGCCTCCAGATTTGGCGTAGCCGGGGAGAACATCATCAAGAACTTTCTTGACATTTGTGTAGTCTATCTTGGAGTTACGGTTCGGGTCGAAATACGTGGCCATGGAATATATCGGGCTTAAGAGGATGAGTGTGCAATGTGTGTCACTGCACAGAACACGGAATGTTAGAAAAAAAAGAACTATTGAAATCTAAGAAATCATATGTTATGGGGCGGTTAAGGGATGACTTACTCGGGAAAGTAAGCCACAAGGAAGTTATCCTTATCTGGGTTTGCCAGAATGATGCCTTCGAGGTGTGAACTCGCAACTTGGCACTCCCCAGCGCTGCTCAAGTGCTTGGCACGCATGTAGAAGGGGTCAACTATCACGATGTCCGGGGTCTTGTCTCTAATGATCCGCATCTCCATACTCAGCGAAAACAGCCGAATGAAGGTGTAGTGCAGAGGATGAAGGTTAAACATAGCAAAGATGTCATCAAACCGCAGGACGATCGTACCCCCGATGTCGCCATCCATAAAGCCCTTGCCCTCTGGCACCTTGGCCACGAAAACCGGGTATGCCACATCATTCTCTCTGAGACGCCACTTCTCCAAAGAAAGAACACTGTCATGCAGACTCCGCATAGCACCGGTTGCAGCATTGAGCATATTTGGCGGTAGCATCGCCCTACCCGCCACATGCACCCTCCTCAAGATATCATTAGGTGAAGGTGGCCCGTCCTGAGCACGGATCGAACTCGGTGCCGGCTGGCTCGCACCGGCGCCCTTGTTAGTCTTTCGTTTCCGTCCCTTCTTCTTGATCTCCTGTAATGGGACCGAGTTCTGCTCACAGACCGCCTTCCTGAGCGTGTTGGGGCTGATAATATTTCGCACCTCAGCTATCTGAGGCTCGGTGAAGGCAGGAGCTGGAGGCGTCTCCTGAGAACTGAACGCCAGACGATGCCTGTTGCAATTAGATTTCTCCATCGTACCAGCTAGATTGCAGTCGTCTTGGTTGGGTTCTTGAGAAAGAGGCCCGCAGAACTCATCAGCGTACCCATGTTTGGCAAAGTACTTATCAACTTTGGGTAAATGTACAGTCGTCGTTGTCGTCGTCATCCGGATCCTGTGCCATAGGGTTGTTCGGATCCTGTGCCATAGGGATGTCCGGCATAGGGATGTCCGGCAGGTCCGGTAGCGTTGCCATGGCTTGGCGCCGGCACGACTGGCAGTCTTGTCTGTGGGGTGGTGTCCCCCGTCCCCAAACGAATCTGGCTCTTCGGCCAAAGCAGGGGCCAGTTTACGCGTGCGCTGAGGGTCATCTCATCTTCTTCGTCGGTCCCAGCGGGTCGAATCGGAGGTAAAGCTCGTTGCAGCCTAGCAGCACCCGAACCACTTGAACCCTATACACTGTGGGTGGCATCGGATTACCGTGGAACATGGGGTTGCCCGGTTGAACGATTCTGCCCTTGGCGACATCGACCAACTCGGCGCCCACGAAGTGCAGAAGAGTGCAAGGAACATCGGCGGCGCCCTGGGAAAACATGTATAGGGCGTCAGGGATGCCCGGTCAAAGGCAAGGAGATGAAGTCATCGGCCGAGAGGCTTAGTTACCGTGATGCCATCGAGCACGGCTAATGTCGAGGCACCGCCAACGGCGGGCGTGCAACAGACGGAGGGGGCGCTTGCTAGCGAGGTGCCAGCCGGCGTACACCCTGGTGCATTAAGCTCCAATGCCCGTGCCGGCGCCGGAGACACGAATACCGCCTCCGCCGGAGACACCAATGGCGCCGCCGGAGACACCAATGGCGCCGCCTGCGCGCTGTGCGAGTTGCTGGCCGTGAAGCTGGGAACCGGGGGAGGCCCTTGTTGGCCGCCCGCAATCCACATCGTCAGCCCATGAATCAATGTAGGCACCATGGCGTTGAGCTTCGTTCCCAGTTGTTGTTCCACTTGCTCTTGGACAAGCTCCGGAATCCGCGCCACTTGTGCCTTGAGTGCTTCAACCTCGCGCGTCTGGATTTCCGAGCTGGTCTTTTTCTCCTTCCGCACACCAGCGGTATAGTATGAACCCCATTTTGTGGACAAGCCTTTGCCGGCCACACGACCAGCTGACGTCGGCTTAGTGAGCTTATCCTCGTTTTTCATTACGTTCAACGCCCTATTTAAAGGGGTGTCAAAAGGGGAGCTCTGAGACGACCCCACGCTACTGCTTTCAGTGTCCTGCGAAAGGAACGTGAACCATTTAGAAATATTGGGGATTAATTAGAGTGCAACTATATGGAGCTAATTACGCGGGGGTGTATTCCTTTCCAGAACAAGCTCAAGCGCCCTGGTCTTCGGATCCGTGGTAAGCTCCTTTGTTATCGGGTCCTCCTTGTACCGGGCCCTGACAAAGTTGCTGGTCTGCTTTTTACCGCTGTATTTCTCGAAGCGGGGCGGTAGGCCTTGCTCGGCACACTCCGCGTCCTCCTTGTCCCATCTAGGCTCCGCCACTCTATAACCGCCGGGACCGAGTTTGTGTTCCCCTAAGTTCAACTCCCGCATTTCTTTCCCCCACTGACTTGATTCGGAGGTTGCGCTGCTCTCGCACTTGATCTTGAACTCCTTGTACTCATCTCCGCTCATCAAAGGATATTTTGCTTTGATCTTCTCATAACTATCACCTTTATCAATCATTCTCTTCACCGCTCTTCTCTAATTAGACAGGGCTGTGCTCATCCTCGTGAGGGCGGCACTGTTCACTTTATTCCCTGAGAGGTGTGTGTTTTCAAATTCGGCGGGGAACTTGTATCGTTCGTGCAGCTTCGTGAAGAGGAGGTTGCGCAAATTCCCGTGGTCCTTATTCTTAAGGTTCTCGGTGTTGATCGAGACGGTGCTCCGAAAAATGCACCCGAGCTGAAGCGAGTACCCCTTGACTATATGTTTGGGCTCCGTTGGATGCCCGTCGGAGTCCATTTGAGTGAATTCCTCCTTGAGGGTGCGGAGCGCATTCGGGCGCCGGTCCTTCCTTTGCTTCTTTGGTTGGCTGCAATCTGTGTGTGCGCTGCCATCATCAGTGGTGGCATCCTCGGCGGCACCATCAGTGGTGTCATCCCCGACGCCACTAGGGGTTGTGTAGTCAGGATCGGTGTCTTCCGCGGCATCCTCATAGTGGTGAGGTTGTTTCTCCATCTCCTGGGACAACTCCCAGAATTGCTTGCCGCCTGAACCGCCGGCCTCATCGTGGTTGGCCATGTTTCGCTCTAAATAGGAAAATAGTTTGGTCAAAAAGTTGGTTATTTTCAAGGAACAAGATCATGGTCTCATCATTTAGGGTTTGTCGACACCGGGGCATCCTAAAAGTTAAGTTTTCATCACTTAGGGTTTATCGATGCCGAGGCACCCTAGGTTGGGCCTAATCACTTGGCACTAATCACTTGGCTCTATTGCCACATATGTTGGGTTTATCATCTAGGGTTTATCGATGCTGAGGAGAATTCTAAGTTGGGCCTAATCACTTTGCTCTATTGCCACCTATGGTTTAATGCAGCAAGAATAAAGGGCCAGTTGATCCTACTTAATTAAGTACTAAGATACCCCGGCCCATGCATTAGTAGCAAGTACCCCATATGTCCGATTTTTAGCAAAGTCATGCTAAAATTCAAGGAAAATTTCAGCATGACCTTTGCTGAACATAGGACATATGGAGTACCCGAATTTGCCGGAACGGAAGTTAATCGACATTCCGGCAAACTCAAGGGCCTCTCGGGGTACAACAGCAACATCATAAGTTGACAAAATTCCCAAGTAGTACAGCAGCAACATCACAAGTAGTACCAATGAACATATAGTCCAGCAAGTTGAAAAAGCTGAAGTTCTCAGCATGAAGAATCACACAACACAGCACCTACATTATGATGATACATTTGGAGATTGCACATACAGTTTTCACATAAGCATAATGTCACATCCCTAGTTCTGGCCTGACCTATGCTAGCTAGTCATGTGTGCATCATGTTTAAATTCCATTTAAATTTGAAATGGGGATTTGTGAAACCCTCAGAATCATTTTGGAAATGACCCAAATAAAAATTGCTCCAAAAAGGTCCAAGAAAATGCTCATGTTGCTCTCTGAAAATATTGGACAGAGATAAAAATCAAACCAATATTTTTAGGAGCCCATAAGTATTTATTTTGGGCATTTGGAATTAACGCATAAATATTTGCATTGGATATATATATATATTATATATAATTCATATATGTCCAATAATTCTGGAACTTTTTATGTGGTCTGGTATATTTTTGTTCTAGCCACATAATTATTTTCAGGATTTTATAAAATGGTTTAGTATTTTTACTAAACCAAAACAAAACAGAACAAAATAGAAAACAATAAATAAAAACAGAGCAGAAACTTACCTGGGCCTCCTCCCTGTGCAGCCCAGCAGCAGCCAGCGCCGGCCCAGCCCACTGGCCCCTCCCCTGTCGTCTTCCTCCCTGCCAGGAGGACGGGCACGCGCCCGGCGCGCGCGGCCACGCGCCCCGGCCACCTCCTCCCTCCCAGCCTGCTTGGCTCCTCCTCGACGCCCCGGTGACGCCACGCGCCTCCCAGACCCACGCACGCGCCCGCCGACGTCGCTCGCAACCACCGTGGCCACCGGCCACCCCTCGCCCTGTCGATAAGCCCAGAAGAACCGCTATCGTCTCCTGCATCGTCTACGCCAGCCCGTTCGACTGCGGGAGCCCTGCATTGCCGCCCACGCCGTCTCCCTCATCCCCGGTGCCCGGAGATCGCCGCCGTAAATTCCCCGTCGCAGAAGCTTCCCCGAGCTCGCCGACCCCTCCGTTTGATCCACTGTGAGCCCCTCTTCCTCTTCCCCCTTCTCTCAAGCTCGCGCTCATTCCCTAGCTTCTTTCTCCACCGCGGCCGAGAGCTTCTCGCCGCCGGCCATGGCGTGGCCGTGGCCACAGCCACCGAAGCTCATTTCCGAGCCCACCGTCGTGCTCAGTGCAACCCCAGGAGGTCGTAACACCCCTCTTTGCCTCCTGTCGTGCTCCCTAACCCCGAAACCCAGTTCACCCAAAAGCCGGCGCCGCAGTGAGCTTCATTCCGGTGAGCTCCGGCCACCCCAGCTCGCCCCGGTTGCACCGTTGGATGCGCGGGATCGCCAGCTTTCCGTAGAGCCCAACGGCGCCTCGAATGGTTCCCTGTATCGCAATCCCGAGCCGCCCCGCCGTTTCTGTCGTCGCCGGCGACAAGTCGCCGGCAGGGTTGACCTGATCGACCTGGGGTTTGACCCCCCCAGGGTCGCTGACTAGTGGGGCCAGGCCCTGCTAACTTTAGTTAAATATTGACTAAACCTAATTAGCCACTAACACTGACCAGTGGGCCCCGACCCCCCCTAATCTTTTAATTAAGCAGATAACCCCCTGTTAACTAACTGTGACACTGACATATGGGTCCCACAGGTCAGATTTGACCTGGACAACGCCGTTGACTTGCTGACGTCACCGTGAAGTCATGCTGACGTAGTAATAAGGTTTTCTGGATTTAATATTATTCAGGAAATTCAGAAAATGCCCTAAACTTCAATAAATCATAGAAAATCAACCGTAAGTCAGAATGAAATAATTTATATATGAAAAATTATCAGAAAAATTCAAGGAATCCATCTGTACCATTTTCATGCATGTTAGAACAACTTATAGCTGCTGTTTAGCACAAATCAATTAAATGGCATTTGAATAATCACATATGGAGTTTGAATTTGAATCTTGTATTCAAACCAACTTCATTTAATCTGTTGCTAGTTGCATTAGCTCAAAAACACCAGCATGTTGCCATGTCATAGCATGCATCATATTGTGCATTGCATTGATCGTGTATCTTCTGTGTTTGCCGGTGTTGTTCCCCCTCGGTAGACGCTGTACCGATGATGTGATCGTTGACACTGACGAAGACTCAATGTTATCTTCAGAAGTGCCAGGCAAGCAAAACCCCTTTGTTCATTCTGATACAATCCTACTCTCTCGCTCCTGCTCTATTTTACTGCATTAGGACAACAACGATTCATCTGTTACTTGCTGCGGTAGCTGAACCCCTGTATCCTTTGCATGACCTGTCATTCCACAGTAAATAGATGAAACCCACTAGCATGAGTAGGAGTTGTTTGAGCCTTGTTGTGCCTACTCATACATGCTTGTTTGTCATGCCTGCTATTGCTTAGAGTTGAGTCGGGTCTGATTCATCGGGGGTGAATCAGAGGTGCGTGAACATGTCCTACTGTGTGTGAGCTAAGTGTGTGAACACGATTTGGTAAAGGTAGCGGTGAGAGGCCATGTAGGAGTACATGGTGGGTTGTCTCATTGCAGCCGTCCTCAGGAACTGAGTTCTGTGTTTGTGATCCATGATTCAGCTACTACCACGCATTGGGCCCGAAACCAATGGACCCTCTCGGCTTCTTAATCACCCTTGTCCTCTGTCCAGGAGTTGCAAGTAGTTTCTGGTGTTTGTAGTATGCTGGAGGCCGTGCGCAACGCTGACCGTAGGGGTGGGCTGTGATGCGGTAGGCACGTGGCCGGGTAAACCGGGCGCCCGTTTGGTGTCACGGAACCCTGTTCACATCGTTTGGGGCTGTGAACGAAACTTCGGCCGGATCTCCTCATGGATGGAACCCAAATAGGCGATAAACCTGGACTAGGGACTTGAGTGTTTAGGTAGGTCGTGGCTGACACCCACGTTGGGCTTCCGCTTGAAGGTTGCCGAGTACATGTCGTGTAAACGGCGGTAAGTGGTGAGAGCGTGTGTGAAGAAGTACACCCCTGCAGGGTTAACATCATCTATTCGAATAGCCGTGTCCGCGGAAAAGGACTTTTGGGTTGCCTATAACAGTTCATAGACAAGTGAAAGTGGATACTCTAAAATACGCAAGATAAGCGTGAGTGCTATGGATGGCGTTCTCGTAGGGAGACGGGAGCGGATCCATAGTGGTGTATTGATATGGTGAATATGTGGACTCGTGTGCGCCACCTCAAAAGAGTTACTTGCAATCGTAGTTTAGGATAGCCACCGAGTCAAAGCTGGCTTGCTGCAGTTAAACCCCACCATCCCTTTGTTGATAATGATGCATATGTAGTTAGTTCTGATGTAAGTCTTGCTGGGTACATTTGTACTCACGTTTGCCTATTTTATGTTTTTGCAGAGAGACTTCGGTCTCGATAGTAGTTCCGCGTGGAGTTCGACGTTTAGCTTGTTACCTCAGCTACGATCTTGTGCCCTCGGCAGGATCTAGTAGATAGTCAGGCTTTCAAGCCTTTTTCATTTGTAGATGTCTGTACTCAGACATACTAGCTTCCGCTTGTGCTTTGACTTGTATGCTCTGAATGTTGGGTCGTGAGACCCATGATTGTAATATCTCGCTCCTCGGAGCCTAATGAATAAATACTTGAGTCGTAGAGTCATGATGTGATGCCATGTTGTATTTGCACATACCGAGCATATTGTGTGTATGTTATTGAAATGCTTGGTATCTGTGGGATCTGACTATCTAGTTGTTTATCTTTAGTAGCCTCTCTTACCGGGAAATGTCTCCTAGTGTCTCCACTGAGCCATGGTAGCTTGCTACTGCTCCGGAACACTTAGGCTGGCCGGCATGTGTCCTTCTTCGTTCCTGTGTCTGTCCCTTCGGGGAAATGTCACGCGTTGAGTACCGGAGTCCTGTTAGCCCGCTACAGCCCGGTCTACCGGAGTCCTGCTAGCCCAGTGCTACAGCCCGGAACTTATTCGCTGATGACCGACACGTTCGATGCTGGGTCATGGATGCCTGTCCCTGTAAGTCTGTGCCACTTTGGGTTTACAACTAGCCATGTCAGCCCGGGCTCCTTTTCATATGGATGCTAGCGACACTATCATATACGTGTGCCAAAAGGCGCAAACGGTCCCGGGCAAAGGTAAGGCGACACCCGTGGGAATACCGTGCGCGAGGCCGCAAAGTGATATGAGGTGTTACAGGCTAGATCGATGTGACATTGAGTCGGGGTCCTGACACATAATTGTTTTGGAGATTGCACATACAGTTTTTGACAGCACAGCACCTATGACAGCACATACAATTTTTCACATTTGTAGATTCCACATACAGTTTTCACGTAGAGCAATGTTCTTTTTCATTTCACCTTCCATTTTTTTGCAATTCATCTCACTTCCTTTTCTTATAGTTACTGCTCCCAAATGAAATGACACTTTGACATGGCTGCGATTTTCAGTGTCTACTTATCTAAAATTTTTCAGTGTCTGCTTAGGAGAAATAGGTTTCAAACTTCAGCTTGTTTTGTATAAGGAGACTAAAAAACTATCTAAGGAGTTCTTCAAGTTCAAGTTACAGCCTGCATGACTAAAAATAGTTACACTAAGTTTCAAAATATAACAATACACTTCTTAATTTTACAAACTGAAAATTACTCTAAAACTGAAACTTTAACTAACTTTTAGACTGAATTTTTAATGCGCACCCAACCGATTAGAGCAGCAATGCTTGTAACTAAAGAGGGGGATGTTTCATGACAATTTCCTAGAAAAACTGTTTGAACATGGCCATTTGCATTTTCTTTTCCCTAAGTAAATATTGGGTGTAGCAAGAACAGGATGGCTCTTGGGATATATGTTGCATATTTGGTGAATTTATTAATTAGATGCAATGTTAGTTCTGGTTGGCTGGAAGGCAGTTTACTTGTACCAAAATAAATCTATTGCCTATCAGGCTATCACCATCACGTGAATCAGGCTCTAGATAAACAAAGGGGAACAACACACCTGGTACTGGTCCCTAAGCTGGAAACTAGCTATTGCTTCCAATTTTCCAAGTTTGTGTTGTTCCGTACCCTTCTACATCTAGCTACTCAAAGACCAACAGTTCTAGGAAGAGACAAAAGCGCTCCAGCTTATATTTCTGTAGATATCTTTTTAAGGACCCTGGTTTCCAGTTTTCCAAACCTTCATCCCATCAACAAATCAAGACACAAAAATAATCAACTAAAAAATATAATAAGATAAGATAATGCAACCCACAATCACTTGAAGTGACGGGATAGTCAGCCTTCAAAACTCTATGTTCTGGCAAAATAAACAGAAAGTATGGATACAATAAATAACAGTGCAGCAAAAAGATAGAAGGTAGGGAAAAATGCTTACCTGGAATCAAAGAATGTATGAAACTGATAATTTGACTTGCTAAAGCTAAATTCTTAGAAGTAATTGATTTCAGACCAGATACCTGAAAGGGAACCAGAGGAAAATAAACCAAGCAGTCCGGATTTCTTGATATATAAAAAAAGAAGTGTGGCAGCACATGCCCACATTAAATAGCTATTTAGCTTGATTAAGATTTGAGGAAACTACTGGTGCATTGAAGTACTATTGATGAACTATTTTCTTGGATGCACTGATCTACACTAACATCTGCACATTGTGCATAACAATTCACAGGCATATTTACTTGGTATACACGTACACATATGTACGGGTTGGCTCATTGGCTCTACTTTTTTGTTTAGGATCAGGACGTACACTAGCACTACAATTCACAGACAAAAAAGTAGATGTACCATTGAAGTACACCTACAGAAAATATTTGAACCTACAGAAAATATTTGAACCTACACGTGTATGTACATTGTGCATAACAATTCACAGGCATATTTTCTTGGATGTACTGCTCTACACTAACTCTCTTTCTCCCACAAATTCACAGGCATATTTGAACCTACAGAACACCTATATTACTATCAATCATTCCAACATGAAGACAAATCCCACCGAGCAGAGAAGCCGCGGATTATCTACCACTTCCTCGGTAAAACCACAACCCGATGATAGACTCTCGCGACGGACCTAATCTAAACCGCACCAGAGCAACCAAGAGCACCAAGGTCCCGACATAATCTGACGGGAGGACGCGCGGAGGGGCGGAGGTGGGGGACCATACCGTTGGTGATGATGGCGCTGGTCTGGGGCGGGACCTTGAACTCCTTGGCGGCGAACTTGAGCACCGCGGTGAAGGGCGCCCCCTCCGGCACGCTGAACCTGCGAGGCCACCGCATGACACACGCGGATTAGGACGAGATATGGTCCAAGGAGGGGTGGGGGGAGGAGGAAGAGAGGGGTATCTGTACTCACACTTTGAAGGGGAGGTTGGGGTCGGAGAGGGAGGTGGCGGGGGCGCGTGGGCGGCTGCGGCGTAGTGGGTCGGGGCAGCGGCGGCGCCGGCGCGGTGGAGGGAGGGACGAGGGAAGGAGCGGCGCGGTGGATCGAGGGAGAGGGAACTGGCGAGGGGGAGAGGGAAGGGGGGATAGGGCGAAGGGGTATCCAGCTAGACACAATAGCAATGGCGCACCACCCTCTGGTGCGCCATTAGTAGTTTTTTTTTCTTATAGCAATGGTGCACCCACCTCTGGTGCGCCATATTTAACTCTTTTTTTCTGACAGCAATGGCGCACCCACCTAGGGTGCGCCATTACTAACTTTTTTTCATTATCTCTTGTTGCATCTAATAATTTGTTTTTTTATCAAATTTGTTATTTTCATGAGGACTAGAACAAAAGATATCATCAAATATCATCATTTTTTTTGAAAATATCATCAATTTTTGTTAATTGAAAATATCATCAAATTTGTTATTTGAAAATATCATCAAAAAGTGGGGGAGGGTGCGGGGTGTCGGCGGCGGCGGTGGAGCGGGGGAGGGTGCGGGGGGTGCTCAGCGGCGGTGGAGCGAGGGAGGGTGCGGGGGGTGCTTGGCGGCGAGGGGGATCTGGCGAGGGGGATCAGAAAGCTATCGAGAGGGAGGGGGATCAAGATCGAGTGTCCTCGTGAATATTCAATATTTTTTCATATTGAATATGAAAAAATATCATCAAATTTGAAAAAATATTCATGAATTCAAAAAGTGCCCATGAAATTTAAAAATATTCATGATATCAAAAAGTGACCGAGAAATGAAGACTACGATTTAAATACAATCGATCTTAGCTAGCTATCTGTTCACAATCTTCTTGCCCTTCTTTTTCGCAAATGGAGTTCTTCTGTGGAACGGACGTCCTTTAGGTAGGGTGGTCCTGCTTCTTCTGGTGGTGTGTTCTGCTACTTCATCGTCGTCGTCATGTTCGATCTTCGGGTCGCTGTACTTGTCGAAGTCTTGCTCATTGGCTACTGCATCCATTCCGATGATCTTTCTTTTGCCTCTCCTCACGACAACATGACTGGGCTTTGGCGGGTCGGTAATGAAGAAGCATTGATCCACTTGGGAAGCCAGTACCCATGGCTCATTTTTCGCGGTGACGTTTGCGCCCGCGGTCTTGGATTTGGTTTCGGGTATAACCATGGTGGTGAAATACCGGTCTTCTTTTAGGAAGCTCTTGGCCCATGTGACACGGAACATCGGGACCTTCTCTCCAGCGTAGCTCAGCTCGCAGATCTCCTCGATCCTTCCGTAGTATCTGTCCTTGTCGTTGCCGGTGTAGGATTCCATCGTTACCCCAGAGTTCTGATAACCATCGCTCTTCATGTCCTTGTTCTCGGTGTAGAATGTGTAGCCGTTGATATCGTACGCCTCATAGGTCATCAGGTTGTGCTCGGCGCCCTGTGACAAGGCGAATATGAGTTGTTCTTCCACGGAAGAATCCTCATGTAAAGGGTACGACAGAAGCTTCTGCTTGAACCAACGCGTGAAACCTGAGTTGTGCTCTTTGATTATATCTCCGTCCGTCCTCTGTTGGCCTTGGTCATTGTACGTCTTCTCAATAAAGGTTTTGTGCTCTACCACCCAAGGATCGACCACGTCTATGTGTTGTAGCGCGACTAGGTTTGCTCTTTCAAAGTCGGCGAGTCGACCCTCGAAGTCGACATGCATTTCGCGGCGACCCTCACGGTGACCGCATCCAGCGAGCCTGCCGAGGTGCCTGTTGATGGGCAGACCAACGGGGTTCTCGATGCCTAGATAGTTCGTGCAGTAGGAGATGCACTCTTTGGTCAGAAAGCCCCTGGCTATACTTCCCTCTGGACGTGACATGTTGCGAACGTATCCTTTGATGACACCATTCATCCTTTCGAACGGCATCATGCTGTGCAGGAACGTCGGCCCGAGTTGGATGATATCCTCCACGATATGGACCAGCAGATGCACCATAACATTGAAGAATGCGGGCGAGAAGTACATCTCAAGCTCGCATAGTATCACCACGATCTCTTCCTGTAGCCTTCTGAGTCGCCTCACGCCAATCGACTTCCAAGAGATGATGTCAAAAAAGTTGCATAGGCCAAATAGCATTTCACGAACGTGCGTGTCCATGATCCCACGGATTGCAACTGGAAGTATCTGCGTCATCAGCACGTGACAGTCGTGAGACTTCATCCCGCTGAACTTCTGCTTCGCTGGGTCTAGGTATCTGCTTATCTTCCCCGCGTAACCGTAAGGAAGTTTTACTCCTAGGAGGGAGGTGAAAAACTGCTCGATCTCCTCCTGACTTAGAGTGAAGCACGCGGGAGGGTAGTCATTTCTGGTCTTCTTGGCCTTTTTGCCTTTGCGACGACTTTCTGTGTCCTGCTTCGCCTCATCATCATCATCATCATTCGCGTGAAGCTCCTGCCTGATGCCCATTGATTTCAAGTCTGCCCTTGCTTTTGGCCCATCTTTGGTCCTCTCTGGCATGTTGAGCAGCGTACCAAGCAGAATCTCGCACACGTTCTTCGTGATATGCATGACATCAAGGCTGTGAGGCACACGGTGGATCTACTAGTACGGCAAGTCCCAGAAAACATACCTCGTTTTCATACCTTCAGCAGCGGCTCTGGCGCCTTTTGCTTCTTTCCCAGCTCTGGTGCCTTTTACTTCTTTCCCGGCAGTGGGCAGTCTTTCCAATTTTTCAACAGCTCGTCTATTTCCTCGCCGCTCCTCGTACACGGGCGTTTTCGGGGTTTGGTTTCACCATCGAATAGATCCTTGCGTTTCCTCCACGGGTCATCGTCGCGAAGCCACCTTCGATGTCCCATGAACACGGTTTTCGAAGACCCGGGATCTCTATCTAGCTGGCGATACGTTGTGTCATCCATGCACCTTACGCATCCAGAAAATCCATGGACTACCTGCCCCGCGAGATATCCGTAACCGAGATAGTCGTGCACCGTCGTGAGCAGTGCGGCTCCCATAGGGAAATATTCTTTCTCTGCGGCGTCCCACGTATTGGCTGGCGTTTTCCACAGTGTGTCTAGCTCCTCCTTCAGCAGCCCCAGATACAGATTGATGTCGTTCCCTGGTTGTTTTGGTCCTTCAATTAGCATACTAATGTGAATGTACTTCCTCTTCAAGCACAACCAGGGGGGAAGGTTGTACATCCACACAAACACATGCCAGGTGCTATGTGTGCTTCTCTGGCTGCCAAACGGATTGACTCCATTGGTTCTCGCGCCCATCACGATGTTCCTTGGATCCTTCCCAAATTCTGGGTATTCGAAGTTCAATGCTTGCCACTGGCTCGCATCCTTAGGGTGACTCAGCATCTTGTCTTTTTTATTTATCTCCGGATCATTTCCGTCATCTTACCGCTTCTTCTCCTCCCTATCCGCGTGCCAACGCAGGAGCTTTGCTACCTTAGGGTCCGCGAAATACCGCTGCAGATGAGGAGTGATCGGAAAGTACCACACCGATTTTCGAGGAGCTTTCTTCCTCTTCTTGTATCGAGTAACGCCACACACCGGACATATGGTAGACTCCGCGTGCTCGTCCCGATAAATGATGCAATTGTTCATGCACACATGACATTTCACGTGCGGTAAATCCAGAGGACACACGATTTTCTTCGCCTCCTCGAAACTGGTCGGGCGCTTGTTCCCCTTGGGAAGACGTTCGTGCCAGAATGACATGTTCTCGTCGAAGCATGCGTCGGTCATTTTGTGTTTTACCTTCATCTCCAGAGCCATGAGCGTTCCTTTCAGGCGGGTATCCTCGGGCCTGCATCCTTCATACAATGGAGTAACCGCGTCCATCTCCAGTTGATCCAGCTTGGCTTTCTCTCGGGCGGCAGCTCTTGCGTTATCCGTTTGCTTGAGAAGCAACTCTTGAATATGAGGGTCCTGCACCCGGCCTCCATCGTCGTCTGCTCCGGCATCTTCATCTTCATGATCATGCCCTTCGTCTTGATCTTCCTCATCATCATGTACGACATCTTCTATATGATGACTGTGTACAGCATCACCGTCGTGATCATCTCCTGGAGATTCTTCATCTTCTCGCCCGCCCTCGCCGTGGTGGTTGTCTTGTTGCCCTTCCTCATTTCTTGCCCGGCCCCCATGGACGACTTCATAGTCATCTTCATCACCTTGCCACCGATAGCCATCCATGAAACCACGCAAGAGCAGGTGGTCCCGCACCTGCCCGGAATCCGGGTCCGCAATAAGGCTCTTCAGCTTGCATCTTCGACATGGACATCTTATCTCCGTCTCATTCTTTTGAAGCATCTCGGCCTTTGCGGAGCTCAAAAACCTATTCACGATGCCTTCGGTCATCGTGCAGACCATGGTCGCCTGCGGGTTAGAGCAAAACGATATTTTAGAACCAAGAAAAAATTTGGCATGACCTTCCCTAAAAATAGGACCAAAAAGAATGCATAGTGCCAAAATTCTCGCCGAAACGGAAATGAATCAACATTCCGGCAAAATATTGGCAACTATAGCATTTCAAATACCGGTACCTGCAAATACAAACATATATGCAACACCACAATCATATGCAACATCACAAACATACATAGATCTAGCTAGGCCACAAAAAGTGCATGTGCACGTTGTTGCAGCGAGCTAGGGAGATAAAAAGTAGATCTACAACATGAAGATACCTTTCCCCTTACTTACCTATCAAAAAAGGTAATTTCACCACTTAATTTTGATGAATCTATGGTGCGAATGAGGTGAGGAGGAGGAGGAGGCAGCCGAAAGCTTGGAGAAGGAGGTGGAGGGAATGAAGTGGGGAAAGTGAGTGGGTAGGTGTGGCTGTCCAAAATATCTTGTTGGGGTCCCAGGTTACTAATGGCGCACCTGCAGATGGTGCGCCATTATTAGTATTGCAAAAAAGTAATATATATATATATATATATATATATATATATATATATATATATATATATATATATACTAATGGCGCACCGAGTCATAGTGCGCCATTAATAGTTTAAACTAGTAATGGCGCACTATGAAACGGTGCGCCATTAGTAGTTTTGCAAAAAAAAGAATAAAAAAATACAGTAATGGCGCATTGTCTGCCTGGTGTGCCATTACTAGTTAGAACTAATAATGGCGCACTTCGACCGGATGCGCCATTAGTATGTATGGAAAAATGGAAAAAAATTATTACTAGTGGCGCACCGTGTGTCTGGTGCGCCATTAGTGTCTTCCACACTAATGGCGCATCATGAACTGGTGCGCCATTAGAATATAGTAGTGGCGCACTACTTCTCTGGTGCGCCATTAGTGTCAATCCTATCTATAGCCCTTTTCCTAGTAGTGTTAGCACATGATCATCAGTATAAGGTAGGACCTAAACACCCTTAAGGTAAAATAGCATAAAACAATATAGACCCTGACTCTACATTATGAAGAATGGCAATCATCCTGTCTCCAATTCTTGCCCTTCGCTGCTTTTTGCTTCCAAGAAGCTCCTTACGAGTGTCCATACATTTTTTCCATTCTTTGATTGTCATGTCTCCACTTCTTTTAGAAACCTGGTATGGACAGTTGAGATTCGTAGGAAGACCTAGTTGTATGTTCAAAACATGAAGGGTACTATGCGTATACATCAGATGAGGCACACAATCATTCGGGATTATCTGTTGGAAAACATAGTAATAAGTTCATAGTTAGCAATGATGTACTAGTTTTAGAAGTGTGCAAAAAGATGCAGGATGTCGTAATAGTAAAAAATCTTACCAGGGTATCTCCATGGTAGTTACCGTAGTTCAACACGTGCACTAGTGGCACGTATTGACCATAATGTTGAGGAGTTTGATTGTAGATATTGTAATTCTCAAGATCAGTACAAAATGCAACCAGATGATTTTTCACCTGATAAGTTAATTCGGAGCCTTCGGTGTAGTAGGTTCTGTCTACCATCTTCCGCACATTCTTTGAAGAATGAAAATAAGCTGTCAATGGAAATAAGTTGTCAACTATTTTGAAATAAACAATATAAATTACTTAATAACTATGTTAAGCTCACATGGGGGAAGAATTGGAGGTGTATCCACAAGGACCCAAATCGAAGGTCTCTCTTGCTCGATTGTAGGATCACCAAGATCCATGGTGACAAGCATACCCTCATCAAAACCATGCATCTTGCAAAGTGCTTCCCAATTTTTGCAACCAAAATGGGTTACACTCTGAGCATTGTACAGCTTTACTTGAAAATCCACACCATGATGGGTACTTAGGATAATTTTTTTTGGTTTCCATACTTTCATGGTCTTCAAAACCCATCCTCTCCAAGACATAGCGTCTTGCAAAGCATGGGATAAGCTAGTCGAATTGGAAAAGATGAAAAATACACGTTAAAATAGTTGAAGTCGTGCTTAATTATGAAAAAAACTATTGTCGTCGTTGCGTACCGTATGAACATCGCAGGTCTCCTCGAGCTTAATGCTGAAGCGCCGATCTTCGTCCAGCTCAATGAACCTGTCGCACATACCTCGGTCGTCATAGCACTAGTCGCACACCCCCGGGCGGTTTTCGTCGTCCGATGAGTACGACATTTCCAGCCTATGTTCATAATTCAAATATTAAACTAGATCATTATTATTAATCACGGGTTGACTATCGGTGATGTACGTAGCTCCTCCTTTCATTCCCGAGTGCATTATTATACCAAATTGTCTAGCACACGGGAATGAAGGAGAACTTATCCAATATGAGCATTCAATAAGCAAAACCAAATCATAAAATAAGCAAAACCAAATCATAAAATAAGCAAAACCAAATCATAAAATAAGCAAAACCAAATCATATAATAAAGTAGTATTCAAATTAGCATGCATTGAATAATTATAAGCAAAAGTACATCATCTCTTGGTGTCCATACATCGTCGAATATTATCACTAATACAACTAGAACCGTAGCGCCCGACGGGTATCGACGCGGGCGGTGGACACCCAAAGCTAAGGAACCATCACAGGATCATAGCTCCAGTGAGATCCTTGAAGAACCTGCCAGTTATTGTCGAACCTGCCCTCCAATGCAACCATGTAGCGACGGACGTGCTCGTCCTCCTCGCTGACACGGTGATGTACCACCTCCGCGGTGTCCGGAAGCCTCAGCACCGTCACTGGCCCATGCGACCGCCACCAAACAAGGATCGGGTCAACAACGGGCTGCCTCCTCACCAATCTACGTCCCCCGGAAGCTAGCACCTCCCAATACCAGCCCGGCGGAGCCCAGTCCCGAACATGGCCCTGATCAAGCAGGCCTCCACCGCCGAGTCGACGACGACGAGGATGCGGGATAGGCATCGCCGACGTCGATGCGGGAACTACTTCTATATACACTACAGGAATCAGGTAATTTGCCGTCTGTGGTCTACAGACGGCAAAGGCCTAAGAACAGACGGCAAAGATTTTGCCGTCTGTCAGCAGACGGCAAAGTCAGACGGCAAAGATAAGTCGGCAAAGAGTTCTTTGCCGTCAGCATTTTGCCAGGCAGACGGCAAAATCTTTGCCGTCAGCAAAACTTCAGCTTTGCCGTCAACCAAATAATAGCATACGGCAAAGAAAGGCAGATTTGCCGTCAGCCAGACTCTGTCTTTGCCGTATGCCTCATACACCCCAGACGGCAAAGAAAATTATTTCATTTAAAAAATATGAACCATCAGTAGAGGTGTAGAGGTCGTAGTCGCTCGATGGCGTAGACAATATAAAATCACAGCGATTTCACGAATTACAGTTCAAGAATGTATGAAAACATAACAGATTTTACAAGACAAGAATACTCTATTTGCACAACATATCCATCATCACAATATTTACACAGAAATACACTATTTACAATATGAAGTTCCCCATTTACATCACAAAGAAATGAACAAATCAGCACATGTAAAAACTACAATATTTCACAAAAAAGGACGCACTGACCCTTGCCAGCGGCTAGATCTGAGTGTGAGAAGATGGAGGGCGAGGGAGACGGAAGGAGAAAGGGGTGCTGCAGGGTAGCTCCGGAGAAAGGGGTGCTGCAGGGTAGCTCCGGAGAGCTCTTGATGAAGCTGCGGCGCCGCCAGGTCGAAGGGCCGCAATGATTGACAAACAGAGGAGCTCGAGATCGGGAGGAAGGACGGGGTCGCGGTCAGGGAGGAGGATCCCGTGGCAGGGAGGAGGAGGATCCCGCGACGGCCTCCTGCTCGCGCGGCGGCGAGCTCTTGCGCTGTGGCCGGATCGAAGTGCACTGGCAGTTGACGAGCAGAGGAGATCCGGATCGGGAGGAGGCATGGGGTCGCGGGCAGGAAGGACGAGGAGGACCCAGCGGCGAGGAGGAGGAGGATGCCGCGGTGGCCTCCTCCTCAGGCGGCGGCGAGCTCTTGCGGCGCGGCCGGATCAAAGGGAGGCGGTGGTTGACGAGTTTGGGAGCTCGGGATAGGGAGGAGACGGGAGGTCGGGGCACAGAGGAGGAGGAGGATCCCGCGGCGAGGAGGAGGTGGAGGATCCCGCGGTGGCCTCCAACTCAGGCGCCGGCGAGGTGGGGTCGACCAGTGCGGGGGCGAGGTGGATCGAGAGAAGGGAGGGCGACAGGACGGCGCGCCGGAGGAGACTGGAGGCGGGGCCGACCGCGCTGGAGGGGCACCGGGCCAGCACAGCGGAGCCGAGGGGCGATGGAGGGGGCCGGCTGGACCGGAGGCCACTGGAGGCGGGGCCGGCCACGCCGGTGGCGAGTAGAGGCGGGGCCGCTGCCTCCCTGCTCGCCAGCGCCGGCCATGGATGTGTGATGGATGTGTTGTGTGGTGTGTAGTGTGCGTGGGTGGGTGGGGTGGGGCGTGGGTTAGTGGGTGGGTGGGTGGGCCTCGCTAGGTAGTGCGTCTGTCAGGATGGGTAGGTGGGGTTGGTGGGTTTTGGATGGGCTGACACGTCATCAATCCGTGGGATCGATCCGCGTGATGTGCTTCTTCTTTGCCGTCTATGATTTTTATTACAGACGGCAAAGGGTATATTTTCCCGTCTGTAATGTAAAATGTAGACAGCAAAGATGTTTGCCGTCTGTATTTCTTCTTGCAGACGGCAAAGTGAGCTCTTCGCCGTCTGTGTTTTTTTTTCGCATACGGCAAAGTATATTTTACCGTGAGTTATTCTTTGCCGTCTATTGATGACGGCAAACCCTTTCTTTGCCGTCTTGCCCGATGAAAAGCTGATGGCAAAGCTGCCTACTGACGGCAAATTAGCTGTTTCCCGTAGTGATATAGTTCAATAAAGTAGTTTTATTAATTAAATCAACTATCTAATTCAACTACTAAGCACTTACTATAAATAAATAAAGCAGTACTTACTAAAAACAAACTACTTCTATATATAGTAAAATAAATTAGTTTATTAAATCAACTAGCTAGTTCAACTATATATAAACTACTTCTTATTTTTTTTCCTTTTTCTAAATACTATGAACAAAAAAACCATTAAGATCTATTAACAGAAAAAAAATCTATTAACAGAAAAAAAAATCTATTAACAGAAAAAAAATCTAACATAATATGAACAAATTAATTACACAATTTAAATTACAGAATATGAACTACATATCTAAATTAGTACACATCTAATCTAACAAAAAGATGTATTAACAATAATATCACCAAACATGCATATTCAACAATAATATCACCAAAGAAAGGTATTAACAGGAAAAAAATCTAACATAATATGAACAAATTAATTACACAATCTAAATTACACAATATGAACTACATATCTAAATTACTACACATCTAATCTAACAAAAAAATCTATGAACTACAAAAAAATCTAACAAAAATAAAAAAAGTTGCTCACGGCCGGCGACGGCGACAGCGAGGTGCGGCGCGGGGCGGCGACGTCGTCGAGGCAGCGCGGGCCGGGGCGGCGACATCAGGGCGGCGGGGCGGGCGGCGACGGCGCGCGGGGCGGGGCGGGGCGGGGCGGCGATGGCGTCGGGGCGGGGCGGTGCGGGGCGGCGACAGTGTCGGGGCGGGGCGGCGACGGCGTCGGGGCGGGGCGGCGACGGCGTCGGGGCGGGACGGCGACGGCGAGGTGGCGGCAAGGGACGGCACGCGGCGTCAGGAGAGGAGGAGGAGAGATCGAAGTCGGGAGAGGAGGACGGCGCGCTAAGTGCTACTTATATAGCAAAGGCTTTGGTCCCGGTTGGTGGCACCGACCGCGACAAATGCCCCTCTTTTGTCCCGGTTGGAGCCACCAACCGGAACCAAAGGCCTCTTTTCAGCAGCCCAAAGGATGGGAAACGAAGACCTTTGGTCCCGGTTGGTGCCACCAACCGGGACTAAAGAGGTGCATTGGTCCCGGTTTGAGCCACCAACCGGGACTAAAGAGGGCATTGTTCCCGGTTGGAGCCACCAACCGGTACCAATGGACCCGTCTAATTACTTTTTTATTTTTTGCAGCTGTTTTTAGTTGATTCTTTCTGCAGCTGTTTTTTTAGTCCCACCTCGCCAAGCGAGAGGCACTCGCACTAGCTTATAAGCCCTGAGTGTAGAGACGATGAAGAAGAGGCTCAATGCTCACCTGCACGTTGGTTAGCTTCAAGCCTTGAGGAATAGGGTAGACTGCACAGAGCTATGTGCAGTGCAGTTGACACTATTCTGAAAGGCTTGAAGCAAATTAACGAGCATTGCGCCTCTTTTTTATTTCTAATGACTTTTGACAACTCAAAAATAAAAAGAAAAAAAATAAATGTAGCAGAAAAGAAAAACCTATATAAAAAACTACTCAGAAATAAATAGAAGAAAAAATAGTTTTGATTAACTTTACTAAAAAAATGAGCATAGATGCTTGTTTTTAATGACTTATTAAAACTCATAAATAAAATGAAAAAAAATATAGCAGAAAAGAAAAAAACTATATAAAAAACTACTCGGAAATAAATAGAAGAAAAAATAGTTGTGATTAACTTTACTAAAAAAATGAGCATAGATGCTTATTTTTAATGACTTATTACAACTCAGAAATAAAAAGAAAAAAATAAATATAGCAGAAAAGAAAAAAAACAATATAAAAAACTACTCAGAAATAAATAGAAGAAAAAATAGTTGTGATTAACTTTACTAAAAAAATGAGCATAGATGCTTATTTTTAATGACTTATAACAACTCAGAAATAAAAAGAAAAAAATAAATATAGCAGAAAAGAAAAAAAACTATATAAAAAACTACTCAGAAATAAATGGAAGAAAAAATAGTTGTAATTAACTTCCTAAAAAAATTAGCATAGATGCGCTTACAGAGAAAATTCGACCTAAATTCATAATAAATTTCTACTAACTTCAGAGAAATTAAGTATGAATTTAGGTCAAATTCCCTGTATAAGGGCATCTATTTTCATTTTGAGCGGAGGTCAACACGGCAGAGAGGGAGGGGCTTATAAACCAGTGTGAACCCCCTTCGGTTGGCAAGGTGGGACTAAACTCTGGCCGCAACGAGGACCAACCCTTTAGTCCCGGTTGGTGGCCTGAACCAGGACTAAAGGGCAGCCTTTGGTCCCGGTTCATGCCTCCAACCGGGACCAATAGTGGTGGGCCAGGAGCGAGGACCATTGGTCCCGGTTCGTCCCACCAACCGGGACCAAAAGGTCCAGACGAACCGGGACCAATGGCCCACGTGGCCCGGCCAGCCCCCGGGGCTCACGAACCGGGTCCAATACCCCCATTGGTCCCGGTTCTGGACTGAACCGGGACTAATGGGCTGGCCCTGCCTGGACCATTGCCCCCTTTTCTACTAGTGTAAGTCATCATTGTTGATGCTCGCGCATTCCCGTAGGATGCATCCTACTTGGTTCCCATAGCACTTGCGAGGTTCTTCCGACTCTAATGGCTCAAACTTGCCAGGTGCCATCTTTGTGATCACCAGTCGTCCAATCCCTAGTTTGTTAGGTTTTCGTATCCTCTTCTTCTTCTTCTTCTCCTTCTTCTTTTCGGTAGCGGCATCGGCACCGGTACCTTCCCCGCCGGTCTCGGCGCCGCCATCGGTGTCGGCGCCGCCATCGATGTCGGCGCCGCCATCGGCGTCGGCGCTGTCGGTGTCGATGTCGGCGTCAGTACCATCATCTAGGCCCACCTGCAAACCTTGATTTTGCTTAGCAGTCAAATAGTCGAGCTACTCTTGTTCACCCTCATAATCCATCTCGTCTGCATCTTGGTCAGAAGGCCCAGTTTCTTCGTTGTTTGACATGTTTCCTAGGATTAAGTCTCCTCGTTTAATTCTAAAACTATGAAAAAAATGAGAAATGACATAAAAAAGAAATTTATGTTGTTGGAATGTCGTTTCCCCGCTACTCCCAGCACTTGATATGCCTACCATCTAGCACAAATCATGCCAAAATTCATGGAAAAATTTGGCATGACCTTTGCTAAAAAATGGACATATCGAGCGCCTGAAATTCACCAGAACAGAAATGAATCAACATTCCGACGTAACATAGGTCACTCGGATCATTTACCCTACACATAATCATCATGTCCAAATGACATGTCCAAATTTCAAATATGACATGTCCAAAACATCACATGTCCACTTCAAATTTGCATGTAAAAGGAAGAAAAATATATAACTTGAAGAAAAAACCTAGCTAAATTCATAACTAAATATATAACATAATTAACCATCTGCCCTAACTAAAACCTAAGTAAATTAACCAAAAAACCCTAGCTACCAGAGAGAGGAGGTGCGGTGGGGGGACTATAGAGGGTGCCGGCCCGATGACGGCCGAGGTTGGGAGGGTGTCGGGGTCGAGCGCTGGGGCCGGAGCCGGGGTCGGGGTCGAGGCCGGGGCTGTGGGCGAGCGCCGGGGCCGGAGCCGGGGTCGGGGCCAAAGCTGGAGCCAGCGCCGGGTCGGGGTCGGAGTCGGGGGCAAGTGCAGGGCCGCGGCGAGCACAGGGCGCGGTGAGGGCAGCAGCGTGGCAAGGACAGTGGCGCGGCGAGGGCTCCGGTGGCGCGACGGGAGAAGAAAGTGCGGATTTGGGGGAAAAGAGGCGGGACGAAGAGAGGAGTGGGGATTTTGGGGCTTAAGTGGGAATAGCAGTAGCGCGTTTACAAGAAACGCGCTATAGCTACTACAGGTAGCTATAGCGGTTTTCTTAGAAACCGCTACTACTATCTTGACTAGCTGTATCTCTTTTCACACAAAAGCTTTGCTGCTATAACTAGTATAATAGTTTCCCTGTTTGTTTCCTTCTATTTTCTTTTCCTTTATTTTCTCTCACTTTTCTTTTCCGAGAGCAATGAATGAAGGGAAGGCGACATATATTGCATCATTTGACGGTTAAGTATGTATATAAAATAGGAACATATATATTACATCATTGGACCCATACATAATAATGGCTAAGTAGGTATACAAAATAGGAACATATATATTACATCATTTGAACGATAACATATGGTTCCTCAACGTTGAGGTTTTCATTTTTGAGTCAGCTTCTTTCCCTTCTTGTTCGTTGAAGAATAATTGAGCCCCTCATTGTGACGTATACTTCATCATCATCGTCATCTTCCCTCATTGGGTTGTCGTACTGATCATAGTCTTCCTCGTTGGCGACTCCATCCATTCCAATGATGTTCCTTTTGCCTCTCCTCACGACAACACGGCTGGGATTGTGCGGGTAGGTTATGAACAAGCATTGTGTCACATGCTTACCATGTACCCATGGCTCATTTTTTGCGATAGAATTCATGGTAGCGCTCTTGGTGTTGGCTATAGTCATGGTAGTGAAAATCGAGTTTTCTCTTTCGACATTATTAGCCCATCTGACACGGAACATCATCGTGTTGTGTAGTCCGGAGTAGTCAAGCTCCCAGATCTACTCGACCCTTCCATAAAATCGTTCAGTTGCATCGTTGTCGCTGCCGGTCATGCATTCCATCATCACCCCTGAGTTCTGATCATCACTGTCCATATCTTTGGCCTCCGTGTAGAACGTGTATCTGTTGATATCGTATGTCTGATACGTTACGAGGTTGGGTGAGGGGACATGTGCTAAGGCGTATATGATCAATCCGTCCTTAGAGTCCTCCTCCAGGGGATTAGCAATAATATGCTCTTTGAACCAATGCAGGAAAGTGGAGTTGTGCTCTCTAGTAACTTTGGCGTCCGTCATGCATACCCCCCGGTCACGATACTTCTTTGCAATAATTTCTTTGTGCAGTGCCACGAAAGGATCTACCTCGTCTAGGTGTTGTAGCACTACCAAGTTTGCTCTGTCAAAGTCGCTGCGTTGATCTGAGTATGCCACGTACAGTTCACTGCGACCATTGCAGTGACCTTCTCCTTCGAGCCTCCCTTCGTGCTTGTTAACGGGCAAACCAACACTAACACCAGCCGGCTGGTCTGCGCCATATAGAAAATTCTCGCAGAAAGGGATGCACTCCTGTGTCACATAGTCCTGGACGATGCTTCCATCCAGACGAGACATGTTATGAACGAATCCTTTGATGATCCCATTCATCCTCACAAACGGCATCATGTTGTGCAGGAATGACAGCCCCGGGTCTATTATGTCGTCCACAATATGGACACACAGATGCACAATCACGTCAAAGAACGCGGGTGGGAAGTACATATCAAGCTCATTCAGTATCACAATGATCTCTTCCTGTAGCCTTCGAAGCTGCTTCACATTGATCGACTTTCGAGAGATCACGTCGAAAAAGTTCCAGAGACCAATAAGCGTGTCACAGACGTGCTTGTGCATTATCCCTCTAAGGGCAACTGGTAGTATCTGCGTCATCATCACATCACAGTCATGGGACTTCATCCCGCTGAACATTTTCTTGTCCATGTCTAGATATCTGCTTATCTTGCCACAGTAATCGGAACTAACTTTGACTTCGGTAAGGCACTTAAAGAATAGATCGATCTCGGCATGACTTAGGATGAAGCAAGAAGGGGGGCAATAATCCTATTTCTTTATTTTCTTGCCCTTCGTCTCCCGTGCCTCTATGTCTGTCTCTGTCTCGTCTGACTTTTTACGGGGCGGCATGTGCAGATCTTCCCTAATATTCAAATCTTGCAAGTCTTTTCTTGCCTTTGGCACATCCTTGGTCTTATCCGGCATGTTCATCAGTGTCACGGGCAAGCTCTCAAGCACATTCTTACAGATATGCATTTGATCAAGGCAATGAGGTGTATTGAGTTTGTGCCAGTACTCCAAGTACCAGAACACTCTAGACCTTAAGCAGCGGCTTCGTCGCCTTTTTCATCGTCTTTCCCGGGGCAGGGCACTCCTTCCAGTTTTTCAATAGCTCATCGATTTCGGCGCCGCTCCGCTTACGTGGAGGTCCTCGATGCTCAGCGTGACCGTTGAATGGATCTCGACGGTTTCTCCACAGGTCGTCCTGTTCGAGCCATCTTTGATGCCCCATGTACACGATTTTCCCAGACCCACCATCTTTCCTTGACGTTAGCTGTTGAGATGTCGTATCATCCATGCACCGCGTGTATCCGCAATATCCATGGCACACCTGGACTGCGAAATATCCGTAACCGGGATAGTCGTGCACCATCGTGATCAGTGCGGCTCTCATGTAGAAATACTCGCTTTTGCTGGCGTCCCATGTCTTGGCCGGTGTTTTCCATAATGTTTCTAACTCCTCTTGAAGTAGCCCCAGATACAAGTTAATATTATTTCCTGGTTGTTTCGGACCTTGAATCAACATGCTCATGTGAGTGTACTTCGACTTCATGCACAACCAGGGGGGAGGTTGTACATCCATACAAACACGGGCCATGTGCTATGGTTGGTGTTCTGGTTGCCAAACGGATTCATGCCATCGGTACACGTGCCGAGCACGATGTTCCTTGCATCGCATTCGAAATACCGATAGAAGCTGTTTAACGCTCTCCACTGACTTCCATCCTTGACGTGTCTCAGCTTCGGATCATCTCCATCATCGGGCTTCTTCCTCTCCGCGTGCCAGCGCATTAGCTTTGCTTCCTTTGGATCTACGAAATACCGCTGGAGACGGGGAGTGACCGGTAAGTACCATACAACTTTCTGGGGACATTTCTTCCCGGCCTTCTTGTATCGGGAAGCATTGCACACCGGACAGCTTGTTTTTTCCGTGTTCTCCTTCCGATAAATTATGCAATCATTGATGAATGCATGGTATCTAACGTGCGGCAGATCAAGAGGGCACATGATCTTCTTGGCCTCATCAACACCAGTAGGACATAGATTCCCCGCGGGAAGAACATCCTTTAGGTACTTGAGATGCTCATCGAGGCTAGTGTCGGTCCATTTGTTTTTGGCCTTCATCTTCAGGAATTGGAGCATGAAACTCAAGCGGGTCACCTCAGGATTGCAACCATCATACAATGGAGTGTTCGAGTCTACCACCAGTTGCTCTAGCTTAGCCTCCTCTCTAGAAGCAGCTCTCTCAGTACTCGTCTTCTTGCGAAGCAGTGCTTGAACAAGAGGGTCCCGCATGATTGAACTTAGTACCGATGAAATCTGCTGCGTGGAGTCCATGTTTTCTTCGCCGCCATGTCCGGCCCCTTCTCCTCCGCCATGTCCAGCCCCTTCTCCGTTGCCATTCTGGCCTCTTCCCCGCCGCCATTATCAATCATCTCTTCATCTTGCCCCATGCCGTCATTGTCTGCCCCATCGACGTCCTCAACATCGTCATCCTGATCTTCAATTATCCACCTAGCATAGCCATCCATGAAACCAGTCATGAGCAGGTGCGCTTCGACACGACCATCGTCATGGGGGTCGAGCCAAACTATTCCTTTGCATTTTTGACACAGACATAAAACCTCTGTCCAGTTATTTTCTTTCATCTCCTGCACCGCCGACCGCAACCACATGTCCACCATCTTTCCACTGACCATCGTGAACGTCTACACGGTAATAATAAACAAATTGATTATAAAAATGCGTGCATGCATCAAAGTCATACAAAAATTCGGCATGACCTTCCCTAAAAATAGGACATATATAGATCTAGAGTTTGCCCGGAATTCGCCGAAACAGAAATAAATCGACATTTCGGCAAGACATAGGCAACTCAAAAGCACAATTTGGTGTCAACTCATGCCACGCACGCAATTTCCATCATATCTCCCAATTATCTTATCACACACACATAAACATATTTCCATTTTGCAAAAGCATGAAATTTTAATCACCTCTATCTCAAGATCGAGCACACGGTGGAGATGATGATGTAGGAGATCAAAAGTACACAAAACTCTTCTTAACAAAGATAGATCTAGTTATGGGGAAAATAGGTCACTTAACTAAATGCTACATCTACCTAGCTAGCTAATTTGGGAGGAGACAACTTCAACTAGTGGAGGGGGAAGGAAAAAGAGAAAGGAGATGCATTAATGGAGGTGGTGTAGTTAGCTAGGAGTAATGAAGAGAGAGAAAGGTCGGTAGAAGAGGGAGAGTAATGGGGGGAGAAGTATCGAGGAAGAAGAAGAGTGAGAGAGGCAGGATGTGGGAGGTAAGGGAAAGGGAAGAGAGGAGGTGGGGGAGGGGAGGACAGGTGGGGAAAGGTGGTGGTTTGTGGCGGCTTAGCAGTAGCGCGGGATGTAAAACGCGCTGCTGGTAAGAGAGTACCAGTAGCACGCTTTCCACACACGCGCTACTGCTAAGCGGGACCAACAGTGTGCCCAATTTGAAAATTAGCAGCAGCGACCATAGAAAAACGGGCTACTACTGCAGAGTTAGCACTAGCACGTGTCGTGGCACCGTGCTGCTGCTAAACGTAGGTTGGTGGATACTGTCGGTCGATATTTGTAGCAGCACGGGTTATACAGCGTGCGCTACTGCTAGCGCTGTGTCAGTAGCGGGTTTTGCATACCCACGCTACTGCTAATTAGCAGTAGCGCTTCTTTTTGAGCCACGCTGCTACTAAGATTCTATGTATAAGGTTTTCCCTAGTAGTGACCGCGGGTGTCGATCCGTCGTGATGACGCTTGTGATAACATTTCCATAATGTCGTCCGATCCATGGACCCACTGCGATCAGCATCAAGTTCTTCGGGAGCGAGCCCTAGAAGATGCTCGAACCACCATCGATCACCGCGTGATGCGCATCACTAGTCAGATAGGCGGGCAGGGCCCACTATGGACCACCCGGCACCGGGGGGCTACAGTGGCCTACCTTACGAGGTGCGTTGCCCAGCCTTTACCCGTGAGCTGTGACAGTTCCTGTGGCCCCCTACCGCACATTCAAGCCCGACGTTGGCGAGAACTACAACGGCAAGACTCACCCGTCGGAATTCCTCAGCATCTACACCATTGTGATGCAAGCCGCTGGAACCCGCGATGACAAGGTGCTTGCCAATTACTTCCTGTTGGCACTCAAGCCCAATGTTATCTCATGGTTGATGCACTTGCCGGTGGATTCCATTTCTTCTTGGTCGGATCTGTGTCATGAGTTTGTTGGCGCCTTCACTAGAGGCCATCAAGCTCATGGCCAGGCAAGAGATTTGCATATCATCTCCCAGAAGGAAGGTGAAAACCTGCGCAAGTACATCCAGAGGTTTAGCCGGGTGCAGTACAACGTCCCGGACGTTCACCCTGCCGCCATGATCAACATGTTCCATCAGAATGTGCGTAACCGCAAGATGCGTGCGGAGCTGGCGATGAACAAGGTCAAAGATGTGGCCGAACTTTATGTTCTGTCCGATAGGTGCACTCGGGCTGAAGAGGGGAGGAAGTACCCCAACGAGGACGCCGGTGCGGAAACCGACTCCACGGACAACGACGTCACTGCCTCGGCAAAGAAGGGTCGGCGCTGTAATAGAAAGCCCAAGGGAAAGACTGTGATTGCCGTCGAGGGATCCTATGACACTAGCACAGCCAAGAAGGCCAAGGCGAGCGAGCCTGGCAAGCAAGTTGCCGGTGGTGCCACCTGCCGGGCCATGGCGGTTGTCGACAAGCCGGAAAGCTCCGACAAGCAATATTGCAAGATCCACCACACCAAGGGCCACGACCTCCAAAACTGCCGACAAGTTGAGCTGCTTGCTGAGAAGAAAAAAGCTGAGTATGAGAGGCGGGACTAGGAGAAAGGCCAGGACGGTGCCGAAGGATCCAGCAAGAAGCGTGGCGGCCAAGGAGGCCGCCGCGGCAAGGATAACCAGCAAGAGAGGCCAGCCCGGGGCCGCGACAAGAAGCAGGAAGATGATGATCATGATGAGGACGATGAGTCCGGTGACTGAGGGAGTCCTGGATTAGTGGGTCCTCGGACAGCCGGACTATGTACTTTGGTCGGACTGTTGGACCATGAATATACAAGATTGAAGACTTCGTCCCATGTCCGGGTGGGACTCTCCTTTGCGTGGAAGGCAAGCTTGGCAATTCGGATATGTAGATCTCCTTCTCTGTAATCGACTTTGTGTAACCCTAGCCCCCTCCAGTGTCTATATAAACTGGAGGGTTTTAGTCCATAGGACAACAACAATCATAATCATAGGCTAGCTTCTAGGGTTTAGCCTCTACGATCTCGTGGTAGATCAACTCCTGTAACACTCATGTCATCAAGATCAATCAAGCAGGAAGTAGGGTATTACCTCCGTCGAGAGGGCCCAAACCTGGGTAAACATTGTGTCCCCCGCCTCCTGTTACCATTAGCCTTAGATGCACAGTTCGGGACCCCCTACCCGAGATCCGCCGGTTTTGACACCGACATTGATGCTTTCACTGAGAGTTCCACTGTGTCGTCACGATAAGGCTTGATGGCCCCTTCAATCATCTTCAACGATGCGGTCCAGGGTGAGGTTTTCCTCCTCGGACAGATCTTCGTATTCGGCGGCTTCGTACGATGGGCCAACTCGCTTGGCCATCTGGAGCAGATCGATGGCTACGCCTCTGGCCATCAGGTCAGGTTTGGAAGCTTGAACTATACTGTCGTCATCCATGGAGACTTGATCTTCGAGGGATTCGACCCCATGTCAGGTGCGCCGAACAGTCACGACGAGCATGACTTAGATCTACCATCGGACAGTGCTCAGGAGATCACACCTGCGGCTGCCCCGACCCTCGATCCGAAGCAAATCGTGCCATCCGAGGATGGGCGGATGGACCCTTCCACGGAGGCTGCACACTCAGCAGCGATAGAGCCGAACACTGACTTAACCTCCGATGAGGCCGGTTTCATCGGACCCTCAGACTCGTCTCCGACCATAGGCTCCGAACCGCGTGCGTCCATGCCTATCAAATCTGATTGGGCACCGATCATGGAGTTTACCTCCACGGATAACTTTCAGCACTCGCCCTTGGGCGATGTGATAAATTCATTGAGGTCTCTCTCCTTGTCAGGAGACTCTCGGCCGAACTATGTCCGGCTGGAGTGGGAAGTGGACAACGAAGAAATTCGTTCCCCACCCACCAACCACTTAATAGCCACTGTCGATGACTTAACCGACGTGATTGACTTCAACTCCAAAGACATCGAGGTATGGACGATGATGCAGGAGAAGAACAGGAACCACCGCCCACAGGGCACTGGACAACCACCTCATCATATGATATATATATGGTGGACACGCCCAAACAAGGCGATGGCGATGAGGCAATGGAGGATATTCCCCCTGAGAAGCAATCTAAGCACCAGCATCATAGGCGCCACTCTAAGCCCCGCCAGAGCAAAAATAGCGATACCGGCACAAGAGACGATAGCAATCCGGAGGGTGCCGAAGACGAAATCGATCCCGCCCAGCCAGGCTTCGAGCAGGCCAAATGGGAGGATGGGAAAGCTAGCCCTAAGGAACAAGCAACGGATGGAGAATCAGAGGATGACAATTAGATGCCCCTCTCTGAAGACGAAATGAGCCTTGGCAATGAAAAATTCACCGTGCCTGAGCATCCCATCGAGCAGGAGCGCTTCAAGCGCTGGCTTATAGCCACTCCAAAAAGCCTGAAGAAAAAGCGGCAGCTGCTGCAAGCTGATCAAAATCTGCTAATCGATAGATGGACTGAAGTCCTGCCTGCCGAGGAATACAGACTCGAGCGACCTACCAAAAATTATCCAAAGCGCAGGTTGCTACCTCAACTAGAGGAGGAGGCATCAAATCCTACATTACCAGTTCATGATGCGGATGACCGGCCACCTCGTGCCGAGACAAAGCGGCGTCTGCTACGTCTTTAGCCTGCGTTGGTTTTCCTCGAAGAGGAGAGGGTGATGCAGCGATAGTAGCCTAAGTATTTCTCTCAGTTTTTGAGAACCAAGGTATCAATCTAGTAGGAGGCTCCTCAAAAGTCCCACGCACCTACACAAACAAACAAAGAACTCGCAACCAACGCAATAAAGGGGTTGTCAATCCCTTCACGGCCACTTGCGAAAGTGAGATCTAGTAAAGATAGTATGATAAGATAAATATATTTTTGGTATTGTATAATATAGATGCAAAAAGTAAAGATGCAAATAAAAGTAGATTGAGAGAAAATATGATAAGAGATAGACCCGGGGGCCATAGGTTTCACTAGTGGCTTCTCTCAAGATAGCATAAGTATTACGGTGGGTGAACAAATTACTGTCGATCAATTGATAGAAAAGCGAATAATTATGAGATTATCTAGGCATGATCATGTATATAGGCTTCATGTCCATAACAAGTAGACTCACTCCTGCCTGCATCTACTACTATTACTCCACACATCGACTGACTCCTGCCTGCATCTAGAGTATTAAGTTCATAAGAACAGAGTAACGAATTAAGCAAGATGACATGATGTAGAGGGATAAACTCAAACAATATGATATAAACCCCATCTTGTTATCCTCGATTGCAACAATACAATACGTTCCTTGCAACCCTTTCTGTCACTGGGTAAGGACACTGCAAGATTGAACCCAAAGCTAAGCACTTCTCCCATGGCAAGAAAGATCAATCTAGTAGGCCAAACCAAACTGATAATTCGAACAGACTTGCAAAGATAACTAAACCATACATAAAAGAATTCAGAGAAGATTCAAATATTGTTCATAGATAAACTTGATCATAAACTCACAATTCATCGGATCTCGACAAACACACCACAAAAAGAGTTTACATCGAATAGATATCCACAAGAGAGGGGGAGAACATTGTATTGAGATCCAAAAAGAGAGAAGAAGCCATCTAGTTAATAACTATGGACCCGTAGGTCTGTGGTAAATTACTCACAATTCATCGGAGGGGCAAGGATGTTGATGTAGAAGCCCTCCATGGTCGATTCCCCCTCCGGCAGAGTGTCGGCGAAGGCTCCAAGATGAGATCTCACGGATACAGAAGGTTACGGTGGTGGAAATTGTGTTTCGTCCTGCTCCTGGATGTTTTCGGGGTACGTAGGTATATATAGGAGGAAGAAGTACGTTGGTGGCCGCCCGAGGGGCCCACGAGACAAGGGGGCGCGCCCTACAGGGGGGAGCGCCCTCCTATCTCGTGGGAGCCTCGACAGCTTCTTGGCTTGCACTCCAAGTCCTTTGGATCACGTTCGTTCCAAAAATCACGCTCCCGAAGGTTTCATTCCGTTTGGATTCCGTTTGACATTCCTTTTCTTCGAAATACTGAAATAGGCAAAAAAAACAGCAATATGGGCTGGGCCTCCGGTTAGTAGGTTAGTCCCAAAAATGCTATAATTATGTAAAATAAAGCCCATAAACATCCAAAAGGGGTAATATAACAGCATGGAACAATCAAAAATTATAGATACGTTGGAGACGTATCAAGCATCCCCAAGCTTAATTCCTGCTTGTCCTCGAGTAGGTAAATGATAAAAACAGAATTTTTGATGTGGAATGCTACCTAACATAATTCAGAATGTAATTTTCTTTATTGTGGCATGAATGTTCAGATTCAAATGATTCAAAATAAAAGTTCATATTGATAAAAGAAATAGTAACACTTCAAGCATACTAACCAAAGTAATCATGTCTTCTCAAAACAACATGGCAGAAGAAAGTTCATCCCTACAAAATCATATAGTTAGGCTATGCTTCATTTTCATCACACAAAGATGTTCCCAACTTCTATATCCCCGATGACAAGACAATCAATTGTTTCATACTTAAATAATCTCAAACTTTTTCAACCTTCATGCAATACATGAGCGTGAGCCATGGATATAGCACTATGAGTGGAATAGAATATGATGATTGGGATTGTCTGGAGAAGACAAAAAAGAGAAAGTCTCACATTGACAAGGATAACCAACGGGCTATGGAGATGCCCATCAATTGATGTAAACATGAGGAGTAGGGATTGCCATGCAACGGATGCACTAGAGCTAAAAATGAATGCTCAACAAAAGAAAACTAGTGGGTGTGCATCCAACTTGCCTGCTCACGAAGACCTGGGGCATTTGAGGAAGCCCATCGTAGGAATATACAAGCCAAGTTCTATAATGAAAAATTCCCACTAGTATGCAAAAGACAACTTATGAGACTCACAATATGAAAAACATGGTGCTACTTTGAAGCACAAGTGTGGAAAAAGAGATAGTAACATTGCCCTTTTTATTTATTTATTTTTTCCTTTTTTCTTTCTTTCGGCCTTTTTTTGGCATTTCTTTTTTTTTCTTTTCTTTGGGCAATGTTCTAATAATGATGAACATCACACTTCTATTGATTACAACATATGAATTACAACTCGAAACTAGAACAAGATATGACTCTATATGAATGCCTCCGGTGGTGTACCGGGATGGTGCAATGAATCAAGAGTGACATGTATGAAAAATAATGCATGGTGGCTTTGCCACAAATACGATGTCAACTACATGATAATGCAATGGCAATATGACAAAAGTAAAGTATGTCATGATGATGATGAACGGAACGGTGGAAAGTTGCATGGCAATATATCCTGGAATGCCTATGGAAATGCCATAATAGGTAGGTATGGTGGCTGTTTTGAGGAAGATATAGGGATGTTTATGTGTGATAGAGCGTATCGTATCACGGGGTTTGGATGCACCGGCGAAGTTTGCACCAACTCTCAAGGTGAGAAAGGGCAATGCACGGTACCGAAGAGGCTAGCAAAGGCGGAAAGGTAAAAGTGCGTATATCCATGGACTCAATATTAGTCAAAAGAACTCATATACTTATTGCAAAAATTTAGAAGTCATCCAAAACCAAGTACTACGTGCATGCTCCTAGGGGGATAGATTGGTAGGAAAAGATCATCGCTCATCCCCGACCGCCACTCATAAGGATGCACAAGCCAGGTACACTTCATGTTTCAAATTTGTTACACAATTTTAACCATACGTGCATGCTACGGGACTTGCTAACTTCAACACAAGCATTCTTTAAATTCATAATCACCCAACTAGCATGACTTTAATATCACTACCACCATATCTCAAAACAATTATCAAGTATCAAATTGATCATAGCATCCAATTCACTTCCTATGATAGTTTTTATTATACCCAACTTGGATGCCTACCATTCTAGGACCAAATTTATAACCATAGCAAATACCATGCTGTTCTAAAAGACTATCAAAATAATATAAGTGAAGCATGAGAGACTAGTAGTTTCTTCAAAATTAAATCACCACCATGCTCTAAAAGATATAAGTGAAGCACTAGAGCAAAAACTATCAAGCTCAAAAGATATAAGTGAAGCACATAAAGTATTCTAGCAAATTCTAATCAAATAGGATTCTCCCAAAAGGTTTGTACAGCAAGGATGGTTGTGGTAGACTAAAAAGCAAAGACTAATATAATACACGATGCTCCAAGCAAAACACATATCATGTGGCGAATAAAAATATAGCTCCAGGTAAAGTTACCAATGAACGAAGACGAAAGAGGGGATGCCTTCCCGGGGCATCCCCAAGCTTAGGCTTTTCGCTATTCTTGAATATCTTGGGGTGCCATGGGCATCCCCAAGCTTAGGCTCTTGCCACCTGAGGGAGTCCCGGATTAGGGGGTGTCCGGATAGCCGAACTATCACCTTTGGCCGGACTCTTGGACTATGAAGATACAAGATTGAAGACTTCATCCCGTGTCCGGATGGGACTTTCCTTGGCGTGGAAGGCAAGCTTGGCAATACGGATATGTAGATCCCCTACCATTGTAACCGACTCGGTGTAACCCTAACCCTCTTCGGTGCCTATATAAACCGGAGGGTTTTAGTCCGTAGGACGAACAACAATCATACCATAGGCTAGCTTCTAGGGTTTAGCCTCTCTGATCTCGTGGTAGATCTACTCTTGTACTACCCATATCATCAATATCAATCAAGAAGGAGTAGGGTTTTACCTCCATCGAGAGGGCCCGAACCTGGGTAAGAACATCGTGTCCCTTGTCTCCTGTTACCATCCGCCTAGACGCACAGTTCGGGACCCCCTACCCGAGATCCGCCGGTTTTGACACTGACATTGGTGCTTTCATTGAGAGTTCCTCTATGACGTCGCCATCAGGAAGGATGCCTCATCCCGTCTTTAAAGACGACGCTGTTGCTAAAGGGGGTTTGGCTATCGGCCAAACTCTCCGGCTAGGTGGTTTCCTTATGACCGCATGTCCGGCCACCGCGCCGACGATGACTTCTCGGGTCATCGAAAGCAATCTTCAGGTTAGCTCGGAGCTCGCCGAGAAATTAGATCTGATTGAGCTCTCTTACATAAACAAGCTCTTGGATCGCATCGCTGCCCAAGGAGTCGCTACAGACTACGATCAGTTTGGGCCTAAAACCGATCTGAGAGAGATCAATTCTCCCCAGGTTACCCACCATGTTGCCGTGGTTGAGGAGCAATACAGCGACCCTTCCTCGATTTTAAGGACTAGCTATGTCTGGATTCCCGATCCCTCCATGCCGGATTCCCGCGGAGGGGAGGACGTTACTCAAGCCCTGAACCTAAAGTCAGGCAGCAGGCTAGGTGCATTGGACAACATCCAAGAACCCAAGCTTTCGAGTTCGGAAACTTCTTGGCCCCTGAGCCTAAGATTGGACGGGGTTTCGGATATAATTCCACCCGCCCACCCAAACTGTCAGGACCCCGACTCAGTGTCACATCGATCTAACCTGTAACACCTCATATCACTTTGCGGCCTCACGCACGGTATTCCCACGGGTGTCGCCTTACCTTTGCCCGGGACCGTTTGCGCCTTTTAGCACACGTATATGACAGAGACGCTAGCATCCATATGATAAGTAGCCCGGGCTGACATGGCTAGTTGTAAACCCAAAGTGGCACAGACTTACAGGGACAGGCATCCATGACCCAGCATCGAATGTGTCGGTCATCAGCGAGTAAGTTCCGGGCTGTAGCACTGGGCTAGCAGGACTCCGGTAGACTGGGCTGTAGCGGGCTAACAGGACTCCGGTACTCAACGCGTGACATTTCCCCGAAGGGACAGACACAGGAACGAAGAAGGACACATGCCGGCCAGCCTAAGTGTTCCGGAGCAGTAGCAAGCTACCATGGCTCAGTGGAGACACTAGGAGACATTTCCCGGTAAGAGAGGCTACTAAAGATAAACAACTAGATAGTCAGATCCCACACATACCAAGCATTTCAATAACATACACACAATATGCTCGATATGTGCAAATACAACATGGCATCACATCATGACTCTACGATTCAAGTATGTATTCATTAGGCTCCGAGCGAGATATTACAGACATGGGTCACATGACCCAACATTCAAAGCATACAAGTCAAAGCACAAGCGGAAGCTTAACATGTCTGAGTACAGACATCTACAAATGAAAAAGGCTTAGAAGCCTGACTATCTACCAGATCCTGCCGAGGGCACAAGATCGTAGCTGAGGTAACAAGCTAAACGTCGAAGTCCACGTGGAACTACTAGCGAGACCGAAGTCTCTCTGCAAAAACATAAAATAGGCAAACGTGAGTACAAATATACCCAGCAAGACTTACATCAGAACTAACTACATATGCATCATTGTCAACAAAAGGGATGGTGGGGTTTAACTGCAGCAAGCCAGCTTTGACTCGGTGGCTATCCTAAACTACGACTGCAAGTAACTCTTTTGTGGTGGCGCACACGAGTCCACATATTCACCATATCAATACACCACTATGGATCCGCTCCGTCCCCCTACGAGAACGCCATCCATAGCACTCACACTTATCTTGCGTATTTTAGAGTATCCACTTTCACTTGTCTATGAACTGTTATAGGCAACCCAGAAGTCCTTTTCCGCGGACACGGCTATTCGAATAGATGATGTTAACCCTGCAGGGGTGTACTTCTTCACACACGCTCTCACCACTTACCGCCGTTTACACGACATGTACTCGGCAACCTTCAAGCGGAAGCCCAACGTGGGTGTCGTCCACGACCTACCTAAACACTCAAGTCCCTAGTCCAGGTTTATCGCCTATTTGGGTTCCATCCATGAGGAGATCCGGCTGAAGTTTCGCTCACAGCCCCAAACGATGTGAACAGGGTTCCGTGACACCAAACGGGCGCCCGGTTTACCCGGCCACGTGCCTACCGCATCACAGCCCACCCCTACGGTCAGCGCTGCGGACGGCCTCCAGCATACTACAAACACCAGAAACTACTTGCAACTCCTGGACAGAGGACAAGGCTGATTAAGAAGCCGAGAGGGTCCATTGGTTTCGGGCCCAATGCGTGGTAGTAGCTGAATCATGGATCACAAACACAGAACTCAGTTCCTGAGGATGGCTGCAATGAGACAACCCACCATGTACTCCTACATGGCCTCTCACCGCTACCTTTACCAAATCGTGTTCACACACTTAGCTCACACACGGTAGGACATGTTCACTCACCTCTGATTCATCCTCGATGAATCAGACCCAACTCAACTCTAAGAAGTAGCAGGCATGACAAACAAGCAAGAATGAGTAGGCACAACAGGGCTCAAACAACTCCTACTCATGCTAGTGGGTTTCATCTATTTACTGTGGAATGACAGGTCATGCAAAGGATAAAGGGGTTCAGCTACCGCAGCAAGTAACAGTTGAATCGTTGTTGTCCTAATGCAGTAAAAGAGAGCAGGAGCGAGAGAGTGGGATTGTATCGGAATTAACAAGGGGGTTTTGCTTGCCTGGCACTTCTGAAGATATTATAGCTCTTCATCGGTGTCATCGATCTCATCGTCGAAACCACGTCTATCGAGAGGGGACAGTTACCGGCAAATAAAGAGGGACACAATCAATGCAATGCAACAAATATGATGCATGATAATGTCATGGAAAAATGCTGTTGATTGAGCTAATGCAACTAGCAACAAGTTAAATGAAGTTGGTTTGAACCCTAGGTTCAAATTCAAACTCCATATATGATTATTCAAATGCCATTCATTTCATTTGTCCTAAACAGTAGTGATAAGTTGTTCTAACATGCATAAAAATGGTACAGATGGATAGATTGGATTTTTCTGATCATTTTTCATATATAACTTATTTGATTTGGAGCTACGGTTGATTTTATATGAATTTTAGAAGTTTAGGCAAATTTCTGGATTTTCCTGATTTATTTTAAAACCAGAAAATGATTTATTGCGTCAGCATTAGCTCATGCTGACCTCAGCAGGTCAACAGGTGGGTCCAGGTCAAACCTGACCAGTGGGGCCCACTGGTCAGTGACTGGGGCTGGTTAGTGTCAATGGCAGGTGGGGCCGGGTCAACAGACACGTCAGCAGGTCAATACTGACGTGTGGGGTCGGTCAACGTCCATGTCAGCGTGGTCAAAGCTGACGGGTGGGGCCCATGTGGTTAGTTAAACTAAACAGAAAATAAACTAAGATTAATTAAGGCGTGGGGCCCAGTGCCAGTGACACGGTGCGGTGATTAGTGGCTAATTAAGCCAGCCACGTCAGCAAGTGACGCCGGCGACCACGGCGATGGCGAGACCTCACCGGAGTTGCTCGGGATGGCGCTACAGCCCGCGGCTGATCGCGCTGAGGGCACCAAGAGGGAGCCCGTGCTCCCGCGTATCTAGGGGCGCACGCAGCTGGGCACAGGAAGGCCGGGGTTCACCGGAAGCGAGCTCCTGGCGGCGGCCGGAGTTCGGGCGTCGGGCGGGTTCGGTGCTGCTGCTCACAAAAGAGGGAGCTGAGGCGCTGGAGGGGCTCTACGGGTCGTTGCGAGTGCAACGAACGCACGCACGGGGCCATTTGGTCACCGGGGCTTCGCCGGCGACGAGCCCGCGCGGTGACGGCTACGGTAAGCAAGGGGGCGGCGGCTACGGCACACGAGAGCGAGAACGGAGAGGGGGAAAAGGTTCGGTCGCTCACGGCGCTTGCAGCAGACGTCGAAGCAGGCTCGGGGAAGGCCGGACGGCGACGAGTCGATGATGGGGATCTGCGGCAGCCGGCGATGAAGAAGAGGCCGGTGACGGTGTTTTGAGGCATCCGGCGTCGAGTGAGTCGACGGGGAGGACGAGGAGGTCGAAACGGAGGCCATGGACACGTCGGCGAGGCGGGGGAGGGCCTGTGGCCGCGGTGGTTCTAGTCGGCGGCGACGGCTGCATTCGGTGGTTGTGCGCGAGGGAGCCAGAGGAGGAGAGGAGCTCGGGGAGAGAGTGAGAGGGGTCCGAGGGGTTGCGTGGCCGCCTCCGTGGCGCTGGAAGGGCCTCGAGGGCGTGAGGCAGGCAGGGAAAAGGCCACGGCGTCGCCAGCGCTCGCCACCGAGCTACTTCGGGGCGAGGGGAGGAAGACGACAGGGGGAGGTGGGCTGGCCAGGTGGCTGGGCTGCTAGCTGGGCCGGCCAGGTGAGGCCCAGGTGGGCTTCGGTGAGCGTCAAGTAAGTTTCCAGGTGAGTTTCTGTTCCTGTTTTCTATTTTGTTTAATTTGTTTTGATTTGATTTTATACCAAATCATTTTTTATAAATCCTGAAATTAAATATGGGCAATAACAGAATTATCTCAGAGGCCCTTAGATATTTCCCGAATTGTTGGAGCATTTAATAATATTATTAGCAATTAAATGCCCCAATTCAAATATTTATGACTTAAATTCAGTGCCCAACTTGTTCCCTAAAAATGTTCATTATTTTTGGTATGGATCAAAACCATTGCCAAAAATATCAAACATCAAAGAAGAGCATTTTGGGTTCTTGAATGCAGTTTATTTAAGCTGGACCTATTTGGATTTCAAGGTGCTAGGGTTTGATCATCCCCCATTTCAAGGTTTCATAGAATTTAAACATGATGCACACATGAAGCTAGCCCAGTGCATTGCTAGAAGCTAGGGATGTGACAACTCACCCCCACTAAACGAGAATCTCGTCCCGAGATTCAAGACGTGAGGTAAGAGGAAAGGGGGTCACAAAATTATCACAATCTTCATGATCCATTTGCCCTTCTTGAAGATGTTGACTCATTGCTTCAAATTGATCTTGACATCTTTGCTTTCGAGATCTTCATTCAGCATGACAACGAGGGGAAAGGGACAACTCAGAAGAATCGATCTTCTCGAAGACCGAACAACTCAGGATCAAGTCACGGAGTAAGACATAGCATCATCTCTCAAGATGAAACACGAACATCCATCCAAATGAATGGAGTGGAACAGATGTCGAAGGTTCACTAGGTAGACAACAATTCCACACCTAAGAAGGTGGTAAACGATTGCCAACGTTGCGAGGAGTTGAGTTGCCATGATACCATAACGAGACATCTTAGAGGGAGGCAATTCGTCGAGGGTTTCAAATGGCGAGGATAAACTGCCATGATTCCATAACGAGGCACCTTGGGAGAGGAGACTCGTAGAAATATTCCCTTTAGTGGCAAAAGAATTACCTTTGATTCGGAGATCATTGAAACTCTTTATACCATAAGGCAATTCTCGAGCGATCGTTTAGAAGGGGTTCGGTAGAATGGCATAACCGGATTAGAATGGATGATGTGGATTACCTTGTTGAAAACAACACAAGGAATGATTTTAGTAACTGGGGAGAAGCTCAGCAGTAGAATAATTCCACTGTTGGAATGGTTATAGCATAACCGGGGAAACTAAGAGCAATCCTAGTTAGTGTCGATGATAACACCTAGCGCTTGTGTGTGCTCTCAAGAACTTGAGCATCTCCATATTCATCAAGGTTTTACCAACATCCGTGTCAAGGGTGCTGACAACACAACATACTACCATGATGAGTAGCGATGGACGATGCAGATGCAAAGGAAGATAACACTTTCTCAGATTTCACCTTAGCGAGGCCAAGGGACGAAATCTGAATGATCGACCGAGAGACATTTAGCACTCCGCTTCTAATGTTCTCCTTGATGTACTAGCGTATCCCATTCATAGATATGGTTTGATATCTAGAACATCAAGTAAAAGGTCGGACTTCGGGAACACAAAAATCCATAAGGGACAACTAGGGAGTAAATCCTACGAAATCCTTATGGGGAGGTGGCCAACTTCTTCAATCAAGATATTACAATAACAGGTCTTCCGGCTGGGTGTGTTGGCCACGACATCCACTTTACCGGGTTACAGAGAGACCAATAATATAATTCTTGGGAAACGTTCCAACCATCATCTCTGCCTGAGACTCAGATCTGGTTGGTGTCAGAATATTCCAGACTCATCAAGTCTAGAAAGTAAAATGAAAGTTTGCAACACAAGGCGACGAGAAGACGTTGCGAGATTCTCGGGAAATGGACTACGGTAGTAAGCTCCAAAATATGAGCCGGTTCTGCTACAAACATGTGAACACGTTGTCCCAGACAAGCATGACCACACAGTAGTCTTATAATAAAACACTACCAAGTTCCGGAGGGAAACCATCATCGAGGATATCGAAGTCCTTGCATAAGTCTTGCTCTTAAGAAGGAACACCTTCTCCTTGAACAAATCAATCAGTGGCTTGGTGTGCTAGGGAATACATATGGAATGAAGATGATCAGTCTATCAGACCATAGAATACTTCGCACATGCATGACTGACTTGGGATGATTCCAGAGGAGCAAAAACAAACTTTCTCGAATTCACGGCGGCAACTTACATCAAATGCAGGTGAATCAAAGGAAGTCACTTCTTTCATCCAACATATACTTCATGAATGGGGCATGAAGAAAATGCTTACACAAGTTTCCATCACTAACCTAATGCTCAACAAAATTATGGAGGAGATAAGGATGTTGTCGATGGGCTCAACAACAATTCATCCAGGTTTCCATATAAAAGGAATTCCATAGTTAGATGAACACGGTGATAGCATTGGTCAGACCAAAAGATGTAATGGTGTATGCTCGAGGAAAATCCACGAGTAAAACAACATTACGAACATCGTTGGTTCTGACTTGATTTGAGGATAGCCCATACTCAAATCAAAGGTTTGGGTAAGATAATAGATCCAACAATTGGTCACGAGGATCAACCAATAAGGATATCATCTTTCTTCAATCACACACACAAAAAGATATCCCTTAAAATGACTAAGCCAGGCAATCTTTTATCTTCCAACTCTCCAAGTTGTTGTTTGGCTTAACCAACTAGCTCAGGGGTATCCAACATGGATTCTTGGAGAAGGGGTAGTTTATATGAAACTAACTTGATCACGAACTCAACATAGCAGTCAGGTGACAACCTGGTGATACTTCCGAGAAGATATTTGAAAAATCGCGAACCACCGGTATGTTACTAAGCTCGAGAACAATCTTGTTTTTCAGGGAAAGAAGATATGATTAAATGAGCGAGGGATTGACAAAATCCTAACTCAACGACCGAAGAGTGCACCGGAAATAGGGACTAGGTAGCACAATCAACCTTAGGGTGACGATCCAACAATCAACATGCTAAGAATGAGGTTATCGTCCATTTAACTACCAAGCAACGGAGTTGCCAGCAGTATTGATTTCACACGCCATGATTCACTTGTCAGCATTCCGGTTACAATAACACGGAAACCGAGGAATGAACAATGATGGCGAGGAGTATTACTACATAAAGAATTCATAGGATGGTGTGGAATTCCCATGACAGTCCTGATATAAAAGATGGTAACACTCCAAGGTAGAACGGAACAAAAGCTGGATTGGCATTTGATCTGCGGAGCACAACTGCTTTGACCCAATCCTGGATAGGGATGACGTACTGGAGTTTGTTTCTCCTAGTCATTCCGGAATAGAATGGCTTGACGGACCACAAGAATAATAGGCACCGATGAACGAATGCACACATACTCTTGACTATCAATTGACAGACGAGGGTCAGGACACAACTAAAGAGAACAACTCAAAGGAACATATAACTTTCTGAGTTGTGGATGCATAGATTAGTATGTTGAGCGAAGCTCAACATTTCTTCCGGTTAACCCATGCGGAAAGGGTAGAACTGGCAGATTCACAATATAACATGGAGAACTCTTCGAAAGCACTCTTGTTGTGATATTTTGGTTCAACAAACTTCTGCCATAAGTGGCTCATAGTATTTGGAAGAAGGAAATACCACGGACCTCGAGGACTAATGCAAAGGTTACTAATAACCTAAAGGAACGAGCAAACACTATCAACAGGAAGTAGGTAGGGTGAATCTCGGGTTCAAGAACCCCGGAATGGAATACCTACTAACTAATAACATCACGGGATGCTTTCGAGAATGATGGCCAGAATCATCACATGGGGAACACAAATCATGGCTGGTTTACTAGATGATCCCCTAAGACACCTAGGGTCATAATAATAATTCCAACATATATATCGAGGCAATAGAATACCTCAACTCGGCATTTAGTATGATTAACTTGGCCCAGAGGAACTTCAAAACCAGAGGGAAAGGATTTGCAAGTGCATCAGATTGTTTAGAAACCTGGGATGACTCAGACAGCATAACGGCTGTAAATGCTCAAAAAGATTGGAGACATGCTACAAAAATGGTGGCATAGCTACTCCGAAGCACAATATCAAGGTTTTGAGATCAGCAGTTATGAACATACGGAAGTAGTAAAACTGAACTGAGATTTAAATCAACAATCTTATAAGTCTATGGATTAGTAACACGTCATCCTGATAGAAAGATGAGAAGCCTAGTTCTTAATCCCCGTAGAAGAGAAGAGGTTGACTCAGATCAGAAAGCCATGAGGTATAAGGAGTAAAAAGAGCCTTACGTTCCATCCCACAATCAATTCCCCTACATATAACTAAAGCATTTCTAGACTCAACTTCGACCAGTTTGGCTTGGTAATCCTACAGGCAGTCAAGCTCTGATACCAAAGCTGTCAGGACCCCGACTCAGTGTCACATCGATCTAGCCTGTAACACCTCATATCACTTTGGGCCTCACGCACGGTATTCCCACGGGTGTCGCCTTACCTTTGCCCGGGACCGTTTGCGCCTTTTGGCACACATATATGACAGAGTCGCTAGCATCCATATGATAAGGAGCCCGAGCTGACATGGCTAGTTGTAAACCCAAAGTGGCACAGACTTACAGGGACAGGCATCCATGACCCAGCATCGAACGTGTCGGTCATCAGCGGGTAAGTTCCGGGCTGTAGCACTGGGCTAGCAGGACTCCGGTAGACCGGGCTGTAGCGGGCTAACAGGACTCCGGTACTCAACGCATGACATTTCCCCGAAGGGACAGACACAGGAACGAAGAAGGACACATGACGGCCAGCCTAAGTGTTCCGGAGCAGTAGCAAGCTACCATGGCTCAGTGGAGACACTAGGAGACATTTCCCGGTAAGAGAGGCTACTAAAGATAAACAACTAGATAGTCAGATCCCACACATACCAAGCATTTCAATAACATACACACAATATGCTTGATATGTGCAAATACAACATGGCATCACATCATGACTCTACGATTCAAGTATGTATTCATTAGGCTCCGAGGAGCGAGATATTACAGACATGGGTCACATGACCCAACATTCAGAGCATACAAGTCAAAGCACAAGCGGAAGCTTAACATGTCTGAGTACAGACATCTACAAATGAAAAAGGCTTAGAAGCCTAACTATCTACCTGATCCTGCCGAGGGCACAAGATCGTAGCTGAGGTAACAAGCTAAACGTCGAAGTCCACGTGGAACTACTAGCGAGACCGAAGTCTCTCTGCAAAAACATAAAATAGGCAAATGTGAGTACAAATGTACCCAGCAAGACTTACATCAGAACTAACTACATATGCATCATTGTCAACAAAAGGGATGGTGGAGTTTAACTGCAGCAAGCCAGCTTTGACTCGGTGGCTATCCTAAACTACGACTGCAAGTAACTCTTTTGTGGTGGCGCACACGAGTCCACATATTCACCATATCAATACACCACTATGGATCCGCTCTGTCCCCCTACGAGAATGCCATCCATAGCACTCACACTTATCTTGCGTATTTTAGAGTATCCACTTTCACTTGTCTATGAACTATTATAGGCAACCCAGAAGTCCTTTTCCGCGGATACGGCTATTCGAATAGATGATGTTAACCCTGCAGGGGTGTACTTCTTCACACACGCTCTCACCACTTACCGCCGTTTACACGACATGTACTCGGCAACCTTCAAGCGGAAGGCCAACGTGGGTGTCGGCCACGACCTACCTAAACACTCAAGTCCCTAGTCCAGGTTTATCGCCTATTTGGGTTCCATCCATGAGGAGATCCGGCCGAAGTTTCGCTCACAGCCCCAAACGATGTGAACAGGGTTCCGTGACACCAAACGGGCGCCCGGTTTACCCGGCCACGTGCCTACCGCATCACAGCCCACCCCTACGGTCAGCGCTGTGCACGGCCTCCAGCATACTACAAACACCAGAAACTACTTGCAACTCCTGGACAGAGGACAAGGGTGATTAAGAAGCCGAGAGGGTCCATTGGTTTTGGGCCCAATGCGTGGTAGTAGCTGAATCATGGATCACAAACACAGAACTCAGTTCCTGAGGACGGCTGCAATGAGACAACCCACCATGTACTCCTACATGGCATCTCACCGCTACCTTTACCAAATCGTGTTCACACACTTAGCTCACACAAGGTAGGACATGTTCACTCACCTCTGATTCATCCTCGATGAATCAGACCCGACTCAACTCTAAGCAGTAGCAGGCATGACAAACAAGCAAGAATGAGTAGGCACAACAGGGCTCAAACAACTCCTACTCATGCTAGTGGGTTTCATCTATTTACTATGGAATGACAGGTCATGCAAAGGATAAAGGGGTTCAGCTACCGCAGCAAGTAACAGTTGAATCGTTGTTGTCCTAATGCAGTAAAAGAGCGCAAGAGCGAGAGAGTGGGATTGTATCGGAATGAACAAGGGGGTTTTGCTTGCCTGGCACTTCTGAAGATATTATAGCTCTTCATCGATGTCATCGATCTCATCGTCGAAACCACATCTATCGAGAGGGGACAGTTACCGGCAAATAAAGAGGGACACAATCAATGCAATGCAACAAATATGATGCATGATAATGTCATGGAAAAATGCTGTTGATTGAGCTAATGCAACTAGCAACAAGTTAAATGAAGTTGGTTTGAACCCTAGGTTCAAATTCAAACTCCATATATGATTATTCAAATGCCATTCATTTCATTTGTCCTAAACAGTAGTGATAAGTTGTTCTAGCATGCATGAAAATGGTACAGATGGATAGATTGGATTTTTCTGATCATTTTTCATATATAACTTATTTGATTTGGAGCTACGGTTGATTTTATATGAATTTTAGAAGTTTAGGCAAATTTCTGGATTTTCCTGATTTATTTTAAAACCAGAAAATGATTTATTGCGTCAGCATTAGCTCATACTGACCTCAGCAGGTCAACAGGCGGGTCCAGGTCAAACCTGACCAGTGGGGCCCACTGGTCAGTGACTGGGGCTGGTTAGTGTCAATGGCAGGTGGGGCCGGGTCAACAGACACGTCAGCAGGTCAATACTGACGTGTGGGGTCGGTCAACGTCCATGTCAGCGTGGTCAAAGCTGACGGGTGGGGCCCATGTGGTTAGTTAAACTAAACAGAAAATAAACTAAGATTAATTAAGGCGTGGGGCCCAGTGCCAGTGACACAGTGCGGTGATTAGTGGCTAATTAAGCCAGCCACGTCAGCAAGTGACGCCGGCGACCACGGCGACGGCGAGACCTCACCGGAGTTGCTCGGGACGGCGCTACAGCCCGGTCTACCGGAGTCCTGCTAGCCCAGTGCTACAGCCTGGAACTTACTCGCTGATGACCGACACGTTCGATGCTGGGTCATGGATGCCTGTCCCTGTAAGTCTGTGCCACTTTGGGTTTACAACTAGCCATGTCAGCCCGGGCTCCTTATCATATGGATGCTAGCGACTCTGTCATATACGTGTGCCAAAAGGCGCAAACGGTCCCGGGCAAAGGTAAGGAGACACCCGTGGGAATACCGTGCGTGAGGCCGCAAAGTGATATGAGGTGTTACAGGCTAGATCGATGTGACACTGAGTCGGGGTCCTGACACAAACATAAGAGATCTATCCCAAATCAGGCAAGACCCCGCAGAAACAGTACACCATTACTGGGCCAGATTCCTCCTAGTTATGAAGAGAATAAAGGACTGCCATGAGGAGGACGCGATTACATTCTTCCGCAATAATTGCACGGACAAGGGAATCCTCAATGTCGTAAGTTGTCATGAAATTACACGCTTCGCTGACTTGGCGTCCATAGTATAAAAGTACTGTGACATGGAAAGTGCCTGGAAAACCGAAATCAATTTTTGGGACAATCCGGCCCTGAATACAACCCCAGTCCGAAATAAAAGGGTGCATCACCGCCAGGCACCTGGGTTAAATACCAAAAAGCAAAAACCCTCTATAGGGCATGGAACCGTACTGGAGGGATGGCTCAATGGACCTTGCAAAATTCATAGTACAGAGGGTGCCACTCCAACTCATAGCCTTAGCGCATGTTGGATACTACGGCAGGTGGCCAAAAGTGGCGAGGAGCTTCTACCTCCAGAGCATCAGCCCAAGGATACCAGTACGGTATTAACAGTCTTCGAGACGTTCGCATCAAATAATATGCGGAAACTAACACTCCGCAGCCTTGCCGAAGTCTACCAAGTAGCAACAATAAACCCATGGAGTGACACAGCTATTACCTTTAATGCCAGTGACGAACCTAAATTCCGAACAGCCCGAGGACCAGCCGCACTGGTCCTCAGTCCAATAGTGGATGGATTTCGCCTCACAAAGGTACTCATGGACGGTGGCAGCGGATTGAACCTCATTTACGAGGAAACCCTCCAAAAAATGGAAATAGACTGGAGCCGCATTGAGCAAAGCAGCATGCCTTTAGAGGAATAATCCCCAGTCGGGAAGCATGCTGTACAGAAAAAATCATACTGGATGTGGTATTCCGCAAGCCAGATAATTACAGGTCTGAGGAGGTCACATTTCAAGTGGCCCCGTTCAGCAGCGGATATCACGCTCTATTAGGGCGAGAGGCATTCACAATTTTTCAAGCTATACCCCATTACGGGTACATGAAGCTCAAAATGTCCGGGCCCAACGGAATCATCACTCTTGCTACTGACCCGGACATAGCACTCCGCGCCGAAAATAAGACTGCCCGCTGGCCCTTGAGGCACTATCCGAAGCCCTAGCGGCCGAAGAACTCACTGCGCTGCGCTCCACGGTGAATAGGGACGATGTGATACTCGATAAGAGATCCAAGTCCACCTCCTTTAAACCAGCGGACGAAATAGTCAAATTCCAAGTGCATCCAACGGACCCTACAAAAACGGCCTCCATTAGGGCACAATTAAACCCTGATGTAGACGCCGCGCTATGAGAATTCCTACGCGAAAATTGGGACATTTTTGCCTGGCACCCTTCAGACATGCCAGGAATCCCACGCCGGCTGGCCGAGCACAGCCTAAACATCCTAAAAGGATTCAAGCCAGTCAAACAGGCTCTTCGGCGTTTCTCCGAACCCAAGAGACAGGACATGGGAGAGGAGCTAGCCAAACTATTGGAGGCCGGATTCATCGGAGATATAAAACATCCGGACTGGCTAGCAAACCCGGTGATGGTACCAAAGAAGGACAAATCCTGGCGCCTATGAGTCTATTTTAAGGACCTCATCAAGGCTTGCCAAAAGGATCCCTTCCCACTCCCCCGCATCGATCAAATTATCGACGCTACCGCAGGACACGATTCATTGTGTTTCCTCGACGCATACTCCGGATACCACCAAATTAAGATGGCAGAGCCCGACCAGGCCGCAACGGCATTCATCACCCCATACGGCCCATTCGGCTTCAACACAATGCCCTTTGGGCTCAAAAATGCCGGCGCAACATATCAGCGCATGATTCAGACATGTCTGGCAACCGGATCGGCAAAACAGTGGAAGCATACGTAGACGATGTGGTCATCAAAACAAAGCACGTCGAAACTCTAGTAGACGGTTTGAGGCTCACGTTCGATAATCTCCGAACATATGACATTAAGCTTAACCAGGAAAAATGTGTTTTCGGCGTACCAGCTGGAAAGCTCTTGGGCTTCATTGTATCCGGTAGAGGAATTGAAGCAAACCCAGCCAAGATCCGAGCTCTGTCACAATTGGATATCCCAAAGGACCTCAAACAAATACAAAAATTGACGGGATGCGTGGCGGCTCTAAGCCGCTTTATCTCCCGTTTAGGAGAAAAGGCGTTACCTCTTTATCGCCTCCTCCGACGCACCGAACACTTCGAGTGGACGGATGCTGCCACAGCCGGACTCAAAGAAATAAAAGCCATATTGGCAACAAACCCGGTCCTGGCCGCGCCCAACACGGGCGAACCAGTGCTATTATATATCGTGGCAACTCACCAAGTTGTGAGCGCAGTGCTCGTTGTCGAACGAGAAACGGACGGACAGAAGTTCCCCCTTCAAAAACCAGTTTACTACGTGTCCACAGTCCTAACTCCATGTAAGTCACAATACTCGCATTATCAAAAGATAGCGTACGCGGTGTTCATTGCATCCCGGAAGCTGCGACATTACTTTCAAAAGTGTTCGATAACAGTAGCCTTCGAAGTACCTCTTAACGACATTATAAACAACCGCGACGCGACGGGCCGGATTGCCAAATGGGCCATTGAGCTCCTCCCGTTCGGCATAACCTATAAGCCACGGCGAGCTATTAAGTCGCAAGTTTTGGCCGACTTCGTCACCGAATGGACTGAAGCCGAACTCCCTAAAGAGTACGGCGCATATTCCAACTGGATAATGCACTTCGACGGCTCCAAAATGTTGGTCGGTCTGGGGGCTGGCATCGTTTTGACGTCCCCAACCGGAGATACGGTTCAATACGTACTCCAGATAATGTATACGGACTCCAACAACGCAGCCGAATACGAGGCCCTTCTACACGGCCTCCGGATGGCAGTCTCCATGGGCATTCAACGCCTAGAGGTGCGCGGGGATTCGAACCTCGCGATATCCCAAATAAATGGAGACTTTGATGCCAAGGATCCAAAAATGGCAGCTTATCGCAACGCCGTCCTAAAAATGTCAGCTCGGTTTGAAGGGCTCGAATTTCACCATATAGCCCGGGATAACCACCAGGCAGCAGACGTATTGGCGCGCATTGGCGCAAAGCGTGATGCCGTCCCTCCCAACATCTTCCTAGAGAGGCTGTTCAAGCCATCCGTACTATGGGAGGCAGAATCCGGAAATAACAACCCGGACCCAACCGCACTGCCCGACGCCGAACATTCTGACACAATTGGTGGTTCTGCCAACGAAGTAACATCTTCAGCTCACGTAATAATGGCAGTCATTGCCCCGTGGACGGAACCATTCCTATCCTACCTAACCAGGAAGGAACTTCCCGAGGACCAAAATGAGGCCCGCTGCATAGTGCGGCGATCTAAAGCCTGTAAGGTCCATGAGGCAGAGCTTTACAAGAAAAGCACAACCGGAGTCCTCAAAGGTGTATCTCCGAAGAGGAAGGGCGGAACCTTCTAGCTGAAATTCATGCCGGACTCGGCGGGCACCACGCCGCAGCTAGGGCCCTTGTAGGCAAGTCCTTCTGTACAGGATTTTATTTGCCGACAGCCCGGGCAGATGCTCAGGACTTAGTCCAACGATGCGCCGGCTGCCAGCTCTTTGCTAATCAAAGCCACATGCCACCCACCGCCCTCAAAAATATACCCATCACCTGGCCCTTCGCGGTCTAGGGGCTTGACATGGTTGGACCCTTAAAGGAGGAACCCACAAGCAAAAATACCTACTGATCATGGTGGATAAATTCACCAAATGGATAGAGGCCAAACCTGTTAAGACGGCTGAATCCGGAACGGTGATAGACTTCATATCAGGGGTCGTACACCGTTATGGTGTCCCCCATAGTATCATCACTGATAACAGCATGAACTTTATGGACGACGAGGTCAAACTCTGGTGCAAAAACATGGGCATTCGACTATGCTTCAGTCTATCACCCTCAAACTAACGGTCAAGTCGAGCGAGCAAATGGTCTAATCATGAGCGGCATCAAACCCAGATTAGTGCAGTCCCTCAAGGAATCTAACACGCACTGGGTAGAGGAGCTCGACTCCATACTCTGGGGGCTGCGGACCACTCCAAATCGCACCACCGGATTTACACCATTCTTTATGGTATACGGCGCAGAGGCAATTCTGCCCTGTGACATAATTCATGACTCACCTCGCGTGCGCATGTACGAAGAAAGATAAGCCGAGCTCGATCGACAGGACAGTTTGGACGCATTGGAGGAGGAGCGGGACGTGGCAAAAGCCCGTTCCGCATTTTATCAACAACAAGCTCGAAGATATCAAAGCAGAGAAGTACGGGCCAAAACTTACAATGTTGACGAGTTAGTTCTACGCCTGCCGAACAAGAAAAAGGACAAACTCAAGCCCAAATGGGAAGGTCCCTTTATCATCGACCAAGTCCTGTCCAGTGGTGCATATCGTCTGCGAGATGCGTTAGATAACCGACTCGAGCCGAACCCATGGAACGCAGCCCGTCTCCAAAGATTCTACGCCTAGCGCCGGATTCTGAGTTCGTCTCCTTCCTCCGTCTACATTTTACATATTAGCTGTCTTCTGTTTCTCTCCTTCTCCCTCCTTTTCTATTGCAGCCTTTGAAAGCTTGTTCGCGCATCATTCGCAAACACTTGATGCGCTATCCGCGCTCATTATACCTAGGGGCTTCTTTAACAAAAGTTTATTTATACGGGCTTCATGCCCAACACATGTGTCACACTTCCGCATGTACCTTCTATTCACCATTATATGCATCGATATGACTTAAGTTTTGGCCAAGCTGGGTTGCCTGGCTCCTGTGCTTACCCCTGCGTTCCCGATTGTTCGGCTAGGCGGTAAAGGGAGGACCTCTGCGATTGTTACTGTCGGGTCAGCCAGATGTGTACCTCAGACTGGGTGAAGCCGAAAGCTAGCATTCTTAAGAGAATATTCGGTCGGTAAACTAAAAGACGATTTTTTACCTATTTATTTATCTGCCCCCAGATGTTTTTCTTCTCTTTTCGCAGTCCGGACATGCACTTTAGGGCATGCCTCCCAGGGAAAGGAACCCCTAACGGAACTATTATCCCTGGAAGATGTTTCTTACTAACCATGTAATATAACATAACTAGTTGGGCACTTATCTGATAAAGCACTAATGACCCCTACGCCTGGTCTCCAAGCATGCCCTGGTTCTTACATAACCGTGAGGGTATTCAGACACACTCCGGACTATTGGGTCCCGAGGTTGAAGCGAAAAGGTCCTCTATGACAAATGATCTAGAATCCGGCTAGAAGGCATCTTACATGTCATCTTTAATTACATAGTCAATCCGACTGATTGTATTCCTCTTCAATGCCATCTAATAGGCTGTCTAGTTTACAGTCCTGCTGGGAATACTTTGCGGCCAACTCCACTTGGTCGTACACTAAGTTCACAGGGATCTCCTTCCCATCGGGCCCCGCAGGTCCGACCTCGGCCATGTGGTTTGGTTCAGCCTTCGTGTATCGCGTCTTCACCATGGCCCAGGCTTCCCTGGCGCCCTGACGACAGGCCGATATCTTCCATAATTGGAAGCGCCTCCGCGCTCCCTGAAGCCTCTCTGCAAGCTCTCCAAGACCTTCGGGCGGGGAGAGAGATGGCCACAAGGCCTGGGCGACGCCTTTCATCTCCTGCCGAACTCGTTCGTGCAGTTGTAAGAGCTTGGGAAGAAGGTCACCCGTAGAACCGGGCATTTCCTCTGCAGGACGGCCTGTGAGCATACCTACAGATATAACTCTGTTAGTCGACTTCCTTGCCAAACTTTCTTTCAAAAGTTCATTTAAGCACTTACTAAAAATGTCGCGTCGAAGCTGCCGATTCTCCTTAACGGAGTCAGACAGCTGGGCACGAACATCCTTTAGTTCCTCACGCAGCTGGGTGTTGGCATCTTGGAGATTATTTTTCTCTTGGCCCACCCTTGTAAGCACATTCTCGCCGGCCATTAACCGGCACATGAGATGTTGCTTCTCCTGATCTATCCCGGTGCCATCTGCAACATTATTGTCAGATCTCTACACACGCCGCACTTCACAAGTTACTTATCTTTTGAAGCATATATTACTAGAGGGGGTCTCTTTGGCTTCCCCCGCTGCAGCTAGTGCGGCCTCAAGTTGGGCCTTGCACCCCTCCAGCTCCTGGGACAGTTGGATATTCTTTTCTGTAAGATCCTGCATAATAAATGATCCTTAAATCAGTTATTCTAACTATTTCAAGTCTCGGGGGCTACTGGCATATATAACTGTCAAATTTTCTCACCCGTATGTCTTTTACATACTGCTCCATGGCTCTGGATAGACCATTTTGAGCGGCACGGTGGTGCGCATCTCCCGAATTAAAGGCATCCAATGCCTCTGGGAGAAACACGCGTCACAAAGAACTGTCCGGTGACGCCTGTGATTCATGGCACTCTCCACCTCGGAATTGGTGGCAGATAACCTGTCGGCATCCTTTGTCGGAGGAGCATCCGACGCAAGCCTCGTGTTCGCCTCCGCTTCTAGACCTTTGTTTGGAGCCTGGCGAGCGGAGGATTGATTGGCAACCTCTCCGGATACAGTCTGGCGAGCGCTCTTTTTCCTGAAAAAGCACGAGCGTCAGTATGTCTCCCAGGAATAAAGCCTGAGAGTAAGGTGGCACGCCATAACGTTGCGCCGGAGTTTCAATCCAAACCGCACTTCTTTTTAGCCTACTGGGCCGTGCTGCCCCTTGTTGGCTAGCCGCCGCGGGCTCGGCCTTCCGCCTCAAGGGAGCCCCCTGCAAAACATCATCGGTATACGGTGATCAAAAATAAGAATGGATGGGTCATTTCCACAAGTATTGGGACTTTGATCTCAATTACCTGTGAGGCTGGAAGTATTGCGGGGTAATCAGCTGTAATGGCGACCAAGGCATTATCAATGCTCAGCTGGTGAAATACCCCATCAATCAGCTCCACTGATATGTCCAGATCCTCTTGGGAGGTCGGATCGAGGAACCGTCCCGGATCCTCGGGTTGTGGAGGCGGGCTGTTTATGTCCTTTACGGCCTGGCGCAGTTCCTGCGCCGAAATCACAAAATGAGATACTTGACTATGGGAGTATGGATCGGATAGGCAAAAATAAATGTCCGCTTACCCAGCTTGGAGGATTGTACATAGAAAATCGGTTCTGTGGATTGACGCGGAGAAATTCCTCCTCTTCTCCCTTGTACAACGCGGACAAGATCTTCACCAGATCGGCCACCGATCCCGGCCCCTTACGGCCGCATCGGGTGGCATCATCCTCCCCGTTGAAATCCCACATGGGGTGGCCCCTATACTGGAGCGGCTGCACCCCCCGCATAATGCATGTGGCCATGACCCCGATCATGGTCAGTCCAGAATGAGCCAACAACCTTATTCGGCTCATCAGGTAAAGGACGTCCCTGTCATTTTCCTTCTGAGGGTTCCGTGGACGCCAGCTTAGGCGTTTCTTCAAAGGAGCGTTATTGAACTCATGAAGGCCGATCCGAAAAGGGTCCGGCAGAGGGACATCTTCTATATAAAACCACTCCGAAGGCCAGTCTGCGGACGCCTTCTTCGGGGTTCCGGATAGATACCGGTCCCAGTGATGCGCCATAGTTTGGCTCCGCCCACTTGATATATTGACCCCTCTTGAGAATGGGGCACAAGACAGAACAGCTTCTTCCACAGCGCAAAATGAGCCTCGATGCCCAAAAACAGCTCGCAAAGGGCCACGAAGCCCGCAATATGCAAAATGGAGGCAGGCGTAAGGTTGTGCAACTGGTGGCCATAGAACTCCAGGAGCTCCCGGAGAAACGGATGAATTGGAAATCCGAGCCCTCTTATAAAATAAGAGACAAGGCACACCCGCTCTCCTTTGGAGGGGCTGGGGACGCTCTCCGCTTGCTTTCCGCCCACATAGGTGGTGAGTCCGGCTCGAACCGGAACCATGAAGGCTGGGGGAATAAATCCCTTGGTTTGGAGCGTCACTAACTTGTTGTGCGAGACGGAGCATCTCTCCCAATCTCCAGGCTGGGGGCTGGAAGGGCGAGAGGAGGCAGCTCATTTGCGCGGTCAGGAGGGTATAATGTAAAAATACCCCGGTTTTTCGCATTCGTTCGACACATGGAAGATGGCCATTATTGGGCGTGGCAGCCGAGGAGCGCAATATTTACAAGAAGCTAGATGCTATTCAAACAGGTACATAGGATTTGGAGCAGAACCCCGCCTTGCAATGTCGAAGACAATCTACGTGCCGGACTCATAGCCATTGAAGCCTAGTTCGGGCGCACTGTAACGCCCCGGATTCGATACGCCAGGTGTCTGCTAGTTATTCGCCGTCGTTGCCATGTCATTTGCTTGCGTGTTGCATTTTTCCATGTCATCATGTGCATTTCATTTTGCATACGTGTTCATCTCATGCATCCGAGCATTTTCCCCGTTGTCCGTTTTGCAATCCGGCACTCCTATGCCCTCTGGCGTTCCCCTTTTGTCTCCTGTTGTGAGTGGGTGTTAAACATTCTCGGAATGGAACGAGGTTTGCCAAGCGGCCTTGGTATAACACCGGTAGACCGCCTGCCAAGTTTCGTGCCATTTGGAGTCCATTTGATACTCCAACGGTTAACCGGGTAACCGTAAAAGGCTCTTTTGTGTGCAGCCCAACACCCCTTCCAAACTGGCCCAAAACCCATCTAAGTCACCTCCATGCTCTCGGTCGTTCGATCTCGATCGCGTGGCCGAAAACCGCTCCCCATTTGGACTCTCCTAGCTCCCCCTACCTATAAATATGTGTCCCTCACCGATTTTTCGCGCAGATGAAACCCTAAAAACTTCCCCCGCCGCCACTGGACATGTCAGCCGCCGTCCAGACGCGTCCGCCGCCCTACAGCCACGTCGCCCGGACCAATGAGAGGCCGCCACATCACCGCGCCGCCACCCACAACCAATCGAGCCCATCCGGGGCCCGCGCGAGCCCGGCCGCGCCGCCGCCCAGGCCCGAGCGCCTCCGCAGCTCGCCCCGCTCGCCCCCGCCGCCGGCGACCGCCGCCGCCGGCCGCCTGGCCGCGCCCCGCGCCTCCGCCGAGCTCCGCCGCTGGCCGACCCCTTGTCGGAGGCAGCGCCCATCCCCCGCGCTGCTAACTCCCTCCGCCGCCCGAAGCCCCTGGCCGCGCCGCCCCTCGTCCCGAGCACCGCTGCCGCTGGCGACGTGCTCCGCCAGCCGCGCCCGGGCCTCGGCCCCGCCCCGGCGCCCCTCCGCCGCGTCCCCGCGCCGCCCCTCGCCGGGATCCGGCCGGATCCGGTGAGATCTGGCCCGGATCCGCCCTTCTCCGGCCATCTCCATCCTTCTCCGGCGACATCTCCAACGTGCCTCGATTTCCTTGCAAGGTTGACCCCCTGACATTGCCACCAAGTCCCGAAATATTTTGACATTATCATGCCATTTTCATCGCATCATAACTTGCCGCATACTGCTCCGTTTCGTGCGTGTAATATGTCAAATTGTTCGTCTCGATGAGTACTTCATTTCGTTCCATTGCATCATGTTCATTTGAGTCCATCTTGATGCCTGAATCTTCATTGCAAGAGTGCTATATGATGTTAACCTGCTGAAACTGTGATAACTTGCTCATTTGTCATTTTTGCCATGTTTGATGCGTGCATCCTATGAGGTTGATGTTTACATGTGTTTTGATCTATGCTATGCCATCTTTCCAGAGGTGCAATCCATGTATTTTTGTGAGTTATGTGCTGAGTGCATCAAGCTTGTTAAGTAGTGTACTTGCTGTTGCTGTTTTCCTGACTGATTCTGTTATATTTTGTTGCTATGTAAACCTGCTGCTACTAGTCATTCTATGCATATTCTGGAGATGTTCACTAAGGATGTTTTGTTATACATGTCATGATTTATCCATTCATGCCCCTGGTTGCATTTATAGCCTGCTATAACATGTTTTAATCTTGCTCTCAAAGTTGCTAAATAATGTTGCTCAGCCTGTTAACTTTAAGTTCAATGTTGCCATGTTTGTTGTTAGTGATCCATGCATCCTATGAACTTGCTCTTGCCATGCTTAGCTTCATAAACATGTTTACATGCTGTTGGCTGCCTTGCCATGCCATGTATTGCTCTGTGGTGAGTAATTCAAGCTCACCAACATGCCTACTTATTATTGTTCCTGCCATGCATGAATCTGTCATATAACTTGCCATGTTTACATGGGTGCCATCATATTTTCGGTGCCCTTTTGGCTCATGGTCAGTAAGGGACTTTTGTTATATGAAATTAGTAGATTCATGCCATGCCTTTGTTTACCATGTTAAGTTCCTGTAACATGTTGTTTGATAGCTCTAAACATTGCAACCTGATGTTATTTTCTGCCAAGTCTGAAACTGTTAATATTTGCAATCTTCCCATGTCCTTTTGAGCATGTTCTAGTATTTTCTGGAGATAGCTCATTGTTCATGTTTTGTCATGCATTACCTTTACATCATGTCCATTCCTCTTGTTTTCATATTGTGGTACTGTAGCATGTTGTTTTGATGCTTGCAATATGCCTAGTTGTTGTTATGGACAGATTGTTGTCATATCTTGTATAGAGTGTATGTGTTGAACCGTTGCTCCGTTTTGAGTGTGCTGTATATGAAAATTGCTTGATTTTGCATATAGTTTCATATTATCATGTTGAATCCTTGTTTTGGAGTGTTTGCTTGATGTTTGTATGCATTTTGCATCAATGCCATGTTTAACTTGTTTTGCTCATATCTTCTAGGCCGTAGCTCCAAATCTAATGAACTTTATATGCAACTTGACTAGAATCTCGTGTAGATCATCTTGGTGCATCTTAACTTGCTGTTTAACAACTTGAACATAAGGTTTATTCAGATCTGGACCCATTTCGAAATTTGCATATGAGGACTTACCGGATTTGTTATATGTTGTTCCCGGCATCATTTAAACTTGCTTTGATGTGTTGCTCTTGCTTGCATCATATTTTGCCATGAGTAGCTTCATGTAGCTTTGTCTTGCATCATGCTTGTTGTGCATCATGTCTTGTCCATGTGTGGTGTGTTTACCATGTTGTGTGCTTCTTCTCGATAGTTCCCGTTTCGTTGCGATCGTGAGGATGCGTTCGTCTACGTGTGGTTAATCTTCGTGGCTTCATCTTCTTCATGGACTCGTTCTTCTTCCTTGCGGGATTTCAGGCAAGATGACCGCTACCCTGGATCTCACTACTATCATTGCTATGCTAGTTGCTTCGTTCTATCGCTTTGCTGCGCTACCTATCATTTACTCTTCAAGCCTCCCAAATTGCCATGAACCTCTAACCTTTGACACCCTTCCTAGCAAACCGTTGTTTGGCTATGTTACCGCTTTGCTCAGGCCCTCTTATAGCGTTGTTAGTTGCAGGTGAAGTTGACGATTGCTCCATGGTGGACAGGGTTATGTTGGGATATCACAATATCTCTTATATTATTAATGCATCTATATACTTGGTAAAGGGTGGAAGGCTCGGCCTTATACCTGGTGTTTTGTTCCACTCTTGCCGCCCTAGTTTCTGTCATACTGGTATTATGTTCCCGGATTTTGCGTTCCTTGCACGGTCGGGTGATTTATGGGACCCCCTCGACAGTTCGCTTTGAATAAAACTCTCCAGCAAGGCCCAACCTTGGTTTTACCATTTGCCTCACCACCACCTACTTTTCCCTTGGGAGTCGCTCTCTCGAGGGTCATCTTTATTCAGCCCCCCCCCCCCCCCCCCGGGCCAATGCTTGTCTAAGTGTTGGTCCGAACTAGAGCCCTTTGTAGCGTCCCCTCCAGGAAACATGAGGTCTGGTTTTAGTTGTACGGATTGCTCATCCGGTGTTGCCCTGAGAACGAGATATGTGCAGCTCCTATCGGGATGTCGGCGCATCGGGCGGTCTTGCTGGTTTTGTTTTACCATTGTCAAAATGTCTTGTAAACCAGGATTCCGAGACTAATCGGGTCTTCCTGGGAGAAGGTATATCCTTCGTTGATCGCGAGAGCTTATCATGGGCTAAGTTGGGACACCCCTGCAGGGTATAAACTTTCGAGAGCTGTGCCCGCGGTTATGTCGAAGATGGGAATTTGTTAATGTCCTGTTGTAGATAACTTTACACCTGATTCGAATTAAAAAGCATCAACCGCGTGTGTAGCCGTGATGGTCTCTTCTCGGCGGAGTCCGGGAAGTGAACACGGTCTTTGGGTTATGTTTGACGTAAGTAGGAGTTCAGGATCACCTCTTGATCGTTACTAGTTGACGACCGTACCATTGTTTCTCTTCTCGCTCTCATTTGCCTCTGTTAGCCACCATACTTGCTTAGTCACTGCTGCAACCTCACCACTTTACCCCTTCCTTTCCCATTAAGCTTTGCTAGTCTTGATACCCATGGTAATGGGATTGCTGAGTTCTCGTGGCTCACAGATTACTACAACAGCAGTTGCAGGTACAGGTTATGCGATGATCATGACGCGAGAGCGATGTTTACTTGTTTTGGAGTTCTCCTTCTGCTTCCTCTTCGGTCAAGGGATAAGTTCCAGGTCGATAGCCTGGGCTAGCAGGGTGGATGTCCTTTGAGTTTCTGTTTGTGTTTCATCCGTAGTCGGATGGTGCTCTTATGTATATGTTGTTGTATTTGTGTGGCATTGTATGCCTTATGTATGTATCCCGATCTATTATGTAATGTTGATGTAATGATATCGACCTTGCAAAAGCGTTTCAATATACGGGTCTATCCTTGGTGGGACCTTCGAGTTCCTTTTGGATAGGGTCGCATATTGGGCGTGACAGCTACTGAGGGAGTCCCGGATTAGGGGGTGTCTGGATAGCCGAACTATCACCTTTGGCCGGACTCCTGGACTATGAAGATACAAGATTGAAGACTTCGTCCCGTGTCCGAATGGGACTTTCCTTGGCGTGGAAGGCAAGCTTGGTGATACGGATATGTAGATCTCCTACCATTGTAACCGACTCTGTGTAACCCTAACCCTCTTTGGTGCCTATATAAACCGGAGGGTTTTAGTCCGTAGGACGAACAACAATCATACCATAGGCTAGCTTCTAGGGTTTAGCCTCTCTGATCTCGTGGTAGATCTACTCTTGTACTACCCACATCATCAATATCAATCAAGCAGGAGTAGTGTTTTACCTCCATCGAGTGGGACCGAACCTGGGTAAAAACATCGTGTCCCGTGTCTCCTGTTACCATCCGCCTAGACGCACAGTTCGGGACCCCCTACCCGAGATCCGTCGGTTTTGACACCGACACCGCCCTTTATTCCATAGTCCATAAAAGCTTTACCCAAAACTTGACAACTTCACAACAGAAAACTCAACAGGAAATCTTATAAGCTCCGTTAGTGAAAGAAAAAAAAACCACCACATAAGGCACTGTAATGAACTCATTCTTTATTTATTTTGGTGTTAAACCTACTGTATTCCAACTTCTCTATGGTTCATAAACTATTTTACTAGCCATAGATGCATCAAAATAAGCAAACAACACACGAAAAACAGAATCTGTCAAAAACAGAACAGTTTGTAGCAATATGAAACTAACGCAAACTTCTGGAACTCTAAAAATCCTACCAAAATAGCAAGTCCTGGACAAATTGTTTATTGAACAGCAGCAAGAAGAATCAACGCAAAAGTATGTTCCTGTGATTTAACAAACTTATATTCGTGCACGCAAAGTTTCTGTTTTTCAGCAGAATCAAATCAACTATCATAGTAGGTTATCCTATAGGTTCTACTTGACACAAACACTAATTAAAAGATAAAAATACATCTAAATAGAAGGTAGATGCAAGATTTATTACTAAACAGGAGCAAAAACAAAAAAACATAAAGAAAATTGGGTTGCCTCCGAACTAGCGCTATCGTTTAACGCCCTTAGCTAGGCATAAAAGCAAAGATAGATCTAACGGGTGCCATCTTTGGCACTAAATTCGTAAGTAGCCCGCATGATAGATTCATAAGGTAATTTGACTTTCTTTCTAGGAAAGTGCTCCATGCCTTTCTTTAATGGAAATTGGAATCTAGTATTCCCTTCCTTCATATCAATAATCGCGCCATTCATTCTAAGGAATGGTCTACCAAGAATAATAGGGCAAGAAAGATTGCAATCTATATCAAGAACGATAAAATCCACGGGCACCAAATTTCTATTTGCAACAATGACAACATCATTGATTCTTCCCATTGGCATTTTAATGGTGGAATCTGCAAGGTGCAAATTTAAAGAGCAATCATCAAGATCATGGAAACCTAGAATATCACATAAAGTTTTTGGAATCGTGGAAACACTAGCACCCAAATCACACAAAGCAAAACACTCATAATCTTTAACTCTAATCTTTATAGTAGGTTCCCACTCATCATTAAGTTTTCTAGGTATAGAAACTTCCAAATTAAGTTTTTCATCATAAGATTGCATCAAGGCATCAACAATATGTTTGGTAAAAGCTTTATTTTGACTATAAGCATGAGGAGAATTAACAACGGATTGCAACAAGGAAATACAACCTTTTAAAGAACAATTGTCATAATCAAATTCCCTGAAAATCCAAGATAGTAGGCTCAATGTTATTAGAAGTTGAGGACTCTCCAATCTCACTTTTACCAAATTTAGCATTAAGATCTAAAGACTCCGAATTCTTGGGACGCCTTCAAGGCAAAGTTGATTCATCATCAGTCCCATAATCATCAAAATTCATATTGCAAAACATAGATCTAATAGGAGACGCATCAATAATTTTAAGATCGTTATCATTATTTGCATGGAAACTAGAAGAACATGCTTTTATAAAGCTATCTTTTTTAGCACGCAATCCAGCGGTTCTTTCCTTGCACTCGTCAATGGAAATTCTCACTAGTTTGAGAGACTCATTGATATCATGCATAGGAGGAGAAGATCTAGGTTTAAGAGAATCAACATCAAGCGAAAGTCTATCAACGTTCCTAGCCAAATCATCAACTTTGAGCAATTTTTCTTCAAGCAAAGCATTAAAATTCTTTTGAGAAATCATAAATTCTTTCACACTATTCTCAAAATCAGAGGGCATCTTATTAAAATTACCATAAGAATTATTGTACGAATTTCCATAATTATTAGAGGAATTACTAGGGAACGGTCTAGCATTAAAGTTTCCACTATAAGCATTGTTTCCAAAACTATTCCTACCAACAAAATTAACATCCATAGATTCATTATTATTCTCAATCAAAGAAGACAAAGGCGTATCATTGGGATCAAGAGCAGTATTTTTAGTAGCAAACAATTTCATAAGTTCATCCATCTTTCCACTCAAAACATTGATTTCTTCTATAGCATGCACTTTTTTACTAGAAGATCTTTCGGTGTGCCATTGAGAATAATTAGCAATAATATTATCAAGAAGTTTTATAGCATCTCCTAACGTGATTTCCATAAATGTGCCTCCCGCGGGCGAATCTAAAAGGTTTCTAGAAGCAAAGTTCAAACCGGCATAAAAATTTTATATGATCATCCTTAAATTCAAACCATGAGTAGGGCAATTGCGAAGCATCAATTTCATTCTTTCCCAAGATTGGGAAACATGGTCATGATCAAGTTGTTTAAAATTCATAATATCGTTCCTAAGAGTGATAATCTTAGCGGGAGGAAAATACTTAGAGATAAAAGCATCTTTGCACTTGTTCCAAGAATCAATACTATTTTTAGGCAAAGACGAAAACCAAACTTTAGCACAATCTCTAAGTGAAAACGGAAATAACTTCAATTTGACAATATTGTTATCCATATCTTTCTTCTTTTGCATATCACACAAATCAACTAATTTTTTTAGATGAGTAGCGGCATCTTCACTAGGAAGGCCGGCGAATTGATCTTTCATAACAAGATTCAGCAAAGCAGCATTGATTTCACAAGACTCAACATCATTAAGAGGAGCAATCGAAGTACTAAGGAAATCATTATTATTGGTATTCGAGAAATCACAAAATTTGGTATTATCTTATGCCATGGAAACAAGTAATCCAACACACAAGCAAGCAGAAAAAGGCAAGCAAGAAAAGAAAGAGAGATGGGAAAGAGAGGGCGAATAAAACGGCAAGGGTGAAGTGGGGCAGAGGAAAACGAGAGGCAAATGGAAAATAATGTAAATGCGAGGGAGATGGGTTTGTGGTGGATACTTGGTATGTCTTGACTTGAGCGAAGACCTCCCCGGCAACAAAGCCAGAAATCCTTCTTGCTACGTCTTGAGCTTGCGTTGGTTTTCCTCGAAGAGGAGAGGGTGATGCAGCGATAGTAGTGTAAGTATTTCCCTCAGTTTTTGAGAATCAAGGTATCAATCCAGTAGGAGGCTCCTCAAAAGTCCCACGCACCTACACAAACAAACAAAGAACTCGCAACCAACGCAATAAAGGGGTTGTTAATCCCTTCACGGCCACTTGCGAAAGTGAGATCTAATAAAGATAGTATGATAAGATAAATATATTTTTGGTATTTTATAATATAGATGCAAAAAGTAAAGATGCAAATAAAAGTAGATTGAAAGCAAATATGATAAGAGATAGACCCGGGGGGCATAGGTTTCACTAATGGCTTCTCTCAAGATAGCATAAGTATTACGGTGGGTGAACAAATTACCGTCGAGCAATTGATAGAAAAGCGAATAATTATGAGATTATCTAGGCATGATCATGTATATAGGCATCATGTCCATAACAAGTAGACTCACTCCTGCCTGCATCTACTACTATTACTCCACACATCGACTGACTCCTGCCTGCATCTAGAGTATTAAGTTCATAAGAACAGAGTAACGCATTAAGCAAGATGACATGATGTAGAGGGATAAACTCAAGCAACATGATATAAACCCCATCTTGTTATCCTCGATGGCAACAATACAATATGTGCCTTGCAACCCTTTATGTCACTGGGAAAGGGCACCGCAAGATTGAACCCAAAGCTAAGCACTTCTTCCATGGCAAGAAAGATCAATCTAGTAGGCCAAACCAAACTGATAATTCGAAGAGACTTGCAAAGATAACTCAATCATACATAAAAGAATTCAGAGAAGATTCAAATATTGTTCATAGATAAACTTGATCATAAACCCATAATTCATCGGATCTCGACAAACACACCACAAAATGAGTTTACATCGAATAGATCTCCACAAGAGAGGGGGAGAACATTGTATTGAGATCCAAAAAGAGAGAAGAAGCCATCTAGCTAATAAGTAGGGACCCGTAGGTCTATGGTAAACTACTCACAACTCATCGGAGGGGCAAGGATGTTGATGTATAAGCCCTCCGTTGTCGATTCCCCCTCCGACAGAGTGCCGGCGAAGGCTCCAAGATGAGATCTCGCGGATACAGAAGGTTACGGTGGTGGAAATTGTGTTTCGTCCTGCTCCTGGATGTTTTCAGGGTACGTAGGTATATATAGGAGGAAGAAGTACGTCGGTGGCCGCCCGAGGGGCCCACGAGACAGGGGGCGCGCCCAATAGGGGGGGCGCGCCCTCCTATCTCGTGGGAGCCTCGGCAGCTTCTTGGCTTGCACTCCAAGTCCTCTGGATCACGTTCGTTCCAAAAATCCCGCTCCCGAAGGTTTCATTCTGTTTGGACTCCGTTTGATATTTCTTTTCTTCAAAATACTGAAATAGGCAAAAAAACAACAATATGGGCTGGGCCTCCGGTTAATAGGTTAGTCCCAAAAATGATATAAATGTGGAAAATAAAGCCCATAAACATCCAAAAGGGGTAATATAATAGCATGGAACAATAAAAAATTATAGATATGTTGGAGACGTATCAGCGTCTCAGCCCGAAGTCCAGCCCGCACCCCGGAGCCAAGTAAGCAAAAACACGAAGGCTCGGGCTCCACGCATGACCTGCGAGACAAATTGAAAAACAAAGCAGGACAGTCAAGATCGATCTACAGATCACGGGGGCGTGCCCCAACATGTGACGATGACCGTCATGCCGGATACACTAAAAATATTCATGATCACGGGTTTAAACCCTTCTAGGAATTCATGCAATGACGGAAAAAGCCATTCAAAACATGGTAGCCTGGCAAACCCAACTTTTGAATGACTTTTGAATGACTTAGTGTATCCGACATGACTAAGACATTCAAAATTCAGTCCGGTCAGCGAAAAAGCCATTAAAAAATAACAATTCGGGCCCGTCCAGTCTGGACTGCATACTCGACCGTCCATTCCAAAGTCATGGCACCCCAGGAACACCAGCCAATCATACCAATAGAGAATATTGGGTCTTCAAACAAGCCGGCAGGTTAGGTGCCAGAAACAAGAAGAAGGGGTCTCAAAGCGACGATGATGACGAGGAGCCCCGATCACCGAATACAGGAGGGCGGAAGAAATTTCCACCACAAATCAAAACGGTGAATATAATAAACGCCACCCGCATTCCCAAGCTGGAACGGATGCGCACCCTTAGGGACATTGACTTAACGGAGCCAGTAGCCCCGCAAAATAAACTATGGCCGATCACTTTTGATCGTACGGATCGTCCGGCCAATACCAATCAGGGCAATTCAGCCGCACTCGTCCTTGACCCAATAATTAACGGATTCCACCTAACACGAGTCCTTATGGACGGTGGCAGCGCTCTAAACCTATTGTATCAGGACACCGTGCGCAAGATGGGCATTGATCATTCAATGATCAAGCCCACCAAAACCACCTTTAAAGGTGTTATACCAGTTGTGGAGGCCAGTTGTACAGGCTCCATCACTATGGAGTTAGTCTTCGGATCACCGGAGAATTACCATACCGAAGAGTTAATCTTCACCATCGTCCCCGTTTGTAGTGATTATCAGGCACTGCTCAGACGAACCGCGTTCACTCAATTCAACGCGGTGCCACATTATGCCTACCGTAAGCTCAAGATGTCCGGTCCGTGCGGCGTCATCACGGTTAATGGCAAGGCCGAACTCCCCCTTGAAGCCAAAGAGTATACCGCTGCTTTAATAGCAGAAGCAACGAGTGGCACCTTTCAATCGAACCTCGAGTCGACGGCCAAACTCCCGGAAACCTTCAAAGGAGTCCAAACTACTTCGCGGCAGAATAGCCCGGCTCGTCCGGAGCTCAATTTAACACTCCGGCAAAATCTAGGACAAACCACATACTGCGGCTCAACCGCTCTGTGGCACACAAACATTTCTTGCATTTTCTTTGCAGGTTCACCTTTGCGTAGGCCAGGATTGGCGACATGGTAATAGCTCGAACGCGTAAGGGAACCTCTAGATATTCCCCTCGATGACCATCCGACTACACTCCGGATCCGCACACAGCTTCCTCCCGCCTGGCCTCAGCAGGTTCCGCAGTCATATTTCTTTTTATCACATTACCTGTACTCATATGCATCGATGTACCATTCAAATACAACATGTGGATTTATATGACACTTATCTGTTGTTATTTCTTATTGAAACTATTTTGTCAAATGGCATCTGTACATCGCGATATGCCTTAATATGCCAGGGGCTTCATTGTACCCATAATACGGCAATAAAGTTCGAACACCTTCACGGTCGTTCGGCACCCCGAACTTATAGCATTATATGCATCAGCTCCGAATCATGTCTTGGATCAATAGTTGGGTTTGCCTGGCTCCCTTGTTTTGTTGCCTTACGTTCCACTACAGCAGCTAAGGCGGCACAAGGAGAACTACTGCGATTGTGTCCCGGTTCTTCCGGACGAGCACCTCAGTAGAGAAAGCCGAAAACTGACTGTCATGATACGGCAAGAGCTGGTTAGCTGTTCGAGAGGTTGTAAAATCTTTAAGGATTTCTTCCGCATAATGCCATAACCAATGCAGCGTGCGGAGGATCGGCTTTCCTTCCGATCAGGTGCTTATAGAGCCCCTCGTGCGGTCTTCCGAACACCAGGTGCTGCGCCTACGTTCCTTTTTGGCAAGCTCCTATGGCTAAGTGAGAGTGATAAAGCCCTATAGTCTGATTGCCTGGTTCGTTGTGCTGAACACCTAACACTGGGATAAAGAGTGCTCAGGTTTATCCCGAACACCCCCGTACTTCCTACATGGGGGCAGAAGCCGACGACTGACCAACTCTCAGGATTAATATATAAAACGGCCGCGCAGGAGGAAAAACTTTCAAATAACAGGCAATAAATAATAGAAATGACCTTGTTCAACATAACAAAGGACAACATGACTGCATTCATGGAAATATAATGTCCTTGGTGCATTGCTCCACCGCAAGGCGGGATCCTTTCAGGACACTATCATAATACAATTCGGCCTTGCGGTGCTCCTTCCCCTCCGGCGGTTCCTCGGTCATCAGCTTTTCAGCATCCATCTTCCCCCGGTGCACCTTTGCGCGGGAGAAGGACATTCACGCACGCTCTATACAGACCGACCGCTTGATGACGTCAAGTCGAGGGCAGGCACTCCCCAGCCGCTTCACGAGCCCGAAGTAGTTGCTTGGAATCGGCTCGACGGCCCATAGCCGGATAATCAAATCCTTCATGGCTAGCTCGGCCGCCTTATGCAGTTCGATCAGCTGTTTCAGTTGATCGGCAAAAGGCACCGGATAATTCGGTGCCAGATACTGCGACCAGAAGAGCTTATCCGTAGTGTTCCTTTCTTCGGCTTGGTTGAATTGGGCGGCATCAGATATGCTGCATGGCAGCTCTGCAAATACCCCTGGAGAAATCCAAACTCAATATTAGAAACATGATTTTCTCCCCAAAAACTTGCTTTACATGGAAAAAGCCTTACCCTCCGCGATCTTCCTCGCCTCTTGGATCTCTTGTAGGGCACCTTGGGTTTCCCCTCGGGCATCGCGTGCAGCCTGATGAGCCTTGGTGAGTTCGGATTCTTTCTCCGATAGACTCTGCTCCAAGGTCTCGCATTTCTTCACGGCCTCTTGAAGCTTTTGCTCAGCTTCAATAACCCTAGCCTCGTGTTTCTCACGAAGAGCCTGCTCTGCGGCTGCCTTTTTCTCGTCCTCAGTGACAGCCTTCCTAAAAGCCTCGACTTCGGTCACCGCCCCTAGAGCAACTCATGAAACATATCTTTATCATACTAAAAATTCGTTCGCACTAAACGCGAGCAAGGTTTGTGCATACATTGTTTATCCTCCAACTGCATTTTCAACTGGCCAAGTTCTTCTTTGGCCCGCTCCAGACTATCATTCAGTCCGGAGACCTCCGTAGTATGAGAGGCGGCAGTCGCTACAGATGCCTGCTTATAAAAGAAGAGAGATGGATGTCATCAAGTGAGTCTCCTGCAAACATAAATTTGATCCTCTGTCCGGTTCTTTCTTTCACCGAACAGTGTATCAGGGGCTACTATCTACACTATGACACTCTTCGAAATCTCATAAAACATACCTCAAAGCCTCTTACAAGGCCGATGCATGCTTCATTTAGTCCGCTCTCAGCGGACTAAATCTTCTCAATCACTGTACCCATAAGGGCACGGTGCTCTTCAACGATGGAAGAGCTCTTCAGCGCCGCTAGTAAAGCATCCGGCACCTGTGGTTGGATAGACGTTGCCAATGGAACAGGTGCACTCCATCCAGCAGAGGGATGCAGCCTGCCTGATTTCGGAGCCGTACCGGTCTCCGGAATTGTGTCCGGCCGGCGGCTGAATTCAAGATAGCCCCCGCCGTCGACGTCCATGGGAGCCTCCTCTCCCTTGTGTCAAGGACCCCTGAAGTTTGACCTCCTGGCGCCACCTTTACGATATCCCCCCCTCCTTGGCCTATGTCCTTCTGGGACGAAACCTCGGTGTCATTCACATGTTTGGGGGAAGGGTCCTTCGGGGGTGTCCCGCTCTCCATAGCATCCGAACCCAGCAAACCCTCCGATGAAGACTGTTCGGTGCGGGACCTCGCCGGACTACAAAAAAGTATGGCTTAGATTAAAATTTTATGCCATGATAAGCCTGGACGCATAAACGTGTTCGGATTTTATATACTCACGAGTTCACCAGGGGGGCCCGGATCCCACTCCGGGCTGCTATCGGCGATGGCGATGGACTCCTCTAGAAGAGGAGTTTTTCCCCTCTTAGGCCACTCAGCCACCAAGGATGTGGAGGCCGTCCTTTTCTTTCCTCCCCCCGCTGGGGATTCGTCTTCCTCCTCCTCGTCCTCTTCGAAAGAAAATGGGCATTGGAGTCTTCGGATTTTCTGTCCAAGGTACCGCAGCGACGGAGGCCGCCATTACAAGAAATATGCCAACTAGTGACCTTTTGTCAGTGACCCTGGAAGAATTGGTCATAGATTTATTACCATTTCAGACAAATTGGTCAAAAGCTGTTCGGGGGGATCCAAACCCTAAACCATTATGACCATTTTGGTCAGAAAGGTCGTAATTTCCTTACACGAAATGGTCACAAAGAAAACAGTGCTAGTCCGCTGCCTTATTTCTAGTTGTTAATGACCAATATAGATGGTCATAGCCTTGTATATTGTGGTGGGTTGTTATGACTAGGCGCCATCTCATTAGTTTTGCCTATGTGTCATGTCCATGTGGCAGTTTTTGCCCTAGGTTGTGAAGCAACCTATATTTCTGTTATTCCAAAAATTCCCAAAAAATTCTCATAAATGTTTTGGATCATATCTTCATCAAATATGTCAAAAACATTACTTGCCTAGTTCAAAAATAATTCGAAAATATTCATTTTTCTATTCTATTCAGAGCAGCACTTTGGGAAGGAAGTACCACTTTGGCATGTCCAAATGGTATCCATTTTCTACAGTGCTTTCCTATGCCCAAATAACCATCCTCCACCAAATGCCAACTCAATCCATTCATTATTTTGAGCCCAGCTTCAACATTCGTATTTATGTCCAGTGTGGTACTTTGTAAAGCAAGTACCACCTAGGCTCCTCCTTTTGAGGTGAAAATTTGTGAAGACGGTCTTCTTAGTAACTGATCATCCTCGGCCAAAACTAACGCCCATTAGCCATGTGCATTTCCGGTACCGCGAATCAAACACTTGGCTGCTTATTCATGTTTCAGCATCGATCGGTCTCCTTGTGAGAATCTTATGTTGTGATTTTCTTCCTAACACCTACCTGGGGAGTGCCCAACCAACTAGACATGCCTAGGACGCCCAGAACACATGGCAACACCACGGTCACGCGGTGACCACGCGGCGCGCATGCGAGCTTACGCGCTCTAGAGTTGGGGCCCTCGGCCACCGTCCAAACCTTGATGTCTCGCCATCAAACCATGTATTTCTGATTAAATAGATACTTATTTACCTAGAAATGATTTTTTGGAAAAAATAAAGAGCAAACTATGAGGCAGCTGTAGTTCAAATTTGACCCGTTTCCAGTTGAATCGACGGCAATTTGTCTTTTTCACCAGAGGTGGATCAAAACTTTTTTCACCCAACCATTTTGTCAATTGTGCATTATATATGGCCTAGTATTTTAGAAAATTGATTTAGTCCATTTTTGCAACAATTATTTGGTAGTTCCTTCACAAAAAAACCTCCTTTTGGGCACTCGGAAAATGAAAAATGAATTTTCCGTGCAAAGAAAACGAAAACTTCCTTAGGCAACATTGTTTGGAATTCCAATATGTACCCTTGTGCACAATATGAGATCGTTTGAACAAACTATGCCATGAATGTTGCCATAAGATTGATCATTTGGCTTGAAAGCCATTGATCTCCACACGTGATAGCTCGTTTCTAAGAACACTTTTTTAAAATAATTGCCGTATTACAAGTTTGTTATTTTTCCTGGGAACTTGGCCACATATAATGACACAATGCGAAGGTTTCCCATTTTTTTGAATTTTTTTGAATTTTTTATGCCCGTTTCAAAATGCAGTCAAAACGGCGGGAATGACCGTTCCTAGCTAGTGGTTGAATCTTGGAATTTTTTGGTGTTTCTCTGATTAAATAGGTACTTATGTACCTAGAAATGATTTTCGGAAAAAATAAATAGCAAACTATGAGGCACCTGCAGTTCAAATTTGACCCGCTTCCAACTGAATCGGCGGGAATTTGTCTTTTTCACTAGAGGTGGATCAAAACTTTTGACACCCAACCATTTTGTCAATTGTGCATTAAATATGGCCTAGTATTTTAGAAAAATGATTTGGTCCAATTTTGCAACAATTATTTGGGAGGTCCTTCACAAAAAAACCTCCTTTCGGGCACTCGAAAAATGGAAAATGGTTTTTTCGTCCAAAGAAAACGAAAACTTCCTTAGGCAACATTGTTTGCCATTCCAATATGCACCCATGTGCACAATATGAGATCATTTGAACAAACTATGCCATGAATGCGGCCATAAGATTGATCATTTGGCTTGAAAGCCATTGATCTCCACACGTGATAGCTCGGTTCTGAGAACACTTTTTTAAAATAATTGCCGTATTACAAGTTTGTTATTTTTCCTAGGAACTTGGCCACATATAATGACACAATGCGAAGGTTTCCCAATTTTTTGAATTTTTTTGAATTTTTTATGCCCATTTCAAAATGCGGTCAAAACAGCGGGAATGACCGTTCTTAGCTATTGGTTGAATCTTGGAATTTTTTTGGTGTTTCTCTGATTAAATAGGTACTTATGTACCTAGAAATGATTTTTGGAAAAAATAAATAGCAAACTATGAGGCACCTACAGTTTAAATTTGACCCGCTTCCAGCTGAATCGGCGGGAATTTGTCTTTTTCACCAGAGGTGGATAAAAACTTTTGACACCCAACCATTTTGCCAATTGTGCATTAAATATGGCCTAGTATTTTAGAAAAATGATTTGGTCCAATTTTGCAACAATTATTTGGGAGGTCCTTCACAAAAAAACCTCCTTTTGGGCACTCGAAAAATGTAAAATGATTATTTTTGCAAAAAAAAACTCATTTCTCACTACACCTTTTTGAAGATATTTATCTTTTTTCATGTTTGTTATTTTTTTCTGAAAACTCGTTCACATTTTGGTGACACAATGAGAAGGTTTTCTATTTTCTTTTTGAATTTCTCAGGTCATAAAATAGATGTCATGATTTTAACATATTATTTTTAAACAACTATGACCAATTTAGATGGTCATAGCATCATACTGCATTCTGATTGGTCTGTAGACGCTTCACGCGGATCGTGCATCATACGCCGTCGGATGGTCGTGGATCCAACGGCTGTCCACACCAACCCCGAAACCCTAGCTGGTCATTTTCCATCCACCCCCCCCCCCCCCCCCCCGCCTCCTTTCTTTCCCACACCAACCCATCCATCTCCTCGCTGCCTCCTCCCTTCCAGATCTCCTTGCTGCCCGACGGAGAGAGAGAGAGAGAGCTGCCTCCTCCCGTCCAGATCGCCGCTGGCACCTCCCTCCGGCGGAGCTAGTCGCCGTCCATGGCCTCCCGCACGCCCTACTCCTCTCACCCATCCCCTTCCCTCACCCAACCAAACCGCACGTCCATGGCCACATCCCCGCTCGATCTCGTCGGGAACGAGGCCACCTGCAACCACCGGCCTCCATCGATCCAACAATCCATCCATGCCCGCGGCAGCACTCTCGGCGCCCGTGCTCCTTCCCCAGCAGCGAGAGGCTTCGAGAGAGCCGAGGTGTGCCCCGAGCGGGGCGATCCACGGTCCGTCCCAACCTCCTCCGCCCGCCTCCTTCTGTTTTCTGCGGGTCCTGCAGATGGCGGCGACGGGTGTCGGCGCCGGGTGCCTCGCCCCTAGCGTCCGCCTGTGCGCTGATCCGGCGACGGCGGCCCGGGCGTCCGCCTGCGTCATCTGGACGCGGCTCCGGCGCGTCGCGCGGGGCTGCTACGTCGCTGAGCTCAGCAGGGAGGGCCCCGCGGCGCGCCCCGCGCAGCAGCAGCAGCAGCTGGCCCCGCCCATCGTGCCCGGCTTCCTCGCGCCGCCCCCGCCCGCGCCTGCCCAGTCGCCGGCCCCCTACCTCCTGCTCGAAGGTACTGCGGTTCAGTCGATTTCTTCCTGACGAATGTTCAGTCGATTCAGTTGTTGTATATATATGAGATATATGTTCGTTGTTCATCAGTCGTACGTACAGATTTACCAGCATACGCGGGTAGATCAATATATTTTTTCTAGACGTTTTATTGGATCGTAAGATGATTGATTTAGTACTGCTACTAGAAAGAAGACTGAAAAGGCTGGGCCAAGTGCACGCATGTTGGGAACGTAGTTAAATTGAGAAGTGTGAGTCCCTGTACTTATTATTAATGGGAAATCTTAACATCACACTGGGGTTTATTAGTCTCCAATAGTATATTCTCAGCACTCAACTGATTTTACTGATACTGTAGTGGACATGACACGTGAGCACCCCTCTTCAAGGAATGCAATGCTTGTTTCTGTTTTATATTACAGGAACTAGAAGGAGCTTCCACCTTTGAGTACAGAAATAGTATTGAAATTGAAGACCCTAGTATTACTGTCTTGTTTTTCAATGAAATGGGAGGCCCATGCAGTAAGTCACATGGGCACCTGGGAGGCTGGGATCATGTGTGCTTTGCAGAGTACTAGACCTAGCTCACCCTCTGTTAGATTACTTGTTGGGCTGCTACTTTGTTTTTGCTGTGCAGTATATTAGACATCCTGAATTTGGCATCTAGCCAAGAACAGAATGCAGGTTGCGCCATTCTTATTATTGCTAAACTGTTGTGACGCAATTTTTAAAGAATGCGATCTTCTAAGTATTAATCTGCTAATGCCTGTCCTCACTCTGGTCTTGACAAATATATCATATGAATATTTTCCATTTTGCAACCAGGGATTGCTGAGGATTCCATAGACAACATATTGTGGCTGCAAGTGAGCGGCTCGTATTTCTGCATGTTTTATTACTAGAATTATAATTGATTACCTAGGGGTCAAGTTATGTTCCCTTCGCGGCTGGTAGCATCATCCCCTTTGAACGTCGTGTGACTGTTAGTTATGCATCTGAGTGTTCGTTCTGTAGGATAATAGGATCGTCAACTCCCCTATTTCCTGTTGGTAGTAGTTAATCTCGGGGAAGAATTTTTATGGAAACATGGAGGACGATGCTTTTGCTGTGCAATTGTTTATCACCCCTCGTAACATGTATATTTAGCGGTTACTACTAAAAGTTTTGCATTTGAGTGCTGGGTAGGTAGGATCTTAGGATCATCAACTCTTGTACACTGTTTTAACTGGTTCTGCATTTGTACATACATGTGTACAGCCGTAAATCCAAGTGTACATGTTGTCTTTTGCAGGCTTATTTCAGGTTGTGGTTGTTTGTCCTAAAATATATCAGTCTATTTTTTTATATCCTCGTCCACTAATCTGGGCACTCGATTTACTCGAAGCCTTGTGAATCAAGTTATGCAAACCTGTTGCATTTAGCACCATCAAAGCTTGTTACTACATCAGTTGCTTGCTCCAAGTGTCTTGTTCTTGGATTCTTTGATTTTATCCTGGTGTGCACAACGCTGGTATTTCTGGATAAGCTGAAACTAGTTTCTCCACCATATGCTATCTAGCTGTTGGGTGCTAATTATAATTACTTTATATGAAGAAACACTTACCTTGCAGCCATCTAATATGCAATTCTAATAATATGTGATGCCCGCTTTTTTTAGTTGTATATGCCATTCGTGCATGAATTCCTTTTCTTATGTACCAACTCCCTAATCAATGTTTTGTGTTTTCACTTCCCTATCTTAGGAGAACCTGGTGTGCTATATAGGGAAGCAAAGCAGCAGTCCAGAACCCGACATGTGATTCCAGATGAAGGCACCACGACGCACCATGATGCTCCCTTGGAAGGTCAGCTCCTGGAGCGCAACTTTCTCTCAATTTGTGCTCCGCTTGATATCATTTCCTTGTATTGCTGCTGCATTAACGCAAATTGCAATGTGCAGGGCTTCCGAGTCTACACCCCGCCGTCCGGACGGAGCAAGGAGGGGGCATCGTCCATACCGCGGAGTTGGTTGAGCCTTGAGCGCGACCTGGAGAAGCAGTGCATCATCTGGGGTTATCTCTTGCTTGTGCCGTGGTAAGAACAGAGCGCCACTCTTTGTCGTGCATGTATTGAAATGGCAGAAATGTCGAATACATGTTCGCTCTCAGCTGGGATACTTTTGAGGGAAGATACTTGGTTGTACTTAGTTATGTGATTTATTCACGTTCGTGCTGTTTGTTAAGAGATTACCGTTATGTCGTTGCTACTCCGTTGTGTATCTCTCTTTTCTTGTGTGCTGCATCATTGTAGATATGCTTGATGGAGTGAATGCTTTCAGTTCTGGTTGTTACAAACCTTTACAATGTACCATGCTTAGTGTTTACTGTACTGATGCATTGGCCATCGGAATTTGGGCGTGTATGCAAACATCAATATCAATTGTTAAATTTATTCTAAAATTTCTCATTAACTTCATTTCAAACTGTGATTTTTGGATTTGGTACCAATTTATTGTTGGCCTGCATGTGCTCTGTACCTTACTGTGGTTTTAAGTAGCAAGTACCTTAGTACCTTTTCTGTCATGTGGTGTCCATAGATTGAAATGTTGGCTGTTATGTATTGATTGTAGTATAAAAAATGACTCAAACCTGAAGTACTTAAAATAGATTGTAGTTCCTTTCTTGTTTGTTTTGATACCCATATACCTGCCCTGTATTAGCTCTTTCCTTTTGTGCACGTTAATTCAGCGTTTGTGTTGATTTGATGCCAATGTTCAGAAGCAAGATTTTGATGGATGGGTTTATGTGTTCTGCTGGTATATATGCACGCTAGTATATATGCACACGGATTGGCCTTCATTATTTTGTATCTACTGTTAGATATATGCTGTTAGATTTTCTTTTATTTTGTACATAACCATTTTGTTCTATAACGTGCAGATGCTGGTGTTTCATGTTTTGTCACGAGCATCAAGACGAAGAAGTCGGAAGAAGCATAGTTCAAGCTCATCGGAGCTAGTTCAAGGAGTAATGAAGCCCTTGATGCTGAACCGTATTGGAAAAAATTGAAGCACGAACTTGGCTTCTTTTATACACCGATGTGCCAGCTCTGATGTATAAGCTGGTGGGGGGTAGATCCAGCATGGTGTGGGTACTGTGGAGAGGGGTATATAAGGAGCCGCAGCCTTTTCTCTGCACACAACTTGTAGGCACACGACTTCTCTCTGTTTTCTCTCTGCGGCAGTGGGCTTGTCAAGATCTCCCTCAGTTCTCGAGATCTGGTGAGCGCCTCCCTGATCCATGCATCAATTTTTACTTAGTTTGTTTTCTTGTATCACATCCATCATGTAAGTAGTGTGGTTTCATGTTGTAGTTGGCATTTCTCAAGTTTCGTGAAGATACTGTCTTCAGATCTTAGAGTTCAATTAGGATCCATTGACTTTGCTGATCTGGTCCCTGGTTTGATTTGGTAACCTGACTCGTATTCATTAATGTCATAAATTTGTTCTACTAGGATTACGTTTCGTTTTACTGATTGCTCCTATAGCCGGTGAATCGGCTGATTGTTGTGATATTCTCCTTACATGCAGTAGATCATCCACATTACCCGTAGTCTGCAATAAAAGGCACACATTTTATTTTATTTTTGCCACCTCAAGTTAGCTGATGCTATGAAGTTGCCAATATCTGACTGTTTACTGAATTTATTGGGGTAGCTTTGTTAGAACCTAGCTTTGTATGTGTCTGTCGTGTCAACCCTTTTCCACACTAGGATCTGAATCTTCATTACTTCTGTTGACTCAGAAATGTCTTGACTATGTCTGATCTAACCGATCAAAAAAAGAGAAACAATGTCTGTTCTAAGTAATAGTTTTCACTTCTTGTTTGACAGTCCCCTAAAGATCCACTTTCTGTGATCCCAGGTTAAGCGGACAAGATGGTGAAGATCTGCTGCATCGGAGCTGGCACATCATAAAAGAAGTCTTCTACTTGGACATATTGTACACCTGTAGAGCTTGTTATACTGTGATCGCATTTGTATGTGTGTTGATGTAACAGATTGTTGCTTCTTGTTATTTGAAGTATTACACTTGTTTTCTGTCTATTTTGAATTAAATATTGGTTGTTTAATTATTGGCATATAGAAATCTGAGGAGCTTGACCATGACAGCAAGGACCCACAAACAAGAAATAAAAAGAAAATTGGGACCCATTTGAAAAAAAAGAAAAAACGGGCCACAACCCAAAAATAAAAAGGCCGAACTATAGGCCGAATTATAGTTGGGCCAGCCCATGTAGCTAGCAAAAATTAATAGGAAATATAAATATTAAAAAGGCCGAATTAATGGGCTCGGCCCATGTAGAAAACCGAATTGGACCGGGCTGATTCTTGTGCCACATCAGCTTGCCACGCTGGATGCCTACATGGCCTGGGGAGGTTGCTTGTGACCAATACGCAGAGTGGACAAATTTTGGTCATAAACGTTTTCGACCATTCCAGAAGAAAGGTCGCTATAGTCAGTTAACGACTCCCATCTTTTGACCTTATGTTTTTAGTCACAAAAAGGTCACAATTGAAAACATTGACCATTTAGTGACCAATAGTGGTGGTCACTAGTTGACATATTTCTTGTAGTGCGCCCCTGGTCTTGTAAGGCGCCGGGACCAACATCTTTGTCAGAAGTGGGCCGGCTGGTTCTTCTGGCAATGGGGTTGGATAGTAGATTTGCCGCACCTTCTTCGTCCAGCCCTAGGAAAATCATGGAGAACACATAAAACATTTCCTTTGGGTTATGCGAATAAAACAAATAATGACTTACCGAACTTGCAGGGCGGGACAGTTTGTACCCGCGGTCCTCGGCTAAGTCCGGCCATGATTTGCCGGACTTGAAAAGCACCTTCTAGATGTCTTTGTGCGAGGAGCCGAAGAGCTCTTGCAGAGTCTGGTGCTTGGCCGGGTCAAATTCCCATAAACTGCAAGCACGGTGCTGACAAAGAAGGATCCGGCGAACTAACATCACCTGGACCACATTGGCAAGTTTGATATTCTTGTCTTCCATATCCTTGACGCGCGTTTGGAGCACTGACAGTTCGTCGGACGAAGACCAGTCCAGACCCTTCTTGGGCCAGGACGTAAGCCACAGGGGGGCTCCGGATCGGAATTCAGGAGCAGCAGCCCATTCCGTGCCGCGCGGCTTTGCGATGTAAAACCACTGTTGCTACCACTCTTTGACGGAATCATTGAAAGTAACTATTGGCCATGTGACGTTGGGCATTTTACTCAACATGGCGCCTCCGCACTCGGCATGCTTGCCGCTCACTACCTTGGGCTTTACGTTAAAGATCTTCAGCCATAAGCCAAAGTGTGGCGAGATGCGGAGAAAGGCCTCGCACACGACGATGAATGTTGAGATGTTGAGGAAGGAATTGGGGGATAGATCATGAAAATCGATCCCGTAATAATACATGATGCCACGAATGAATGGGTGGAGGGGAAACCCTAGCCCGCGGACAAAATGAGGGAGGAATACTACCCTCTCATGGGGTTCCGGAGTAGGGACGATCTGTCTCACCATTGGAAGACGGTGATTGATTTTCTTGGCCAGATACCCGGCCTCCCGAAGCTTTTTGATATCCTTCTCCCAGACGGTAGAGGCCATCCACTTGCCTCCTACTCCGGATCCGGACATTTTTGGAGGGCCTTTGTGGGCGGAGAAGACAAACGCTTGGGCACTGGGGCTCGAGCAAGGGGGAATGGATGAGCAGAGGAAGAAGAAGGCGTGTGTGAAAAAAGGGAGTCCTTATCTCCTTATAAAGGCAGCAGGGATCCTACGCCTCCCCACTTGCCCGGTAAACTCGCTTATTCCCAAGCGCTGCATTGATGGAACAGTTGGGTTACCCACACCCGTATTGATGAGAATCTCGTTATAAGGGGACACGATCTCTGCGTCGACAAGACGTGCCAGTAAAACCTCCTCACGATATGTACGGTAGCTGGTTGAGAAAAACGGTTCGAATAATGATCGGGCCATGGCGTGATGAATAGTTGTCAGCAGATTAGATTTGTGGAATATTGTACTCTCTATGGTGGTATGTGGAATTTGTTTTGCAGAGCCAGACACGATCCTTGTGTTCAAAATCTTCTATGGAGTATTCGGAGAAGGAACCCGCCTTGCAATGTCGAAGACAATCTGCGTGTCGGACTCATCGTCATTAAAGCCTGGTTCAGGGGCTACTGGGGTAGTCCTCGATTAGAGGGTCCTCGGACAGCCAGACTATATATACTTTGGCCGGACTGTTGGACTATGAAGATAAAAGATTGAAGACATCGTCTCGCGTCTGGGTGGGACTCTCCTTTGCGTGGAAGGCAAGCTTGGCAATTCGGATATGTAGATCTCCTTCTCTGTAACCGACTATGTGTAACCCTAGCCCCCTCCGGTGTCTATATAAACCAGAGGGTTTTAGTCCGTAGGACAACAACAATCATAATCATAGGCTAGCTTCTAGGGTTTAGCCTCCACGATCTCGTGGTAGATCAACTCTTGTAATACTCATCTCATCAAGATCAATCAAGAAGGAAGTAGGGTATTACCTCCATCGAGAGGGCCTGAACCTGGGTAAACATTGTGTCCCCAGCCTCTTGTTACCATTAGCCTTAGACGCACAGTTCGGGACCCCCTACCCGAGATCCGCCGGTTTTGACACCGACAGCGAACGCGAGTTTCAGAAAGCTACAGAGGCAATGTACATCGATGGTGGCGCCTAGCTGCGCACCTCTCACCGCCAACTCAAGCAGTGGGCGCGTTAGATCACAGCAGTGGAGCCATCACTCAATGCACGGAGGCCACTGAAGTGGTCCAGCACGCCTATCATCTTTGACACCGAGGACCACCCTGATCGCACAATTGCGGTCGGGTGCTTGCCGTTGTTGGTTTCACCAACGTTCCGCAACCAAAGGTGATGAAGATGTTGGTTGACGGTGGGGCCGGTCTGAACTTGAACTCGCCTGTCGTGGTCAAATGGCTGGAGATTCCTGATGGAGATCTCGAAGAGATGGGCACGTTTCAAGGGGTCAACCTGGGAAGAAGCGAGCCGAAGAGCAAGGTCACACTGCCCATAAAATTTGAAGCCGAGCTGAACTACACGACGGAGAGGATTGTCTTTGATGTGGCCGAGATCCCCTTGCCCTACAACGGGATCCTCGGCTGCCCGGCACTGGCCAAGTTCATGGCGGCATCACATTACGCCTACAACACGCCGAAGATGCCGGGGCCGATGAACATCATCACCGTCCCCTCGGACAAGAAGGATGCACTGATCTGTGCTGAGCAACTCTACCGGGAAGCAGTTGCAGCAGCTGCCACTAAGGCACTTGCTCCTGCCGCTGAACCCCCGGGAGGGAAGAAGACGGACAAGACCTCTCCCACCCTCTCCGGCAAGCGCAGCGCTCCGGAGTGTTGTGCTCCGGTCGAGGACGTGCCAGAGAGCTCCACCGGCAAGAGAAAGAAATCCAGAGTTGCACCACCAGAGACCAAGAAGGTGTCCGTCAAGGAGGACGGCACGGGAGGGGCTTTCACCATAAGCTCCACCCTCGATAGCAAATAGGAAGGCGAGCTCGTCACTTTCCTGCGGGCAAATGTCGATGTGTTTGCATGGCAGGCATCGGACATTCCCGGCGTTCATAGGGAAGTGATTGAGCACCATCTTGCTGTCTGCCCTCATGCGTGGCCCGTCAAGCAGAAGGCCAGGAAGCATGCTCTGGAGAGGCAGGAGTTCATCACGGAAGAGATCAGAAAGCTGGAAGCGGCATGCTTGGTAAGAGGGGTAATCCATCTGACGTGGTTGGCCAATCCGGTGGTTTTGCGCAAGGCAAACGAGAAGTGGAGGCTTTGTATTGATTACACATATATCAATAAGGCTTGTCCAAAAGACCCTTTCCCGTTGTCGCGCATCAACCAGATTGTTGACTCCATGGTTGGAGGTGTGACCTATTATCATTCATTGACGCCTACTCGGGATACCATCAGATTTTCATGACGAGAGAAGATGAGGAGAAGACAACATTCATCACCCCATGTAGTACGTATTGCTCTTTACGGATGCCTTTTGGGTTGAAGAGTGCTGGCTCGACCTTTGCAAGAGCAGTCCGAATTGGTTTTGAGCCCCAGCTACATAGAAATATGGAAGCTTATATGGATGACATAGTGATCAAAACTATGGGCAAGGTGACACTTGTGCAAGATTTGGAAGAGACATTTACAAATTTGCGCAAGATCAACCTTAAGCTGAACCCTCAGAAGTGTGTCTTCGGTGTCCCGTCCGGCAAGCTTCTCGGGTTCTTTTTTGTCACAGCGTGGGATCGAGGGGAACCCAGACAAGATTAAGGCCATTGAGCAGATTGAGGCACATTAGCGGATCAAGGATGTGCGTCGGCTCACCGGCTGCGTCGCCGCCATGAGCAGATTCATCTCCATGTCCACTGAGCGTGCCCTTCCTTTTTTTTGAAATCTTGAAAAAGGCGGGCCCAATGGAATGGACCCCGGAGGCCGAGGCAGCTCTGCAGGATCTAAAGAAGTACCTCTCCTCCATGCAAATACTGGTTGCGCCTAAGCCACAAGAGCCGCTGCTGCTGTATCTAGCGGCGACGAATCAAGTGGTTAGCGCTACATTGGTGGTGCAGAGGGAGGTCGACGAAGGGGCAGCGGCAACGGCAGAGTTGGCGGATGGCGAGCCAGAACTCCCCCCGGCAGGGCTTGGTCTCGGCAAGGCTGGGGCCCCAGCAAGATCTGACACCAGCGCGACAGGGCTGATGCGACCAGGTGAAGTGATGTAGAAGAAGAAGATCATGCAGCACCCGGTTTACTTCATCAGCTCCCTCTTGTAGGGGGCTAGGTCAATGTACTCCGGTGTGCAAAAATTGCTCTTCGGCCTCCTTATGGCCTCGAGGAAGCTTCGTCATTACTCCCAAGCGCACGAGATCACCGTCGTCACCCGCCTCCCGTTGCAACGGATATTGCATAACCTAGATGCAAAGGGGAGGATTGTGGAATGGGATTTGGAGCTGTCGAGTTTTGATTTGAAGTTTGAAATCACCTCGACGATTCAGAGCAGAGTCTTGGCGGAGTTCATTGCAGAATGGACCTCGACGTCCAACGAAGAGATCCAGGAGACCACTCTTCCCGGCAAGGAAACAAGTCGCAACTGGGTTATGTACTTTGACGGGGCTTTTTCGCTACAAGGCGCCGGTGCTGGTGTGCTGCTCGTCGCACCCACCGGAGAGCACCTCAAGTACGTGATCCAGATGCACTTTCCCAGGGAGATGTCGACGAACAACACCGCTGAATACGAGGGATTGCTTGCTGGTCTCAGGATCACAATAGACCTCGGGGTCAAGAAGATCATCGTCAGGGTGATTCACAGCTTGTCGTCAGGCAGGTCAACAAGGATTATCAAAGCCCATTTATGGAAGCCTACATGGATGAGGTGAGTTAACTGGAGGAGCGCTTTGATGGTATACAGGCAGAGCATGTCCCCCAAGCGGAGAACGACATCGCCGACTACCTATCAAAGCGTGTCGCCCTCAAGCTACCTGTGGAATTAGGTACTTTTGTGCTTTTGTTAACTCAACCATCCGTTGAACCATCAACATAGGAGAGCAAGCGGAGGAAATGAGGCCCCGGCAAGTACTTCCCCACCGAGCTCCCTAGAGCCGCTGGCGAAGATGTTGCCGTGGACGTCGAGCCTGCCGTGGGGCAACCAACTCCGACAGGGCGGCAAGCCCTGGCCGTAGAGGCAGCCGTTCCCACGGCATAGGAGATGCCTTTGGTTCTTGCCGTCGAGCCCCAGGATCCAGAATGGGCATAGCATACCATCCGATTCCTCAAAACATGGGAGCTTCCGGAAGGGCAAGAATAAGCAGAGAAAGTAGCCCGTCGGTCTGCCCTGTACCAGTTCGTTGACAACGTTCTATACAAAAAAAGACCAAACAGAGTGAAATTGAAGTGCATTCCCCGGGAGGAAGGACAGGAGCCGTTGGCAGAGATACATGGAGGCATATGTGGCTCCCACATAGGGTCGAGGGCCCTTGCAGGCAAGGCTTTCCGGCAAGGTTTCTTCTGGCCCACTGCCCTCCAGGATGCGACGACACTAGTAACCAAGTGTGAAGCGTGCCAGTTCCATTCAAAGAAGCTTCATCAGCCAGCTCAAGCCCTTCAAACAATCCCTCTCTCCTGGCCAATCTTGGTCTGGGGGCTCGACATACTGGGCCCCTTCCCCCGCGCCATCGGGGGCTTTGAGTACTTGTACATTGCAATCGACAAGTTCACAAAGTGGCCAGAGGTGGAAGCAATGAGGAAGGTGACAGCGGAGTCAGCCGTCAAATTCTTCAAGGGGATAGTTTCCCGCTTTGGTGTTCCAAACAGAGTCATCACCGACAACGGCACGCAGTTCACAAGCCACACCTTCATGCAATACATTGAAGACCTCAGCAGCAAGGTCTGTTCCGCTTCCGTGCACTAATAAGGCGCGGGTTTAATGCCCACTAGTAGCGCGGGCAGCCGCGCTACTAATAAGGCGCTACAGCTATTACTTAGCAGTAGCGGGCGCGACACGCGCTACTGCTAAGACACATAGCGGCAGTGCTTGTTATCTACCGCGCTGCTGCTAACCTAGCTAGTAGCAGCGTGTTTATTATCCATCGCTACTAGTATTCTATTTTTCTTTTTTTTTCTAGTGTATTTATACGCCGTTATACAAATTTTGGTACAATACCAATTATGAGGTTTATATCATTATGTCCATAACAGTGTGTCAAATGAAGGTGGATTAGGTTGAAGTGGAGGCAATATGTGGTGCATGTCAAAAGTATACTACTAATACAAACTTGATCTAGTTTGGACTAGTAGTACTTTCGATGTGAACCACATGTTGCCTCCACTTGAATCTAATCCGCCATCACAAGCTATTTAATCATCATCATAGTCATTAGCACCAACATTATTTATTTAATCACCACTAACACTAGCTCCTAATAATCGTCATAGTCATTACCACCAACACTAGGTATTAGTCATAATAGTCATAGTGTAGCACATCATCATCTTTAAACTCATTTCTAGCTAGCTAATCACTCCTACTGCTCTCTCTCAGGTAAAATAACATAAAACATGTGTAGCTCTCCTCCTTCATCAAGTTGGAGCATGCAGATGAACCTGTCTCTTAATCGTGGGTTGCGCTTCTGCTTGCTGCCCCCTAGTACTTGTCTGTGCTCCTCCATCACAAATTTGGTCCAGTCTTTCACTATTAAGAATTCGTCGCTAATCCTGAATGCACTATAGTGATTTGTAGGATATCTTGGCCGTAATCTAACAATACTCATGGTACCTTTAGTCTCGATCCCATAAGGCACAACATTCATCGTGGGTCCCTGTTGAAGAACATCGTATGGTAACAAACTTAGCAGTGAAGTTTAGCTTAAAAAATAATGTATGGAGAAGATGCACTGAGGACAAATAGTAAAAATCTTACCATCTTTCCTAAATAGATGTGACCGTAGTTCATTACGAACACTATTGGTCGCACATTTTCAGTAATAACATTTCTAAATCCAGGAAGAAAATTTGTCTTGACAGTATCAAGACCCGCAAGCCATGAAACATAATGACTTAACTCCTCGCAATTTAGTTCAGCCCCGGGACAGTAGTAGGTCCTGTCTACCAAGCGCTGGACATGTTTGCTTGAACGGAAATAAGCTGACAGTAGAAATTAGTTGTCAACTATTTTCGAATAAACAATATCAAAGACATAAATATGGTTGAGAAACTCACATAATGGTATAACTGGAGGCATCTGCACATCGACCCAGATGGCGGTATTACCTTCAATATCATCTTTCGGACGAATATCAAAGGTGATAACCATATCAGGCTCAAATGCATAAGTCATCTGGATTGTATAATTTTGCGTGGAAAATATAACCATGCTCGGCCTTCAAGTAAACTATCTTTACCTCCATAGTACAACTGAACCCTATCTTATCCATTACAAAAGCTCTTGCAAGGCAGGGGATACGCTAGTAGAATAGTAAAAAAAAATATAAGTTGAAGCAAATGAAGCAGATGTCATGCTTAATTACGAAAAAAGACTTGTCGTTGTGACTTACTGTATCCACCTTGAAGTTCCCGTCCAGCTTGATGCTGAAGCGCTTATCATCATATAGGAAGATTCCGTCGCATAGGCCGCGCTCGTCTTCGCAGCATTTGCAAATACCGAAATCCTTTTCGTCGTTAGACATTTCCAATGTTCATAGTTAAAACATAAATTGAAAATCGATCGAAGACAACTACCAGGATACTCGACACACAAATCTGGGGCACTCGATATTTCCAACATATTCTGGCACAAGTCATGCCAGAATTCACGGAAAAATCCGGCATGACCTTTGCTAAAATAGGACATATCAAGCACCTGAAATTTGCCGGAACGGAAATGAATCAACAATTCAGCAAAACATAGGCCACTCGGAGGTGTAACCTGCAAACATGACCGGCCACTTGGGCAAGCACATATCCTATTTCAGCAACACAAGATATACATTTCAAAATATCTTATAGGACTCAAATTAGCATCCATTCAATAAGCAAAAGTAAATAATCTCATGCGTCCGTACATCGTCGAATATTATCACTAATACATCCTGAATAGTATCATACATATAACATCACAAATACAACTAAAACCCTAGCACACGACGGGTATTGGCGCGGGCGGTGGACACCCACAGAGAAGGAACCATCGCGGGATCATAGCTCCAGTGAGATCCCTGGAGAACCTGCCAGGTATTGGAGAACCTGTGCTCCAATGCAAACAAGTAGCGACGGACGTGCGCGTCCTCCTCACTGACACGGTGACGCACCACCTCCGCGGGGACCTCGAGCCTCTGGACTGTCACTGGCCCACGCGACCGCCACCAAAGAAGGTTCGGGTCAACGACAGGCTGGCTCCTCACCAACCTGCGCCTCCCGGTAGGTAGCGCCTCCCAGTACCACCCCGGCGAAGCCCAGTCCCGGACATGGCCCATCTGGTCAAGCAGGTGTTGTCCTCCGACGACTAGACGACGAGGATGCGGGATAGGCATCGTCCACGTCGATGCGGGAAAAATTGCTTTAACTAAAAAATAGCAACAAGTTCTATTAATTCAACTAGTTCTTACTAAAAATAAACTTACTATAAATAAAAATAAACTAGTACCTAATTAGTACCTAGTTCTTACTAACTAATTAGTACCTAGGAACTACTGCCCTAATTACCATATAAGTATCCATTTTTTAACTAGGGTTCATACTACGTAATTAAATAGGGTTAATACTAATTGTAGTTAACTAACTAGCACTAAAAATAGCCTAGGGTTCATACTTACTAGCACTAAATAGGTAGGGTTCATACTAACAGAGAGCAAAGAAGAGGGAATGGGAGAGTGCTTACAGAGGGCGAGGAGAGAGATGGGGTCGGGGAGACGGCGGCACCGAGGCGCGGTGAGGCGGGGTCTGGGGAGATGGCAGCGAGACGGGTCGAGGGAGACAGCGGTGGAGAGTGAGGGCAGGGGCTCCGGCAAGGTCGAGGTTGAGGAGGAGGAGGCACAGGCGCGCGACGACGTCGAGGGGTAGACTCCGGTGGAGAGCGAGGACAGGGCCTCCGGCGAGGGCGAGGGCAGGGGCTCCGGCGGAGGCGACGAGGGGGAGAAGAGAGAGTGGGTAATTGGGGGAGGAAGCAGAGGAGGGGGAAGCCCATGCGGGGGGTTAGGTGAAAATAGCCTTAACAGTAGCGTGGGGAGCGAAAACGTGCTGCTGCTAAAATCCGTAGCAGTAGGGCGCCCTTACAAACTCGCTACTACTAAGATTTTTAGTAGTAGCACGGTTTCTAGAAGGGCGCTACTTCTATACCTAGCACGTCGGGAACGGTGTTGCAAGTATAGTAGTAGCGCATTTTGTTCATGCCGCGCTACTGCTATGTGGATAATAGTAGCGCCCTTTTAGCCAACGCGCTACTGCTAAGAAGCAGTAGCACCTCAATTTAACACGCGCTACTGGTAAGATTCTGTGTATAAGGTTTTCCCTAGTAGTGTGTGGCACACCCACGGAGCAACGGCCAAGCAGAGAGGGCAAATGCTGAAGTACTGCGAAGCCTGAGGACAAAGACTTTTGACAGGCTGCACCAGAGCGGAAGGCGCTGGATTGATGAGTTGATGGCGGTTCTTTGGTCGATCAGAACGACGCCAAATCGAGCCACCGGCCAGACGCCCTTTGCCCTGGTATACGGGGCAGAAGCAGTTCTCTACGGGTCACCCGAGTGCTCGCTTATGATGAGCTTGAGCAAGAGCAATTGCGGCAAGATGATGCGGCGCTCCTTGAGGAAGATCATCTTCGGGCGGCTGTGAGAGCAGCATGCTACCAGCAAGCCTAGCGCCACTACCATAGCCACAAGGTTCATCCCCGAAGCTTTGAGGAAGGCGACCTTGTTCTTCGGCGCGTTCAGTCGGCAAAGAATTCAACAAGTTGACGCCAAAGTGGGAAGGCCCTTATCGAGTAATACGAGTCACCAGGCACGGCGCAGATCGCCTCGCTGGCCTGGGCGCGTGTCGAAGCAGGGCGAGGAGGCAATAATGCGAGGGCGACACCTCAGGGGCACATTTAATGCGCCTTGTCCCGAGTAACAAGCGATAAGCTTGTACACTGCACCCTTTCCACCTCCTGTGTGCCACTGTAGCGCCTCCTTCGACTATAAAAGGTGGCCCGAAGCATACTGGGGGTATTCGGTCATGCTTGATACCTAGCTCAAGAACATTCATATACACATCCAAAGCAGGACTAGGGAATTACGCGACCCCTGCGGCCCGAACCTGGGTAAAGAACCTTTGTGCTGGCTCTTCGACCCGCTCTTCTCACAACCCCGCGCCCACCGACCACAGTAGGGATTCTTGGGATCCCATAGGTGTCGTTCCCACCGACAAACAGCGGCTCAGGCGCCATTAATGGAGAGGATGCGAGCAAGGTGGGCGGCCATGAAAGTCAAAGGGCTCGCTTCCCAGTGAGCATGTGCAGGTTACAGCTCGCACGCTTCCCGGTGAGCCTGCGCATTGGAGGACAGCTTGCACGCCTCTCGATCAGCCTGCGCACCGAATTGCGCTCGCACGCCTCCTGTTCAGTCAAGCAGCTGTCCGCACGAAACCTCCTATACCCATTAAAAGGGAGACACGTGGCGTCACGTGAATGGTTAACAGAATGCATACGATTTAAATTATACAAACATTTGACATGTTAAAGTGGCAGCTATTTGTTTTAGAATGCCTTTGTTGGTTGTTATTCGAGTGCGCCTTCTCACAAAATGGACACGAAAAATACCACAACATGTTGGCTGCCATTCCATGATAGCTTGTTAAGTTTCAGGAATTTAAGACGTGTTTTCGACTTACTAGAATTTAAAAACAAAGTATCTCAATGTTTTGCCGGCAATCAACAGTGCCCTGGAGTTTGAAATTCATTCCCATTTCTTGCATGGGACCTAAGCATGCGCCCAAGGACATACATTTGATATGTCAACCCATTTTTCTGCACTGGAGCATGTGCATAGTTTAAATTTGAATTATGCACATAAAATGCCTAGAAAACCCAGTTAATGTATAAAAATGTCCAAGTGAACCCCACAAAATCCCAAAAATTGACACAACACTCCTGTTGTTTTATGTTGATGGTAAGAAAAATTTTGATGCAAGAAGAGGTAATGGATATCATTTCGTCCCCAGAGGTGGCACGTTCCCTACCAAAACCATCAGGCTTGTTGTGAGAAGCTCTGATTTAAGAGAAGCTTATACTCAAACCTGCCTCAAATGGGACAAAATTTTTACCACAACATGTTGATGCCGCTCCATGATAGCATGTCGAGTTTCATGAACTTTAGACGAGTCTTGGATTTACTAGAATATAAAATTCATGTATCTCAATGTTTGCGGCGAGCGACGGTGACAAGGTATATGACATTCATTCCCATTTCTTGCATTGGACCTAAGCATGCAACCAAGGACATAGATTTGATTTTTCAACCAATTTACAAGTACTGGATCATGTGCTTGTAGTTCAGATTTCAATTATGCACATAAATGCATGGAAAACTCAGTTAATGTATAAAAATGTCAAAATGAACCTCGAAAATTCCTAAAATTAACACAACACTCATGTTGTTCAATGTTGACACTAGGAAAAAAAATTAAAATTAAGAAGAGGCAACGGATATCGTTTCGTCCAGAAAGTGAAACGTTTCCTACCGTAACCATGAGGGTTGTTGTGAGAAATTCTGGTTTGTGAGAAGCTTATATCTCGACCTGCCCCAAATGGGGCAATATTTTTGTCACGACATGTTGATGTCGTTCCATGCTAGCATGTCAAGTTTCATAAATTTCAGATGCGTTATCGATTTACTAGAATTTAAAAACCATGTATCTCAATGTTAGCAACCGAGCGACGGTAGCAAGTTGTTTGACATTCATACTCATTTCTTGCATGGGACCTAAGCATGCAACCAAGGACACACAACCCATTTATATGCACTGGAGCATGTGCATGTAGTTCAAATTTGAATTATGGACCTAAATGCATAGAAAACTCAGTTAATGTATAAAATGTCCAAGAGAACTCCAAAAAATCCCAAAAAAAATGACACAACACTCCCCTTGTTCTATGTTGACACCAGAAAAATTTTGAAAGTAAGAAGAGGCAACAGATATCGTTTAGCCCCCCAAGGTGGCACGTTCCCTACCGAAACCATCAGTCTTGTTGTGAGAGAAGCTCTGGTTTGCGGGAAGCTTATACCCAAACCTTCCCCGAATGGGACAATATTTTTACCATGGCATGTCAATGTCGTTCTATGATATCATGTCAAGTTTCATGCATTTCAAACGATTTTTCGATTCACTAGAATTTTAAAACCATGTATCTCCGTGTTAGCGGCCGAGCGACAGTGTCAAGGTGTTTGACATACATTCTCATTTCTTGCATGTGACCTAAGGTTGCAACCAAGGACACACATTTGACTTCTCAACCTGTTTTTATGCACGGGAGCATGTGCATGTAGTTCAATTTTGATTTATGCACATAAATGCCTAGAAAATTTAGTTAACGTATAAAAATGTTCAAACAATCTCCGAAAAATTCCAAAATTTAACACGACACTCCTGTTGTTCTATGTTGACACCAGGAAAAAAATTGAAAGCAAGAAGTGGCGACGAATATCATTTTATCGGCAAAGGTGACACATTTCTCTAACGGAACCATGAGGCTTTTTGTGAGAAACTCTGGTTTGTGAGAAGCTTTTCTCATAACCTGCCCCGAATGAGACAATATATTTTACCCAAGCATGTTGATGTCATTCTAAGATAGCATGCCAAGGTTCATGAATTTCAGACGGGTTTTGAATTTACTAGAATTACAAAAACAAGTACCACAACGTTTGCGGGTGAGCCGCAATGCCGTGGTGTTCGAAATTTATCCCCATTTCTTGCATGGGACATAAGCATAAACCCATGGACACATATATGATTTTACAACCCATGTTGGTGCACCAAAGCATGTGCATGTAGTTTGATTTTGAATTGTGCATCTGAAATGGCTAGAAAACCAAGTTAACGTATAAAAATGTCCAAACGAACCCTGAATAATTCCATTTTCTATGACACACCTATAGTTGCATATTCACTACAGATAAAAGTTCTAACAATTCAAACACCCTCCATTGCCGCTGTGACCCATTTTGTAATTCAAATAAAAATAAAAACACAAGTAGATGGCACGCAGTTTATTATCACCAACCATGTGAGATGCAAGACAAAATATCTTAGAGCACCGTCAGAGTATAGTACGCCTATGGCTTACGCGAGAAGGTGCGTCGGCTACAGTCCATAGCCGGCGTGTCAAGCATAATAGCTCGCTCCCAAAATATCATTTCACTATTCAAAAACTTCGGCGGCCCGCTCATGTGAGAGCGCGGCCGCAGCCACAATGCGCATGCTAACAAGGTGCGTGAGCGCGGCCGCAATCTGCGATCGGGCAGCCAAGGCAGATCAAACGGCCGCTGTGGCTTCTCGGGTGGCGGCAGCAACATCTGCCTCGGGGATAGCAACTGGCGAGAGCGAAACAACAGCTGTCCGTTCGGCAATGGTGGTCATAGCCCTGATGGAGGCTGCCATGACCATGTCGAGGCCGCCCACGCCCAGCTCATGGCGGTCGACGCACAAATCAAATGAAGCTTCTACGACAACGGCCGGCAACCCACGCCCAAAGAGTTGGCAATCACCGAGAGCGTTCGAGCAGCCGTTCGTTCCTCCATCGCATACCTTGCCACGACGGAGCCCGTCCAAGCCCAAATCACGGCCGCCCACGCCAAGCTCGTGGCGGCCTTTTCCAAAGCGATGATGGACACGGATGGCCAGAAGCTTGCCGAGTATGGTGTGATGGATGCCATGGAGCCCCCTCCCTAGGAGATCGTTGGGCGCAAGGTGGACATGGAAGAGTCGGTGGAGATTGACGAGCACCAGCCGTAGTAGTACTATTTGTTTTTGTTTAATTAAGAGTGTCTATCTTTAATTTGTTAGAGTAATGTTTAGGTCAGCAAGCTCTATTTTATTACTGAACTTGCTCGATTAAGAAGTGTGGGTTTGCTGTAGTCTCCTTTATGTACCCAAATTATGCAATGACGTGCATGACCACTGTAACCAGGGAAATCCGAACCAAAATTTTGTTATACACATTCTTGGTATATATCTAATACATTTTTTCTAATACATTATACATGCTTAATATTTTTCAAATACGAGATTAACATCTACTGAATACATGTTCAAGATTTCTTCTATACACATATAATATTTTTTGAAGCTTGATTAAAAAAATTCAAATACCAGATTACCATTTTTTATTATATGGTCAACATTTTTCGTATACACATTTAACATTTTTTTAATACATGGTTAACATTTTTTGTATACACATTTAACATTTTTTCAAATGGTTGATTAACACTTTTACAAGTTTATGATTTTTTAATACATGGTCTACATTCTTTTATACACATTTAACATATTTCGAATGCTTGATTTACATTTTCCTAATACTAGTTTAACATTTTTTCAATACATGATCAATATTTACCTATACACATTTAACATTTTTTAAATGCTCGATTAACATTTTAAATACTTGTTTAACAGTTTTGCAAATGCTTGGATTAACATTTTCTAAATACATGATCAATTATTTCTCATACAATGTATATTTATTTATACACGGGAAACATTTTCTCTATGTACGTTTAACAGTTTTCAAATTCTTGATTAACATATTTTAAGCACACGTTTAGAATATTTTCAATACATGGTCAGCATTTTTCAATACACATTTAATAATTTTTAATTGCTTGATTACCATTTTTGAAATATGTGTTTAATTTCTTTTTCAAATGATTCAATTAACACTTTTTAAATACATGATCAACATTTTTTTGAGCATCTTACTTTTAGCATCACTTTTTCACACACATTATATATTTTTTGCCTACATTTTTCATATACATGGGAAACATTTTCTCTATGTACATTTAATATTTTTTAAATGTTTGGTTAACATTTTCAAAAATATTTATGTAAAATCTTTAATTATAATATATTTAATCCAGAATATTTGTAAATATAAACGAAATTAAGAAAAGGAAAGAGAAAAAAACCAAAAACATGAAAAGAAGAGGCAGCGGCCATCTGTTCACTGGGCCGGTCCATAAGCTCATCGATTCGGAAGGTAGCCTCGCTAGAAGCGAGGTATTGCCATGCCCATGAGTACATATACTAAAGGTATCGGCCCCGCTGGACCAGGTCAGGCGGCCGCATTTGTTTGGCTGCGCCCAGGGCCTGTCCCGCCGTTGGATCACCAAAACCTAGCAATGTGTAAAGAGTGGAAAGTAACATCGAAAAGGACGGGAAGTACCCCTTGGTGGTTGCATCTACATTCTGCACAGGACTTTTTTAATAACTAGTAAATATGCCCATGCGTTGCAACTCGAGAAAATATACTATGCATTATTCTCACACAAGCGTTCTCCCTCACAGAAAATATCATTGGCCCATTGTTAGATCACGCTCATACTTGCTACCTCCTATCACTTTTATCTACAACGGTCTACTCTTGAGTGTAGGTGCCCGTGCATTGTGATGGAATGTACTCTGGTAGCAGTAATGAGTATTTCATTATTGATCCATTTATCTATAGCAACCGACTTCCATAAGTGCATATTAGTAATACTATATATAGGCACATGAACAATGTGCTTCTCAAACTCAACTAATACAGTAGCAGCATGAGGAGAAACAAAAGGCTAAAAAAATCCATATATAGTTGTCTATCAATCATGGCTCCATGGATTTAGCCCACTAATAAGACGAAAATGGAACAAACATATTCTTACCATTGCTTTAGTTATTGATATCATCATCCCTAAATGTCAATCACACATGGACATACAAAAATGAACTGTGTATTGTTATCTTCCTACTTACATTGACACTTCCCAACAAGATTCAAACTAAAAAGAAACGCATGATGGTGAAATTCTTTGGTGCAAAAGAAAAATGCCGCATTGTCAGGCCATTCATATCATGTCGACACCATAGTTCACATCAAGCCTTAAATTTTGCATTAAGTAAAGAAAACGGTCCAAAATGGGCAAAACACCCAGGACAGCAATGGTCAGCACATTTTGGCAGTACAGGGAGCCCTGTACATGGGCCAGCGCAAGGAGGCTAATGTCATCTTGAATGAGGCGTGCTGCCTCTAAGCACATGATCGCAGTTTGGCTTTCAAGAGATGATAAGAATCAAATGGAGTTTTAAAATAGTAGTCAGTGCTATACTTGCTGGTAGTGACTGCAAAACGTTTGAAATTTTCACTTTTTAGCACAAAACATAGCTACAAAAGAGTACTAGGGAAAGTGACACCAGGAACATTAAAAATTGCAGGATTATGGAGTAAAGAAGCCCTGCTTCCAGATATTGGCTTCTGTTTATAAACACAAAAATGAAATGGTAATTGATTCTAACCAAGGCAAGCCCAGCATCTTCTCCCTTCTTTAAAGCTTCATCTATCTCTGGGTCACCAGAGTGATTCTTTGCCCAATCATGTATAGTTTATGGTCATTGGTCAGCATAACATCTACTCCCTCTGTCCCAAAATATAAGAACGTTTTTGACACCATGTTAGTGTTAAAACGTTCTTATATTTTGGGACGGAGGGAGTACATTTTAGCGCCGGGTAATGAAAACAGAACATGGTAAATTTACCCGAATACGTCCCACAAATATTTGTACACCGGATGCACCAGCTTGCGCTGCAGTTGCTGCTTGTGCAAAACTTAAGAAGACATGCGCAAGGCTTCAGTTATTAACTATCGGATCACAATTACAAATTCTACAGAGAAAAAATTATCTTTCCAAAATTGCCTTACCATCTTACATAAATTGCACCTACAACAGTGCATGTCTTTTAGTAGTAAAACATGTTACATAACTGACCAGCAACTAAAAACCGAGGTATGCTTAACCGAGGCCATGTTGACTTGCTAATCAGCTACCTATACACACACCTACTAACATTATTACCATGTGATCAAGTGAATTGCTATTACTTTCCCTAGCTGATTAACTTGGTATGAATGACATGCATTTTCGAACAGCTGAATATGCACAGTCAGACACCTCTCATGCAAACACATCAAGAAAAAACACCAACAACCACAAAGAAACTTACAATGGAAAGCATCGCCTTTTTCAAAGTGGTTGAACTCCATGAATAAAATCTGGATGACTGGAGCCTGACCGTTCCTCCTGTTCCAATGGACACACAATAATACACCAAGAATCATACATCGGCTTCTAGCTAGCATGCACGTGAGAAAGGTATTAATCTTTCATACAATCACGACAATCCACATTGGCTAGCAACAATAAAAATGATCAGTGCCGGTAGAAATAATCAGTTGGCCAAGCTGCATGCCTGCTGCTGTGATACTGACTTCTCAAAATAAGGAATCCTCCAACAGTGATAAAAAGCAGGGTAATCTTCTCAACTGAAGAAGGCCAGGGATGAGACGAACGTTTTCCTGTAAACTGACTTTTAGTTATATGCATGATAAAAACAATGGAACGAAGAACACAATAGAAGTGGCTACTATATAAGTCTAAACACGTGCAACTGCAGAAGTACCAATTATCTACCAAAAGTACGGCGATACTTTCCCGAGATGATTGTCGATTGACTGATGAAGAAAAAGTGACCACTTGAAATGAAAAGAAATGTTTAAAGATTAACACACCGGCGATACTTTCCCGAAATGTTTAAAGATTAACTGATGAAGAAAAAGTGACCACTTGAAATGGAAAAGAAATAGGAACAAAAAGGATGTCGCTCTACAATCGTCTCTCCCAACCCATTCCCCTAGCTTGCTCTCTCATCTCCCCGCATATCAACCAAAATATCTGATCGAGACCAGACCGAAGCAGCGGTGGGAGAGTGATGCGATGGCGGCGAGCTGCGGCACGATCAGTGGAGGTGGGTTTTCGCTGGTCCAATGCTCCCAAGAGAAGAGTGCGTCGGTGATGGACATCGTATAGTCGATGCCAGTGGAGATACCTAGGGTGTTCTATGTACCCAATTCAGTGGACTTTTTTTTGGCTAAAGCAACACATATATGTAGAATTCACGGAAGAAGAATTAAACTATTGTAAAATATGTATTTTCCAACTTTGAATTAACGTCATAAACATATTTGTGCTTGAATTGAGCTGTCATAAACCTATCAAAATTGAAGAAAAGGTAAAAAGATGTGTTAGCATTACCTTGGAGTTGGACCAGCATAGACCGAGCACATCCTTTGACTGCCCAGCAAAGGTCCTCCCTCTGTCAAACAGGAGGCACACACCCAGCTAGCACTCGCCAGCACACGGATCTCTCTTCCCCCAACTCCTATGCTTCCTGCCTCCCTGTTGAGTATTACTCACAATACACCATTAAATCTTGGGGATAAATAACATTATTTTGCAATGCTCGGAATTTCTTTTTTCTTATCTTTTTACTTCAGAACAAAGTGTAACATTGGAATGTGCATGTGCCAAGTCAGGTTGGACTTCACACTGAATCATAGAAACTCTAATCTTATCATGGGAAACGGCTGTTTTAGTTAGTTTAACTCGAACCAATTGCACTGAATAGAATAGAACACTTGAAAGAAGGTAAAATCAGCCTCCGCAGCAACGACTCTCACTAAGTAGTAGCACATTCCCGTCCCCAGCAGCCCCACACCAAGACCTCGATGCGAGATTCTGCATAAAATCATAAAAAGAAATGTGGCTTTACATATGATAATGATTTTCCATCAATGTTAGAATATCAAAACTGACCCAGTTCAAAGAATGGAAAGGCAAAGATGATGGACCTGTGTGAAAGATCAAGCCTTCCTTGGCTGTGCAGTAATAGTATCGCAAGTACACACTCCTGCAGTGCACTGCCTAACACAAAGTTCTTTATTGCTTTTTCGGATATAGAGAATAACTAAATATTTCATATTTTTATATTAGGTTTTTAAACATTTTTCCACTCTCTAAGTCTCCACTAATTATACGAAAAAATAGAGTCCAGTAAATTAATGGGCGACTGATTTTTGTGAGGTTTGGCGGCCATCTCTTTTTCTGTTCGTCTAGTACTATAATAAAATTCTGTAGATACCTTGGCAACAGTAGTGGAATTCTTATCGCAAACCAGTAACGCAAGTACGTGGGAGCTAAGAATATATATGCATTAACTTGCAGCAAGAAATCCATTAGGTATTCCCATTATTATTCTCAAGCACATCTATCAGAATCTTCTTTTAAGGGAGGAACATGACAGTAGCCAATTTATTTAGTTCCCATCAATAATGAAAAACAGATACTAAAATAGTTATCCAGGAAGGGTAGCTTCCCCGTTGTAATCGTACCTAATTGTAGAACACCGGGTACGATCTAGTGTGAACGACGCACCTTCTGACCTCCAGATGTGTTATTTTGCAGCGGGAACAATCAAATCGATCAACATATTGGATTGGCCTGCTTGGGACGTAGCAAGTAAGTCAGCTAGCTTGGATTGGGACGTAGCTAGTAAGCCTCATGAAATCAATCCAGTGGCCTGCTTGGACGTAGCTAGTAAATCAATCCCAGCAGAAAATGTCCCAAGCACCAGCAGGAATCTGCTAGTTAGTAATAAAATCGATCAGCAAAGATGGTATATGTTCAGATCTTGGAGAAGTATGAACAAACAGTCTGCAGATAACCAATTTGTAGATTTCCTAGCTTATGCAGAAGTACAATACATCATCTATCCAGGACCGGAAAGCAACACTAAATTATGGCATGATATTATTCACTTCTTTTTGTTGCCAATGAACACTAAATTGACCGCTTGCTATTAACAAAACTGAGATTACCAGGAGCAAGGCCACCTGATCTCATGGCGCTAGTTCCGCCACTGCCACGAAGGCAAGATTGATCCACTACCTTCAGAAATCCAAGGGAGAGGAGAGAAAGAAAGAACTGGTTGATGGATTCCGATCCGCCGTCCCGAGCTCTGGTTCCGCGCTTCTTAACCTCGTGTGTGCGCCGGGCGGGGCGGCAGGCCTCGAGGTCCTTTGCGAGCGCGGCGGCGTCGAGGGCGGGCGGTGCACGGCGACAGCGGGCGGCGTGCGGTGAGGCAGGGCGGGGCGGGGCGGGGCAGGAGGTGGTGGCCTACAGGGCGGGCGGCGCACGGCGGCGGCGGGGGCAGCGCGATGAGACGGGGCGGAGCGGCACGCGGCCCGCGGTGAGGCGTGGGGACGCGCGAGGCGACGGCGGACTGGAGCTCGAGATGGGATCGAAGCAGTCAGGGTCGTCTGAGTTGCTGGGCTAAATATTTTTCTCTCCTCCATACCGGTCGGGCCCCAGAAAAAAACTGAAAATATAAATCACTAGTGCAGAACCGGGCTTTAGCGCCGGTTCGTAAAGGCCTTTAGTGCCGGTTCTACAACCGGCACTAAAGAGTGGAGACTAAAGCCCCCCTACTACCGGTTCGGCACGAATTGGCGCTAAAGTGCCACCACGTGGCACGAGCCAGACCCGGGTGCTGGTAGACCATTTGTACCGGTTGGTAACACCAACCGGTACTAAATATTTGAGGGGGTTTTGGTTTTATTTTTTATTTTGCATTAATTTTATGTTTTCCATTTAATTTTTTTTTGTTTGCTGATATTTTACGATACTACATATTGTACACGTTATGCATATATATAAATAGATTTTCTCGTATAACCGCATAAATATATATAAATATATGTCATCGAATGTCTCACAACCAACACCATTAATTATTTACACATACACATGTATATATATATATATATATATATATATATATATATATATATATATATATATATACAATTTCTCCTACATGTTGCCTTGGTGCCTTCAGAGCACGATGACAAGTGGTTCATGGGGGCGGTAGTGGGTAATAGTATTCTCCTTTGGGATCTATGACCTAGTCGAGCAAAAATCCCGCTATTTCCTCTTGAAGTGCTAGTATGCGCTTCGTTGGTAGGAGCTGCTCCCGCACCTCTCTGAACTGTTAAGAAGGAGATCAATATGCATGTGTATTAGTTGTGTGACTAGATATCGATAATGGTGTAAAAATTTGTAAATAGTGTTCTGACAAACGTACCCAGTCCTGTCTTTGAGATCTGCTCCTTTCAGACGCCATCATGCGAATATTCTCGCAAACGTAGTATGCACACAGATAATTCCCCGACATCTATTTCAGGGCCTTTACGAGAATGGAATTGAATCAGATAATGATTAATCAAGCATGATAATTAATTAATGGTATTGAAACAAAAATTAAAGAGATGGTAGCTAGCTGGCTAGCTAGTACTACTTAATTAATTACTTACCTTTGGTCGATACCAAAACAGCTTTTTTGCCCATTTGCCTGGAGTCACCTTGATGAGCTTTTTCCCAAGCCCTGTCCGGCGACAAAGAAAATTAATAAAGGGGTTATTAAATAGTTCATATCAGGAAATGACGAACTAAATAGGCCGAGATATAGTTAATAATGATTGAAATTACTTGTTGACTATCTCCTTCAAGATGGTGTAGTCACTTTTTTTTAAGTAGTGAGTCCAGTACTTCAACTTTTCCTTCGTCAACTTTAATGTCTAACAAGATCCAGTGAAAACTGCATGCCCACATGTTTGCATGTCTTAATTAAGCAGACATGTGCATAACACTAATCAACTACCGTAAACCCTATACACTTAATTATTAATATCTAGCTAGCTAGTAAGCAAAAACAGAATTTGTAGTACGAGACAGTGTGACTGACAGAAAGTTGTATTGAGGCGCTTGAAGAACTCTAGCATGTTTTCCTCTAAACTTGCTCGTCAACTTGGAATATTCCATGTGTACTCATTAATGGTATTTGGGTCAATGAACCCAATGCCATAGCATCCAGATTTTTTCATTTCATACATCTTCATCCTGCATATAATACCATAGAAAAGAATATAGTGAGGATAATTACATGTAATAACTAATCAAAATGATCACTACAGCTATCTTGAGACTTAAATTACAGAAAGAAATCACTTACAGACAATAGCAACTGACGAGAGATTTGTCGAGTGCGTCTTGATTGTATAACTGAAATAGTTCTGAATACTCAACGGACACAGCTTTCTCATGGAAGTAATGCTCCTCCTTGACATTCACCATGAGGGACTCTCGATTGAAAATCTTGGTAATATTCATGTACCATTGATGCAATTCATACATTCTCCTTGGGAGGTTCTTGACCTCGTGTGGCTCGACCAAAGGTTGGCCCCGGACATATTTCCGTTTTATTTCCTCCTCTCTAAGCGGAGACATGGGCTCGATTTCGAGGAGTTGTCCAACAGTGATCTTGAGCATTTCAGCTTGCATTATATGCTCCTCGGTTATTAGCACATCGCCTAACTAGGAAACGTTAACGGTTTGCCCACAATAATATTGGACGCGCGTACTCTCATGTGTTGTTGGCACAACAAGCGGGGGGATCGATTGCACCTCCTGTTCTCCCAGCTGGGGAACGGTTTTCCCGCATTTTTTGACAGCTGCTTGTTGGCTCGAGCTCGAGCTCGCTTCCTTCTTTAGTTGTGCTTGATGTAGCTTCCTGACTTGGCGCTCGTACACTACTAGGGAAAAGCCTAGCAGCAGCGCACGTTTTGGGTGTATCAGTAGCGCGGGTCCCCGCGCTACTGATACGGCGCCACAGCTAACTTGTAGCAGTAGCGCGTATTGACACACGCTACTACTATACATGGTTAGCTGTAGTGTGCGTTGCAAACATCGCTACTGCTAATTATCTGTAGCGGGTCTTATACCCCGCGCTACTGCTATTACTTTCAAAAACAAAAAAAACTCAATCCCGTGCGTGTTGTCAATGGCAGCAGTGGTTTGATCTAGCGACGATTGGCATCGCCGGAGGCATGAACAGACAGCGGAAGACCAGATCCAGCAGTGGCTATTGGAGAGGGCCCGTTTCTATGGCAGAGCCAGGGCGCGGCGTGGGGATCGTCTTCCCGACCATGCTATATAGCTCCGGGTCGTCCAAGGCGACGACCTGCACGGGCATGGACATGGGAGGGTGAGTCAAACCAGAGGGAGAGTGAGAAAAGGAAAACCGAGGGAGAGAGGAAGGTGATGTAGGGAGCAGCGGAACTAGTTACCGGTGGTGAGGTGCTCCGGTGTGGTGGCACGGGGCGGCGGCCTCCTAGACGTCGGTGGAAGACCGACGAGCTCCTAGATGCCGGTGGCGCGAGGCGGCGGCCTCTTTCGGCGCCACGGAGGAGGATGGGCGCATGGGCAAGAGGTCCATCTGAGAGCGTATGGAAAGTGAGAGGAGAGAGTGGTGGAAGAGAGGAGGGATTTGGGGAAGGAGATGAGGATTCGACCGAGAATATGGCGACTTCACCTACCTCATACTTAGTAGTAGCGAGGGATATAAAACCGCGCTACTACTATCAACTTAGTAGTAGCGCGGGTTTATACCCCTCGCTACTACTATGGCATGTGTCGGGGGGCATGGTAGAGACCCCTTAGTAGTAGCGAGGGTTAAAAACCCACGCTATACTACTATCAACTTAGTAGTAGCGAGGGGTAAAAACCCACGCTACTGCTAATTAGCAGTAGCGCTTCTTTTTGTGTTGCGCTGCTACTAAGATTCTGTGTATAAGGTTTTCCCTAGTAGTGGTAGTCTGAGTCAACAGGCTTGGGAGCTGGTTTTCTTGCCATATGAATAAAGTGGTCCATAACTTTCTCAGACACTTTCTCCCTTGGCGGCGGTGCCGGTTTTGGTCCAAAATGGGCGTCCACTTGGGCCCGCACTATGGCTGCGTTTTGCTCCTCGGTCATGTCGTAAGGCCTCTAAGGAAGAGGAGCGAGGCTTGGACCATATTTATATCGCTTTTCTCCGCCTGTACTTCCTGTACTACCTCGACTCGTTCCGCTACGCACCATAGCTGCGGCGTGTCTCTTCTGCGATTGCTGAGACGGCGGAGACGGCTGACGTGGCTCAGTTGGAGCAGGAGGAGTGGCCTGACGCTGTGCCGGACACTAGTAGAAAAACACCTATTAGTCCCGGTTCGTAAGGGCCATTAGTCCCGGTTCATGAACCGGGACTAATGGTTCGTTACTAATACCTCCACCCATTAGTCCCGGTTCAAACACGAACCGGGATCAATGTGCCTCCACGTGGCCTGTGCGCCGAGCCCAGTCAGGGGGGCCTTTGGTCCCGGTTGGTGGCACCAACCGGGACCAAAAGTCCATTTTTTTTGGAAAAACGGCTGCTTTAGGGGTTTTGGGGGTTATTTTTAGGTTGTTATTAGCTAGCTAATAGAGAGAAGTGTCCTCTCTTATATCTTCGTCCTTGGTTTACCAATGCTGCTGCTATATATGTTCATTTCACCCGCTGATTTAATAACTCATGCATTCTCGCATCATACATCATCATATATAATAACAAGCTAGTCCTACTAATCATGCATCATCATACAACTTCTACTCGTTATTAATAGTAAGTCATACGATCATCATCCTCATAGTCATCGAACCCAACCCTACATTATTGTTCTTAGCACATGATCATCAGTATCAGGTAGGACCTAAACACCCTTAAGGTAAAATAGCATAAAATAATATAGACCTTGACTCTCCATTATGAAGAATGGCGATCATCCTGTCTCCAATTCTTGCCCTTCGCTGCTTTTTGCTTCCAAGAAGCTCCTTACGACTGTCCATACATTTTTTCCATTCTTTGATTGTCATGTCTCCACTTCTTTTAGAAACCCGGTATTGACAGTTGAGATTCGTAGGAAGACCTGGTTGTATGTTCAAAACATGAAGGGTACCGTGTGTATACATCAGATGAGGCACACAATCATTCGGGATTATCTGTTGAAAACATAGTAATAACTTCGTAGTTAGCAATGATGTACTAGTTTTAGAAGTGTGCAAAAAGATGCACGGATCTCGTAATAGTAAAAAATCTTACCAGGATATCTCCATGGTAGTTATCGTAGTTCAACACATGCACTAGTGGCACGTATTGACCATAATGTTGAGGAGTTTGATTGTAGATATTGTAATTCTCAAGATCAGTACAAAATGCGACCAGATGATTTTTCTCCCGATAAGTTAATTTGGAGCCTTCGGTGTAGTAGGTTCTGTCTACCATCTTCCGCACATTCTTTGAAGAATGAAAATAAGCTGTCAATGGAAATAAGTTGTCAACTATTTTGAAATAAACAATATAAATTACTTAATAACTATGTTAAGCTCACATGGGGGAAGAATTGGAGGTGTATCCACAAGGACGCAAATCGAAGGTCTCTCTTGCTTGATTGTAGGATCACCAAGATCCATGGTGACAAGCATACCCTCACCAAAACCATATATCTTGCAAAGTGCTTCCCAATTTTTGCAACCAAAATGGGTTACACTCTGAGCATTGTACAGCTTTATATGAAAATCCGCACCATGATGGGTACTTAGGATAATATTTTTTGTTTCCATACTTTCATGGTCTTCAAAACCCATCCTCTCCAAGACATGGCGTCTTGCAAAGCATGGGATAAGCTAGTAGAATTGGAAAATATGAAAAATATACGTTAAAATAGTTGAAGTCGTGCTTAATTACGAAAAAAACTATTGTCGTCGTTGCGTACCGTATGAACATCGAAGGTCTCCTCGAGCTTGCTGAAGCGCCGATCTTCATCCAGCTCAATGAACATGTCGCACATAGCTCGGTCGTCGTGGCACCAGTCGCACTCCCCCGGGCGGTTTTCGTCGTCCGAGTACGACATTTCCGGCCTATGTTCATAATTCAAATATTAAACTAGATCATTATTATTAATCACGGGTTGACTATATATCCGTGATGTACGTAGCTCCTCCTTTCATTCCCGAGTGCATTATTACACCAAATTGTCTAGCACATGGGAATGAAGGAGAACTTATCCAATATGAGCATTCAATAAGCAAAACCAAATCATAAAATAAGCAAAACCAAATCATAAAATAAAGTAGTATTCAAATTAGCATGCATTCAATAATTATAAGCAAAAGTACATCATCTATTGGTGTCCGTACATCGTCAAGTATTATCACTAATATAGCATCACTAATACAACTAGAACCGTAGCGCCCGACGGGTATCGTCACGGGCGGTGGACACCCAAAGATAAGGAACCATCACAGGATCATAGCTCCAGTGAGATCCCTGAAGAACCTGCCAGGTATTGTCGAACCTGCCCTCCAATGCAACCATGTAGCGACAGACGTGCTCGTCCTCCTTGCTGACACGGTGACGTACCACCTCCGCGGTGTCCGGAAGCCTCAGCACCGTCACTGGCCCACGCGACCACCACCAAACAAGGATCGGGTTAACAACGGGCTGCCTCCTCACCAACCTACGTCCCCCGGAAGGTAGCACCTCCCAATACCAGCCCGGCGGAGCCCAGTCCCGAACATGGCCCTGATCAAGCAGGCCTCCACCGCCGAGTTGACGACGATGAGGATGCGGGATAGGCATAGCCGACGTCGATGCGGGAACTACTTATATATATAGTTAAATAAAGTAGTTTTATTAATTAAATCAACTAGCTAGTTCAACTACTAAGCACTTACTATAAATAAATAAAGTAGTACTTACTAAAATAAACTACTTTTGTATATAGTAAATTAAATTAGTTTATTAAATCAACTAGCTAGTTCAACTATATATGAAGCACTTACTATAAATAAAATAAAATAGTACTTACTAAAAATAAACTAGTATTTTTCTAACTAATTATATTGAACACTTTCTCTTCTTATTTTTTTCTTTTTTCTAAATACTATGAACAAAAAAATCATTAAAATTCTATGAACAAAATTAATTACACAATCTAAATATCACCAAAAAATCTATTAACAATAATATCACTAAACATGCATATTCAACAATAATATCACCAAAAAAATCTATTAACAGAAAAAAAATCTAACACAATATGAACAAATTAATTACACAATCTAAATTAACATACTATGAACTACATATCTAAATTACTACACATCTTAACAGAAAAATCTATGAACTACAAAAAAATCTAAAAAAATCTAACAAAAATCATCAAAAGTTGCTCACGGCGACGGCGACGGCGACGGCGAGGTGCGGCACGGGGCGGTGACGGCTTCGGGGCAGCGCAGGCCGGGGCGGTAACGCCGGGGCGGTAGGGTGGGGCGGGGCGGGGCGGGGCGGCGACGGCGTCGGGGCGGGGCGACGACGGCATCGGGGCGGGGCGGCGACGGCGAGGTGGCGGCAGGGGACGACGCACGGCGTCGGGAGAGGAGGAGGAGAGATTGAAGTGGGGATGCGGTTCTAAAATTTTCCTAAGTGCTACTTATATAGCAAAGGCTTTGGTCCCGGTTTGTGGCACAAACCGGGACCAATGCCCCCTTTAGCAGCAGCCCAAAGGGCGGGATACAAAGACCATTGTTCCCAGTTGGTGCCTCCAACCGGGACGAAAGAGGGGCATTGTTCCCGGTTTGAGCCACCAACTGGGACTAAAGAGGGGCATTGGTCCCGGTTGGAGCCACCAACCGGTACCAATGGACCCATCTAATTACTTATTTATTTTCTACAGTTGTTTTTTAGTTGATTCTTTCTGCAGCTATTTTTTAGTCCCACCTCGCCAAGTGAGAGGCACTCGCAGCTGTTTATAAGCCCTGAGTGCAGAGACGATGAAGAAGAGGCTCAGTGCTCACCTGCACGTTGGTTAGCTTCAAGCCTTGAGGAATAGGGTAGACTGCACGGAGCTATGTGCAGTGCAGTTGACACTATTCCGAAAGGCTTGAAGCGAATTAACAAGCATTGCGCCTCTTTTTTATTTTTAATGACTTATTACAACTCAGAAATAAATAGAAAAAATATATATAGCAGAAAAGAAAAAAAACAATATAAAAAAATACTCAGAAATAAATAGAAGAAAAAATAGTTTTGATTAACTTTACTAAAAAATGAGCATAGATGCTTATTTTCAATGACTTATTACAACTCAGAAATAAAAAGAAAAAAATTAATATAGTAGAAAATAAAAAAAACTATATAAAAAACTACTCAGAAATAAATACAAGAAAAAATAGTTGTGATTAACTTTACTAAAAAAATGAGCATAGATGCTTATTTTTAATGACTTATTACATCTCAGAAATAAATAGAAGAAAAAATAGTTGTGATTAACTTTACTAAAAAATGAGCATAGATGCTTATTTTTAATGACTTATTACAACTCAGAAATAAAAAGAAAAAAATAAATATAGCAGAAAAGAAAAAAAAACTATATAAAAAACTACTCAGAAATAAATAGAAAAAAATAGTTGTGATTAACTTTACTAAAAAAATGAGCATAGATGCGCTTATAGAGAAAATTCAACCTAAATTCATAATAAATTTTTACTAACTTCAGAGAAATTCAGTATGAATTTAGGTCAAATTCCCTGTATAAGGGCATCTATTTTCATTTTGAGGGGAGCTCAACAAGGCAGAGAAGGAGGGGCTTATAAACCGGTGTGAGCCCCCTTCGGTTGGCGAGGCAGGACTAAACTCTAGCCACAACGAGGACCAACCCTTTAGTCCCGGTTGGTGGTATGAACCGGGACTAATGGGCGGCCTTTGGTCCCGGTTCATGCCTCCAACCGGGACCAATAGTGGTGGGCAAGGAGCGAGGACCATTGGTCCCGGTTTGTCCCACCAACCGGGACCAAAAGGTCCAGACGAACCGGACCAATGGCCCACGTGGCCCGGCCAGCCCCCGGGGCTCACGAAACGGGTCCAATGCCCCCATTTGTCCCGGTTCTGGAGTGAACCGGGACTAACGGGTTGGCCCTGCCTGGGCCATTGCCCCCTTTTCTACTAGTGATAGTGAGGATAATTACATGTAATGACTGATCAAAATGATCACTACAGCTAGCTTGAGACTTAAATTACAGAAAGAAATCACTTACAGACAATAGCAACTGACGAGAGATTTGTCGAGTGCGTCTTGATTGTATAACTGAAATAGTTCTGAATACTCAACGGACACAACTTTCTCATGGAAGTAATGCTCCTCCTTGACATTCACCATGAGGGACTCTCGATTGGAGATCTTGGTAATATTCATGTACCATTGATGCAATTCATACATTCTCCTTGGGAGGTTCTTGACCTCGTCTGGCTCAACCAAAGGTTGGCCCCGGACATATTTCCGTTTTATTTCCTCCTCTCTAAGCGGAGACATGGGCTAGATTTTGAGGAGTTGTCCAACAGTGATCTTGAGCATTTCAGCCTGCATTATATGCTCCTCGGTTATTAGCACATCGCCCAGCTTGGGAACGTTAACGGTTTGCCCACAATAATATTGGAGGCGCGTACTCTCATGTGTTGTTGGCACAACAAGCGGGGGGATCGATTGCGCCGCCTGTTCACCCAGCTGGGGAACGGTTTTCCCGCATTTTTTGACAGCTGCTTGTTGGCTCGAGCTCGAGCTCGCTTCCTTCTTTAGTTGTGCTTTATGTAGCTTCCTGACTTGGCGCTCGTACACTACTAGGGAAAAGCCTAGCAGCAGCGCGCGTTTTGGGTGTATCAGTAGTGCGGGACCCCGCGCTACTGATACGGCGCCACAGCTAACTTGAAGCAGTAGCGCGTGTTGACACACACTACTGCTATACATGGTTAGCTGTAGCGTGCGTTGCAAACATCGCTACTGCTAATTATCTGTAGCGGGTCTTATACCCCGCGCTAATGCTATTACTTTCAAAAACAAAAAAAAAACTCAATCCCGTGCGTGTTGTCAATGGCAGCAGTGGTTCGATCTAGCAACGATTGGCATCGCCGGAGGCATGAACGGACAGCGAAAGACCAGATCCAGCAGTGGCTGTTGGAGAGGGCCCGTTTCTATGGCAGAGCCAGGGCGCGGCGTGGGGCTCCTCTTCCCGACCATGCCAGATTTCTCCGGGTCGTCCATGGCGACGACCTGCACGGGCATGGACATGGGAGGGTGAGTCAAACCAGAGGAAGAGTGAGAAAAGGAAAACCGAGGGATAGAGGAAGGTGATGTAGGGAGCAGCGGAACTAGTTATCGGTGGTGAGGTGCTCCGGTGTGGTGGCGCGGGGCGGCGGCCTCCTAGACGTCGGTGGAAGACCGGCAAGCTCCTATACGCTGGTGGCGCGAGGCGGCGGCCTCTTTCGGCGCCACAGAGGAGGATGGGAGCATGGGCAAGAGGTCCATCTGAGAGCGTATGGAAAGTGAGAGGAGAGAGTGTTGGAAGAGAGGAGGGATTTCAGGAAGGAGATGGGGATTCGGCCGTGAATATGGTGACTTCACCTGCCTCCTACTTAGTAGTAGCGAGGGATATAAAACCGCGCTACTACTATCAACTTAGTAGTAGAGCGGGTTTATACCCCTTGCTACTACTATGGCATGTGTCGAGGGGCACGGTAGAGACCGCTTAGTAGTAGCGAGGGTTAAAAACCCACGCTACTACTATCAACTTAGTAGTAGCGAGGGGTAAAAACCCGCGCTACTGCTAATTAGCAGTAGCGCTTCTTTTTGTGCCGTGCTGCTACTAAGATTTTGTGTGTAAGGTTTTCCCTAGTAGTGGTAGTCTGAGTCAACAGGCTTGGGAGCTGGTTTTCTTGCCATATGAATAAAGTGGTCCATAACTTTCTCGGACACTTTCTCCGTTGGCGGCGGTGCCGGTTTCGGTTCAAAATGGGCGTCCACTTGGGCCCGCACTATGGCTGTGTTTTGCTCCTCGATCATGTCGTAAGGCCTCTAAGGAAGAGGAGCGAGCCTTGGACCATACTTATATCGCTTGTCTCCGCATGTACTTCCTATACTACCTCGACTCGTACCGCTATGCACCATAGCTGCGGCGTGTCTCTTCTGCGATTGCTGAGACGCGGAGACGGCTGACGTGGCTCAGTTGGAGTAGGAGGAGTGGCCTGACGCTGTGCCAGACTTGAAGCAGGAGGTGTGTCCTGACACGGTGTCGGACTTGAAACAGGAGTAGTGGCCTGACGTTGTGCCGGACTTGAAGCAGGAGTCTGCTCATGCGTTCGTGGACTTGGAGGAGGTGACGGACTTCGAGGAGGAGTCGGCTCACGCGTTCGTGGACTTGGAGGAGTGGTAGTCTGCTGACTCGGTGGTGGACTTCAAGGAGGAGTTGCCAGACGCGGTGTCGGTGGACTTCCAAAGATGATGCAATCCTTTCTCCATAGGATGATACGATGTATGGCCTCTCCCAGTGTGCGCTCGTCGTCACCTCCAGGAATGTCAAGCTGTAGCCCCGAATATGGGTCCACCACTTCATCAACCAAGACACGAGCATAGCCCACTAGAATCGGGGTGCAATGGAAGGTTGCTTCGGGGGTAATTGTAAAAGCAATGGCGTCCGCCACCTTCATGGATATGTTCTTCATTTTGGTGTGTAGCTCACAGTTAGTGTTCTCTATGATGTCATCCACAGGGTATGTATCCAGTAGTGTGTCGCCCGGGGCTGAACCAATGCTGCTTCTCGGCATGGATGGGACGGTTCTATCAAATGCTGGACGATCATCCGCTTACTGTTGCCACTGCTGAGACCCCCTTTCCTGGCTAAGTGAGTCGATCTGCTGCTGCTGCTACTGGAATTTGAGTGCCAAGTCCGTGTGCCTTGCTTCTAGGCCTTGAAGGCGTTCTGCGTCCTGCTTCCTCTGCTCCTCCTCCAGCTTCCTGTTCTTCTCCTCCTCCATCTTATTTCTTGCATGGGTCCTGTAGTCGTCGTTCCATTCCGAAAAGCCCTCATACCAGGGAATAACGCCCTTGCCTCGTGTTCTTCCCAGGTGTTCAGGATTTCTTAGGGCGCGCGTAAGCTCATCGTTCTCTCTGTTGGGCGTGAACACCCCCTTTCGAGCATCTTCTATTGCGTCAAGTAACTTTTGTTCGGCTCCTTTTAGACTTGCCTTCTTTGAAACCAGGCCTGTCTTTTGGTCCAACGCCCCCCATGCGCATAGAACCAAGTTCTGCACCTGGAGGGCCGGCTCCTAGTAACCGGAGTGACCCCTGCATCCTCCAGCTCTTGCTCAGACTTACCACACTTAGGCATTGCCACCGCGTAGCCACCTGGATCCAGCCTATGGAACTACGTCTTTTTTGCGGCATTGGCCTTATTTTTCTCGACCGTTCCTTAGATAATTCCGATTCCTTGTATTTTACAAAAGCGGGCCAGTGTTCTCTTTGCTTCTCCAGTGTTCCCTTTAATTCTGGAGTCTTCCTTTCTGCAGCGAGCTAGTTGGCCCATAAAGTTTTCTTGTGGGTGTTGAATACAATTGCCATCTTCTTAAGAGCAGCGTCCTTGTGGGTGGTGAAATGTTCCATCAGAGATTCCCAAAGCTTTTGTTTTGCTCTGTCGTTGACCCAAGTAACATCTGGACGTTTAGTTTTTGGCTCTTTCCATTCTTGAATGGTGATCGGGAGTTGGTCCTTCACAAGAACTCCGCACTGAAGAGTCCACTTGTTCGCAATGTTCTTAGGCGTGAGGGGTTCGCCATTTGCTTTGATGGAGTCGATGTTGTACTTTACACCCTCCTTCAACTTTTTGCCCAGGCCTCGCTTTGTCCTGCTGTCTGTAGAAGCAGATTTGCTCGATCCGGAAGGCTGAAAGAAGAAAGATCGATTCATTAATATATCTTCAAATAAAAAAACATGTGATGATCACCAGATGCCTGCTTATATAAATATACCTCACCGGTAGTCTTTGTTATTTCAAGATCAACATTGTCTGTGTTATCATAATCATAATCATAGTTCATGAATTCATCAGCTCGGTCGTCGGGATCGAATATCTTATCATCACCCTCCCCGGTATTGTTCAGATATTGGGAGCCGTCATCTACTTCATTCAGATCATCTAGCCTGCGAGGGCTGCGTATGATCTCGAACAATTCCTCTTCTCTCTCTCTCTCTCTCTGTCGGTATTGTCCGCCATAGCTTTTACTTAACTAATACAGAAGAAATATAAAACAATTTAGTATTCAAATTACAATGCATGGATGCAATCAATAAGGAAAAACTGAATCATATAGTACATAATATGCATCGTCTCGATTAATATATAATCTCGAATACATCATCTCGAATAATATATATAATCTTGAATACATTGTCTTGAATATTAAATATCGAATACATCACTGGCTAGGTACCTAATAAAGATCGAATACTACAGAAGAATCTAGGCCACTCGCGGTTCCTGGGGCGCGAGCGGTGGACACCCAAAGAGAAGGAACCATCACAGGATCATATCTCCGGTCATCTGCCCAAAGAACCTGCCAAGTATTGGAGAACCTGATGTCCGTAGCAGCCATGTAGCGGTGGACGTGCTCGTCCTCCTCCCTGACACGGCGACGCACCACCTCCGGCGGGGCCGGCTCCCTCTGCACCGAATGTGGCCCACGCGAACGCCACCAAAGGAGATCAGGGTCGACGACGGGACCCGAGGCCGGGTTCCTCACCAAGCAGCGCGCCGCTCCAGGTAGCACCTCGTAGGGCCAGCCGACGGAGCCCAGTCCCGGACATGGGTCAGCCGGACATCGTCGCGAACGGGTTGACGGCGAGGATGCGGGCCGCGCATCGTGGAGAACAAATACTATATGCCCGCAAAAAGTAACATTTTTTAAATGATTTGATTGTGATAACTAAAATTCTATATGCAAATTCTAACAATTTGACATTAATCTAATTCATCTAACTAAAAGTAATTCTAAAATTTCTTACATTTCTATATATATATAACTAACATTTCTATAACATTTCTAATATTTCTATAACTAAAAAAAATTGCTAACATTTCTATAACTAAAAAACAGAAAAAATTTATAACATTCTATATAACTAACATTTCTATAACATTCTATTATTTCTATAACTAAAAAACAAAAAAAAATTCTAACATTTCTATAGATATTTCTATAACTAAAAAACAGAAAAATTTCTATAACTAAAATTTATAACTAAAAAACTAATGTGTGTGTGGACATGGCGGCCGGGGCAGGAGCTCACCGGCGAGGCGCGGCGACGGGGGGGCGGCAACGGGGACGGAGACGGGCGGTGACGACGGGGATGGGGATGGGGTGGGGACGACGGGGACGGGGATGGGCCGGGCGGGGACAACGGGGTGGAGCGCGGCGAGGGGGACGACGGGGACGGGGACGGCCGGGGCGGCGACGGGGACGGGGACGGCGACAGACGCCGACTAGGATGGCGATGGGGACGGCGACGGGGCAGAGGAGAAAGAAGCAGAGGGAGAGATGAGAAACTGATTTTTTTGAAGTGCTTTCTTATATAGAACACCCCTTTAGTACTGGTTGGAGCCACCAACCGGTACTAAAGGTCTGTTTTGGCCAGGCCAAGCGGCGGGAAGCGCCCCCCCCCCTTAGTACCGGGTGGTGGCACCAACCAGTACTAAAGACCCACCCTTTAGTACCGGTTGGAGCCACGACCCGGTACTAAAGGATGTGTGCTGCCAGGCGAGGGGCGCAGAAGTTTAGTCCCACCTCGCTAGTTGAAGAGCGCCAAGACCAGTTCATAAGCCCCGGCGCGGGCACTACATTGAGCTCCTCTCAAAAGCGGGCCTTCTAAGCCTACCTCTCCTACTCTACCTGTGGGCGTACTAGGCTTGCGGGCCTGCATCCTGGCCCAACCATAGGTCGGGTTTCTAGTTGTATGCAGGCCGCTCTGGCCTTGTATGTGGGATTTTTTATTTTCTTATTTTTTTGCTTCATTTATTTTTTGTTTATTTACTTTTGAGTTGTTTGTGGCTGTATTTAGAGTTTCTTTGTGAATATTTTTGCTTTAGGTACAAAAATTTACAAACTTTCTGTTAGTGCTGGTAGTTTTCAAATTTGAATAGTTTAAATTTTGAATTATTTGATATTTGTGTGAATCACTAGTATGTGAATAATTTAAATTTGAAAATAGATTTTTTAGTGATTCCTTTTTCTTATGTTTAATATCAGTGTGTTTTATCATTATATTCAATTTGGTAATGCTTAGGTTATTTAAAAAATGAAATGCCTTTGTAACAGATGAGTTTTCGTCTGAAACCCTGATACTTCGAAAGAGATTGTCCATTTTGTACACGAAGTGCATCCAGTTTTTGCGGTAACCCTCTCTACTTTTTGGCACATGCTATGTGGGTGAAATTATGATACCATGCCAAGTTTCAACCTTTTCTGAGTTCCTTTGAAATGCTTTTCAATTTCTGGGTCATTTAGCTGAAAAAATGAGTAAATGCATGAAAGAATTTGTTTGCACAGAAAATGTCTTTGCGTTTCAAATGCCAAAACACATAACCACCCTAACTATTACAGAGATTCCCTCCTGGGTGTGAAACACAGAAGAAAGTGTTGATAGTGAAGCCGATCACATCCCAGATCTTTGGGTGTGAAACTTTTTCTTCGCGTGTGTCCCTTTGCGTTGTAGCCATGGAAAATCTTCATCATTTAACTGGATGCTCGGGTCAATATTCACTGTGAATAGAGCAATTTCATCAAACTTTTCATAATCTTCTGACATGTCTGTCTTGTCATCCACTCCCATGATGTTTCTTTTCGCTGAAAGAACTATGTGGCGCTTTGGCTCATCTTATGATCCATTCGATTCCTTATCTTTTCTTTTTCTCGGCCTGGTAGACATGTCTTTCGCATAAAAAACCTGCGCCACATCATTGGCTAGGACGAATGGTTCGTCTGCATATGCAAGATTGTTAAGATCCACTGTTGTCATTCCGTATTGCGGGTCTTCCGTTACCCCGCCTCGTGTCATATTGTCCCATTTGCACCGAAACAAAGGGACCTTCAAACCACCTCCATAGTTAAGTTCCCATATGTCCTCTATGTAACCATAATATGTTTCCTTTCCCATGTTGGTTGTTGCATCAAAGCGGACACCACTGTTTTGGTTGGTGCTCTTCTTATCTTGGGCGATCGTGTAAAATGTATTCTCATTTATCTCGTACCCTTTGAAAGTCATTATATTCGAAGATGGTAACTGAAACAGCGAGTACAGGTCATCTTCAATATCGCCATCATGCATGGCATGTTTCTGCAACCAACCGGTGAAAGTCCTCGTTTGTTCATGTGTAATCCAGTCGTCAGACTGCTCCGGTTGTTTGGAGTGTAGAAAATTCTTGTGTTGCTCCATGTATGGAGCCACCAAGGCGGAATTCTGTAGAACTGTGTAGTGTGCTTCAGTGAGAGAATGCCCGTCCATACATATTATTTGATCCCCTCCTAGCGTGCCTTTTCCATCCAGTGTGCCCTTATGCCATGATTCAGGAATACCCATCGGCTTAAGGTCAGGAATAAAGTCAATACAAAACTCAATGACCTCCTCATTTTCAAGGCCCTTCGAGATGCTTCCTTCTGGCCTAGCACGGTTATGAACATATTTCTTCAAGACTCCCATGAACCTCTTAAAGGGGAACATATTGTGTAGAAAAGGAGGCCATCTCTTCGCAAAGGTGAACTAGGATGTGTGTCATAGGATGGTGGGAACACCAACTCAAAACTGACAAGACATTGCACCAAATCATTCTATAACCTTGGTATGATTTCTGGATCGATTACCTTTGAGAGATTGCATTAAGGAATGCACATAGCTTCACAATGGCTAATCGAACGTTTTCCGGTAGAAGCCCCCTAAATGCAACCGGAAGCAGTTGCGTCAATCACGTGGCAGTCATGAGACTTTAGGTTCTGGAACTTTTTCTCTGCCATATTTATTATTCCCTTTATATTCGACGAGAAGCCAGATGGTACCTTCATACTAAGTAGGCATTCAAAGAAGATTTCCTTTTCTTCTTTGGTAAGAGCGTAGCCGGCCTGACCCTGATATATGTCGTCTTTTCCGTGCATACATTGCTGGTCATCCCGTGCCTCTGGTGTATCTTTTGTCTTCCCATACACGCCCAAGAAGCCAAGCAGGGTCACGCAAAGATTCTTCGTCACGTGCATCACGTTGATTGAGGAGCGGACCTCTAGGTCTTTCCAATATGGTAGGTCCCAAAATATAGATTTTTTCTTCCACATGGGTGCGCGTCCGTCAGCGTCCTTCAGAACAGGTTGTCCGCCAGGACCCTTTCCAAAGATTACCTTCAAATCCTTGACCATATCATGTACATCAGCACCAGTACGGTGGCGAGGCTTCGTCCGGTGATCCACCTCACCTTTGAAATGCTTGCCTTTCTTTCTTATGGGATGCCTGCTCGGAACAAATCGACGATGTCCCAGGTACACATTCTTCCTACAACCATCCAAATATATATTGTCGGTATCATCCAAACAGTGCGTGCCTCCGCGGTATCCCTTGTTTGTCTGTCCTGAAAGGTTACTGAGAGCAGGCTAATCATTGATGGTCACAAACAGCAATGCCTTTAGGTCAAATTCTTCCTGTTTGTGCTCATCCCACGCACGTACACCTTTTCCATTCCACAATTGTAATAGTTCTTCATCTAATGGCCTTAGGTACACATCAATGTCGTTGTTGGGTTGCTTATGGCCTTGGATGAGCTCTGGCATCATAATGAACTTCCGCTTCATGCACAACCAAGGAGGAAGGTTATACAAACATAGAGTCACAGGCCATGTGCTATGGTTGCTGCTTTGCTCCCCAAAAGGATTAATGCCATCTGCGCTTAGACCAAACCATATGTTCCTTGGGTCACCTGCAAACTCCTCCCTGTACTTTCTCTCGATTTTTCTCCACTGCGACCCGTCAGCGGGTACTCTCAACTTTTCATCTTTCTTACGGTCTTCTCTGTGCCATCGCATCGCCTTAACATGCTCTTTGTTTTCAAACAAACGTTTCAACCGTTGTACTATAGGAGCATACCACATCACCTTGGCAGGAATCTTCTTCCTGGGGCGCTCGCCCTCGACATCACCAGGGTCATCGCGACTGATCTTATAACGCAATGCACTGCATACCGGGCAAGCATTCAAATCCTCATACTCATCGCGGTAGAGGATGCAGTCATTAGGGCATGCATGTATCTTCTGCACCTCTAACTCTAGAGGGCAGACATCCTTCTTTGCTTCATATGTACTCTCGGGCAATTCATTGTCCTTCGGAAGCACATTCTTTACCATTACCAGCAACTTTCCAAATCCCTTGTCAGATACACCATTCTCTGCCTTCCATTGCAGCAATTCCAGTGTGGTGCCCAACTTTTTTTTGTCAGCTTCGCAATTCGGGTACAACAATTTCTTGTGATCCTCTAACATGCGCTGCAACTTCTTCTTCTCTAAATCACTTGCGTAGTTTCTCTTTGCATCGCCAATGGCCTGACCTAGATCATCAGCGGGCTCATCTGATGCCTCTTCTTCAGCTTCCTCCCGCATTGCCGGCTCAGTTTCTTCTCCCATTGTTGTATTATCGTATTCAGGGAATCCATGCCAGGATAGGTGTCATCGTCCTCTTCTTCTTCATTGTCTTCCATCATAACCCCTCTTTCTCCGCGCTTGGTCCAAACATTATAGTGGGGCATGAAACCCGACTCAAATAGGTGGACATGAATGGTTCTTGACGTAGAGTAATTGTGACCATTCTTACAGCCAGCACATGGACAATGCATAAAACCATCCGCCCGCTTGTTTCCCTCAGCGGCAAGCAGAAAAGTATGCACACCAATAATGAACTCGGGAGAGCATCGGTCATCATACATCCATTGTCGGCTCATCTTCATTACACAACACCGAAAAGACCAAATTAATACAAGTTCATACATAAAGTTCATACATATATATATTTCATACAACACTTAAATGGAACAAACAAATAACTCTCTAGCTAAAGCATTTAAATGCAACAACAAATGCGATCAAGATTTCAACTAAGGTAACAATTGATCCAACAACATAATGATACCAAGCCTCACTATCAATGACATATTTTCTAATCTTTCTAATCTTCAAGCGCATTTTCTCCATCTTGATCTTGTGATCATCGATGACATCGGCAACATGCAACTACAATTCCATCTTCTCCCCCTCAATTGTTTTCTATTTTTCTTTCAAATACTCGTTTTCTCTTTGAGCTAAATTTAACCTCTCGACAATAGGGTCGGTTCGAATTTCCAGTTCACATACCTCCTAGATAAAAATATCTATGTCAACTTGATCGGCATAATTTGTCATAAACACGAAATGCAACAACTAGTTTTAAAAGAGAATATACCACATCCCAATCATAACAAGGACGAGGGCCGACGGGGACGGATATCAAAACCATGGCACTATGTATAACAAACAACGTACGGTTAAGATAATATACGAGTAACTATATATCCAAATCACACAAACATCAATTTCGTAATGTAAAACATTCATAAACAAGAGCCTCACCACAAGGTGGTGCCGGCGATGGGACGGTGTGGGCGATCGACGGTGGTTACGACGGAGATTTAGAAGGCACTAAGTAAACCACACCTACATATGCAAACTAAGTGTAATTTTTGACATCAAATTGCATATAAATCAAATACTAGCACATATAATTCCTCCCACATTACTAAACTCACAAATTAATCACTATACAAACATTGCAAGAGCTAATCTAGCAATGAGAGATGAAAGGACAAAGATGCTAACCTTTGTGATCATTTGAATGGATGGGGGCCTTCAAATCTTGACAAATTTTGGGAAAATGTGTGATGAGCTCGAGGAAGAGGGGAAGAACAGAGGAGGAGAGGGGAAAGGGGAAGAACAGAGCGAGCTCGGGTGGACGAAGGGTTTATGTAGGACGACCTTTAGTACCGGTTCGTAACACAAACCGGTACTAAAGGTGCTGGAGGGGCCCCAGACTGACAACATCCTGCCACCACTCACTTTAGTACTGGTTCATGGCACGAACCGGTGCTAAAGGTTCGCCATGAACTGGTACTAATGAGAGCGGCCGGCTAGCCATTGGGAACCGGCACTAATGGACACATTAGTGCCGGCTCAAAATCAAACCCGCACTAATGTGCTTCACATTTGACCGTTTTTCTAGTAGTGAATTCATGCGAAGAAAAGCGTATTGTGACGGCGAACCCATGAAATCAATCCGTACTTTATTATTAGGGAAAGATTACAAAAAATTAATATGCCGGCAGGAGAAAAAGCACTGTACCGAAGGCCGGCGCAGGCTAGTCCAAGGCAACAGGAAGAGGAGCGACCCTTGGCTTGTCTGGCAGGGGCTCGGCCGGTCGGTGTACATCCTACCCGACCCTGTTGTGACAGACAGGTGCTAGCTCCATGTTTCTACGTACGGTTTCTTCTATGAACCCGGTCGCGAGCGCGCGCACACTTGGCAAGTAGGAGCGACAGCAGACAACGGCCGGTGTATGTACCTACGCGACGTGCTCACCTTCGCCTGTCCGACATGAAGCAATGTTTCATGATGTGCTAAAAAATCTTGGACGCCGATAACTGCCACACGTGTGGTGTATTCTACATGCGCCCACACACCATGTGTGGTGTGAGTAGAAGGAAGCTTACACGGGCTGTGAGTGGGCGGATATTAGAATTGCTCACACGTGTGGTGCGGCTGCTTCGTGCCACATGCCAACAAATACTATTCATCTCCACCCCGCGCGTGCGGCACGAAGCAAAAATGCCCACACGTCCTGGCGCAACTACGTTAGGTACACCGCGGCATGACGATTTAGTTGCCATCCTGGTTGGCAGATGTAGTTATCCGGAATGGCAAGTGTAGTTATAAAAGCACGGCAACTTTATCTGTTTTGGTTGACTATAGTTGCCATGTCTAATTTATGGTAGTTACCCTGTGTAATCAAACCGTGTGTGATTAACTACATGCCACATATGGTTAAACAGTAGTTGCCATGTGTGTTTACCTAGTTGCCACATGTGGTTCAACCATAGTTGCCGTGTGTGATTAACTACTTGCCACATATCGTCAAACAGTAGTTGCCATGTCTGTTTATCTAGTTGCCATGTGTGGTACAACCGTAGTTTCCATGTGTGTTTATCTGGTTGCCACGTACGCGCAACTGCAGTTGCCGTCTAGCAAAAAATCACAGTTGTCATGTGTGTTTACCTAGTTGCCACGCTCATCTAACTGTAGTTGCCATCCACAACGTAGGAGTGTCAAGTGGGCGAAAAGTAGTTCGCCCACACGCGCATGAACTAGGTGGCTGGCTCTGTGGGCAGAAACTAGTTCGCCCACACAGCGCAGCTGGCAAACAGCGTGGTGCTAGCGTGTGGCAAACTCTCCAACGCCCACACACCAGCCCCGTCCTACATGGCACACAAAATCAACCTTTTCGTGCCAAGATTCGTGCAAAAGGCACTGGACGACGATCGAGACGTGTGGGCAAGTTGGGTAACGCCCACACGTGTGGGCGTTAGTATTTCTGAAAATCTTTTACATCGCCGGAATAGCCAATTTTTTCCGGGCCGTGGAGCGCTGGTTTCAGCGGTCGCTGCAAAAAATTGCACGCGCACCGCTCCAGCGGACGCGCTAAACTATAGCACACACGATTAGCCGACGCTTACCATATGTTTATTTTGGAGACAATATGGTGATATTTCAAGCATCAAAACAAGACTTAGCATAGTTTAAAATCACCCAAACAAGTTCATGACATAAAAGTTTAAAATCAAGCCCACATCATCATCCAATCAAGTTCATGACATAAAAGTTCACACAAACAAATGGCACATCACAATCACGCCTCATCCTCATCTACGTCCTCCTCTTCCGCCGATTCTTCATCCTCCACTTCCTCCGATTCTTTCTCCTACTCTTCATTGTGTCGTGCCGTATCATTACGGTGAGCTCGGAAGGTGTTGGCAAGATCTCCAGGCATCATGCGAAGGTATGTGAGGCACACCGAAATACATGAGTCCACCCATGTCACCTGAAGGTGCTCCCATGCCTCCCATGAGAGTCGCAAAACTCATGCCTCCAATGGTAGCTCCGAAGCCACCAATGCCTCCCATGACCCCCATGGTAGCTCCAAAGCCACCCATGCGTCCCTTGGTAGCTCCAAAGCCACCGATTCCTCCCATGCCACCCATGCCGCCCATACCACCCATGGCTCTTTTTTGTATCAAGATTTCTTCACGGACAAGATTGATGCACTCCTTTTGCTTCTCATCGAGGGTAGATTTGTCCATGAAGAACAAGTAATTCTCCCATTCCAACAATCTAGTTCGCTCCTCCATGGCCAATTTCTTCTCATCCAATGCCACCTTCCTCTCCTCGGCCACCAATCTCCTCTCCTCGGCCGCCGCATCTTGGTTCCTTGCCATCTTCTTACCTCGTTCGCTTCCTTTCTTGCGATCACAATATCTTCCATAGCATTTTTTAGCTCGTCATCTCCTTTTCTCTTCTTCTTTTCTTTTCCGTATTTCTTGCATCCATTTGGCCATTTAGGCTTGGAGTACGCAACCGAGTTTGGTGTAGGGCTTCTCTTGCCGTCATCACTTGATGCCTCTTCCTCCTCATCATCCAAATCAATAGTTCGCTTGCGTTTGTTGCTCTCCTCATCATCGACAGCATCACGGGGCTTCCATTTCTCATCACCCTTCAATGCATCATAGAAATGAGGGAAGGTAAATGGTCTCCCTTTATTGATATTCCCTTTCTTCCTCTTCTTCTCCTCACCTTGAAATAAGTTTTGTGCAATAGTGAGCAACAAACAATAGAACAATTTAGCACTTGAAACACCAAGAAGAAGCATGATGAACATGGAAGAATCATGAAAGAAATGATACTTACCCTATCTCTATCATTAGTGCGACTTGGGTTTAACGTGCCAACCGCCATAAGTGCGACCGCCCACCTTTGACAATCTCTGTTGATTGTCGACCACCAGGAGTGAAGAGATCTTTTCGAGCGATCAATTCTAGTTTTGTTGTTTAAATCAAAGTGCTCCTTCATCCGGATCCCCTCCAACGGTGGCATCCCTCGACACTTGCAACCATGTATTGCATAGCAAGATGTCTTCGTCCATGGTGTAGTTGCCCGCTCTTCCTTTCGGTGCATCGACGATACCCTCACCATCATCGTCCGCCTCAAACTCATGATCATCGAAATGCACATCATTGTTTTGGACCAATGAGAATCGTTGGAGCCAACACCCATAGATGACGTATATGTATCATCATTGAAACTACAAAGTATATACAACAAAGAAAATAAGCCATCCATATGTATGCATTCAAAAAACAACAACAAAAAAATGGGCGAAATTTTTACCTTATGGGCATTTCATCAAACACCTTGTGTGCATCGGCCCCTGGTGCAACAAGCGAGCTCCCCATTGCTTCGGCCGCCGCCGCATCCGTCGCACACCCTGCAAGCTTCTTCTTCTGCCGCCTAGAGGAGCTGTATGCCGCCTTGTTCTTCTTCCCGGACACCTAGCCCGCCTTTGCCCGTGCCGCATTGGGGAGCTTCAAGAGGGGGGCACGTGGCTTCACAGCGGGCGCTGGCGAGTCGCCACCCGCCACCGAGGTCGTCTGTGGCGCCATGAAAAGGGGCCGCGCACGAGACCGGTGCTTGGAGGAGCACCGGCGGAGGTGAACCCAAAGCTCACAGCGCTAGGGTTTGCGCCGACGGCAGCGGCGGAGCGGTCGCGTGTGTAGGACGGGGTGAGGAGGATGTCAGCACGGCCGTCCATCGGGCGAATTCGCCGGCGGCGGCGCGTGTGGGGCGAAAGCGGCGCGGCAGAGAGGGTGTGGCGCGGGCGCTCGAGTGTGCAGCGCGTGGAAGCAGGCGCACGAAATAAGCGCGCACGATGCCAGTTCGCCCCCCGCGCTGAACTACTTATATCACGCAGATGTTGGAGATGCTTTAATCATTGGGAAGGCTGGCCTGCAGTGCGAACTCAACCCATGTTTGCCTGCCCTTGAATCTTGGGGCCTCAGCGTTCGGGACCTCCACCGTGCCTGCCTGGCTTTGCGTGCCCGATGGATTTGCCTTCAACACACTGACACAATCTGTCCCTGGAGTCACCTTCCCTTCCACGCGACTCAGAGGTCCAGGCCATTGTCTGTGCGTCTACTTCCAGCTGGCATCTTAGCGATGGTCGTCTTGTCTCTTCTGGATGGACTAATGGTGTTCGGCCCCGGCATCACTAAGCTTGCCCGTCTTATCTCCTTCATCGATGCCGCAACATCTGCACTGTCCATGACGGGCTACATCTCTTAGCTTGGGTCGAAGACATCCATGGTACCCTAGGCCCTGCCGCCATGGTTCAGTACATCGACCTATGGCACTTGCTCCGACATACCATACTCCCTGCACCCTGGCAAGCTTGTCTGGGGTTGGATTAGTTTGGGAGTCTACACTGCTGCCTCCTGCTACCACGCTTATGTTCGTTGGCTCGCTGCAAAATTGACATTGGTAGCTCACTTGGAAAACATGGGCGCCTCTTCGTGTCTATATTTATGTGGATGGCCTCCCAAGAGTGATTCTAGACCGTGAAAAGACTCATGCGCCATGGTCTACCCCACGTGGATAGATGCCCCTCTGCGGCCAAAAACCGGAGAGCATACATCACCTCTTGGTCGGCTGCTTCTTCTCCCACCAATGTTGGCACGAGGTGCTCATGTGGTGCCGTTCAACGGCAGCTCCACCCCACCCCAATTCCCCCTTCCCAGAGTGGTGGCGATATGTCCTAGCCGTGTGTCCCCATCCTTCTGCCGAAAAGGACTCTCATCCCTCCTCCTTCTGGCGGTTTGGCTTCTATAGAAGCATTGGAAGCGTCTTTGACGGACTACAACCCTCCTTGACCAATCTCGTACAGCTCATCAAGGACGAAGCTCGTCTTCGGGTGCGAGCAGGTTCTTTTGGCTTGGCCAACATCATTACCAAGTAATCCACATGTGATAGTTTCTAACCCTAGGGATCTCCTCCCCCTCTTCTCTCTCTCTCTCTCGGTCTCCCGTTGTGTGTTGGATCCAGAGTCCTTGTATTCTTATTCTACTCTTCTATCAATGAAAGATACGCAAGCTTTGCGTATTCTCGAAATAAAACTCTCCTCCTTGCCACAACTCGCCCGGAAATTCCGTGTATCTTACATTCTTACTCCAAGTTCAGCGATTAGGGCATCCTTGGCTTTTGCCTGAAACAGAGACCTGAACACATCGGCAACAATTTTTTTTTTTGCGGGTGAAACAATCATTTCTTTCACTGAAGTAGTATGTTTTAGTAGAAACCAAGAAGTTACAATTACATAAAAGTGACAGTGCCATGCCAACCATTCAACTTATTATGAGCATAAGGTTAACACCTTGTTTTTTTCAAAAGTGATAACAGTTTCTTTTGTGCTGTAAATTTCATGTCCTAGGTGTTCATTCCGAAAAATTAGTTGCATGGGAACACTGTTGATTCACACTTGAAAAGAAATGTGGCGAGTCTTAAGTTAGCGAAACTGACACAATGTATTTAAGTTACAATTTTTTTATCGGGAGAAAAATGAACCAAGAACCATCATGTTTATCTTGCTCCAGGAGTGCACATGGTTAACAACTTTCTTTCTGCTGCCAAAACGTAAAATCCTGGACACAAAAAGATTAGACAGAAATCTGTGCTAATTAAGTGACAAGAAACATGCGCAAAGTTGATGTGACCTCAGGAGCTATGAAAAAGCGCTACTTACGAATTGGGGCAAGATTGCATACTGAGCAGCAAAGATCAAACAATTAGCCTATGAAATAAAAGTTTAGAATGTGCTATCAGCAAAGATGAAATCGAATGTGCTACTGTGTATATCCAAATGACATGGCATGTTCTACTAGTAGTATTAGTAAGTAATGAGGGGTAAAGAAAAGAGGATAGATATTGCAAGGGCAAAGCAAAGCGGCATGAGCATTCAGTTCAGCGGCTTGTGAAGAATGGAGGGTCCTTGTCTTGTAGCTTCTCATGAAATGGAATTGAAATTATGCTCCCTTGGAGGCAATAACCAGTAAGAATCATACGATATTGTCTCTTTCCAATCTTTACTATTCCTAAGAACTTGCCATCAATATCGCAGTGTAACATGTGTTTATGATTAAACTGGATCAAAAGCTCATGCTCGTTGAGCACAGCCATTCCATTGAACCATATCATCACTGCATCAAGTGGTGACTTCCTCTTCCTTTCGAGAGAAGTTAATTTCAATTTTTGTGATGCGTCCACTTTCGTTAGGTCAATCCGGTAGTTAAAGGTCCAAATTTCGGCTTCATAATCCTGCATCATCCAGACATCCAGAGTGTTGTTGTTTTCGAACAAAAAGCCTGAGAAAGCAAGCATCCCCTTCATGTCGAACAACTGTCCCTCATGGTACATACCAGGATTATTCAGTTGGGCCGGACTATGCATCCACCGGAATGATTCAACTTCTGTGCCAAATACAATAATGTCTTCACCATCTCCTGTAATCTGCGTGGCATCATAAGGGTAAGGAGGACGCCAATAAAGATTGCCCTGGTGCCATTTTACCCCACGCCTTCTTCCTCCTCAGCCCATCTGCCATTCGAGCTCCAGCGCCCAAGTTCCAATCTTTTCCACTGCCACCAAACACCCTAGCCATGTCCGGATCTGGAGCGCAGGGCAAGTGGATGGCTTCCTCTGTTATAGAGGAGAACATCAAGGAGCTCCGGGAAGCTGGGTACTTGGCCGCGGACATAGTCCACCGGCTCCCTACCAAAAAGCAGATCATTCCCACCCCAGAGCCTAATGAGAGGGTAGTGTTCATCCCCCATTTCCTTCGCATACTAGGGTTTCCCCTTCATCCTTTCGTTCGCGGTCTCATGTTTTACTATGGGTTAGATTTTCATGATCTAGCCCCAAATTCCTTCCTCAATATTTCGGCGTTTATCGTCGTGTGCGAGGCGTTCCTCCGCATCCCCCCCCCCCCCCACTTCGGCCTGTGGCTCAAGGTCTTCAATGTGAAGCCGAAGGTGGTCGACGGTCAACACGCGGAGTGCAGCGGCGCCATGGTGAGCAAGCTTCCCAACATCACTTGGCCCAAGGGGACCTTCGTGGAGACCATCAAAGGGTGGCAGCAGGGGTGGTTCTATATCACGGAACCGCGTGACGCCACATGGGTTGCCGCTCCCGAGTTCATGTCCGGGCCCCCAATGCGGCTTGCATCCTGGCTCAATAAGGGCCTAGATTGGGAGCCGTCCGACGAGGTGACGATGCGGCAAAGTTGCGTCAAGGGTATGATAAACAAAAACACCAGTCTTGCCAGTCTGATCTAGGTGATGCTTTTTCGCCGGATTCTCCCTTGCCAACGCCGGACTCTATATATGTGGGAGTTCGACCCGGCCAGTCCTCGGAGCCTGCAGCGGTTCTTCGGCACGACACACGAAGACATATGGAAGCTGATGTCCAAGGCTCAAAAGTTGTGGCCGGAGACGACCGAAGACCTTGGCCTCGACTGCACTCATTCGGCCACTCCCGTAAGTTTTCTGATGACCTCAATTTGTAAATCCAAGGAATATACTGAGCTTTCCATCCTCCCCATAGGGCCGGACAAAGAAGGTGGAGCGGATCCAATGTCCTGCTCCGCTGCTCGATGACTCAGCCACTCCTCTATTGACGAGGATGCTAGTGCCGGCACCGTATCAGGCGCTAGAAAAGAAGGCTAAGAAGAAGAGCAAGGAGACCAGAGGTGGCCTCCGCAGTAAGGGCGCATTGGACGTCATGTCCGAAGACACCGAGACTCTCTCCTCTCATGACGAAGATGTAGAGGAGGAAGAGAGCAACTCTCCCCTTAAGAGGGGAAAGAAGAAAAGGGTGGCTTCCGCGGATCTAGAGGCGGAGGCGTCCAAGAAGGGGAAACTCTCCCTTTCGGACGATTCCGAAACAGATGCCGATGCCATCCCCGAGTGGCACCCCAGGCCGAAGCCCCTGGCCGGATCGTAAGTATCCAAGGACACCGTTCATTTTTCTCCCTGACGTCGGAACGTAAGTATCCAGGACTCCCTCATCCATCCTTAAATTAGTAAAACTGACACAATGTAATTAAGTTACAATTTTATCGGGAGAAAAATGAACCATGAACCATCGTATTTATCTTGCCCCAGGAGTGCAAATACTTGACAACTTTCTTTCTGCTGCCAAAACAATAAAACCCTGGACACAAAAAAATTAGACACAAATCTGTGTTAATTAACTGAGAAGAAACATGTTTGCACAAAGTTGATGTGAAACCAGGAGCTATAAGAAAGCGCTACTTAGGAGTTGGGGCAAGGTTGCATACTGAACAGAATAGATCAAACAATTAGCCTATGAAAGAAAAGTTTAGAATGTGCTGTCAGCAAAGATGAAATCGAACGTGCTACTATGGCCATCCAAAGGACATGGCATGTTCTACTAGCAGTGTTAGTAAGTAATGAGCAGAAAAGAAAAGAGGCACGGCTTGTTTATGATACAATGGATAGACATTGCAAGGGCAAAGCAAAGCGGCATGAACATTCAGTTCAGACATGGCTTGTGAAGAATGGAGGATCCTCGTCTTCTTGTAGCATGTCATGAGACGGAATTGGAATTATGCTCTCTTGGAGATAAAAACCAGTAAGAATCATACGATATTTTCTCTTTCCAATCTTTACCATTCCTAAGAACTTGCCATCAATATCGCAGCGTAACATGTGCTTACGATTAAACTGGATCAAAAGTTCATGCTCGTTGAGCACAGCCATTTCATTGAACCATATCACCACTGTATCAACGGGTGACTTCCTCTCTCTTTTGAGAGAAGTTAATTTCAATTTTTGTGATGCCTCCACTTTTGTTAGGTCAATCCGGTACTTAAAGTTCCAAATTTCGGCCTCATAATCCTGCATCATCCAGACATCCAGAGTGGTGGTGTTTTTGAACAAAAAGCCTGAGAAAGCAAGCACCCCCTTCATGTCGAACAACTGTGCCTCATGGTACATACCAGAATTATTCAGTTGGGCCGGACTATGCATCCACCGGAATGATTCAACTTCTGTGTCAAATACAATAATGTCTTCACCATCTCCTGTAATCTGCGTGGCATCATAAGGGTAAGGAGGACGCCAATAAAGATTGCCCTGGTGCTGAACTGGCGCTGAACGGAGCAGCATCTCCAGTAACTTCCATTCCATGGAAACCGAGGAGACTGTTGGCATTCTGACTCTGATGTGCCTCGGCTTGTCAGATCCAACTATGAGGACGTATAAACTGAATTCGAAAACGCCTTTTGAGACCCAGAGCACCCTGTATTCTTTAGTTGGACAGTGCATGTAGAAACCAATTACGTAGTTGAGGATGAGTGGGCCAAATGGAGGCTGCGGTAGGAGAGCATGCTGGCGAAGGACTGGATTGCAAATGTAGAATTGACGTCTCAATCTCCCGGAGACGATGATGAAACCATCACAGGTGCCTTGAAGAAAAATCACATCACGGTGTTTGAAACCCGGTACGAAAGGCCAGAGCTGCTGATTGGTGGTTCTCGCACTGGCACCGCGGACGACGACAAGGCTGGCTGGCCGCCCGTCCCCGTCGATGATGGGGAGCGATGGCTGGCTGCGATGATGTTCGGACATAAATTCAGGCGTGGAGGTGACACTGCACCACAATGTGCAGACGGCACGGCAGCGGCCGACGTCCTTGGGCGGCAACCGGATGAGTATCCTGTTGATGATGTCCACGGGAAGGTGATCGAGCAAGGTTCTCGTGCCTCTCTTACCCGGCATGGTGCTTGGTGGAGTCCGGTCAACTAGAAACAAGGCGCACGTACGCTTTTTGTTTATTGCTTCGGCGATCAGCTGCTTTAGTTAAGGAAAGCAAGTAAGCAAGTAAGCAACCAACAGGTTTACGATGCACGGAGGCGAACAATGTCGTCCTGTCCTCGCCTCTAAGAGCGAAAATAAGAGAACACAGAGGACAAGAACGCGGCCAGTTTGGGCGGCGAAGTTGGTCGTCACCTGCGTCGGGGAAGAAGGCGGAAGTGCAGCTCGGTTGAGACGACGGCGAGTTTAGCGACGCAGGCTGGGGGCCGAGGACCGATGGGTCAAACTTTATAAAGAGACGTTGCTCTTCGTCCACGCCCAGGCCTATTTATTGCTGAAGAGTTCGTCTTGTTTTTTCCACGGTATTCTGGTCCGTGTCGGACGGAGCTCGAACGAACTTTTAGGAAGGTCCAAGCCGTGTCGGCCATCTAATTCAAAGATCATGAGAAAATATGATTACTGCTTAGCAATGCTCATTTAAAATAAAACTTGCAACTCCGTGCGCCAACTACTCGTTGCCGTCGCAGCTCCCTGGCTCGGCGATTTGTCGCGCTGGTGCCCCATGTGGTTTCGCCCCTATATAGCAAAACGTGTTGCCGGTTCCAGCAAATCAGCTCGTAGGTTGTAGCACCCCCTCGTCAGTTGTTGCTCTGGTGTAGCTGTCACCATATCAGGTTGCATCAGCGGCGACTACCAGTCGCAGCTCGCCATAGCCTATGTAGCTTCTGTTGGATAATGAGCAACTAGTATTCACTGAGGGCCAAAGGGGAATACATATACATGTGTGGTAAATTGCAGAAAACCCCTCATACAATGGGGATATACAGAAGGGGACTATACATATCTAACACCCCCCCCCCCCCCCCAAACTCATGGTGGGTCAACAACACTGAGTTTGGAGAGAAAAAAGCCATGTTGTGCTCGAGTTTGTGCCTTCATGAAGAAGTCTACCAACTGTAACTCAAAGGGCACATAGTGAAGAGCGAGTGTCTGATCCTTCACAGCAGCACGCACAAAGTGGGCATCCATACCGGTGTGCTTGGTGAGCTCATGCTTCAACGGGTCACGCGCAATACTGATAGCACCAGTACTGTCTGACAGCAAGGGAGTCGAGGTAGTACCAGACACACCAAAATCCTCAAGTAACCACCGTAACACGATCACCGCAGCTGTCAACATAGCCATTGCTCGCAACTCAGCCTCTGTACTGAAGCGAGAAACAACAGTATGTTTCTTTGTCTTCCAGGCAATAAGACAGCCACCAAGACAGACACAGTAAGCAGACAGCGAGCATCGATCAGAGCTATCACTAGCCCAGGTAGCATCAGAGTAGGCCTGGAGCTCGAGAGAGCTGGAGCGGGGAAAGAAAAGGTGATGAGAGATCGTGCCACGAAGATATCGTAGAACACGGAGGAGATGACTGTAGTGCACAGAAGTGGTGCTAAAACAAACTGACTCGGAATGTGGACAGGATAGGAGATGTCAGGACGCGTAACAGCAAGGTAGACAAGGCTGCCAACAAGGTGACAGTAGCGAGTGGGATTAGGAAGAGGGTCACCATCAGAGGCATGCAGCTGAACGTTGAGCTCCATAGGATTCACAATAGTGCGCTCATCACCAAGAGCGGCGCGAGCAAGAAGGTCCTGAATATATTTTTCCTGGGAGATGTAGAAGCCATCAGAGGTCGAGCCGATCTCAATCCCAAGAAAATAACAAAGTGGACCAAGATCAGTCATGAGGAACTGGTCGCGAAGGAGTTCCTTAACGAAGGCAATGTAGTTAGAGTCGTCACCAGTGATGATCATGTCATCAACATAGAGAAGGAGAAGAGTCCGACCACGAGGAGACGTGTGAACAAACAACGCAGGATCATGATCACTGGGCAAGAAACCAGCGGCAGTCACCATAGAGGCGAAACGCACGAACCAGGTGTGAGGGGCCTGTTTAAGACCATAGAGGGAGTGACGAAGTTGACAGACCATACCATCGGGAGCATAGTACCCCGGTGGTGGCTGCATATAAACCTCCTCATGCAACTCGCCATTGAGAAAGGCGTTCTGGACATCAAGTTGAGAGATAGACCAATGACGAACAGAAGCCACAGCAAGGAAAGTGCGGACAGTAGTCATGTGGGCCACAGGAGCGAATGTCTCATCATAATCGTGTCCCTGCTCCTGCTGAAAACCACATCCGAGCTTTGTAGCGCTCAAGAGAACCATCGGAGCAAGTTTTAATCTTGTAGACCCATTTTCAGGTGATGGGACAAACACCGGAAGGAAGGGAAACCAGATCCCAAGTGCCAGAGCGCTCAAGGGCAGCAAGCTCATCGGCCATCGCAAGCTGCCATTCAGGCTGAGTCATGGCAGTCCGATAGGAAGTGGGCTCAGCAATAACAGAGAGGCCATACCGATCAGGAGAATAGCGGTCAGGCGGGAGGCGTGGCCGAGCACGGAGGTTATGAACCGTGGGATCCGTGAAGGGAGGCGCACCGGAGGTGGAAGGCGCATCAGGGGAAGCATCCTCAGTACGTGGGAGGCGAGTATATTGGAGAGGAAATTGTGAGAGAAGGCGATGGACTAGAGAGGATGGTGGAGGGGTGGAGGAGGAGGATGGGTAAGATGGTGTCGGTGGTGAATGAGAATGAATGAGAGGTGTCGGAGGAAGAGGTGAAGCGTGAGGCACATAGCAGGGTGTATCGGGAAGGAGAAGAAAAGAAATATCGTCCATAGAGAAGCTCAAGGTGGGTAGTAAGAACGAGACTGATCAAAAGTCACATCACGCAAGATACGCAAGCGACGACCAACAGGATCCCAACAGCGATAACCCTTGTGCTCATCACTGTTGCCAAGGAAAACACATTCAACTGACTGAGCAGTCAGTTTGGTGCGTTCTCACGAGGCAAGAAAGACATAGCACACACATCCAAACATACGAAGAGCTGAGTAGTCAAGAGAACGACCAGTGAGACACTCCATAGGAATACCACCCTGCAGGGCAGTCGATGGCTGAATGTTGATGAGATAGGTGGATGCAGAGATAGCCTCAGCCCAAAAGTGTGGTGGAAGGGAAGCAGCAATCATCAGCGCACAAGCCGTCTCAAGCAGATGACGATGCTTACGTTCCGCAATGCCATTCTGAGCATGAGCACCAGGACATGAGAACTGGGCCACACTACCCTGTTCCGCGAGAAAACCACGCAACAGTAGGGAGATATACTCTCCAGCGGAGTCAGCATGAAAAGTACGAATAGGCGTGGAAAACTGGGTGTGAACCATGGCAGCAAATCATTTGTATATAGAGAGAACCTCGTTACGAGATTTCATGAAGTAGAGCCATGTGTAGCGAGAGAAATCATCAATAAACAAAACATAGTAGCGATGACCACTTTTCGAATCAAAGGGTGCCGGACCCCATACATCAGAACGAACTAAGTCAAAAGGACGGTGAGATACTGACTCACTGGTAGGATAAGGTAACTGGGTCTGTTTGCCAAGTCTACAACCATTAAAATGTAAAGAAACATCTCCAAATAAAGATCCCAATAGGCCCTGATGCACTAAGGATGACAAGTGAGAGCCACAGATATGACCAAGGCGATGATGCCACTGCTGGAAGGACGCAAACGAGGAGGCAACAAGAGCATGAGAGCTGGTAGAAGTGGTGGCGGCGGAAGAAACACAAAGGCAGTCAACCTCCCAAAGGCCCTCTGACTCACGGCGCCGGGGACCAGCACCAACCAAAGCCTTGGTGTGGCGATCCTGAATGGAGCAAGAGTCGGTATCAAGAATGAAACGACAACCAGAATCAGTAAGTTGGGCAGCGGAAAAAAATATTCATGATAAGGTGAGGAACATGTGAAACACTAGGAACATAAAATGACGGAGTGGAAAGAATACCACGGCTAGCAACAGGAAGAGATGTGCCATCGGCAGTAGGAATATTAATAGGTCAATCAAGAGGGCGAAGAGAAGACAATGTTGAAGAATCAGAGGACATATGAAAGGAAGCTCCAGAGTCCAGAGCCCACGAAGATGTACTTGATGGTGTAGATGCCGACGGTGATGAAGTGGTGAAAGCAGTCACAGCAGCAGTAGGGCCCGTCGATGAAGAACTGGAGGAATCCAAAAGGTGCTTGAGCTGCACAATGTCCTGGTCAGTGAGTGACGGAGTCGATGGCGACATAGGAGTCCGACTGGAAGAGGAACGCCTCTGGTTTCACTGCTTCTGGCGACAATCAGACTGTGGGTGACCTGGCCTGGAGCAGTAGTTACAGAAGGTGTCATGGCGCGACCGGCCCTTCTCAACATAAGGAGGGTGACCTACCCCCTGAAGGTGTAGGCAGGAGAGGTGGAGAAGAGGACACAGGATCTCGGGCATCCAACACGGACGGAATCGCAAGCAACCCAGTAGAGCGAAGGCGTGTTTCCTCAGCATGAAGCTCGGCAAGCACCTCCGAGATAGGAACACGACCACGAGCAAGAAAGTGAGCACGTCGAGGCTCAAACTCAAAACGGAGACGAGATAAGAACTAATGGACCCTCTGAAACTCCAAATCGTACCACGTAGTCTGACAGTAATGGCAAGTTCCACAAACAACTCTCCGAAGAGAGTCAAGCTGGTGCCAGATGGCAGAGCACTGTTAGTAGAACTCATCAACAGAAGAATCACCTTGTTGGAGTGTGTGCTCCTGACGGAGCTCAGATATGTAGAGAGCATCATCAGCGGGCTGATAGCGCTGACAGAGATAAGACCACATCACTGCAACTGTGCCGAGTCCCATGAACTCCGAAGCAAACTGAGGGAGGACACTCGCAGTGAGAACAACATCAGCTCGAGCATCATCATTGCACCACTGAGTGTAAGCAGACAGATCATCGCGGTAGACAGAAAGAACACCTGAATAAGCGGATACCTGCTGATCATAGGCATCAACCGCAGCATCATCAACAGCCTTGGATGCATCCCGATCAGCCTGGGAAGCATCAGCAGCAAGAACCGGTGGCACCGGCGGGGTAGGAGCCACTGGAGCAACAGGGCATGGCGGACAGGGGACCTTGCCAGAGAGAATGCCCCACAGAAGAAGACCCCACATATGGATGCGCATGAAACCCACAAACTCAGCATAGTTGGTGCCATCGAAGATCACTGAGCACTGAGGAATGACAACATAACCCGAAGAAGACATGAGGAGTCTCTATTTTATTTTTTGAAGTCAGCGGAAGTAGAGGACCCGATCTAGATCAATCCAGATCGAGCACACGCGCGCTCGCTCGGGCGCTCGGCCTAGGCATGTCGGAGCCAGCAGCTCACGCGCCCGTAGCAGGTAGCCTGGACGAGGAGCGGCAGCGGCCTCTTGCGCTCGGTGGAGCTAGCCTAGATGAGGAGCGGTAGAGGCAGGCCGAGAAGGGGCCACGTCCAGGCCGTGGCAGCGTCCAGGTGGGGGCGGCCGTCCAGGCGGGAGCAGCGTCCACGCGGGGGCTGCCGGGGCGAGGTCCAGGCGAGGACGGCAAAGTCGGGCCGGGCGTCGGCCAGGCGGGAACGGCATAGCCGGGCTGGGGCGGGACTCTGGCAATGTGGTTGTACCATTGTAGCTTCTGTGGTAAACGGTTGTAGCATTCGTCAATGACCCCTCGCCGGTTGCAGCTTCATTGTACACGGCTGTAGCATCGCCGCGAACTGGTTGTAGCTACTGTGACACACGGTTGTAGCATTCATCGACGACGGCGTCCCTGGAGTACAACTCCGGCGAACACGAGTTGCAACTTCAGCCAACATGGTTGTAGCTTTTGTGGCAAACGGTTTACCATTCGTCGTCGACACGTCACCGGTTGTAGCTCCAGGTGCGATTGCAGCATCGCCATGAGCTGGGTTATAGCATTCGTCATTGTTCGTCTTGTAGCAAACCTCCCCCCACCCCCACAGGTCCTCGTGCTGCGGGGCCGCAATAGGGGTTGCCTACAACAACACCGGAGATGGTGAGGATAAAGGAGAAGGCTAGTCCATTGAGGAGAGCACCGGGTGCACGGCGAGGTACAGACAGCGCCCTGGCGGTGGCTAGTAGAAGGCAGAAGTGGTTTTGATAAAAATGAGAGGCGGAGAATGATTCATGAGAGGATTAGGTAAACAAAGGGGAAAAAAAGAACGATAGTTTGCGGAGCACACGATCTCGCTTGATCGAGCGGTGCTAACGTGACCGGCTTAAGATTCTGCCGGCCAGCCAGATACAATTGATTACCTATTATTTATTATCATGGAAGCATAAGAAAATATTATAGGTGCTGATGAACAGCTTATGTACGTACCAGACCAGACAACGAAAGCGTATAGCTGATGAAAAATATGATGAATTTTCCTATAACATAGGCATGCATAAACTTTTTTAGAAAACACCAGTAGGAGCAACATATATATATATGCTCCCGAGAGCCTGCGGCCAAGTTACACGGCATTGGAAACATGGAGCGACATTATCTCTTAGAGAATAATAGTTATAGCCTTTTCAAGTCCAGAGAAACAACAAACCACATTGATTCGGACATATTCAGCCCGGCCAATCCAAGAAAGTCACAATTTATACAAACAAATGTCGACGACGAAGCCACACATACAAAGTTACAAACACATTAGTCTTCCTGCCTAATTACAATCTGAAGCACCCATATATGTTGTTCTTACATACTTCATAGGAGCAGGACCTATGATTCAAACTGCTTTCGCCTTGTATCAGCCCCCTCTCTGTCACAACGAGAGAACCACGGTTACTTATCATTTCCAACAGGGGAAGCCTTCATCACAAGCATTTTCCAAAAGACAACTTCAAACTCCTGTCAATTTCATACAAGTTTTGCTTTTACGATTTAATCTGTGTTATGATACGCTTGTGTTCTTAACCAAGAAGGCGTAAATCCTAGAGTATCTTCATTCGATCAAAAGCTAGAGCAGTAACAATGGTAAGAAACTATGAACTTACTGGCTATTAATAGAAATTTGGCTACTACCAACTTAAAAGATAGCAAAGGAAGATCGGATACCAAAGGAGGAGCTGTTAAGTGAACTGTCACCTGCTGTCGTCGACGTGCGAGACATTCCTCATAATCTGAGTCACTCTCGGAGTCAGTGATCCATCCGTAGCAGGCGCGCCTTTTGCGCTTAGTTCCTGTAGATGCCAGATCTGGCGACGCCGCCCTGGGAGAAGGCGGGTCAACGAGCATGGGGACCAGTTCCTCTGTCTGCTCATCTGCTAGCACAACCTCAGATGGTGGTACAATCGCAATGGGAAAGAAATCTTCTAAAGGCTCCTCCATCATTTCTGCTTCTTGTTGCTGCATTACCTACCAATAAGAATTGGACAATATGTGTCGGGGATATGCCCCGCGGCATAAACCGGCCGGAAGGATAAACCGGCCGGACTTGACGATTCACCGGCGACCTGCACAGACCAGACGGTTTACAGCTCATTGGTAATCCGGCAGGCGGGCCAGAGGAGCAACAAGACCCGGTGGCCCAACGGGCGGTTCATGAAGGCCGGTTTAGCTATGGTGGGCCGGTTTAAGAGGAAAGGAATATTTGCCTTACAAGGAGTTAAGACCAGGACTTGTATCCGGTTTGTATTAGAGATAGAATAGTCCTAATCCTAATAGGACTCCACATGTAACCCGCCCCTTCAACATATATAAGGAGGGGCAGGGCTCCCCAAAGAGGGACAGGCTACAAGCAAGAAGCAATAATCTCTAGGGCTAGACACAACTAGAGGAGAGCCGGTTTACCGGCGACTCCCTCATGATGATAATGAGACCTAGCCTCAAACAGCATGTAGGGTTTTTACCGGATGATGTTTCCCGGGGCCCGAAGCTGTCTAAACCCTTGTCTTGCGTGTTGATCCGCCCTGCGTCTCTCGATTCCGCTCAACCCCTCTCAAGCTACCACATAGATGCGTTGGCCTCGCGACTAAGTCCTGACACTAAGGACATCTGACGTGTTAATTCCACGACAATATGCTTGAGCTTTATTGCTGGAGAGATTAAGAAACCACAACTAAAGATTCATAACCCAAAATCTTGGTTTAGAGGTAAATCCAATTTATCACAAGTAAAAGCAGTTTGTGCACCCTAAATGTTTTCCTTATTACAGAAGTACAGATGGTCAACATGTTTCAGCTGTATTACGAAACCAATAAAAAACTACTAAATAGTGCAATGCTAAAATGTACAATGCCAATTACGTCATCTTAAAAAACATATAAGGCATCAAACAGCTCACTTCTTTCAGCTGGCAATGTTGTTAAAATAAAAAAGCTTTTTTTACGTGAATAGCACATAACATATTTTACACAAGGCCAACAAAACAGCTGAGCAGTGACAAGTAATCTCCAAAAAACAAACAAACATCAGCAGGTAACCATTCTATAACTTCAGGCGCCACTTAACTTTCCATTTACCATGTTATTCAAGCATGAAAGGTGCTTCATGTATCAAATAAGAAGTGATCTGTGGTTCACCGGGTTCTCAGCAGGTGCTGATACCTGCCCACCTACCCAACTCGCATTCTTGATGCATACCAATTTAAAAAATAGCGTGGCCCTTCTCCAAATGGTATACAAGTTATAGCGTGCTATATTCAAAATAGCATTCTAAAAAAACATGACAAATATATCCCAAAATAGAGAAAGCAAGCATGTCTGCTCTAGTTTATTATTGATTCCATCAGCAAAACCTAAGCAGTAGTGAAAGATAGTGGTGGCCCAAGTTTGACCGAACCTTGCTTGGATGCTAGCAGCTCACTTGTTCTGAAACATTTGGCCTACCCAACTTCGGAATTTGCAAGCTTTCTATGAGTTAGATATTCCAGACAAATTGACAGATGTTCATCTCACACTCTCACCAGATGAGAGGTTCCTCGTCTCGCACTCTCACCTGGCGGTTGAGTTGCCACCACCCAGCGCAGCAGGTGCTGGAGCTGGAAACGCCGCCGCCGCCCTAGCCACGAGCTATCGACCTGGATGGGAAAACATGGGATTGTGAGGTGGCTAGGTTAGGTTGATGTGCAAGGGCAGCAGGTGGTGGGGATTACGTTTTGTGCATTGCACCTGAGAGAGTTAAGCGGATGCCTGATGGGTTGCTAGCCTGCTATATGTTTCGATCGGTTCCACGCTAAAACTCTACAATATTTTTGCGTTTAGTGCCGAAATAGCATGCTATAGCGGGTTTAGTGTCATAGCAAGCAAAATATTGAGAATTAGCACACAAATGCACTTGTGGTTAACTGATAACTGCAGCGGAAACAAAGTAATCTCAGCACCACATCATGTACTAACTCAAGGATCGTTGCTTAGCATGGAAGGAAACATATGCAACAGCATACATGGAGGCAGAAAAAGTTAAGCAGCAGGCAAGACACTCCTCAGCCTAGTGTCTTGTGGTAGGAGTAAGCTTCTGGACAGTACCAAGCATCAACAAAGAGACACTAGATTTTACGTGGAAAACCCCTCAACTTGAGGGGAAAAACCACGGGCCGAAGCCACCCAAATCCTCTTCCACTATTATCAAATGTGGGATACAACAAGTTCTTCTCTAGACAACACTAGAGGATCTCATACATCAAGATTTCTGAATATTGGATGAACACAACAAGATTTTGTGCTCAAGAACTAGGGATTGGAACAATCTCACCAAAGATGGTGGAACCGAAGCTTGAAGGAGACAAGGTAGTGGATCTGGACCATCACAACCTTGGGGAGGACCTCCCTTTTCTTCTTCCTTCAATCTTCCTCTTCTTCCCTTGCTCTCTTGGTTTTCTCTCTTCTTCTCTCTTGGAGGATGAACTGATTTTCGTCACACTTGGTGGTGGCTGCTGGATGGAGGGTAAAGCCTCCCCATCCACTCATGTGCAAAGTCCAAAATGACCCTAGATCATAACCCTAATGGGTAGTGGGCTTCTGCACCTCTTTGGGCTGCCTAAAAGGCATTTAAATGGTCATCTCCTCACAGCCCACATGAAGAGGATATCCCAACACAAAATAGATAGTAAAATGTAACGTGACCCTCCTCGCTATAGCAAAGCTAAAACGCCGAAATATCACGCTATTTTTTCAATTGGTGCGTACACACAATCTGCTTTAATGAAATGTCATGGGCTATCTAACTGATGATTAGTATTTTTATATCGCATAAATGTACAACAAGGATATTGGAAAAACAATCAACATAAAAAAAGGCAACGTGTTAAATCATACCCACGGATGGTGGGATACGCAATCAATTGATTGGGGAATGGGGACAAATTTTGTTTGAGGAACATGTTGGGTCTAGATATATGATCTAATAGCACTAGCAATGACATTTATGAAGCAATGCTCACTGCTATTTCCATCTTGCTCTATGAAAAGTACAGCTAACCGGTTCATCATTATCGCATTCCCTTTAGAAGACGTCGGCTAAGTTGATGCTACGATAACTATTTGATAACATCATAATGAAAAAAATTTATCATCCTAAGATTGAGGTTGTCAATTTAATTAAATATGCCCATGGTAGCCTTGCATTTATTGGTCAGTCGGAAAGTAGACTTGTAAATTAGTAAAAAAGCATACACTGGCACACTGACATCACAAGAGACTGACATGAGAAAGTAAATGGAGAGGGGGCTTACATGAGCCTCTACATTCTCCTTGTCCTGTTGCAGCCCTTGCAAACAGTTCACAAATTTCAAATATAAAAATGTGTTACTTTGTACCCACATGAACGTGTGCAGACGCAAACAACAGCACGCTAAGACTAATATAACATGGGAATGATTGATGGAAGGGAGAGTCTCAATCCTAGGGTGGATGGTCCATCAACTTACTCCTTATTTTAAATTCTTACTTTAGTCATTTGAAACGATATAATGAGAAGGCAACTTAATTACAATCATAAAAACAAGATCAGAAATTACAAACATCGAAATAACCTTGTAATACTATAATCCATGTACTACGAGTCTAGGACTAACTTTTTCTTATACTAAATTCCTTAAGGCAAAAAAATGAGGAATTCATGGCCAAAAAAGGAATATGACAGGTATTACTCAGTAAAATCTTGGCTTGGAATGACAGTTACCGATTAAAAAAACACCACCCTGAATATATTGGTCTATAGGTCACAAAGTGGTAAATTGGTACCAATGGCACACATACACAGAAATTGGACCAAAAAGTATTATACATGGATTAACACGAGAGTATGTGGAGAGCAGGCTCACCAGCTGAGTTTCCTCCTCTTCATCAATGAGAACCATCATAATGGGCATGACATTTTCTAACGATGAATATAACACTGTTGCTTCGTCTGGCTGTATTACCAACCAAGACCATGTAAGAATCGGACAATATGCATGATCTTTGTTGCTGGACCATTAATAAACCACAAGTAAACATTCATAAACCCAAGGTCCTGGTTAAAAGGTATATCTTATTTGTTACAAGTAACAACAGTCATGCACCTCACATGTACCAATGGTCAACATGTTGATGTAAATACTGATGGTCAACATGTTGATGTTGTAATACAAAACCAACTGAGAAAATACTACATACTGCAATGTTAACATGTACGATGCCAATTAATCAGTCAATTATACTAGCTTAAGGCAATCATGCAAGACATTTACCAGACCACTTGTTTCTGTTGGTGTTGTTGTCATTTTTATGAATAAACAAACTTCTACATGATAACACAATGCCTTTTACACAAGACCAGCAAAGCAGTGACAAATAATCTCCACAAAATCAAGGAAATTAAGCGATAATGGATGTACAAATCTAGGTGAAGGAATCAACATGAAAAAATATCGAAGGATCATAAATCTGTAAGTTCATCATGTAAACCATTATGTATCTTCAATTGCCACTTCATTTTTCATATAGCATATTACCATATTTATTCTAGCACCATAAAAGGTGCTTCATATTGTTAAGGAAACCAATATGACCGAAACAAAGTTTACTGAAATGGGAAGCTAGTACATATACAAGAGATGGCCTGGGTCATGGGCTTAAAGCTGCAAGGGCTAAAAGCTATAAATATTTTCGTACCCCCCCCCCCACCCTCTCAAACTGAAGGTGGATCTAAAACATTGAGTTTGAGAATATGAAGACAATGTTGTTCTCTAGTTTGGGACTTTGTGAAGAAATCTACCATTTGAAGCTCTGATGGACCATATTGAAGACGAATAGTTGATTGTTGACAGTGATAGCAAGGTAAATAAGGCGTCCACACCAATATGCTTGGTTAGTTCTTGCTTGGATGATCACTGGCAATCTACATAGTAGCAGTGCTATCGCAAAGGACAAATGTGGGTGCATTACATGGAACTCAAACATAGTCAATTTCCACTCTCGCAACATAAATGCCTCTTGAAAATTACTAGGATCACGCGTTGCCCCTACATAGGATCAAGCCCAAGAGAGGAGAGATACTGGATGCCATAGCTTCTTGTTTGAGAGGACTCATCAGCGCAAGGATCACTAGTACTAGCCGAAGGAGAATAACACGAAAGAAAGAGAAGATTGGACATGCAAATGATGATACTCTACGACGATAACTATAATGAATAGGAAAAGAATAAACACATGGTGGAGCTGTTAATGAATGGGTAGAGTGTGGATCTGACGAGGAAGGAGCGGAGTGTGGAGATGGTGGGCAAGGTGGCTCTAAGACCGGCTCATCTGAAGAAGATTTGTGGAGGTCAAATAAAAGAGGTGGACTCTAAGGAGGTGGAGGATGGTGATCAAGTGGAAGAGGAATAGAAAAACAGTGGATCCTCATCAAAAGTGACATCAGAAAAAAAAGAGAATGTGGTGACCATAGCAGCGATAACCCTTATGCTCAATGCTATATCCAAGAAAAATGCACTCGACAGACTGGGCAGTCAACTTGGTATACTCACGATGCAATAACAAAGCATAACAAGTACAACCAAAAACACCAAGATGGTCATATGTTGGAGGATAACAAAACAGAACCTCACCAGGATACTTGCCTTAAAGACGTGACGAAGATTGGATGTTTATAAGGTACATAGCTGTGAAAATAGCTTCACCCTAGAAATGAGTAGGGACAAGGGAAATCAAAAGGGTGTGAGTTGTCTCGGTAATATGATGATGCTTACACTCAGCAACACCAATCTGTGAATGAGTACCAGGACATAAAAGTTGAGGAAGAGTACCCTCGAAAGAGAGAAACTCACAAAAAGCGATAGATAAATACTATCCCCCAGAGTCAGAACGGAAAGTGTGTATAGTGCTAGAGAACTATGTATGGACCATACGTGCAAAAGCCTGCTATGCAAAAATCAATTAAGATCAATGCATCATGAAATATATCCAAGTATATTGAAAATGATCATCAACAAAGATGACTTAATGTTTGTGACCACCCTTCAAAACAAAAGGATAAGGACCCCACACATATGAGTGCACTCAATTAAAAGGACGACCGGAATAATTATTGCTAGAAGGGTACAAAAGTTGTATTTGTTTTCCTAGCTTACGACCTTTAAATTCGAAACCAACATCTATAGGGACATGGCCCAAAACACCTTGATGGACTAGAGTTGATAAATGAGAGACACGTAAAAGACCTAAACAATGATGCCACTAGGCAAAAGAAAAACATGAGGTGGATATCATTATCACGACAGAGAGGGAAATTTGAAGATGTGAAAGGAGAAATGTGGAAGGTGTCAAGAACATAGAGGGACCTCTATGATCATGACTAGTTCTAATGATCCTCTTGTTCAGAAGGTACAACACATAACAAGAGGTGTCATCAAATCCAGTAAAGTAATTCTTATCAGACATAAGGTTAATCGAGAGCCTAGGAGCCAGGGAAACATCTAAAACAACAAACCGAGATTTAGAAAGGTCTCCTTATGAGTGACCTTGCATGGAGTACCATTGGCCGTGTGAGCACAAGTATCATCTGTAACAGGTCGACATGATGTAAGACAAGAGCTATTGGATATCACATGGAAAGAGGCTCCAGTCCAACACTCAGGGAACACCATCACCTGGCACACGACGAGGTGGGACAACCAATAGGTCCATCAGACGAAGTTGCATCTGATGCAATTGATTATGAAGATTGCTCCACTGATTATGAATTTCTCTTAATTGAGTTGCAGAGGACTCTAGAACAATGATGGGAACCAAGCAAGCAATAAGATTTTCATCCCCTTGACACGACCACGTGGAAGGCCCAAGCACACCATTGGAATTCATGATGTATAGCCAAACAACAAGGGGGATCAAGAAAATTTACCAAAGGAGTCGCGCCAACACAAACCTCAGATCAATTGAATAAGAGGAACTACGAGCACTTGAACCTCAGTAATCACAAGTGGCGTACTGGAGTTCGACAGCTGCAGGAGACACGAGGGCGTGCATTGTGGCTTGGCGCGTGTGCACAACTAGTCTGTGAAACTCCAGTTAACTTATTTGCATTATAACTTTCATAAATTCTGCTCCGATATGCCAGAATTATGATGCCTCGGGAGTTTAATAACTATTTGGACGTGGTTGGCAAATAAAATTGCTACCCATTGTGATATTGTCTATGATTTCACCCACATTGGTCAAATACTCAAATCCTAGATCCGGTACTGTATTAGAATATTATTTTTAGCTCCACAAAAGTTGCTTCATATATTACATAATGGTACAACCAGGATACAAAATAGAAATCAGCAGCAAAAAAAAAGAAACATGTTAAATCATACCTACTCATAGCACAAATACAATGAAGGGACACAAAAGTTGAATGTATTTTATTTGAGGAACATGTTGGGTCCATGATATATGATAGCAATATTATGACAAGATGAAGGCCAAGATGATGATACAAAATCATTTGATGGAATCATAATGAATCAAACCATTCTAGGATTGAGATTATCAATTCAATGAAATATGCTCATGGTAGCCTTGCATTTACTGGGTAGTAGGAAAGAAGACTGCTAAATTAGCAACAATGGGTAAGTGACCCCACTTAGATCAAACCATGAGAGACTGGCACAAGAAAGTAAACTGGGAGGGGGCTTACCTATGCCTCATCGTTCTCCTCCACTTCCTCCTGCTGCGGCCCCTCTTATTGCTTCATTGATACCAAACAAATTTAAACGTGTTAGTTTGTACCAACTTCAACCTATGCAACAAACTAATGCATGTTAAGACTAATATAACATCGGCATGCTTGATGTAAGGTAGAGTCTCAATTCTAGGATAGTTGGTTATATATGATATTCTAGTCCTCACAGACATGTGCCTTAAAATAAGATGAAATAATATGAGGACAACCACATAATGATATTATATATGATTCATGCGATACTCCGATCCATTTACTTTCTTATAACAAAAGAATTATTTCCTAATAAACAGATAATGGGATGGATGACACAAAAAACTTACACTTCGAATAATGGCTGTGAGATCATAATTGTTTTTCCAGTTAAACAAAAAATTAAAATATTTCCTGCGCATTTGCGTGGGCCTCTTAACTAGTTATAACAGTTGAATAACCTCGTAGTATTAGCATTGATGCACTGGGACCAACATTTTTCTCAAACTAAATGCGTTGAGGCAAACATGTCGAGGAATTCATAGCCGAAAAAATGGAAGGAATTACTCCTTCTGAAAGGTATTATTGAGCTTTTTGTGGGAGCATTAAGAAAGCACAACTAAACATTCATAATCCGAGGTCTTAGTACAGAGGTAAATCCATTTTGTCACAAGTAACAACTAAACATTCATAATCCAAGGTTTTTCTTATTATGTATGTACGAATGTCAACATGTTTTAGTTGTATTACAAAATTGAATGAGAAAATATTACACCTTGCAATGCTAACATGCATGAACCCAGTTAATCAGTCAATTATGCCAGCTTAAGGGAACCATGGAACATCTCAACAAGCCCACTTGTTTCAGTAGGCATTGTTGCTATTTTTATGAGTAAGGAAGCTTTCATGTGAAAATCAAATAATGTTTACACAAGAACAACAACAAGTACTCTCCACAAAACTAGGGAATTAAGAGAGAGAATGGTTGTACAAATCCGGGTGAAGGAATCAACCCGAAATTAAAACAATCAATCGACCACTTCACCATTCTATAACTTAAATTGGCGCTTAACTTGTTATATTACAACATGGGCAGATTCAGTGTCAGAATATGGTGCCCACAAATATTTGGAACGCAGTCCAGCACACATCTAGTCTTCATGTCTATTATAGCCAATATATAAATAAATTGAGACACTTCCACTGTAAAAAGTAAAAAACAGATGAAAACATGCGCAATACAACTAGGCCATGAGCAATTGAGAAAAACCTTAGTCATGCTCTCAATGCCACTGGTGGCAGCAAAAGCGGCTGAGCGAGCATGCAGAACAATGGAGGGTTAGGTATGTGAGGTAGCGAGTGGAGTTCAGCAGCTGCAGGTGACATGAGGTCGTGTGTCGTCGCTTGGTGTGAGCTCACGGCTATTGTGTAAAACTATTGTTGAACTATCTGTATAATACTTTTGATAAATTCTCATCCGATATGCCAGAATTATGATGCCTCAGGACTTCAATAACTTTTTGAAATGTGGTTGACAGAAACAAATTGATACCCGTTGTTATGTTGTCTATGATTGCCCCAATATTGGTCAATTACTCAAATCTAAGATCCGCCGCTTTATTACAGTCCTATTCTAGCTACAAAAATCTTGCTTCATATATCCCATAACGATACAGACATGATACTAAAATAGCTGCCAGCGGCAAAAAAGAAAGATGTTAATCATACCTACTCACATTGCAAATATGAAAATCACTTGATAGATGAAGGGGTACAAAAGTTTAACGTGTTTTTTGAGGGACATGTTGGGTCCATAAAATATGCTAGCAGTATTATTTGAAGATGAAGGATACGTTGATGCTACAAAAATCCCTTGATGGAATCGTAATGAACACAACCATCCTAGGATTGAGATTATCAATTCAATAAAATATACCCATCATAGCCTTGCATTTACTGGTCAGTAGGAAAGCAGGTTGCTAAATTAGTAACAATGGACAAGTGACACATTTAGATCAAATTAAAGCAAGAGAGACTGACACAAGAAAGTAAACTGAAGAGGAGGCTTACCTGCGCCTCATTGTTCTCCTCCACCTCCTCCTGCGGCGGCTCCTCCAACTGCTTCATAAATACCAAAAAAATAAAAATAATAACTTGTTAGTTAGTACCAAGTTCAACCTGTGCAAATGCAAACTTAAGCATGTTAACACTAATATAACATGGGCATGCTTTATGTAAGGTAGTCTCAATCCTTGGATGGTTGGTCCATCAACTAATTCCTAATTATCCATTCATGATTTAATCATATGAAGCAGTATAATGATGAAGCACTTCAATAAGTTCACAACCAAACAAGATAAGAAATCTATCTATTACTCCCTCCATCCCAAAATAAGCGTCGCTGCTTTGGTATAATGGCCAAATGTCTCTATTTTTGCTGGATTTTCTAGAATATTGTTCCTTTTTCCTCTCTATTGTGCTTTTAGTTTATACTCCCTCCGTCCCAAAATAAGCGTCGCTGATTTTATGAGGCAATGCTCAACTGCTATTCCCATCTTGTTCTGTGAAATGTATAGCTAATGGGTCATCGGTATGGCATTCCCTATGATCACAATTTTATTAAAAGATGAAGGCTAATTTGATCCTACTAAAAAAATTCAATGGCATCATAATGAGCGAAACCATCCTATGATTGAGGTTGCCAATTCGATCAGATATGCCCATGTTAGAGCCTTGCATTTGGTGGTCAGAAGGAAAGAAGGGAAAGCAGACTAGTAATTAGCAACAAAGAATACGTTTACACACTTGCATCGAAGCATGAGAGACACAAGGAACTAAATGGAGAGAGAGAGCTTACCAGAGGCCCATCCTCCTCCTCCTCTGCCTGCATCAGCTCCTGCAAATACTCATAAATAATAATAATAATAATAATAATAATAATAATAATAATAATAATACAGTTACACACTTGCATGAAAGCATCAGAGTCTATCACAAGAAAGTACAGAGAGAGGGAGCTTATTAGAGGCTGATCCTCCTCCTCCAGGCCCGCCTGCAGCAGCTCCTGCAGATACTCAAATAAAAAAGTGTGTTACTTTGTACCCACTTCAACCTGTGAAAACACAAACTAAAGCATGTTAAGACTAATATAACATGGACATGCTTAATGTATCCAAGCTGGAGTCTCAATCCTAGGATGGTTGGTCCACCAACTAAATCCTAATTTTCTGCTCATACTTTAGTCATATGAAAGCGCAGTATAATGATGAAGCATTTCAATAAATTTTCACAGCCAAACAAGATGAAGAATCTATTATGTACTAAAAGCACAAACGGTGAAAGAACAATATTCTAGAAAGTCCAGCAAAAATTAGAGACATCTATGCATTTATGTACTGCATACTCAATTAACTGTTAAACAACTGCCATTGGATCTTTTTTTGACATAAACTACCCCCCTCACCCCGGCATTAAACAACAGCCATTGGATCTTCTTTTGACCAGTACTAAACCCCCCATGCTTCGGCCTTCACCTCAGAAGAAAAAGCAATCTTCTCAGCACGACTTCTCCCAATTAACTGTTAAACAACAGGCACTGGATCTTCTTTTGACCTAAACTAACCCCCCCAAGCTCCAGCCTTCACCTCAGATGAAAAGGCAATCATTTTGGCACGACATATTTTGGAACATATATTTTTACCAATTTTTAATAGGTTATATTTTAACTTAGAATTTATATTTGAATATAATCTTACAGAATCTATATTTGATGTTATATGGTATATTCTAGTCCTCACATCCATGCCTAAAAGAAGATGAAAGAATATGAGGACCACCACATAAATGATATTATCATTCATGCCACATATTCAGATCCCCTTCCTTTCTTCTAACAATAAAATTATTTCCTAACTAACAGATAATGGGACAGACGACACCGAAAACTTACTCTTAAAATAATGATCATGAGATCATAACTTTTTTCCCATTTATAAAAAAATTAAAATGTTTCCCGCGCATTTGCGCGGCCCTCTTAACTAGTTATGACAGTTGAAATAATCTCATAATACTAGACCAACCTTTTTCTCAAACTAAATGTATTAAGGCAAACATGTTGACGAATTCATAGCCAAAAAAAAGGCATTACTGCATCTGACAGACAGGTATTATTGAGAAAGATTGTATCCTCACCAGCTGAGCTTCCTCCTCATAATCACCACCACCATAATCATCCTCATGCTGCTCCAGCTGCTGCTCCTGCAACACCTGCAGCTGCAACTTCTCCTCCTCCTCCTGCAGTTGAAATAACCTCGTAATGCTAGACCAACCTTTTTCTCAAATTAAATGCGTTAAGGCAAACAAGTTAAAGAATTCTTAGCCATAAAATATAAGGAATTACTGCATCTGACATGTATTACTGTGCAGAATTTTTTTCTCACCAGCTGAGCTTCCTCCTCCTCATCACGACCACCATCATCATCCTCATACTGCTCCAGCTGCTGCTCCGGCAACACCTGCAGCTGCAACTTCTCCTCCTCCTCCTGCATCTCCAAGAGTGCTTCCTGCACCACGAGGTAACATAAATGATCACAGAAATCACAGGAAAGAATCACAGGAATCAGCATCCGTCCCATACACCTAAACATACAGATGCGACCAAAGGAAAGAATCACAGGAATCAGCATCCACTCCCGAATCGGTTGATGAAATCATACAAGGGAAAGTGGGTGGGACAGAAGACGGAATCAAACTTTGAGCAGTTTGTTCACGACGCTGCAGACATCGGCCTTGCGGTAGCCCATCTGGCCGAAGTGGTCGATCGCGGCGTCCATCCGCCGAGCCACGCCGCTCCGCCGCGGAGCCATTGTTGGGCCTCGCTTGAGGGGATGGGTGGAGGTCGCGTCGCTCGTGAGGGGGATGGCGGCCGCCGGAGTTAGCGTACTAGGGTTTTGACCTTGCTAGATCGGGAGTTGGTGGAGTTGAGGAGAGTGATAGATAGATTGATCTGTTGGCTAGATTGGGAGTTGGAGGTGAGGCACATTTCTAATTTTTCGGGGGGTCAACTTCTATTTCAAAGGGCAGCGATAGGCGCCGGTGCGCCGGCCGAAACTTTCGGCCGGTCTGCTACCAGCCATCCGATCTGAGCGAGGTGGGCCGCCAGATCTGTTCCTTCTCCTTCCTCCTGCACGGGTCAAAATCCCCCCGCTTCTCTCTCTCCCCCGCGGCGAGCACGCCCGTGCCCTCTCGGCACCCCGCGCCCTCATCCCCGCTCGCCGCGCTCGCCGTGGTGGCCATCAAGCTCCCGCGGGCGTCGGTTCCGGCCAAAAAAACGAGGCGCAGCTGCAGCACATCCGGCACTAGGTTGTAGCCCCCGCGTACTCGCCGCCATGCCTCGCCGGTGGAGGTTGCAGCTCGCCGCGAGCCCGTTGCAGCTCGCCGGTGACCAGTTGCAGCATCCGCCCCTGCCCCCGTGATGGATCTCGCCGCCGGAATTCATAGAAACCCACCACCGGCATCTCGCCGTCGTGAAAAAAAATGGATGTAGCAAAAACTGTGGACGGTAGTAGCAAAAATTCACATGGTTGAAGCATAAATGTCACACGGTCGTAGCAAAAGAAAATGCCGGTTCCAACACAAAAGCAATGTAGCATATCCAACATGCCCACACCCGGCACCGCTCGTGGCTTTCCCCCTCGCCAGTCGCCGGTTGAAACTTTTCACACATACAATTGAAGCATTTTTTGTCAGCGGTGGTAGCATTCTCGTGTGCCGGTTGTAGCAATTTGAAGTGCTGGTTGTAGCACGGCATGACAACATTGTAGCAAAAGTTCCCGACGCCGGCTATGGCAATGCCGCAAAATGAGACACCGGTTGTAGCAAAAATCGACACCAGTTGTAGCCAATATCGCTGGATCATATTGGATACAAACTCCAGTGAACTCGGGTTGCAGCTCTGAAGAACGTGGTTGTAGCTTTTTTGTTGAACGGTTGTAGCATTTGTCGACACACGTTTGCCGATTGTAGCTCCGTTGTGCACACGTTGTAGCATCTTGCAAGCTGATTGTAGCTTTGTGGTACGTGGTTGTAGCATTCGCGACACCATCGTCGGCAGGTCTCTCGTGCAGCAACCTAATGGGGTCCGCCGGTGGTGGCCTCGCCGGAGAAGCCGCGGCGCTCGGCGGCAGCGCCTGAGGTCGCGAGGGGGGGGCGGGAGGGGGGGAGGGGGGTGAAAGGTGAAGGGAGGTTGAGTGGTAGAAGGAAGAAGAAGATAAGGGGTCGCCCGGTGGTGGCCTCGCCGGAGAAGCCGCGGCGCTCGGCGGCAGCGCCTGAGGTCGCGGAGGGGAGGGAGGGGGGATTGAAGGTGGAGGCAGGTTGAGTGCTGGAAAAGGAAGAAGAAGATAAGGCAAAAGCAAAAAAAACTAGGAGAAGGACGCGCGAGAGACTCTAGATCCACGTGGATCGAACGCACGCGACGCGACCGGTCGAGCGTTTCGGCCGGTGCCCCGGCGTAAAACGTTTCCCTATTTCAAATTAGTTGTCTGCACAGCGGCCCTCTCCCCTGCTAATTTTTTTTGTTTCACAGGGCTATTATTGAGAGTGCAAGACATCGGACTACAAACGAGGATTGCGTAGCCATTGAATTATAGAGGGGCACAGGGCCCATATATATAAATTAATTCACAAAAATCTCAAGGCCCATGTGGGCTGTTATAACATGGTGAGAAGTTAGTCCTGCGCGCTCTTCCTCTTCCATCCGACACACGCGCCACAACAAGCTGAACTCAAACATGTGTCACACGTGCGCTTTATTTTTACCGTAGGTACTTGTTATTAATTAGAGTTTAATTACGACGTCGGGCCGTGGTCTATTGTCGACTTGGTCCTGGGTCCAAGCCCAGGCCCACGGCTCTCTACCCGACGGACTATATATTGGAGACCTTGGCAACCTTAGCTGGCATACTCACTTTGCCTTCTCGCGCATAACCCTAGCCGCCATTGTTATTCCACTAATTGTTTCTGCTTTGTTGATCCCATCCCCTCAACTGTGTGCAAGTTCGTTCGAGAGCGCAGGCCTTCGGAGTCCCTCTGTTTGCAATCATGCACTGAAAGAAGGGGATAAGGTTTTTTGGGAGTGCTCTTTATTTGTCTTCATCCTCTGCTTCGACTACTTCCTCAATACCGAGGTGCCATGGTTGACGACGCTGCGAACAAGAAGGTCCTAGAGGAAATAGCTGCCGCTGCGTAGCCATGACTTTGTCCTGGCCTGCTAGAGGGTATGATATGTTCATCCCCTATTTACATGTTCATATGCTAGCCATACTTACTGTCTTCGGAGATGTTTCATTTTAATATTCGGTATGTGCTCACATGTTTAAATTCTTTACGAGCTTCATACCGTTATTGTCATGTTCATGATTTATTTATGGATTAAATTAATCAAAAAATTTGCTATTTTACTCACCAACAAGTAAGGATCTATATCAAAGAGAAGAGGAAGCTTTAGCTAAAGAGTGTGCCTCATAATTTACTTCGCGATCCTCATGGCGAAAAGCTACCTATCAAAAGCCAACAGACGATAATCTACTTCCTTGAGGATTGCTGCATAAAGTCTTGATGAGCCCATGATAATGTTCGTCACAACCTTGAGATGGTCTGAAGCGACGCACAACTTGAAGATATGGAGGTCTTGAGCCAGTGCCAAGGCCTCAGTGCAGGCATGGGACCCAAGGGTTGATGGATCGATGAGACCATAAAAAATAAGCGTCGAAGCTGCAATAAACCTGCCATTGCCATCCCTACAAACCACCGCAGTAGCACCCTTGTCAGCATGACATGACATGGTCAACATTAAGCTTCATCGAACCAACATATGGAGGGATCCATTTGGCAGTTCTTGGCCGAGAAGTATGTGTCCAAATGTTGTGCACTTTATCCATGGCAGTAGCAATCTCCATGGATTAATGAAGCCCATGGTGGCAAGTGGACTTTGGAACTCCTGGTCTTGGATTGTGTTACGCCGTGCCCACCAGGTGGCCCAGAGGGTGACGAGGACAAGAGCAAGGTCATGATGATTCTATTCATCGAATCGAACAACCATAAGCGGTCATCCTCGGAGCAGTTTGATATCATATGCTATACAATTTGCGCATCGCCTAAAGCACATATGCACCTTGCCATCCCGCACATGATCTAAGAGTGATGCCAAGAATCATTAATGAATTGCATATTTAATATACAGGGGATGGAGGCATATTCCTCTATGGCGAAAAGTGCCTGTGGGTAGCGACATTCGAGCCAAACTCCATACAAAGACTCTCACCTTTGATGGAACTTTAACCTTACAGAGAGAGACCGCAAAATTTTATTCGCTAAGAGGTTACAGTTGCTGACACGATGGTTTAACCACGCTTCTCTTTGATGCTAGATCATTTTGTACGCTGATCAAACCGAGAAGGTGCCTTTTTCTCATAGTACCACGCCCAAACATTGCTTTGAACTTTTGAACTCAGCGGGATATTGAGGATTGCCTCCAAATCCATAGTAGTAATGAAATTTTCAGTTAAGAGTTGCTTGGTCCACGAGCCCGACGGAGCATTAATCGACTCGAAAACTTTTCTAGGAAAACTTTTCTAGTAGTAGAGATAAAGCACACCGGTTTCGACTTGAAGTCCCTCGAGCCAATATATCTCTTCCACTCCCGGTCTCTTAATAACACCTTGAGTCAATATATCTCTTCCCCCAAATTTAGAACGCTTGACTCGAGATACTGTCGAACCCAAGGCAACCTCCGCGATATCGTTGGAGGGATAATATTGTGCTTGTAATACTCTGGCACTTAAAGAGTTAGGCTTCTGTAACAATCTCAAAGCTTGTCTCGCTTGAAGAGCAAGGTTGAAAACTTCATTGTCCCGGAAGCCCGTGCCACCCAATGACCTGAACCTTCCTTGGTCACGCGTTGAGGTTGGCCGCGCCACAAACCAAGAACTGCAAACTTCTTTTACTTCACCAGCCACTCATCATGCATGCAAAACATTAAGATTAGGAAAATGCAGGCTAACCAAATAATGATTATGGACTTTTATCCTTTGATGAGGTTTCCATGATGCTGGCGTTAGTCCTCGAAAGAGTGCAAGCAGCTTCAAAAAGCCTTCTAACAGTAATTGTAGAAGTATGTAAGCATTATGTTAACTTCAGAAACAAAAAAACAAAACAGATGGGTGGTAGTACATAACCGCATAGTCCACCTACCACGTAGCATTTTGTTGCTGTCTCAAATTTTGCAATTTCTAAAGACGTGTCCTTGCTGTGAAAATTATGGCATAGATATTTACACTGGACACTTTTATTTTCGAGGAATATCACACTATTGATAAATGGTAATGAAGAGAGAGTACCTCCCGGATACAATCCAGGGCTACATGAATCCAGATCGCATCTCAGCCCCTGCGTCATCGTCCCCTCCCCCACCCCTCCCCCCCGGTAGGCGACTCAGGCGGTGGCGCGTGCCTCCCTCCTCCCCTCCTTCCCGCCCTCCTAGACCCTCCCCGTCGGCTGGAGCCCACGGGGCAAAGCCCCTCGCGATGCCCGGTGGAGGGGCCCCTTTACTCCGCTGCTCGAGGACGACCGATGCAATGCTACCTATCTAGGTGGCAGCGTCGGGAGGACGCGGGGCTCACGGCACAGCAGTGGAATCCTTGTGGCGGGGAAGAGGCGACGTGGTGGCCGTGGGATTGACGGTGGTGGACATCTCTTCTATCGGGGGTGGTCTAACTAAGGATGGGTGGTCGGATCTTGAGATACATCATCTAGTCCCGGATGCGAGTCAGGGAGACATAGTTTTCGGTGAAAACCGAGCGGGCAGGCGATGGCGGTGTTTTGCGCCGTTGCCTTGATGAAGGCATCATCGTGTGACTACCGTCAACCCACTCGTGCTACTCCAGGGGAAACCCTAGGATATTTACTTCCAGATTGGACGATGGTGGCACTGCGGTGTCGTGTCTCTCTTGGGAGCATCGTTTGTGGAGCAGCGCTGGAACACAGAGGCAGGAGGTGGAGCGACTTCATCTTGCTCAGAGCTTCAGTGGAGATGTCAAGTCATGCCTGGCCGACATGTGCTACACCGTGTCATGCCTGTTCGCAAGGTGCTACGCATGACAAATCTTCTAGAGTCTTCCCTCTGGATGGACGAGCAAAGGCGGTGGCGCCGTTGGGCACTGTGTTGGCGTCGACGGATGGTCGGACTGGCAAGATAATGAAGAGCTCTCTCCTGAAGATGGGTCAGCGGTTCGACGATGATGGCGGCTTCTAAAACGTGTGCATGTGGTGTACGCTTTAGGTTTGCTGTACTGGATGTTGGTTATGATACATTATGTGGATGGATCACCGACGGCACGGTTTTAGATATGGGAAGTTAGACCACTCCACATTATGGAGTTTGTTGAATAATTAATAAAGATGGATGTATGCATCGAGCCAGGGGTTTTAACCTCCTATTCCAAAAAAATGAAAAATAGAGTCACTAAAGGACTCGGAAGATCTAGTTAGAATATGTGCCGTGGCATTCGACAAACGACTTACATGACTAACGCGAGCACAAGAGAAGAACGACGCCAACTCCTTCATATCAGCAGTGATGAGCCCCACCGGCGAATGATCAACCGTCGAACCATTGATTCATTGGATAACAGACAAATAGTTTGAATGGAAAACGACTCTTGGAAATCTTTCCTGACGGGTGAGAGCCATGGCACGCTGTAGTGCCAGTCCTTAGCTAATTCTGGGGCGGTAACCTCGTCAACATGCTCGTGGCAAGCCAACAAACAACCTCTGATATGTTTCTGATTACCAGGCCAATCCCATCTGTCGAGACTCCTTGAAGAATGCAGCATCCACATGAAGCCCCACTGCATCTGTCGGTGGCAGAACCCATTTAACAGGAGAGAGTGGGGTGTCACTCCTTGAAGCAATTGCATACCTACCACAATTCTGCACAATGAAGTCAACATAACCCAAAGCTTTCTCGGGCACTCTACGAGGATGCATCCAAGCATCATTGTTTCTTGCATCATTACGGGCCTCCCAAATGTGCCAAAATTTTACTACCAAAGCCATGTTCTCGAGAGAGGTTGCCCGCTGAATGGAATCAAATATCCACTACTCGGTATGAACAAGACCTTTATGGCATAGACGAAAGCCTAAAGTTTCCTTCACCAGTCGCCATACCTAGCACGCGAACTGACAAAACAGAAAGAGATACTCAACCCTCTCCTCTCTGCTACCGAAAAAACATGCCCCTACATTCGAAACATGCCACCGTAGCAACTGGCTACCCGTCGGCAGCCAATCATGGGCCATTCTCTAGAGAAAGATTTTCATCTTCCCTGGAGCGTTGACCTTCCAAAGAGCTTGCCCGCTTTTCTCTTCAGCACCAAAGTCTTATTGCACACCATGGCCATAAGAATTAAGAATAGCATCAAATTTGTTAGGCTTAGCCAAGTTATATGTTGATCTTATTGAGTAGGATCCAAATCAATCGTGAGGCCAGATAAAAAAAGCATCCACCACACGCACACTTAGTGGAATCTATAACACTATGTTGGCCATCATCTCAGGAAAAACACTTTGGACCACCCCCTCGTCCCGTGCTTGATCAACAGTAAGGAGGAAATCCACAGTCACTCCCGCTGAAATAGGGATTAGAGTATGAAAAGACACCGTCAGGTGGCTTGGAATTCAATTATGATCCAACAATTTAATTTTGTTTCATGTACCCACCACCCAACTCAAACCTTTTGAAACCAGCTCTCTACCAAACAAAATGTTGTACCAGGTAAAGGATGCAGCCATAGGGCAAGTTGCATTCATAAAATCACAGTCCGGAAAGTATCTGCCCTTAAGAACCTTACCGCACGAGGATGACGACTCAGGGGAGTCTGCGATTGCGATGGTAGGTCGTGGTATGATGTTCGTTTCATTTCATTCCCCCTCCTCTGTCCACCTCCCCCACATGCTAAAAGAGCGATATCACACAATTGAAAACCCAAGAAAACTGACCACCGCTCCTCCCGTAGTCGCTCCTTCTCCCCTGACTCCCCCCACACATGCTAGATCATGAAAATAGGATCGCCTCCTCAGCCTCTGACCGTGTTCCCTACCCTTCATAGGTCGCTGTAGGTTCCTCTCTCTCTCTCTCTCTCTCTCTCTCTCTCTCTCTCTCTCTCTCTCTCTCTCTCTCTCTTCACTGACAGGGGCGCAACCAATGGTGATGGGCATTGAGCACCCTTTTTGAAGGAAATATGCCCTAGAGGCCATAATAAAGTTATTATTTATTTCCTTATTTCATGATAAATGTTTATTATTCATGCTAGAATTGGATTAACCAGAAACTTAATACATGTGTGAATACATAGACAAAACATAGTGTCCCTAGTATGCCTCTACTTGACTAGCTCGTTAATCAAAGATGGTTAAGTTTCGTAACCATAGACATGTGTTGTCATTTGATGTATGGGATCACATCATTAGGAGAATGATGTGATGGACATGACCCATCAGTTAGCTTAGCATTATGATCGTTACAGTTTCATTGCTACTGCTTTCTTCATGACTTATACATGTTCCTCAGACTATGAGATTATGCAACTCCCGAATACCGGAGGAACTCCTTGTGTGCTATCAAACTTCACAACATAAATGGGTGATAATAAAGATGCTCTATAGGTGTCTCCGAAGGTGTTTGCTGGGTTGGCATAGATCAAGATTAGGATTTGTCACTCTGAGTATCGGAGAGGTATCTCTGGGCCCTCTCGGTAATGCACATCATAATAAGCCTTGGAAGAAATGTGACTAATGAATTAGTTACGGGATGTTGCATTACAAAATGATTAAAGATACTTGCCAGTGTCGAGACTGAACTAGGTATGAGGATACCGACGATCAAATCTCGGGCAAGTAACATACCGATGTCAAAGGGAATGACGTATGTTGTCATAAGGTTTGACCGATAAAGATCTTCGTCGAATATGTAGGAACCAATATGGGCATCCAGGTTCCGCTATTGGTTATTGACCAGAGAGGTGTCTCAGTCATGTCTACATAGTTCTCGAACCTGTAGGGTCCGCACGCTTAATGTTCGTTGACGATATAGTATTATATGAGTTATGTATGTTGGTAACCGAATGTTGTTTGGAGTCCCTGATGAGATCATGGACATGACGAGGAGCTCTGGAATGGTCCGGAGGTTAAGATTGATATATGGGAGAGTAGTGTTTGATCTCCGGAAGGGTTCCAGAATTCACCGGAAGGGGTTTCGGATGTCTCCCGAAATGTTTGGGTACAAGAACACTTTATTTGGGCCAAAGGGGAAAGCCCACGAGGCTTTTGGAAAGTGCAAAAGGAAGTTTTGCGGAGATCAGAGGCTAGACGCCAGGAACCCTGGCATCTAGGGGGTAGACGCTGGGAACCCTGGCGTCTAGCCCTGGAGTCCGAGTAGAACTCTTGCCTTTTGGGCAAAACCGACTTTGAGGAGGCTTTTACTCCAACTTTCAACCTCAGGGCTCAACATATAAATAGAGGGGTAGGGCTAGCACCAAAGACACATCAAGAAACACCAAGCCGTGTGCCGCCAACCCCGTCCCCTCTAGTTTATCCTCTGTTATAGTTTCCATAGTGCTTAGGCGAAGCCTTGCGAAGATTGTTCTTCACCAACACCATCACCAAGCCGTCGTGCTGCCGGAACTCATCTACTACTTCGCCCATCTTGCTGGATCAAGAAGGCGAGGATGTCATCGAGCTGAACATGTGTTGAACGCGGAGGTGCCGTATGTTCGGTACTTGATCGGGACAGATCGTGAAGGTGTACGACTACATCAACCGCGTTGATAAACGCTTCCGCTTTGTGATCTTCAAGGGTATGAAGATACACTCCCCCTCTCGTTGCTATGCATCTCCTAGATAGATCATGCGTGATCGTAGGAATTTTTTTGAATTTCTGTGCTACATTCCCCAACAGTGGCATCCGAGCCAGGCCTATGCGTAGATGTTATATGCACAAGTAGAACACAAAGAGTTGTGGGTGATAATAGTCATACTGCTTACCACCAACGTCTTACTTTGATTCAACGGTGTTGTTGGATGAAGCGGCCCGGACTGACATTACATGATCGCGTTCATGAGACTGGTTCTACCGAAGTGCTTTGCACATAGGTGGCTGGCGGGTGTCTGTTTATCCAACTGTAGTTGAATTGAGTTTGACTACAACCGGTCCTTGTTGTAGGTTAAAACAGCACACTTTACGAAAAATCATTCTGGTTTTTGATGCGTAGGTAAGAACGGTTCTTGCTAGAAGCCCGTAGCAGCCACGTAAAATTGCAACATCAAAGTAGAGGACGTCTAACTTGTTTTTGCAGGGCTTGCTGTGATATGATATGGTCAAGGCATGATGTGATATAAATTGTTGTATGAGATGATCATGTTTTGTAACAAAGTTGTCGGCAACTGGCAGGAGCCATATAGTTGTTTCTTTATTGTATGCAATGCAATCGCCATGTAATTGTTTTACTTTATCACTAAGTGGTAGCGATAGTCGTAGTAACAATAATTGGCGAGATGGCAACGATGCTACGATGGAGATCAAGGTGTCGCGCCGGTGACGATGGAGATGATGACGATGCTTCGGTGATGGAGATCATGAGCACAAGATGATGATGGCCATACCGTGTCACATATTTTGATTGCATGTGATGTTTATCATTTATGCATCTTATTTTTGCTTAGTACAGCGGTAGCATTATAAGATGATCCATCACTAAATTTCAAGGTATAAGTGTTCTCCCTGAGTATGCACCATTGCTACAGTTTGTCGTGCCGAGACACCACGTGATGATCGGGTGTGATAAGCTCTACTTCACATGCAACGGGTGCAAGCTAGTTTTGCACACACAGAATACTCAGGTTAAACTTGACGAGCCTAGCATATGCAGATATGGCCTCGGAACACTGAGACCGAAAGGTTGAACGTGAATCATATAGTAGATATGATCAATATAGTGATGTTTACCATTGAAAACTACTCCATTTCACGTGATAATCGGACATGGTTTAGTTGATTTGGATCACGTGATCATTTAGATGACTAGAGGGATGTCTATATAAGCGGGAGTTCTTAAGTAATATGATTAATTGAACTTCAATTTATCATGAGCTTAGTCCTGATAGTTATTTTGCATGTCTATGTTATTGTAGATCAATGGCCCGTGCTACCGTTCCTTTGAATGCTAATGCATTCCTAGGGAAAGCTAAGTTGAAAGATGATGGCAGCAACTACACAAACTGGGTCCGTAACTTGAGGATTATCGTCATTATTGCACAGAAAAATTACGTCTTGGAAGCACCGCTAGGTGTACCACCCGCGCCAGCAACTGCAGACATTGTGAATGCCTGGCAGACGCGTGCTGATGACTACTCGATAGTTCAGTGTGCCATGCTTTACGGCTTAGAATCGGGACTTCAAAGACATTTTGAACGTCATGGAGCATATGAGATGTTCCAAGAGTTGAATTTAATATTTTAAGCAAATGCCCAAGTTGAGAGATATGAAGTCTCCAACAAGTTATATAGCTGCAAAATGGAGGAGAATAGTTCTGTCAGTGAGCACATACTCAGGATGTCTGGGTACCATAACCACTTGACTCAGCTGGGAGTTAATCTTCCTGATGATAGTGTCACTGACAGAGTTCTACAATCACTGCCACCAAGCTATAAAGGCTCTGTGATGAACTATAATATGCAAGGGATGAACATGAGAATTCCCGAGCTCTTCGCAATGCTAAAAGCTGCGGAGGTAGAAATCAAGAAGGAGCATCAAGTGTTGATGGTCAATAAGACCAGTAGTTGCAAGAAAAAGGGCAAAGGGAAGAAGGGGAACTTCAAGAAGAATGGCAAGAAAGTTGCTGCTCAGGAGAACAAACCCAAGTCTGGACCTAAGCCTGAAACTGAGTGCTTCTACTGCAAAGGGACTGGTCACTGGAAGCAGAACTGCCCCAAGTATTTGGTGGATAAGAAGGATGGCAAAGTGAAATGTATATTTGATATACATATTATTGATCACTACTAGGAAAAACCTTATACACATAATCTTACCAGCAGCGCGCCTTAAAATACGGCGGTACTGCTATTCAGCAGCAGTGCGTGCCACAAAAATGCGCTGCTGAAAGGAACATAGCAATAGTGCATCATTTGTAAACCATGCTACTGCTATAATTGCCATGTCCGCACTACTGCTAAGAAGTAACATATTACATAGCGCGCTACTGCTATTGATGTTAGGAGCAGCGCCTTTCGATACAACTCGCTACTGCTAAGTTCAGTCCCACCTCGCTCTGCGAACAGGGTGTTTACCACCTCAAATATGTTACTTCTCAAGCTATCACAACCTCTTGGTATTCATTGAACTCTCTGTGTAGAATTTGTGTCCACAATATGAGTCTTCTCCGGTTCCTACCGGGAGAGGACTCATATTGACAATTCAGATTGTACTCAGAAAGATCATTGATGGCCAAATTATTTTTGCATTGATGGCCAATGTATTTTTGCATGCTTACACTTAGCAGCACCGCGTTACGGAGATACGTGCTACTGCTAAAGCCATCCTATCACTAGGCCGCCCCTCACTCTCCTCTCTCTGCTCCAACTCACTCTCCCCCACACCGGCCCTGTCGTTTGCCGCCGCCGCATTGTCGCCCCCTCCCTCCTCCATCCCGTCGTCGGCCGTTGCCCCCTCCCTCCTCCATCCCACCGCTGACCATCGCCCCCTCCCTCCTCCATCCCACCGGCCATCGCCCCCTCCCTCCTCCATCCCGTTGTCGTCGCCCGCCCCCCCTGCGCCATCACCGCCACCGATCGAGGTAGCTCCTCCTCCCTCCGCATCCTTCCCATCTGTTCCCACCGTCCTCCCACTCCTCCCTCCCTCCTTCCTACCCCTCCTACCTCCCTCCTTCCTACCCCTCCTCCCTCCCTTCTCTATGTTCTTGTAGAATGTAGGTAGTTTAAATGTAGATTTTACAATGTAGACATTGTAGAATGTAGGTTCTGTAATAGAATTGTTTAGCCTATTTTAAGTGTTTTGAATATATAGAAAATTTTAGGTATTTTGATTAGAAATTTTAGTAATGGAAATTTTTAGTTGCTAGAATTTGAAAAATTGTTCTGTACTTGTCATATTTTGAACTTAGGGCATATTTTTAGGGTTGAGTAAAAGAAATAGTAATAGTGGATGATCATGTAGATGTTTTAGGTATAAAACATTTTGAATAGATGATGATGTAGATTTTTTAGTACAAGTAGTTTATTTAGTGTTGCTCAATAATTGCTCATATGATGTAGATATAAACATGTATATCTAGTGTTGCTCAAATAGGATATGTGCTTGCCCAAGTGATCATGTTTGCACGTAACAGCTTCGAGTGGCCTATGTTTTGCCGGAGTGTTGATTAATTTCCGTGCGGGCAAATTTCAGGCGCTCGATATGTCCTTTTTTAGCAAAGGTCATGCCGAATTTTTCCTCTGAAGTGGACCGTTAATCCTTTTCTAATTGCTTTAGGAAAATGGCGACACCACCAGCACCACCACCACCATGTCGACTGTTCAAGTTAGGATGCGCCAGCAGCCTTGCAACTGGCATGTTGTTCGACATCTAGTTCCAGCCGAGTTTTCTTCCTGCGGCGGTAACAAAATATATGAAACTTGTAACAACCATTTTGTTTTTAGTGTTATTGGCATTAATGCATTGTGTATATATCATTGTGTATCATAGATCGTCCCATTCAATGTGAGGTTGGAATTCAACAAGCTGACCAGAAATACTGTGACCTTTGAGGCTCCTAGGGGGCCCTACACTATGGAGGTCGAGAAAGGACGAAATATGTCATAGATCGAAGGATATGGATGGAACCGTTTCATATCCCACATGGGTATCACTGGTTCTGAGTTGATCAGCTTCTCCTTCAGAGCAGAAAGACCCAAGATGGCCGTCATTTATCTCAACACGGATGAAGATGATGAGGACCCACTTGATGAATCCATTTATACTCGAAGAATAAGGCTGAGCGAAGACGAGGTGTGCAACCTATGGGACATAATTCTGCCACATGTTGACTTTGTCGGGGTGCCATTCTGTGACCCGCCTGACAAGTACCATGGTTGATCGGCATGTTATGGTATGTTATACTTAGTGTACAATCCAATTACATGCTTACTTAGTAGAATTCAAGCTTATTAGGAATGTAGTATTTTTTTTGATAGTGTAGAAACCTATACTTAGTGGAAATATATTTGCAAGAGTATGTGCGAGGCTACTTATTAATTTATATGTTTTTCTTCTTCAGAAATTGCCAAAGAGCCTATCTGTGAGTTGTGGTGAGTCTGATGAAGAAGGATCTACTGGAATATGCCTTACCGCAAGGGGCTCCGTCACCACCTGTGCGTACAGCATGGACAAGGACGGTCGCACACACTTCAGCTCGGTTGGGTGGAAGAACTTCCTCGTTGCCAAGAATCTTCGTGTTGGACAGGCCATCCTAATTACTATCAGGAACACCCACTGCCATGGCTTGAGGATGATGGTCTTCGTTGATATCATCTAGAACTACATATGTTTGTGGTTGTATGACTACCCCTAGTAGACTGCTATATACTCTATGACTACCTAGTACTACTTATCATATATGCTCTTGTATGAACCGTATATGTGTGTGAGGATGCATGTTGACTATATATGAGTACCTATAATGCTTAATGATATTGTATGACTACTATATGACTATATGGTATTGCGGTTAATGATATTGTTATCTGGTATATGTAAAATTGGAGTTTATTGAAATGGGGAACTGTTCTAGATCAATAAGAAGCAAGGAAAAAATGTTTAACGATACAGCAGTAGCACGGGGAAAGAAACGCGCTACAGCTACTTATTAGTAGCGCATGTTGGAAAACTGCTACTGATATAGTCAATACTAGTAGCGTGGGTACATAGAGCGCTACTACTATCTGTTAGCTGTAGCGCCTTATTAGTAGCGCGGCCACCCGCGCTACTGATAGTGTTAAAACCCATGCTACTACTAGGGTTTTCCCTAGTAGTGTGATGTGTGCCTTACTAATGGTCGTAGTAGCGCCTGGGTATTTGATACTGGTTCTGTTGCTCATATTTGCAACTCGAAACAGGGGCTATGGATTAAACAAAGATTTGCCAAGGATGAGGTGACGATGCGCATGGGAAATGGTTCCAATGTCGATGTGATCACTGATGACCCACAAGTATAGGGGATCTATCGTAGTCCTTTCGATAAGTAAGAGTGTCGAACCCAACGAGGAGCAGAAGGAAATGACAAGTGGTTTTCAGTAAGGTATTCTCTGCAAGCACTGAAATTATCGGTAACAGACAGTTTTGTGATAGTAACAGGTTTCAAGTATTGAAAGTAAATAAGTTGCAGCAAAATGGCCCAATCCTTTTTGTAGCAAAGGACAAACGTGGACAAATTCTTATATGAAGGAAAACGCTCCTGAGGACACATGGTAATTATCGTCAAGCTAGTTTTCATCACGCTCATATGATTCGCGTTTGTTACTTTGATAATTTGATATGTGGGTGGACCGGTGCTTGGGTACTGCCCTTTCTTGGACAAGCATCCCACTTATGATTAACCCCTATTGCAAGCATCCGCAACTATGAAAGAAGTATTAAGGTAAACCTAACCATAGCATGAAACATATGGATCCAAATCAGCCCCTTACGAAGCAACGCATAAACTAGGGTTTAAGCTTCTGTCACTCTAGCAACCCATCGTCTACTTATTACTTCCCAATGCCTTCCTCTAGGCCTAAACAATGGTGAAGTGTCATGTAGTCGACGTTCACATAACACCAATTGAGGAGAAACAACATACATCTCATCAAAATATCGAACGAATACCAAATTCACATGACTACTTATAGCAAGACTTCTCCCATGTCCCCAGGAACAAACGTAACTACTCACAAATGATATTCATGTTCATAATTAGAGGGGTATTAATATGCATAAAGGATCTGAACATATGATCTTCCATCGAATAAACCAACTAGCATCAACTACAAGGAGTAATCAACACTACTAGCAACCCACAGGTACCAATCTGAGGTTTTGAGACAAAGATTGGATATAAGAGATGAACTAGGGTTTGAGAGGAGATGGTGCTGGTGAAGATGTTGATGGAGATTGACCCCCTCCCGATGATTTCCCCCTCCCGGAGGGATGTTTCCCCGGCAGAACAGCTCTGCCGGAGCCCTAGATTGGTTCCGCCAAGCTTCCGCCTCGTGGCGACGGTGTCTCGTCCTGAAAGCTTGCTTATGATTTTTTCTAGGGTAATAGACTTCATATAGCAGAAATGGGCACCGGAGGCCTGCCAGGGGACCCATGAGGCAAGGGGGGGGCGCCCAGGGGGTAGGGCGCGCCCCCCACCCTTGTGGACGGTGGGTGGCCCCCCCCCTGGTATTTTCTTCGCTCAATATTTTTTATTAATTCCAAAAATAACTTCCGTGCAGTTTCAGGACTTTTGGAGTTGTGCGGAATAGGTCTCTAATATTTGCTCCTTTTCCAGCCCAGAATTCTAGCTGCCAGCATTCTCCCTCTTCATGTAAACCTTGTAAAATAAGAGAGAATAGGCATAAGTAGTGTGACATAACGTGTAATAACAGCCCATAATGCAATAAATATCAATATAAAAGCATGATGCAAAATGGACGTATCAACTCCCCCAAGCTTAGACCTAGCTTGTCCTCAAGCGGAAGCCGATAACGAAAAATATGTCCATATGTTTCGAGATAGAGGTGTCGATAAAATAAAATACGGACATGAGGGCATCATGATCATTCTTATAACAGCAACATATATATATATATATATATATATATATATATATATATATATATATGTTGTCATATGATTTCTTATGCTCAAGTAATAATCTATCCACAATGTCAAGTATGAATTAGAAACTTCATTGAGAACCAAAAAACTATGATCTCGGTCATTGAGGCAATTGCAATTTATCATAATATCGGAAAGAGTCAATATAAGAGCTTTTCAGCAAGTCCACATACTCAACTATCATTTAGTCTTTCACAATTGCTAACACTCACGCAATACTTATGGTTATGAAGTTTTAATCGGACACAGAGAAAGATAGGGGCTTATAGTGTTGCCTCCCAACCTTTTACCTCAAGGGTAATGTCAACAATAATATTTCATGCTAACTTACATCCAATTGGATATATATGAGGATCTTTCCAACACAATGTGCTTGCCAAATGTTAAAATGTAAAAAGGAAAGGTGAAGATCACCATGACTCTTGCATAAAGTTAAGACAAGAATAAAAGATAGGCCCTTCGCAGAGGGAAGCAGAGGTTGTCATGTGCTTTTATGGTTGGACTCATGAAATCTTAATGCAAAAGAACGTCACTTTATATTGCCACTTGTGATATGGACCTTTATTATGCAGTCCGTCGCTTTTATTGCTTCCATATCACAAGATCGTATAAAGCTTATTTTCTCCACACTAATAACTCATACGTATTTAGAGAGCAATTTTTATTGCATACAACAATGACAACTTACTTGAAGGATCTTACTCAATCCATAGGTAGGTATGGTGGACTCTCATGGCAAAACTAGGTTTAAGGATATTTTGGAAGCACAAGTAGTATCTCTACTTGGTGCAAAGAATTTGGCTAGCATGATGGGGAAAGGCAAGCTCAACATGTTGGATGATCCATGACAATATACTTTATTTCAGATATAAGAAAACATAACCCATTACATTGTCTTCCATGTCCAACATCAACTCTTTAGCATGTCATATTTTAATGAGTGTTCACAATCATAAAAGATGTCCAAGATAGTATATTTATATGTGAAAACCTCTCTTTCTTTATTACTTCCTATAAATTGCAACGATGACCAAAACTATGTTTGCCAACTCTCAACAACTTTTATTCATCATACTCTTAATATGTGAAGTCATTACTCTCCATAAGATCCATATGATCTCTTTATTTCTTTTTATTCTTTGTTTTTCTTTTATTCCCTCAAGATAATAGCACGATAATCAAGCCCTTGACTCAATACTACTCTTTATTATATATAGCTCACGGACTCGATTACATAGAGGGATCATAAAGCAAAACTCAAAACTAAATCATACCAAAACTTTATTCTACTAGATAAAGATATTACCAAAAGGATCAAACTAAGAAGAATGGTAAAGATATGAGTGTGATGGTGATACGATACCGGGGCACCTCCCCCAAGCTTGGCAGTTGCCAAGGGGAGTGCCCATACCCATGTGTTTATGTCTCCTTCTTCGGAGGTGGTGATGATGTCGGTGGAAACGACACCTATGGGATCACGGGAATACCTACTATGGTTGCGGGGCGCGGGGTCGTGAGAAGAGTGGGATCGGCAGTCAGCACAAGAACTCGGGTCGTTTACCCAGGTGCGGGCCACGAGAATGCGTCAAACCCTAGCTCTGCTTTGGTGTGTATATCAGTGTTCTTGGAGTTCTTGAGCTAGCTACGATGAGTGTAACTTGTCCAAGGGTCTGAATCCTTCTCCTGGATGCCTCAGGCCTCCTTTTATAGTCAAGGGGATCGCCACAGTGGCACACAGGAGGTGGCATCGGTGTTTAGTGGCTAAGCTTATCGCTTGCCATTACGGGACAAGACGCATTTAATGCGCCCCTTAGGTGCCGCCCTCACTTTACCACTGCCTCGCCCTGCTTCGACACGCGCCCGGGCCAGCAAGGCGTCAGTGCCATGTAGGCTGGCAGGATACTGAAGTGGCGCAGTGGTAGGGCCTTCACGAAGATTCGCCTGCAACCACGTAGGCATGCGCTGAGTTGGCTTGGAAGCCTCACGTCAACACGCAGGTGCCTGCCTAGCTGGTGGGCTGGCAGCTGCATGGGAGCATGGTGGGTTAGCATATTGACGAACCGTTGCCTCATCTTCCAGCCTTCTTCCCAGCACCATCACCACCAGCCCTCCCCTAAGCGGCCACCGGCATGTTCTCTTTGCGCATTCTGCTGCTCCTACCTTGCCTAGGCGCTCCTCCTGCCCTCTTGCCTTCTTGTTCCGTTTCTTCAGGAGAGGGACAAGAAAGGGATTACGAGAACCTTATCTTTTTTTAGATTGTAAGCCTATGGGCCTTAGTTAGAGTTAAAACTTGTAGTCCCCCTGCTCATGTTTACATTCTGTACGAACTGTACCTATGTGGAACGTATTAATGAAAAAGGGTGCTTGCCGGGTCTTGTATGTGTGAGCCAAGCCCATACCAAGGAACGAATCCTTGTTATTTTCAACATAAACATCGTTGCCCGGCAGCAGGCCTTGCCGCTCCCCTACTCCATTCGACTACACTCACGCCTTTGGCGGGGGCAGGGGCGAAGTAGGGGTGGGCCCTATGCTTGCTTCCTTGCCGCCGCGGCTACAACCCAGTTCGGAACCAAGAGGAGGTTCTCGGATGGACGGAATGGGGGGAGCACGGCAGCCTTGGAACAAAATGAGGCTTCATAAATCCCAATTTATACGGAAATGCATAACAGGGGATAAGAAAACTTATCTGATCTGCAGCCCCCGGCAACCCTAGCTTGCCGTGGGTGGACCTTCGTGTCTTCAGCCCCCGGCAAGCTTGGCTTGCCGAGGCTGGAGCACGGGATTGTTCTCTTCCTTCCACTTAGCTAGGCGGAAACATTTATGTACCCTGCGAACCAAAGAGGATGGACAGAAACAAAGAGACGCAAACTTGACCTCTATGCTAGGGGTTAGTCGCCGCTAAGCACCATCAACCCTAACGGAGGGAGAGACTCAATCTATCATGCATGCTATAACTTAGGCGCCAACGCTTCGTGTATTTATGCTTAGGGTCTGCTCCTGGCTCTGTACAGAGGGTTACATGCCTTGTCGGCAAGGCTTGTACAAAAGGTGGCTTGCCGGTGGGCATGGAAGCCGCGCCTTATGGGTAAAACTTGCGGAGATGCTCGATGTTCCAGGAGTTGCTCACTGGAATGGCATCTTCGGTCTCCAGGTGGACTGCGCCAGGCCTGGTGACTCGTGTTACTCGATAAGGGCCTTCCCACATCGGCGTCAACTTGTTGGAATTCTTGGCCGACTAAAAGCGTCGAAGAACAAGGTCGCCTTCCTCAAAGCTTCGGGCATGAACCTTGCGGCTATGGTAGCGACGCAAATCTTGCTGGTAGCGTGCTACTCTCACAACCGCCCGAAGACGGTCTTCCTCGAGGAGCATTGCGTCATCTTGCCGCAATCGCTCTTGCTCAAGCTCATCATAAGAGAGCACTCGAGGTGCCCGTATATGAGTTCCGTGGGGAGAATTGCTTATGCCCCGTATACCAGGGCAAAGGGTGTCTGGCCGGTGGTTCGATTTGGCATCGTTCTGATCGACCAAAGAACCGCCGGCAACTCATCAATCCAGTGCCTTCCGCTCTTGTGCAGCCTGTCCAAAGTCTTCATTCTCAAGCCATGTAGCACTTCAGCATTTGCCCTCTCCGCTTAGCTATTGCTTCGTGGGTGTGCCACGGAAGCAAAACATACCTTGCTGCCGAGGTCTTCAATATATTGCATGAATGTGTGGCTTGTGAACTGCGTGCTGTTGTCGGTGATGACTTTGTTTGGCACACCAAAGCGTAGACTAGCCCCTTAAAGAATTTGACGGCCGACTGTGCGGTCACCTTCCTCACTGCTTCCACCTCCGGCCACTTTGTGAACTTGTCGATTGCAACGTACAAGTACTCAAAGCCCCCGATGCCGCGGGGAAAAGGGCCCAGTATGTCGAGCCCCCAGACCGAGAATGGCCAGGAGAAAGGGATTGTTTGCAAGGCTTGAGTTAGCTGATGAAGCTTCTTCGAATGGAACTGGCAGGCTTCACACTTGGTTACTAGCACCGTCGCATCCTGGAGGGCAGTGGGCCAGAGGAAACCTTGCCGGAAAGCCTTGCCAGCAAGGGCCCTTGACCCTATGTGGGAGCCACATATGCCTCCATGTATCTCCGCCAACAGCTCCAGTCCTTCCTCCTGGGGGATGCACTTCAATTTCACTCCATTTGGTATTTTTCTGTACAAAACGTTGTCAACGAACTACTACAGAGCAGACCGGCGGGCTACTTTCTCTGCTTCTTCCTGCTCCTCACGAAGCTCCCCCTACCTGGCGCGCCAAAGATGTCAGTGGAAACGACACCTATGGGATCACGGGAATCCCTACTACCGTTGCGGGGCACGGGGTCGTGAGAAGAGCGGGGTCGGAAGTCTGCACAAGCACTCGGGTCTTTACCCAGGTTCGGGCCGCGAGGATGCGTAAAACCCTAGTCCTGCTTTGGTGTGTATATCAGTGTTCTTGGAGTTCTTGAGCTAGCCACGGTGAGTGTAACTTGTCCAAGGGTCCGAATCCTTCTCATGGATGCCTCGGGCCTTCTTTTATACACTACAAGAGAAATACACTTTCGTGATGATATGTGTTTGTCACAGTAGGTCGTGTTTTCTGTCATGCATGTACATCCATGACGATTTTATGACAGAATCAAGATATTCATACCTGTGCCATCGTAGAAGTGTTCCATGACATTACGAAAATTACCATCACGGAAGTGTCCACTTCCATGACGATAAATCACGCGTCATAGAAGTGCTTTCGTCAAGGGTGACCGACACGTGGCATCCACCGTAACGGAACGCCGTTAAGCTATCGGGTCGGGTTTTGGATCCGATAACCCGTTAACAGCCCCGTCCAATGGGGATTTTCCACGTGTAAAATCATCATTAGCTGGAGGAAACACGTGTCGGCTCATCGTTGGGATAGATGTCATCCACTCATTGGATAGAAGGCGCCTATGATACGTCGACACGTGGCATGGCCCAACAGAGGCCCATTCCTGTGAAAAGGCTGGCCCGTTTGACATGGTCAAAAGGCGGCGGGCCAGCCCATAGAAAGCCTGTTAACGGCCTGTTCGCATATAGCCCATTTACAGCCCGCTAACCCAAGGCCCGTTACGCCATATCCGAATTAGGCCCAGTAGCGTCATCTGGGCCATCCAATATGATTCCAGCCCATTTTCACTTCTGGCCCATGTATGGCCCATGACGTCTTTCGGCCCATATGAGGCCCTATGTAACTCTTGGCCTACTAACGGCCCGTGGTGAAACTGACCCGCAATGAACAGTGTATCACTTTACACCCATTAACGGCTCGTGGTGAAACTAGCCCGTAATGAACAGTATATCACTTTATACCCGTTAAGGGCCCGTTATTCAGTTGGGCCGTTTCCAGCAAAAATGTTATCTTTCGGCCTTCTTAGAGCCCATTTATTCTTGGGCTCATTTCCAGCATTCATTTACTTACGGCCCGTTACTGTCATTTTCTGCTTGTGGGCCAAATTCAGCCCGTGGTTACATCTGCCCGTTTGTGGTCCATTAATATGTTGGGCCGTTTTCATAGCGTCATCAAATACGGCCTATTAACGATGGCCCGTTATGGTCATACGGCCCGTATAAGGCACATTGATGATATGGCCCGTAGAAGGCCCATTGTTTCTATGGCCCATAGAAGGCCCATTGTTTCTACGGCCTGTAGAAGGCCTACTATTTCTACGGCCCGTAGAAGGCCCACTATTTCTACGGCCAGTAGGAGGCCCAGTGTCACTACAGTAAATATTAGCCCATGGTTATTGTGGCCTAGTTTTTAAAAATAGGTTATTGCAGCTTAAGATTCAGCCTGAGGTTACTTACGGCCCGTTACTGTCATTTTCTTGGGCTCATTTCCAACATTCGTTTACTTACGGCCCGTTACTGTCATTTTCTGCATGTGGGCTAAATTCAGCCCGAGCTTACAGTCGGCCCGTTTGTGGCCCCTTAATACGTTGGGCCGTTTTCATAGCGTCATTAAATACGGCCGATTAACGATGGCCCGTTATGGTCGGCCCATGAACAGACAATTCCAACTCTAGCCCATTTATGGCCATAATGCGGTCTGTTATTTGCCCATGTTTGGCCAACCGATCATACGACCCGTACAAGGCCCACTGATGATATGGCCCGTAGAAGGCCCATTGTGTCTATGACCCGTATAAGGCCCATTGTTTCTACGACACGTAGAAGGCCCATTGTTTCTACGGCCTGTAGGAGGGAAATGGTAACTACAGTAAACATGTAGCCCATGGTTATTGTGGCCTAGTTTTAAAAAGTAGGTTATTGCGGCCACTAGCAAACCGCGGAAAAAGAACTACACTGACTACAAGCAAAGAAATAAACAAGAAAATAAGGAAATAAATAACCAAGCAACTTACGCTAGGCTATCACGGCTATTACACATATTACATCCACTGGGCATCAAAGTTCGCCACCAGTGCAAATATAGGGAACACAACAGCATATAAACACCACAGTAAAACAAGTCCAGAACTGAAACCACTTCAGGAGAGCTCAAGAAACAATATCCGTGGTACCCATAATGCTGGCAAGATGCTTAGAAAGCTTATTAACTTTCTCTTGTTTGGCAGTTAAGTCCTCCAGCACTTGCTGTTGCACTAGAAAGTATGCATCTGAATTCTGCAGGGACTTCCTCAGTCCTTCGGCTTCCTGTCGCATAACATCTGATCGATGTCTTTCAACTTGAAGTTGAGACTCAAGAAGCCGAACTGATTCAGGCAACAACATCGAAGAGCTGGTGCCAGCAGTAGTAGCCACTAGCCAGTAACTCAAACACTACATCAAGACAGGACTTTGGGGTTGTCTCAGTGTCTTCAATATAGTTTTTATCAGCTTTCTTGGAGACCAACAGGGATGTCTCACTATCTTGAACCTTATCTGCGTTACTTCCTTTACCATTGCATAACGGGGCACTCTTCTCCAATATTTTATCCGCGTTCTAACAGAGAAACAAACAAACACATCACAGGTTTACAATGTAGTATATGAAACTCATTTTGGTAAACCAGTTCAGTCGTAAGGTGGACAGGATAACAGCATGAAACAAACATATATCTATGTAGTATGGTCACTGTATGGTCTATATCATTCTAGTTTATGTTGCCAAATCAAGATAGATACAGTTCGAATCATATCTATTTAAGACAAAGCAGCATAGACATAATATAAGTGTGGGAACCTACATAGCAATAACAACACTTGTAATGTGCATGGCATGAGAACATAACTGTTTATTCAATTAAAACTGAAATCAACATAGAGCAAGTTACAACAGCAAATAGCCAAACACGTTAAAGAAACAGGTTTAAAACATACCTGTTGCACCATTGGAGTTTCAATTGCATCCTTCAAATTTGAAATTAGTTGGTATGAGTAAATATAGTGATGCAAGAGCAAAGTAGTATGAACCATTGCTACGGAACCTGACCTAAGAACAATTCTTCTTCTTCTTTAAGCGTTGACTTGGGGTTCGGAGTGGTGGTCCTCGTGCTTTGGGCACTGTAGTTGCCTTACTAACTGCTCGTGTTTGGGTGCTCTGTGCTGGAGACGGTGCTGCGTCAACGGGAACTAGGTTACTATCTGCTGGGGTTGGGGTTAGAAGGGGTGTAGCTGGTTCTCTGTCCAACTGGATAGGGGTACAATCTGCATGAGTCTGGGTTATGTGTGGTGGGGCTGGTTCTTGGGCAAGTACAACTGTGGTTCTATCAGCATCAACAGGTAGCACGATCTTTTCTGAAGACCGTGTTTTTACTCCAACAGATACTGCCATCACTCCCTCCGATTGAAATGGCTGATAAACAAGGAAAGTAATTGAAGTACAGACATTGTAAGATAGACAAGTGCAATGGATAGTAGGGAAGAAAACAGGGCATGAAATAATTCACATTTATGTTGTCTAACCAAATAGAATAGCAGGACATAATTTCACATATATGATGGCTAATTAAACAGGATAGCATGACACAACTTCACATGTATGATGGCTAACTAAATAGGATAGAATGACACACTTCAAAATATGATGACCATATAAACAGGATGACATGATATAACTATACGATGTGCCTATTAAAGTGGTTGGCATGCCATAAATCACAAACATGCCGTAGATGGAAACATGATGGCATGATATAATTCACGGATAGAATGACATAATTTAAAATATGATGACTATGTTAATAGGATGAGATGATATAACTATATTATGTCTTTAGAAAATGGGTTGGCATGCCATAATTCAGATACATGCTGTCTATGTAAACATCATGGCATGACATAATTCAAATATATGATTTATATACTAAGGAAGTGAGCAGAGGGCAATCGCATATATGATGTGTCAACTAAGGAGATGGCATCTCAATATTGTGTATATGATGTAAAAACTAAGCATTGCAATACAACATATGCATGATATGAGTAATATAACCCTGCCAAGTTTGAGCATACACCTCACGGGGATAATAGGACTAGTCATCTGCCTCTGAATCCTCCTCTGAAGAGCTATCTGCAACCAGCAAGATATCTGCTTCAGCAGGTAGCATTGTCTGCTCTGAAGACCTTGTTTTCACTCCAGATTTCTCCATCACCAATTCAAATGGCTGATGCACAGGAAGAGCAGTTGAATATACAAACGTTATCGACAAAAGCAATGAGAAATACAAAAAAAGGACGGCATGATATAATTCACATATATGACGCTTGCCTAAACAGCATGGCATTGCATAATTCACATACATAATGCCCTAGAACAAGATAACATTGCATAATTCACATATATAATGTCTTGCTACAAGATGGCATTGGATAATTCACATATATGGTAATTAGACACTAAACAGGTGGCATTCACACAAAGCATGTCTAAACTAAGCAAATAACATAGCAATGCAAGATACCATACGCATGATATGGGCAACATAACCCTGCCAAGTTAGAGCATGCACCTCGGGGGGAAATATGACTGGTCATCTGTCTCTGAATCCTCCTCTGAGGAGCTATCGGTAACCAGCAAGACATGCGCTTCGTCAGATAGCATTGTCTTCTCTGAAGACCTTGTTTCCACTCCAGATTTTTCCATGACCGTGCCGAATGGCTGATGCACAGGAAGAGTAATTGAATGTGCTAAAATTGTGGACAAATTTAGCACGTAGTAAAAAAATGATGGCATGATATAATTCACATATAAGATGACTGGCTAACCAGGGTGGCATTGCAAAATTCACATATATGATGCCTGGCTAAACAAGATGGCATTGCATGATTCACATATACGATAAAGAAACTAAACAGATGGCATTGACACAAAGCATGTCTAAACTAAGAAGATGACATCTTTAATGTATACAGTAAGCAATGCAAGGCACCATATGCATGATATTACCAACATCAGCATGCCAAGTTAGAGCAAAGACCTCATGGGGTAAATAGGAGTGGTCTTCTCCTTCTGAATCCCCCTCAGAACAGTTATCTTCCTCTTGATTACGATCCGAAATGGGTGGAGGGGGGCTGCCTTTGTGCCCACCATGGCGCGACGTCTGCATGAAATTTTATTGCCACACAAGGCTCGTCTCTTTTGCTCCACATGATCAGTTCCATTGTGTACAATAACTGGCATGCATTGGAATAAAACATAGTGAGATTATGTAAGGAGTGCATGCACAAATCCTGAGTGATGGTAGCAAACTGTGGATAGACCCGAAACCAATGATAGCAGGCAGATAATAGCTTTAGTTAAAAAATACAGATAATGGCTCCTTTAATGTTTGTTTACACCCAACATGAAACTCATAGTAGACACCCGAGATTAACCAGATAGTGGACAGATAGTACTGATTGCTTACCCAATATGTACCCCACAACCATTTAAAAACTCAAGTTTCAGCATTAGTTTGGACCTGACTCGGAGTCTAATAGGTGAACATGACGATAATGTAGCATGTCATCATATTAAGCGGTGCATAACGTAAGCAGACATGGAAGAGTGCGACCTCTCTTGCGGACCCGTGTAGTCCTCAAGGTCATCTGCTCAGTTGATGATGGTAATGCAGTTGTCGTGGCTGCCAGCGGCGGGGAAGAAGATCTGAGGCGGCGAAAGATGGTTTGGAGAGCGGATCCCTACTGTAGTGAACCCTTCCATTGTTGGAGCAGCTGAGCTGGGGTGGAACACAGCACCGTAGGAGCAGGACAAACCACACAAGGTTTTCTTTGACAGATATCTGTAACAGAAGTAATTGAGTAAGGGCTTGTTGAATTTGAGGATTCTAACAATGCAGGGATGGGAAATAGACAGGAATAGGATAGGAATGCTCGTGCAAAACAGAGAATTTAAAAACACAGGATTTCTGCCAATCTGGGTGTTTGATTCACAACAATTGGAAGATCACAGGATGCAAAAAAGCATGGTGAGATTAAGTCAAACCACAAGAAAATGTACGGTTATAATGCTATTATGCTACTATCTCTTAGTCTTGTGCTTGATGATTAGGAATATGAAAAGGAGGACAAGTGGAAATTAGAATTCCTATAGTTTTTCTTTCAAGGACACACTAAAGGAACAAATCCTACAGTTTTCCTTTGCTCCATTCCTTTGCACCAAATTTATGAAAAGTAGTACCATAGGAAACTTTCCAATTCCTATGTTTTTCATTCACTTTTCCTTTCAAGCACGGGCGATTCTAGTAGGCAGGCTTGAGCAAGGAAAATCCTACACTAAAAAATGTTTTTGTGCTACTTTTATTACTTTGGACCCAGGCCACTACCATACTAGCTCAACTCCGAGGCCCATCGACAAATGCATGATAACCCACAAGTATAGGGGATCGCAACAGTTTTCGAGGGTAGAGTATTCAACCCAAATTTATTGATTCGACACAAGGGGAGCCAAAGAATATTCTCAAGTATTAGCAGCTGACTTGTCAATTCAACCACACCTGGAAACTTAGTATCTGCAGCAAAGTGTTTAGTAGCAAAGTAATATGATAGTAGTGGTAACGGTAACAAAAGTAAACACAACAAAAGTGATGTTTTTGGTATTTTGTAGTGATTGTAGCAGTAGCAACAGAAAAGTAAATAAGCGAGAACCAATATATGGAAAACTCGTAGGCACCGGATTAGTGATGGATAATTATGTCGGATGTGATTCATCATGTAGCAGTCATAACATAGGGTGACAAAGAACTAGCTCCAGTTCATCAATGTAATGTAGGCATGTATTCCGTATATAGTCATACGTGCTTATGGAAAAGAACTTGCATGACATCTTTTGTCCTACCCTCCCGTGGCAGCGTGGTCCTATTGGAAACTAAGGCATATTAAGGCGTCCTTTTAATAGAGAACCGGAACAAAGCATTAGCACATAGTGAATACATGAACTCCTCAAACTATGGTCATCACTAGGAGTTGTCCCGATTATTGTCACTTCGAGGTTGCCGGATCATAACACATAGTAGGTGACTATAGACTTGCAAGATAGGATCTAGAACACACATATATTCATGAAAACATAATAGGTTCAGATCTGAAATCATGGCACTCGGGCCCTAGTGACAAGCATTAAGCATAGCAAAGTCATAGCAACATCAATCTCAGAACATAATGGATACTAGGGATCAAACCCTAACAAAACTAACTCGATTACATGATAAATCTCATCCAACCCATCACCGTCCAGCAAGCCTACGATGCAATTACTCGCGCACGGCGGTGAGCATCATGAAATTGGTGATGGAGGATGGTTGATGATGACGACGGCGACGAATCCCCCTCTCCGGAACCCTGAACGGACTCCAGATCAGCCCTCCTGAGAGATATTAGGGCTTGGCGGTGGCTCCGTATCGTAAAACGCGATGATTTCTTCTCTCTGATTTTTTTCCACTAGTAGAAAAAGGGTCATACGTGAAGCCCAATAGTGCCGGTTTGTATTAGAGCCGGCACTAATGTGTACAATAGCACCGGTTCGTGGCGGCGATCAATAGCACCGGTTCGTGGCGAACCTTTAGTACCGGTTCATGCCACGAACCGGTACTAAAGGGGATGTGTCAGCCTGCGGTCAGGCTATGGCCCCACCATCACCATTTAGTGCCGGTTCGTACCACGAACCAGTACTAATGAGGTTATGGCAAGCTGTTTTTAGTCCCACCTCGCTCCCTTAACAAGCCTTTTACCACCTTAAATATGTTATTTCTCAAACTATCACAAGCACTTGGTCTTCATTGAACTCTATGTGTAGAATTTTTGGCTGCAATATGAGTCTTCATCAGTTTATAAATCGTTGATGACTCATATTGACAATTCAGATTGTACACACAAAGATCATTGATGATCAAAGTATTTTTGATGTTATAAGATCATATTGACAATTTAGACTCTAAAGAAATATAAGATCGTGATGTAAATGCTCTTATATTTTTTGCGTTCAGTATGCACCATTCAAAGCGACGCCATCAACTTTCAACCATTTCTGCCTTCATTTGCTATTTTTCATGCATTCAATGATTTGTTTTGAGAACTAAATGACCTGAAAATTGAAAAGCACTACAAATGAACTCTGAAAAAGTTGAAACTTGGCATGGTATCATCATTTCACCCACATAGATTGTTCAAAAAAGTAGAGAGGGTTACGGCAAAAACTGGATGCACTTCGTTTACAAACTGGACAATCTCTTTCGAAGTATTCAGGTTTCTGACGAAATTAAACTCATCTGTTACAAAGGGATTTCATTTTTTTAAACTTATTACAACTCCAGACTTTTTGTGCATTCAGTATGCACCATTCAAAGCGACGCCATCAACTTTCAACCATTTCTGCCTTCATTTGCTATTTTCCATGCATTCAATGATTTGTTTTGAGAACTAAATGATGTGGAAATTGAAAAGCACTACAAATGAACTCCGAAAAAATTGAAACTTGGCATGGT